>CM062819.1:1269239543-1270439543 GCA_031772625.1 Pinus tabuliformis | reverse complement strand
TTTGGAGCAGCTTCTCTAAATTTCTCTCGGCAAACACCCCCTGGAAAATAGCTGAAATAAGTGGCACGAGTTCCTCTAATGTGTCATCCCTGGAGCATGAAATAACTGACGAGAATAGAGGAAATATGCTCCAAAAATTCCAAAAGCCTCCCTTCAAATGTAGTATAAAATTTACCTCCCTAGGGTGGCACTCGAAGTCCACTGAAAGAAGGGTGAGTTCTCTCATTGGAGAACTTTGTGCTAAACAACACTTGTGACCTAGTTGAACAGCTTGAGCAATAATGTGTAAATGAAAAATTGTCAAAGGTGCCAATTGCAGCCCCCAACTTTCTATTTATAATTGTTGTCTTACTTCTCTGTGTGGGTCCCTCCAAATATTTCGACCTCCCTTCACTAGCAATTCAATTTTCTCCCAAGTTGTGCATATTTCTTGTGGGTGTAGCCCCCACATTCCACTAGCAAAATAATTTTCTATTTCTCCTAAGTCCCATACACCAAAAAGGTCTCCAATGCTCAAGCTACAAAATTGTGTTATGCTTAGCACCTCCCTAATAAACTCCATTAACTCCCTTAGATAAAAAATAAAAATAAGGGACATTACATATATAAATTTCACATTCTATGATCGAGACAAGAAAGCAAATGCAGTCTTGGAAAGGGTCCACTCTCTAATGTTTGTGGACCTTTCTTGACAGCCTCCGCTACCAGACATAAGTATTGTGTTACTTTTATTGGTGATTTATCAAGAATGCGTTGGATCTTCTTCATGCGAAAGAAGAATGAGACATTCTCAAAGTTTGTAGAATTCAAGGCACTAGCTGAAAAAGAGATTAGAAATAAGGTGAAGGCTCTTAGGAGTGACAATAAAGGTGATTATGCTTCGAATGACTTCAAGAATTTATGTGCGAAAGAAGGCATTCAAAGAGAGTTGATAGAACCCCACAACACACAACAGAATGGGGTAGCTGAGAGAAATAACCAAAACATTATTGGAGCTGTGAGAGCTATGCTACATGACCAAGGCCTACCATTGCATTTGTGGGCAGAGGCATGTAACATAGAAATCTAATTGCAAAATTGGAGTCCTCATCAGATTTCTGGTATCATTACAATGAAGGAGGCTTTCTCGAGGAGAAAGCCAAATGTGTCTCACTTCAAAATTTTTGGAGCCTCTGTTTACCATCATGTCTCCAAATATTCGAGGAAGAAACTTGAGATGATAGAAGCATTGGTAGCTTTTGTGTGTTACAAAAAAAATCCACACAATTACCAGGTGTACTTACCTTCCCTCAGAAAGAATGTTATGCGAAGGGATGTAAAGTTTGATGAGGAGAAAGTGATGTGGTGCTCTCCTGAGAGGGAGCTTCAAATCTTACCATAAGAGGAGATTTTAGCTCCAAAGGAGGAGCCTCAGGAGGTTGTGTAGTAGCCACAAATGGAGGATCAGAGGAGGTGGAGTGGAGACATCCACTCAAGTAGAACCATCCAGAGAATCAAGAGAAAGAACCAAGGAAGCTGATAGATTAGTGCAGGATGCGAGGTAGAATGTGGGGGCTCCTTCTAATTTATGCAGGCAAAGGAGGTCACCTGAGAGGTACACTAGCTACATGGATATAATGACTAAGCTTATAGAGACTAAGCCATCCTCTTTTGAGGAAGTAGTTGACCAACCAGTTTGGGTTTATGCAATGGTGGAAGCATATGAATCCATCATGAATAACAATGTTTTGGATGTGGTCCCAAGACCAGGAGATAAATTAGTTGTGGGTTTGAGATGAATCCTCAAGGTTAAGCATGCAACAGATAGAAGCAAAGAAAAGTATAAGGATAGATTTAAGGCTAGATTTGTGGCCAAAGGATTCTCTCAAGTTGAGGGAATTGACTATGAGGAAGCCTTTGCTTCCGTAGCAAGGTATTCATCCATTAGATCAATTCTCACACTGGTTGTGTAGATGGGGTCGAATATCCACCAAATGGATGTAAAAACAACATTTATCAATGGGGTTATTGAGAAGGAATTGTACATCGAGAAACCAAAAGGTTTTGAGACATTTTATCAGGATTCTCATGTGTGCAGACTCAAGTGAGCATTGTGTGGTCTCAAACAAGCACCCCAAGCTTGGTACACCAATATCAATAGTTATGTCACCGGATTGGGCTTCACCAAAAGTGAAGTAGATGCGAACCTCTATCATATTTTGGTAGAAGGTAAATTTCTTATCATTTTTTTATATGTTGATGATTTAAGAATGACAATTGATGAGCATCTCTTAGGCTAGAAGTATGGCAAAGTGATGGGGAATTGTTTGTATCTCAAGGAAAGTATGTCACTGAGATATCGTAGAGATTTCACATGGATAGTTGTAAGCCCATGGAGACACATATAGAGACCAACTCGAGGAAGGATGATGCCACTTCAAGTGAAGAGGTTGATGCTACCATTTACCAGTAGTTAGTGGGTTCACTGATGTATCTTATGAATACACGACCAAATATATGCTATGTAGTCAACCAGCTGAGCCAAGCTATGGTTAGGCCACGAAAATTGTATTGGAAGGAAACAAAACATGTCTTATAGTACCTTAGAGGCACTACCTAGTATGGATTATGGTACAAAAAGATAGGGGGAGTGAAGTTATGTGGCTTCACAGATGCATATTGGGCAAGGAGTCCATTCAACCAAAATAATACATCAAGTGGAATTTTTAATGATGGGTCCACATTATTTTCTGATACAACAAGAAATATATTTTTGTGGCACTCAACTCGGTAGAAGAAAAATACATGGCTGCAAGTCAAGCAACACATGAGGCGATCTATATGAGAATAATACTTGTGGGAATGTTTGGTCGGGAGATGGATCCTACTATGATCTATTGTGATAATCAGAGTTGCATTAATCTCTCTAAGAATATGGTATTTCACGATTGATCCAAGCATATAGATATTCAGTATCATCATTTATAGGATTGTGTGTAGAGGAGGATAATGTTTCCATAATACATTTTGAAAGAGGAAAAAGATGCTGACATCTTGACAAAGGCTTTCTCAAGAGGGAAGTTTTAATTCCATAGGTGCAGGATAGGGGTGGTTGAAAATCCCTTTCTTGCTAAGAGGGAGTGCTGAGCAGTGTAGTAAGAAAGGCTCAAATTGACTTTTCCTTGGTCAAATTGAGAAAATTAGAATTTCCACATCAGTAGACAACTTGGAGGTAGTTAACTGAAGTGACATGGATCTTGTCACTCAGTTAGCTCAGTAAATTCAAGTTAGAGGGATTGGAGTTTAGTTATGCATGTATGATTGCTAATTTGTAGCAATCTAGTTCAATTATTTCTAGTTATATTAAGGTAAACTAGTTCTAAATGTTTATAGAACTAGTTGGAGGTCAGTTGTGCAGTGGGAAATCAGTCTAACTCAGTGATGATCTAATAAACTGATCAATCAATAAAAAAAGCTAGTGTATGCAGAGAATTCAAGTTCCCTAATTGTGGTGGAGATTACAAGGTAGTTTAACATCAATTGTAGATTAGTCTTGAGTGTACAAGTGTTGTATGCTATCAGAGGATCAACCTTGGGAATTGTGCAATCAATTGGAGGAAAATTCCTAAAAAAGTATGGGCCTAATTCCTTAAGATTTGTGCAAGCAGATAGAGACTCAAGCTGAGGAAAAAATTGACTAATTCTAGGTCAGAGCTTCTCATTGAATAGAGAGATATGTTATTCAATGCAAGTTGTGTCCAGAGAAAGAAAGCAATTGTAATACATTCTCTATTCATCTAATTAGTGCAAGCAAGCTTAAGGGTTTTTTTACTAGTTGGTTTCCCCTAGATAAATTTGTGTACTTATGTATGTGATTGATGCATGTTTGTGAATGTTGTTCCAAATTCTGAATTAATTTCCGTATATCAGGAGAGTATAATTGTGTCTCTTGATTTATATTAAATTTCTTGAGTAATTACTATTCTATCACCATATTTCTACAATTTTCTAGGAATTGCTTTTGCATGAAAGCATCTTTGATGTTCTTCCATGAGATTTCGATGGATTTTCCTATAAATAATTGAGTATATGAAATAATAGGGACTATTGGTTTCATGATTCCCATTGCCTCCTCATAATTAGCTTCTGAAACTTCCCTTGCCTCCTCAGAATTAGCCTCTGAAACTTCTTTTCATGTAGTTCGACAGGTGGTAGGTGGCATTGTCTCAAAAAATGATGAGATACATTGTACCTTATATTCGTAGCACCTACAAGTGGTGGTGAACAATAATTAGTTTCAATAAATTCCCTAACTATCACATGCAATTATTCAAAATACAATGATCAAGAAAGATTTGGGAAAAATCGGAGCACATGCCTATCATAGGTGACACAAGGTAACTTAACTAGCCACTAGAAGTGAGCATTGCACCATCAAAGGGAACAAGTCACATGTTGATACATCAGTGGGAAGAAATAGCATGAATAAGGCTTTTTGATGCACTATGTGCTCAAGGAGAGAGAGAGAAAGACAAGAAGGGTGCATGGCATAGTAACACGGGACAAGGAGGGTACACTATTGCTTTATAGTGTGTCGTGCTCTCTAGAAGTGCTAGTGAGGGAGTAGGGTGTAGAAACATTGAACAAGGAAGCTCACTATGTGTTTTTGGTGTGTTGTGCGCTCAAGAAAGGGTCCATTTTCTTGTTGGATGCAATTGTCAAGAATAATGGGTCCTTGTTTCTCAACAATGCACTTTTGAAGATAACTTGTTCCATTGGGTGCAATTTTGATGGACAAAAGGACCTTTCCCTCCAGAAGAACGATCTGGAAAAATATGGGTTGAAAGCAAGCTAAGTGAAGGCCAACGACAAGTGTTAAACATAGTAACAATGAAAGAAGAGAGTTGAAAATGTTTATAAGTTTTGTCACAATCATGACTAGAAGGTGAAAAATCATGGAATGTGAAGAATCACGAGAAACACCTCTTGTGACAAAAATATGTCACTTGTATGAGGAAGTATGGATGAAAATTGCACTTAATAAGTGAAAATAAACTAAAACTCCACTAAGTAAAACAAAAGAACCACTAAAAATAACAAAAGCAATAGAAAACAATAATGTGCAAAACTTACCAAGAATCCACGCACTTGATATCAATATTGAAGCAAAACTCCTTATGATGATGGAATGCGCTGAAATTAGAATGAAAAATGATTGTGAGAATGAGTAATGAGTTGGCGTGTTTTTAAGGGAAATATACATGTAAAGAAAGATAATTCATGATTTCCACTTGTCGATTTATTAGTGAGTTAGTTCCAAGAAGTGGAGTGGCATCCTATTTTCGAGGAGTGTGCTCAACATGAAAATAGGAAGGGTGCATGCAAGAGAAACAAGAGGGCATAGTCACTAATGTCAAGGAGTGCACTTGGTTAAGGACCAGTAAGGCGCAATCACTGATAACAAGGAGTGCACTCTCCTTGTTGACTAGGATTCTGCTCCATTAAGTTGAAAAAGTGTGATTCCTCAAAATTTTGAGGTGTGTTCATGCTTGGGAGAGATAAGTTTTCAAGAATAATGGATTTTGTGACTACTAATTTAAGAGATTGTGCTTTCCTATGAGAGAAATTTGTGATTTTGTGCTTTTGGGTGAGATGCATGCCAAGCGTAGAAAAATGATCACTAAGTCAAGAAATCTAGTGCTTTTCCTATCTTAAGGAAGATGACATAAGCGCTTCCAAAGACAGGATGACGACACTTCGGAAACTTTGACCTAGGAGGAAAATGAACACTTAGGATTATTGCAAGGATAGTTGAGACTTAGGAAAATATGAACAAACAAGAAGACAACACAAGATAACTTTAGACGACAGTTAATGTAGGCTCCAAAATTGACTATGGAAAATTTTTTGGAGGGTCATTTTCGCAACGAAAACACTTGGAGGCACATTGGAAGAAGTCTCGCTTCTCTATTTAGGTCCTATATTTATGAAAGAAGTCTCATTCCTTTAGGAAGTATTGATTCACTCGGTAGATTTCCTTAGCTTCCCCATTCAACTTGATTATAGATATAGTATCTTCTATTCCATGACTTATTCAAACACATTACAAATCTTACTAGATCATAATAGGTTTGATTCAGGAGAGGGTAATATAGTAACGATGAATTAAATATAAATTGAGTCTTAGTTTGCATCTCTGGTGTTACTTCACTACCAACAGGCTTGTTCTACCCCAACATAGTCACTATAGGAAGCATAAGCATCACTTCACTGCCAGCAAGCCTATTCAGTACCTCAATGAAGTTACTTACTTCACCTCTCTACACAGGAAGCCTTTATCTTCTTCACCCTTTATTTATTTTATAAGTTCACATGTGCTTAAGAAATTATTATTTTGTGGGGTGGAAGAGGGATCCTGACTTATTGAGAGTAGGAGAGGTTGTTTGTTCAGAGAAGATTATATATACCTCTTAGATTGATCTCCTCTCTTATTTATTTTCCCCTTTCCTTTCACTACTTGATTGAATCATCAAGAAGAACACAATCAATAAACCAACCAAGTCTAAGAATGAATATCCTAAATATATGTGGGCACCATAGTTCTGCTTATGGTTTCCTAGTCGAAATGGATCATATTTTCCATTGATACATCATCAACTATGAAAGTTGTAAGGGCCTAATCAAATAAGAAGGGTAATAAGTTATCCAATGGTTTCATGTCACTACAATTTGTCTTTCCCAAAGTTTATCCACATCACCTTGAAGCTCATGAAATGGTTTCGTGCATAGTCTTATTTAAAACAAGACAAGAAAACATGACGAATAAAAACAAAAGGAAACAATGCAATGAAGAGTAGCTAAACATAACTTAACCTAACCTAAACTAAGGGCTGAAATATAAGGACTAAGTAAAATGGAATTTCCAATGCAGCCATAGAAGCTACTCTCGACCCTTGAGTTGAAAGATATGATTAAGTAAAGGAAAGATAACATACAGTGAAATAAGAATGATAAACAAGAAAAACATATGCATAGAAACATAGAAACATGAAATGCGAGCACAATGGTGTGAGGTAACTGGATTCTCTATCTGAAAAAGGACACCACAACAACACTTCTTCGACTCATAGCCATACAAAACTCTATTGAAAACATGAAGGTACTTGGTATGAGCCATCAAACTCATTGAATAAGTCCACTCTAACCAATCTGCATCAGGCTCATAAAAACAACCATTTTGAAAGCCTTGCAAAGACAAGTTAACAATAAACATATCTGCATCATATGCAAGATCAAGATCAGATTGTGAATCACATGCAGATTGGCAGTGATTAGTGCTGGTGTGTTAGTCAAGCTTTATGATGGATGAAGAAGGGAAGGTGCCAAATCAAGAAGTTTGATAGTCATTCAACACACTCTTTGTTTCCATGTTAGACATAAAACATTTGCATGAGGAAGGATACACTAGTTGGAATTTGTGCATTTGATCATAGATTCCATCCTGAAGGTTAAAGAATGCAACATGGAGATACCAAACATCCCTTAAGAATGAATCTGTGTCCCATGAAAGAATGCTAAGAATGGAATTTTGTGAGAAAATATTATTTTGACTAAATTCAAAAGATTCATTAGGGTAGTGAGGGCATGACATAACCATCAATGTAGACTAAAGTTTGTTGACTTCCTAGCAAGAGTCAGAATATTCAAAAGATGGAAACTAGTATTTTTCTTACACGATCAGTTCTATATCCGAACAATTCTCATTATTTTCATTAACAAAAGGGACGAAATCAGAGTTGCCCAACCAACAAATTCATGGAATTGTTGATTAAGACATTGAGAAAAAATTCAATTATTAACATGTCATCTTCTTAAGTGGGGATAGATATACCTGCAACAAACTCATCAATAATAAGATATGACTTCAATTGAAAACTTTGCAAATCTAAGTATTCCCGTGAAAACAAAGATTAATCCATAAATCTTGGACATTCATTCGAATGAATAGAAACAATAATATCAAATGTTTGTCCAAGGATTCATCATGATTGAAAGAATCAAGACTAAGAGGTTGACTATAGAGATAATGAGATGAATGATTGATAGAATAGGGAGGATCCTTGTCTTGAGAAAGATAAGAAAGGAAAAGTGATTCCTCATCAATCAATTCATCATCATTAGGATTAGTTTCCAATTCCGAATCGTGGATTTGATTCTCATATTTCCTTATTTAAATAGGAATAACACAAGGTACATCAAAAGGGGGAGGACAAGGAACAAAAGGAGTTGTAGATTCCTCCTCATAAGATTGGGGTTCTTCTTGGAAAGAACTATCTGATGGATCTAACTAAAAATATTTTCTTGAAATTCTAACCAAGTATCGAAATTTCTCATCCAAATATTCCTAATCTACTTCCTGATCTAGAAACTCATAACAGAGGTGAAGAAATCGATTATCAAATTGTTCTAAAGATTCATTTGATTTCATTATGACTTGATCAATCTTATGGAAAACATCTTATAATCTCATTTGATTTCATCCTGAGTTGATCAATATTATGGCAAACATCTTGATAATCATACTTGTCAAAAACTTGATGAAGTGCATTAACTAATTGTTTGAAAGAGAATATAGAGGCAGGTGGTAAAGAATAACACCATTTCTTAGCATGACCATCTAACATGAGGGTGAAGAACCAAGCAAGAATATCTTCAGAATAAAATCCTCTTGAAAAATAGAATTGAACAAATTCAATCACATAATCAACAATAATTGTTGTACCATTTCCATCGAGCTTAAAATGTGACAAGTTGTGTAAAAATTCCATGGGGAATGAAAGATACAAATCTTTTGAAAAAAACCCTGAGATTATGGTTTGGGATGGAGCCATTCAATATAAGATATGGAAATAGACTTCACGGGCTCAAATTTTCATATGGCCCTCCTCCTAGTGCTAGGATGTTGACAGTGTTGGATGTCGCCAACACACAGGGGGTCTCCCCAATATGAGGTCCCAATTAGACCTCACACCATTTGGTGAAGGAGCCCCATCCAGGTATAATGTATGGCCACCATTGCAATTGATCTTGAAAGGATGCCTTGGTTGCAAAACATACACAAGAGATCATACACATAAGTTTGGGGTAGCAAGTGTGTAAGCTTTGTGAGGCATCAACTGTAAGGTGTAAAAGGATCTTCCATGCAAGAGAGATAAGAGACAAGCCTCTAATAGAAAAGTAATAGTACTATCCTAGGACATGTTGTGAGATAAATAAGAAGGTTTGTTTATTAACCTGCAAATTAGTTCACAAGATAACAACGATTATATAAATGCATAACAACACCATTCAACAAGATTCATAGCTAAAACAACGAAATAGTTCAATATCTTTAGTATGTGTAACACAACATATACCACAAACATCTAATGAATAATATTACAACATTTAAGATACATGCATGAAAGATTGGTGTCTCCAAGAGCTTATGATAATTAATGGAAGATCCAAGTACACTAATACATTGATGAAACACTAGCTCTAATGGTGGAAAATGAAGCTAACTTGCTTCTCCAAACTTATGTGTATGATATCTTGTGTATGTTTTTCAACCAAGGTATTCTTTCAAGATTACTTCCAATGGTGGTCAAACCTTATATCCAGATGGGGATTCTACACCAAATGGTGTGAGGTCTGATTGGGACCTCATATCGAGGAGACCCCCTTGTATGTTGGTAGCATCTAAGACCATTAACATAATTAAATAAGAAATCCATAAACAAATATAGATATTGTGGTGACAAACCGTCTACAGGGAACAAATGCAACAATAACAAACTATATACTTGTGAATTACCAAAAGACTTAGACACATTTAGTAGTGAATTAGAGAGAGGGAAAAGAAGAAAAAAAATGTTGCAAGTGTGGAAAAAATTGGAAACTAGGACTTAGATGTGAAGATATATCATTACACTACTATAAAATTACGGATGGAAAAGTGGAAGCATAAAATTGAAACAATGAAATAATTGTAGCATATACTGTAGATTCAAACCATGAAAATATGCCACAAAAGCATCACTAGCTTCAATCTCATGTGCCCAACCCAATAGAAATGAAGACAACAAACTTCAAGGAAAAATAATTACTCCAAAAGACCAATTACAACCACCAATTGTAAAATACATTCCACCACATTCAAGAAAGGAGAGGATTCAATATTTAATAAAAAAGAAAGAAAGCCTACAATTCCACCGATGAGCATGATAGGGTAACCATAGTAAGACATTGAATAATAAAGGAGTCATAAAAGATATAAATATCATAATACTCATAGATTCTGGAAATACTCACAATTATATAGACATTCTTGTTGCCAAACAACTAAACCTTTTTGTGTACCCCACCAAGGACCTCATTGTGATGGTTGCTAATGGATAAAAGATCAAGTAAATAGAAAAATGTCATAGGGTTTCAATTCATATATAAGAAATGGAACTACAAATAGAACTTTGTGCTATATGGTTCCAAGAGATGAATATAGTGTAGGTGAGGAATGGTTGATGTAGTTGGGAAGTTATACAACAAACCTTGAATAACAATTCATGGAGTTTATTTGGCAAGGAAAACACTATAAACTATATGGTGTTGAATCTTCCACTCTCAAGAAGATGCAAATAATACACGTGGACCTCACTAACACTAAAAGCATGAATGAAGTCAAACCCATAAAAACAAATAAACTTTGTTCCATAATAGAATCGTGTTCAGATAGAAAATATTTTTTTCTATCTTTCTCATAACCCACCTGTATTAGACAGGACAGTAGGACTTACCGACAACAATACCCATTGCCAGACACGTTTCCCCTATCCGCCGCATGCGCCACTTCTAGAAATTCCAGGTGGGTTTCTATGCACTACTCTCAATTCCAATAACAAACATAAATATAATAAATAAAAATAAATATGATTAAAATAAAATGCATGTCTTATAAAAAAACGTGCCTCTTAGTAAGAAAAGACACCCCATATAGGTATTTACAACGGTATCCCCTCATTACAATATCATCAATTCATATTCAATCATTTATCATTCAATATGCCTTATACCTATAAAAAGCATTATGTCTACACACTTATAAATAGGGACACTTTATTATAGATCATGGGATTATAATTATTCTCAGACTAGTCACTAGTTTCCATGGCTATCTTATGTTGCTTTTATTTGTAATGACATTAAAATGGTTATAAGGTAATCAAAATTAAAGAAACATGGGCATGGCCTAAATAACGGGTAAAATTTATAATCATTGTTTAATGTCAACTCCCACAGGGACATGGCCCCATGATAGTGACAAGTAGGGGGGAGGAAGGAACGATGCTTAACATGCCCACACACCCTGCCCCCACCATTTCACTTGAAAACTCAAGTGAAATGGTGGGAGGCTACTGTCCTTCCCCCCTCCCATCAGAGACCCAATTTCCAAGTGTATAACCTATCATTTCCATCAGGCCACAACCCCATGGAAACTAGCATGAGGGTGGGGGGAAGTGTAATTCTTTTCATCACCCTCCCCCGTATTAGAATGTCTTCCTTTGGAAGGTAATAATATCTAAGTTATGTTGAAAGAAACTTTAATCTAATATAAAAGAGGTATATTCCACATTCATCATGGTGTAAAATATACTTGTAATAATTTGTTATATAGAGTGAAATTACATTATCCCACATGTATCATTGGGATGTAATATCTCTTGGTATATAATAAATATTAGGGATTCCCATGCGACACACAAGAAAAAATATTCTAGTCTTCTCAGTTTAATGTGGTGAAGTGTTTGTGGTGGTGCTCTATGTGAGATTGGACATTTTGGAAGATAAAAAACGTTATTACCTTTGTTTGTTGTCTCCTTTTCTTTTATTGATCAAGTATAAAAAATGTTAGTACCTTTGTCTCTAGTTTCCTTTTCTTTTATTGATCAAGTATTGTTATTATATGCAAAAGAGGTTGTATTAGTACAATTTTGTATTGTTGTATGATTGTTTCATATTTTCAATATTCTAACATGGTATCAAAGCTAGTTACTATTTTCTAGTTCCTTCAATAAAGTATTTTTTCGTGAAAACATTTTCTTCAATTAATTTGAGCCCTTATTATTTTTCATTTTTGCTATCAAATCTAGTAGCCATTAAGGCTTCACCACTAGCTCAAAAACAGTGAAATCAGCTAGGATCGATTATTAGATTGAATATTTTCATTAGTTTTCCTAGGTCTACCATTGGTAAATTTATTTCTTTTTAACCTAAATCTTTTGGGCAATTTATAGGGTTGGTATTTACCTACCCTAATTTTTTAATCACGATAATTATTTTTTTGGGGCCCAATCTTTTATTATGAAGCTAATATCTTTTGCTGTAGGAGTTCATTTTTGGCAAAAGAAAAATTGGTAGGTTCAATTTTCAATGATCTATTTGTTGGGCCCCTTCTCAATTTTGTTTGTGCATTGTGCAACCATGTACAAAATAAGTATGACCATATACAAACAAGGTTTATTACAGTGTACGTGGACTTTCTTTGAGGTTCATTTTTTTGTAGGAGCATTTTTTTTGGACCATGACTCGACTCCATAGCTCTGCATGGTCAACAAATTTATGTATAGATCATTTTTTGTTTGTAATGTTTATTTTGTTGTATACAACTATAAAGATGTATGGATGTTTATGTGCTTTTGTGTCTAGCCTTGTAGGTTGGTTGTGGTGAATCGATTTCAAATCTCGAGTTTAACTTGTTCCTGAAATAGTGCACAACCAGGTTTGTTGTTGAGTAGTTGTTCTCTACTTTTTTATACAAAATCCATATGGACATACAATTGTATCCTTTGTTTGTAGGTCGTTGTTTACTATAGAGTTCCATGTCCATGATGAGAGCTTTTTTTGCTACGTTATTTTATTTCTCGTGTTGGTTATTTCTCAGTGGATTTATTGTTTTAATCAACCATACACCTGCATGCTCATGATTTTTAATTATGATATTGTCACAATACTTACCATACCACTTGTATTTTTATGGGTTGTGGTAGGAATTGTTGACATTTTAATTTAATTTCTCGGTAATCCAAAATATATTGGGTTACAATAATGCCATTTTTCGAAAACTTGCCAAAGTAGATGTTAATGTAATTATCCAATCTAGCTCGATGAAAACTTTTTGACGAGATAAATATTTCAACGATCTGAGATCTTGTTTAAAAGTATTGCTTAAAAATAAATCTTATATTATTAATGTTGACCATGCTAACACTCGAATCCTACGTGGCTCTTAGATGGTTTTCTCTTTTTCATTTAAGTCATCATGTGGATCAACAATTCTACTACACAATTTTGAGATCTATTGTGCATGCACACACACATTTACCAACCATTGGAATCAAATCCCCACAATTTTGAGATCTATTGTGCGTGCACACACACATTTACTAACCATTGGAATCAAATCCCCACCCCACCGTATGTTAATGTGTATATAATTAATCCATACAATGTTTCAATGTGTCTATCCAAACATGCAAGGAAATTAAAACCCCATGACAAATATCTGTATCCAAAGATTTATATGATAATAGAGATGCATATATATAAATGTTTATGTGAGAAAATATATTATTAAACCATTACTAAAATCAATATATGACGATATATGTGTTGAAATGTGCCACTGGGACCCACCCCTCTACCCCATGAGGGGTTAGGGTCCCATGCATGCAACTCTTATTATTATTCCCCCGGCCCCGATAACCAGATGTTTGGTATCATATATGTTTTTTTATGGTACCGACGGGACCCACCCCTCTGCTCCATCAGTAAGTGGGGATCCCAAGGGTTTATAGTTCTCTAACCTACACACTAAACAGTGGATGGTGGTATGCTAATGGTGATTTATGTAACCATGGGTTTATTCTTAATTGTGGGCCCACCCCATCACCCATTTGGGGTAAGGAGTGCATGCCCTTAGGTGTAGTTGTGTGTATACCTTCCCCATCACTGGATGAGTGCCCCATTGCAGCACTATGGAAATTTACTAAGGGCCCACTCCAGGGTTTACACCACATTTTTCCTTGTCTAATCGACATTGGATGGAAAATCGCCATGGTTACGTGGGACCTACCTCTTCTCTATCGAGGGTGAGGGGTCCCAAAGGTTATGTAAAAGGCTTACCATGACTCACATCGATGGATTTTGAGACTATTCATTTCACCATTCAAGTCGGCAATGGACATAATTTACCATTGATATATCATGCATACATAATGTAAATTAATATCTAGTTCAATTAAGCTATGTTGTGGCTGGTTGATTACATTGGAGTTGCAATGGAGGTTTTTAGATGTTGTTTCCACTATTGTAAGGTTATTTACAACCACAAATATATAAGTATATATATATATATGTGTGTGTGTGTGTGTGTGTGTGTGTGTGTGTGTGTGTGTGTGTGTGTGTGTGTGTGTGTGTGTGTGTATATATATATATATATATAGATATAGATATATATTGGCGTGTCATAATTTCGCATGGACGAATTACAACCCAGTTTTGAGGGTGAACGTAAGAAGCAATAGCTACGACTTCAAGCCATTTTTAACCTTCAATTGTACTTATGTTTATGATTTAAAACAAAAGGGAAAAATAGTATTCAATGCATGGTGAAAACTACCTCAACAATTTAACATACATAAATATACGCTCACCTCCAATTGTAGCTTGAGTCTTAAAGAAAAATAAAAGGGCACAACCCATCAATTTTATAGATAGGTTGCCAAATTAGTGACTGTCTAATTGACATTTTAGACACGTAAGAGAAGATAATAGAGAGAGCGTTGATACTTGGAGGGCATGTTTTCACCAGGAAAAAGTACATATAAGTATGGTAAGTGAGACGCCACCTAGTTACAGTTTTAAATTCACTTTGGTCATTCAAGTTATAATTAAAGGATGAACCACTATAATTTTCCTTTTTCTACTAATTATAAATGTCATTACTTGTGGCAAGACCACCCACAAGACACTTTTCAATTGAAAACAAAAATCAAATAAGTAAATTTAATTTAGAACCAGAAACAAAGGCATACAAATCTATATGTAGGCATAATCCATTTACAAGTATTCACATGAGTATTGTAGCTTAGCATTCAAAATTTACAAAAAATGGTTGTGCTACTTATCTATTTAAATTAATTTATGTTGGTGACTAGAGAAGGGGTGTAACATTATCTTCCCAACCCAACTATAGTTATGTAATCTAGTCCTATAACTCACCATCCTTATGTTAGGTCCATAGTCGACCTAACATAGTCTGCGAGTTATGCATTTCCTAGTAATTCTCCCGTTGAGTTGTAGGAGTGATGTCATTTGCAAGTGGTTTATCAACAAGGGACTAGCACAATGGTTTATTAGCCATAGTAATCACTAATAGTTTATCAGTCTCAACAACCACCAATCACTCGTTGTACTGGTGATTTTTTACCTAGAGACAAGTACGGTGGTTTATCAGTTGTAGCAAGCTCTAATGGTTTGTCAACCCCCAAAAAGCACTTAGTACATTAATTCAACCTCCCTCCATGCTCAAGCTTGACGATACCAAATAATAACAGAGAAAAATGCAGCAACAATCTAGTGCAGTGGACAATCCTTGTGAGTTATTAACGACCCTCACTTTTTCCTTAGGAATTCTCCTTCAATACTCCAAATTGAACCCCCTATTCCTATTTTGAGTGTATTTATGGCTATTTTTTTGTGTCGTGAGTAGGCCAAGAGGAAACTCATCCCCTCCTCATGCTACCTTCCTTTGCAAGTTACCCCTTCGACTTATGAGAGAGGAAACCAATTTCAGAATGACACCACCATTGCATTAATGGCCAATCTAATCATAATGACACTTTACTAGCCACCAGGTTCAACATTAAATTTTGAATGAGATGGGTATGGCGGTTCATGCCATAACTCACCCCCTTAGGCTTTGGCATGTGTCCCTTCTCCTCATATTTTTTTGTTGCAAGCTATATTTTATTACCTCACATGAATGAAAAATCCATGACATAGTTCAACAATTCACTTCCATCAAATTTTATCGCAAATGGTCTTAACCTACCTACTGTGAGGGCCAAGTATTGTTTTAGCATATGTCAATAGAGTAACAAGACCAAAACTAAAAAAAACACAACATTTGCAACATTACTAGAGAGTTTATCTATGTATCAACCATAAAAAAGTAACAACAAGCATCTAACAACTAGGAATATAAGAGATTCATTGATATCATATCTCGTATACTAGACCCTGAAGGGGTTGATGAGGTAGCAACGCAAGGGTTGTGGCATTCGATCTAAACCAAACCAATGTCCATTCTTTCTATATGGAATCTCATATTACACAACTCTCTTTTCATGTCCATAAAGTGAGCAAAACACTTTCCATCAAAATTCAAATAAATATTTAATTACTAATATTATAATTATAAAATTAATTATTCATTACAATAGTAAAATTTAATTAATTATTTTAATAATTAAATCACTAATAATCATTAATTTATTTCAAACATAACTATATACTTATTTTATTTATTTTACTTGATCATTAAGTAGAGTTTTGAAACATAATCAATATTAAGCAGAATATTCACCAATGACACCATAATTTAAATAAGGACAAATTTCACCAATAATGATTTTCATCATGTTAAAACAAAATTTTCTATCAGCGTTGAGATACTCAATTACACAAAATATTTCAAAGTTGATAATTAATGCGGGTGTCATAGATATAACCCTATGCTGAAAATTGACCAACCATATCTTCACTATCACTTTGATTATGTGAGCAGACAGACAAAAGTATTGACACATATAAGCCATTAATAAGAAAAGAATCAGACCGTTGACGTGCTTTTTTCCAGCTTATTTTTTTGCTGTCGAAGTTGCGATTTTGGTTGTTTTTTAATTTTATTTTTCCAAAATATACATACATTATATTATGTATATTAATATATAATATATTTTAATATATAAAACCCTCACACAATTGGCTATAATATATTATTGTTAAATTGTAATGGCAACATTGCTACTATAAAATGTTAGCCAACACATTTTTCTTTACATCCTACTTTAATGTTTTGCGGATGGGGCTGGCATACACATGCTCTCTACACCCGTTTTCTATCCCATTACATTCTGGATGTTTCTTTTTATTCACATTTCTTACAAGGCCGAAGACAGAGATCTAGTCCCTAGGCTAAGGAAATATCAACACCGTTTTACATGGTTAATTAGTTTGTTGTTTTATTTTTTCTAATTTGTAATAGATGAATTTATTCAACCTGGAATTGAACATACCTAAAATATAGATGGTATCTTTTTATATATAACCATTATTTTTGTATAAAAGTTATCAACGTTTTCACAGTGGGCATAATTATATAAAGGAAAGGAGTGAATTCATTAGTCTTGTGTGGACTTATTATTGACCCTTCTTCAAGGGAATTTTTGCAAATTTCTTTGTGATTTTCGTAACGATATTTTTTTTTCAAGGTGATTTGCAGAAAGGATTTGATAATTTGGTTTGTTAGGTTCTTCTTTTACTTCTTTTCATTAAACTTTCAATTTTTTAGTTTATTCATCGTGAATTCAAAGGCTGTTTTTGTTCCTAAGTTTATTAGCACTAACTACTTTTTTTGGAAGAGATTTAGTTGACATTATCATATGCAAGAAAATGTGGTGCATAGTTAATAGTGATTGCAAGAAACCAACTAATGTCAAATATTTAGCTCTATAGCAGGAGAATTGTAAATAGACAAAAGGTATCACTCGGAAAAACATCTCAGAAAGTCTAAATGTACATATATTATTTGAAGATAACTTGATTGAGGTATGGAAAAATTTACCTTCTCTATTAATAAGATTGATGATGTTTGTACCTTTTCTTTGGAGAATAAGGTTGTTGATCCACTTTGTGAATAAGTCATTACCTTGCAATTTATTGTTGCTTAGTTGTAGATAGAGAAAGAAGAATAGAAAAAATAGCATGAAGTTTTGGAGAAAGATCATGATTCCTTGTTGATGCAACTGATTAAAAATGATAAAACTATTAAAAACATACAAGACTACAAATATAAACTTTGAATTCACTCATCTACAAAATGTTCAGAAGAAAGTTGATGATGTTGAGTAACTATGCTCATTTACTAGTGATATTTATTGTATTCTAGTTGATTATAAGACCATCAATTTTGATGTTTCTATTTCACCACATGGTTTATTTTCCACTCATCATGTCTCCTAGCTTTGCAAACCACACTACAAGTATTGGGTCCCAATTGTTGAGCAAGATGGGCTACACTGGAGGTGGACTTGGGAAGAATGAACATGACCTTACTGATCCTATTTTCGTCGAGATACATACATTTAGAGAAATTATTGGATATAATGCTACTACTCCTACCTCATTGCTTAGATCTTGTCATGTTGAATCCTGGAAGGGTTTGTTTCAAAAGGAGTTCAAACTTGGTTGTTGGAAGAGCTACCTTCTGTTAACTACATTGAGTAGAGTGATGAGACGATTAACGATGTTGTTGCAAATGACAATGTCATTGATATATAGGGTAATTCTACTTTTATTAACAAATTGGAACCTAATCCTACATCTATGTCATATCATCATCCTTATAGGAATCAGGGGAATTTACCAAGGACTCGAAATTATTGGAAATATGACAACTATGTTTTCAAATCTTTGCCGTGAGGACATGAAGGTAGAACTATGGATCAATACCGACTATCAAGGTAGACTATGGTTGGAGTGATCAATGTCATGGAGTGCATTTCATAGATGTCTATGGAACTCATATCGTTATATATCATATAGTATTATTGGGAGATATAGTTATGCATAAAATTGTGTTTGATCAGCTTTAGTGGTGACATTGTTCAAACTTATTCAGGAGTATTGCTTGTTGCTAGTGCTAGTTTCCTACTTCTTCAAGAGTGTTGCTTTGTTACTGGTGACAATGTTCAGACTTCCCCAGAAGTGTTGCTCATTGTTAGTGTTCAAAATTCTTTGGAATATTGTCTCATGGAATAACAAGAAACAAATATCCTCACCAAATCCACGATGGAGGTGATGTTTATGTGATTTTGAAAGTTTTTGGGAATGTGAGAAGTTTTCATCAAGTGGGAGTGTTGATGCAATGTTATCTTCCTCCATAAATGTTCCATTTCATTAGTAATTATGAATGGTGAGTATTTGGATGTGTCCCTTTGAAAGGTAATAATGTTGAGGTTATGTTAGAAGAATTTTTAATCATATGTAAAAGAGTTATATCCAAATTTCATCATGGTGTAAAATACCCTTGTAATAATTTATTATATAGAGAAATGAAATTATGTTATTTCACATGTCTTTATTGGAATGTAATTCCTCTATATCTATTGGTATACATTAGAGGTTAGGGATTCCCATGAGATCGTTGGGAATAATACTGAGAGGGGGGGTGAATCAGTATTATCAAATCAATAACTTTTTCATTTCATAATCATATTTATATACGCTACTTTAGTGAAGGGAACTTGCGTGTGCATGCAATTGTTCTTAAGGCAACCAACATATATCCACTGAACTTATGATTCAGTTAATTCATCATATGTTGATCTTTAATCAGTGCATCAATACCTTATTAACCATTTAAATAGTAACCATGTGCAGTAATAACAAAATAAACCATCACAGATAAGCAACACACATGAACATCAAGATTTAAGGTGGAAACCCAATGTGGGAGAAAAACCACTTGTTGCTATCATCTTTGTCTTCTTTTAATATAAGAAAAACTTTTTTACAATCTTTTACTGGTGCAGACTCATACCAGTACGCAGACACCCACCTGTAGAAGGCTACAACCTTCTCTCATTCTCCATCTTCTACTAGAAGGGAGATACAACCCCCTGGCTCTTATACTAGCCGATATGTTTACTAGTACGTGGGCACTAACCTACAAAAGGCTCCAACCTTCACTCTTCCTCAAGGGACCACGTTTCATAAATTTTTCAGATTGGATACGTCTGGTACGCAACAATACAATATGAAGGCCATGTTTCATCAAATTTTTATACTAGACCCATCAGCAATATTGAATCTCAAACTCAATCACCACTGCAATACAACCAATCACTGAAAAACCCATCAACACTGAAGCAAATCACAATCAATTAATATGAACATTCAGAACACTGTCACCAAAACACAGAGCAGAACCAAAAACTTTGCATCAACAACCAGAACCAACTGCAACTTCAAACATCATATTTCATAATGTATACACTACTTCGAAATGTCGAACTAGTGTGTATATGCACCTTCACCAAGGCGAACTAGCGTATAGATCTGCAAATACTAACTTAAAACTTCACAACTATTCCAAACTTCAGTCATACCCAGATCATAACATTTACAGAATAAAACATGTGTTAGCATTCAGATCTAGCCCATCCATTATCAGATCATACAATGATAAGTCATTTCAGGTTTCATGATCTTGATCCAACATTGTATCCAAAGGTGCACGTGATATTTCATATCATATCATTACCATAGCCCTTACAACATAAAATATACTTCAGATGGAAGTATTGATGAAAAACCCATTCACTTGCACACTTGGCCCTTTGATCTTATCCTCCTTATATAGTTTTTGGCCTTTCTCAATACCTTGGATCAAAACAACACTTAGAACCTATGGTATTATCGGATGGGATGAAATAGTCGTTACTCCACTCAATATTGTGGGCTAATACCATGGTATTGACCCTTGGTATTCTTTAATCTTAAATTTCCTTGATTTTCTGACCCATACACGCTTTTCTTCTTGTGAAAGTGTGTGCATATGTATATGTTCTTTTTGTTCTGTGAATCTACGTGTATATGCTACTTGGACAAGGCTAACCAGCGTATACTTCTTAAGACATTCTCTTTCTTCAATCTCTAGAGTCTGATCTGTAATCCTTTGCTATTACCCCTGAATTGACCTATTGCACTGTGAATTGCCATCGTACATCACTGATTCATTTATGGGTATCATATATGTGAGTTGCCATCAAGGACAACACCTGTACCATAATTCCAACAATCTCCCCCTTTGGACTTGATGGCAACCATATTGGTGTTTATTACGATAAGCTGTAGAACATGTTAGATATATCCAATAACACCAAGATACTCTACCCCTTTGACATTAAGGGCAAAGGGCGGACCAAAATATTCTTTCCCTTAGAGATGCACTATGTTTTCCATGCTCCCCCTAAGCACATGCCGAGTTTGCAGAATAACTTGACTCAATAACTCAACTATGTGAGTATGACCTGCCTATCACCAATGACTCATACATACATAAATCACCCAACCAAGTGGGGAGATACCAAATATTCATACATGATCGAAAATTTGTAATTATTACCTCATCCTTCCTATGCATAGTGGGGTTACAAATTACATCATAGGTATTTACATTACCTTTACATTAAATGATATACATGACATTTATAACAAGGACCAACGATCTAAACATGACCATGATAGTCATCAACAACTATCTTACACCATATACGATCTGCACCATAAGCATCTGTCAGCAGCATCAAGATCAACAAACTGTATATGTCCATCATCAAAAGATTCATTTGAATCAAAACAACTACGTGAATCAAGCAGTATAAGTATCATCATGTACCAAGGTCTTCTATTATAATGGAAACAATGCATTATTAGAAGCATATACTCCCCCTGAACCTATGTCAATTATTCACTGTCAGATCTTATCATTACATTTGTGGGTAAGAATCATCAGGGCCTCATCATCAACTAGTTATTCATCAAGTTGTTAAAAACTTATGAGAGCCAAAAGCAATTCTACATATCATCAACAGACTGTAATCATCATCAATCAGAATAGAAACAATAATTGATAATTGACTGAACCATATTAGACCCCTTTTTCTGAGTCTATCCCACTGCTTCTTCATCAAAACAACATATACGCAACTGTGCAACTTATAACTCGCATATATACGCGACTTGTCTTCATAGTAACTAAATATGAGAATTGGAATACTGAAGTTTCACACTTTTAGCTCCCCATGGGTCTGTTATGTCTGTATACTGAGCTATGCCACATCTTTCTGATAGCAATTTCTTTTTCTTCAATACCTTGGATTGTGATGATTTTTTGTCCATTTGGTATGGTGGCCGAAATTTTCTCCTGCATTCCTTTGCTCTAAGCCCAAACTTGTTACAAGCATAGCATCTTATATGTTTCATATTCATTCTATCGCAATCAATAGCTTTGTGACCAAACATATTGCAAGAAAAACAATATCCCTTAAAGTACTTGGAAACTGATGATCTTTCTATGTGACGGTTAGCAGCTTGAACCATTCTACTTCTGCATTTGGCTGCAACATGTCCAAAATTATGAAATATAAAACATTCAACATTATTTATCAAAGGAAAGAACCGATTATTACTTCCATACTTAGGAGTAAATGATTTTCTTTGAAGTCTTTATTTCCATGGTTGTTGATGGGGTTGACCTCTTATCTCCTTGTTGAGAATTTCAAATTTTTCATTAGAGTTCCTTGCCTCATCTTATGAGCTAGATTCACCTTCAATAGTTTCAGGAAAACCAAGACCAGTATTTATAAGAGGAGAACATTGAACTTTGATGATTTCATCTAACGTTTCCGATCCTTTTGCAAATATAAGATTCAAGGTTTTTGTCTTCTCAAATTCTTTTCTTAGACTTACTACTTCACACTCTAATTTTTCATTGTGCTTGTCCGTTTTAGTGAGTTGATGTGTCACTATGTCTATGACTGTATCCTTTTCTTCCAAACAGATTTTGAGTTGAGTGATTTCTTTAAGGAAATCTTCCTTTTCTAAGGTATAATTTTCATATTCCATGAGTAGTTTAATATCTTGATCATATTCATCACTATTAGACAGACCATCACTATCTTCATGAGTATAACAACTTCTTCTATTACCTTCTGCAGAAATCTTTCCTTTGTCATGAGGGCATTTAGCAGCATAATGACCAACTCTTCCACAAGCAAAACATTTGAATGGAAGCTTACCTCTAAATATTCCAGAACCCCGTTGAAGTTTATTCACAAAGTTTACCTCTTATTTTTATGAAATATATCCTGATTCTTTGAGATCTTCCTTTTCTTTTCCTTTTGCAGAAGCTTTGAAAGCAGCTTCTCTGATTTTTGATGAACCTCCTTTTCTCATTTCAAATGCAGTTAAAATTCCATGAAGTTGAACAATAGTAATAGATTGTAGATCTTTCTTTTCTTCAATAGCAGACACTTTTGATTCAAATTTAGAAGATAGAGATCTCAAAATTTTCTCAACTATAGTAGCCTCCTTTATTTCTTCACCCAGATTTCTCATATGATTTACAATCCCATCTACTCGTAAGAAATAATTAGCAATACTGTCATCACTATGCATCTTCAGAGTTTCATACTAGATTTTGAGAGTTTGGAGTTTAGCACGTTTTACCTAGGAGTCTCCTTTGTAGCTATGCATGATTTTGTCCCAAATTTCCTTGGCTGTGTTGAATTGCATGACTTTGACAAATTCTGATTCTGATAGACGTCCCAACAAAGCATTGACAACTTTGGAATTGATTTCATATGATTTGTTTTCTGCTGGATCCGTGGGGATTACTGTTGGATATTGGTATCCTCTTTCCACAGTTTCCAAAACCCCAAGTGACTGAAGATAGGCTCTAGTTCTTGTCTTCCAATATACTAAGTTATCTCCATTGAAGATTGGTTGTCTGATAGATCCCATTCCTTTGTGATTCCTCATCTTGAGAGATCTTCCTTCAAGCGATCAAGCTTCTTCTGAAGAACCTCCTCTGATACCAATTGTTGGGAATAATATTGAGAGGGGGGGGGGGGTGAATCAATATTATCAAATCAATAAATTTTTCATTTCATAATCAGATTTATATACGCTACTTCAGTGAAGGGAACTCGTGTGTGCACGCATCTATTCTTAAGGAAACCAATGTATATCCAATGAACTTATGATTCAGTTAATTCATCATATGTTGATATTTAATCAGTGCATTAGTAGTTTATTAACAATTTAAACAGTAACCATGTGTAGTAATAACAAAATAAACCATCACACATAAGAAGCACACATGAACACCAATATTTAAGGTGGAAACCCAATGCGGGAGAAAAACCACCTGCTGCTGTCATCTTTGTCTTCTTTTAATATAAGAAAAACCTATTTACAATCTTGTACTAGCACGGAATCATACCAATACACAAGCACCCACATGCAGAAGGCTACAACCTTCTCTCATTCTCTAGCTTGTACTAGAAGGGAGCTACAATCCCCTAGCTCTTGTACTAGCCGATATGTTTACTAGTACGTAGGCGCCGACCTACAGAAGGCTCCAACATTCACTCTTCCTCCAGGTACCAGGTTTCATAAATTTTCAGACTAGATACTCCTGGTACACAACCATAAGATATGAAGGCCACGCTTCATCAAATTTTCATACTAGACCCATTAGCAACATTGAAGCTCAAATTCAATCACCACTACAATACAACCAATCATTGAAAAACCCATCAACACTGAAGAAAATCACAATCAATCAATCTGAACATTCAGAACACTGTCACCAGAACACAGAGCAGAACCCAAAACTCTACGTCAACATCCAAAACCAACTTCCACTTCAAACATCATATTTCATAATGTATACGCTACTTCGAAGTGTCGAACTAGCGTGTATACGCACCTTCACCAAGGCGAATCAACTTATAGATCTGCAAATACTAACTTAAACCTTCACAGCTATTTCAGACTTTAGTCATACCCAGACCATAACATTTACACAATAAAACATGCGTTAGCATTTAGATCTAGCCCATCCATTATCAGATCATACAATGATAAGTCATTTCAGGTTTCATGATCCTGATCCAACATTGTATCCAAAGGTGCACGTGATATTTCAGATCATATCATTACCATATCCCTTACAACATAAAATATACTTTATATAGAAGTATTCATGAAAAACTCATTCACTTGTGCACTTGGCCCTTTGATCTTCTCCTCCTTATATAGTTTTTGGCCTTTCTCAATACCTCGGATCAAAACAACACTTAGAACCTATGGTATTCTTGGACGGGATCAAATAGTCGTTACTTCCCTCAATATTATGGGCTAATACTATGGCATTGACACTTAGTATTCTTTGATCTTGAATTTCCTTGATTTTCCAACCCATACATGCTTTTCTTCTTGTGAAAGTGCGTGCATACGTATACACTCTTTTTGTTCTATGAACCTGCGTGTATACGCTACTTGGACAAGGATAACCAACATATACTTCTTAATACATTCTCTTTCTTCAATCTCTGGAGTCTGATTTGTAATCCCTTGCTGTTACCTTTGAATTGACCTGTTGCACTGTGAACTGCCATCACACATCACTGATTCATTTCTGGGTATCATATATGTGAATTTCCATCAAGGAAAACACTTGTACCATAATGCCAACAGAGATAAACAAGAAAAACATGATAGTCTTATAATTGTACCATTGAAGAATTTGTGGTGGTGCTCTATGCAATATTGGAGATTTCTAAAGATAATAAACATATTATTACTTTCTTTTGGATGTTTTCCCAATCGAGGTTTTACCACATAAATATGGTGCATTTTTTTTTCCTTTGTGCCTTGTCTCCTTTTCTTATATTGATTAAGTGTTGTTATTATATGCATAGGAGGTAATAATGATAAGGTTTTGTATTGTTCTATGTGTTGGTCTAATTTATTTGTATAAATTAGGATATAAATTTCTTAATTCGGGAGTTCGTAAATTTAGAAGCACATCACTATGTGTTAAGGGCTAGCCTTATATTTAATCCATTTCTTCAATAAAAAATTATTACTAATATGATTTTGACTAAAGTTGAAACTTAATTTTTTTTATTTAAACCATTATGAAATTAAAGCACAAATACTAGTTAAATAATTGCGGTGTAAAATTCAAATTCTAGATTGCAAACTCAAAGAAAACGCCTAATCTAACAAGAAAGTAACTAATATCCTTTAGTATAGACTAAAAAATATTAAACTGCAAGGAAAAAAAGGCGTGGAAATATAAACCTTAAGGAATGCCCACCAAACTATGTTTTTTTCACTTATGTAGGTTATTGGCTAAAGAATAAATTCTGGCACACTTGTTTGCAATGAAATCTACTTTAAGGCAAGGGAAAAAAGTTTTAGTCAAGTTTTGAATTGGTTTATTAAGCATGCATTAAGGTCCCTATTGATAGAAAATCCAATTGTAAATCCTATGGCTTACTCCCTTAGGTGGCTCAAGGAATTGCAACAATACTTAATTAGACTCCTTAATATTTTACTTAACCATGTAATACTAGACTTGTATCCCAAAGGAAATAGCTATTGTATGGAAATAAACTCAACTTTTTCATGAACACTCTAGGCATTTGAACTATGATAAATAAGTAACAAAGTTGTAACTAAATAAAATGCTTATGAACAAGGTAAAACACAACAATTAGTGTATAAACAAAGTGGTTGATGACAAATAAGAATAGAGGTTAATTTGAATATTTTAGTATAAACATAAAAAGAAAAGCTCAAAGATATATAATAGCATGTTTTCTACAACAATCCACATTTATGCATAATGAAGAAGATAGTGCACAAGTTTAGGCAATGGCGACCCTATAATGCCTCAACTTACACACTTGAAGACTACCAGCTAAAGGAACTCAAGAAGACTACATATATTAAGAAAAATTAATATTAAAACAAACCTTCAATTCAGAATTTTGTTGAGTATGTGGATCAAAATAGAAATTAAAAGCTCAAAATCTAATCGTGACCCTCAAGCTTCACTTCCTTGCTACATAAAAAAAAATAAACTAATTGTTGACAATCCTCATCCTAGCTAACCAATTATTATTCTATACATTCATTTGGATGACATACTACCTCCACAGTAGTAAAAATCATTGAAAAATCATGAGTACTCAAATATAAGTGGATATTCTTGCTAAAATCATGTATTTTCCTCTTGAGTAGCTGAGTTGACCATGCATTGAGCCTATTTGAGGGGTTTATTAATGAACCAATAGGAAATGAACCATAAGGAAGACAAGGAACAAAACCCATGTTCTTTTTTTCTCCCAACTCACCTACATTTACGTCAACAAATTAGAAATTACCATAATGCCTGGTTTCCGGTAAAATCTGGTAAAAATGAATTACAATGCATTGAATTTGATAAAATTCAAAAATTAAAAGAAAATTGTAAAAATACCATTGGATGGTTTTATTAGTCAAAATATAATCAAAATGTGGTAAAAGTGATGAAAAATGAGTTTATTTAGGCCAAAATAAAGTTTATTATTATGGCAAATTTTCACCAAAATTGAGCACTAATATCTCCCCGAAAAAGAAGTTGTTGCATGTCCTCATACACAAAACTATGTTCTTGACTTTCAAAGTGCTCCTATTTCTCTTAGGAGCACATCCATATTATCTCTTTATACCGCTTCCCATGGTCTATGCATCAACACCCTTACTTTTAGGCTTCTATTTTTATCTTTTATTGATACCACTCACGGGCCTGCTTGAAAATCATTACATATTCCTCATGAAGTCTTTTTTTTTCCTTGTCCAACCTTTCATTCTCCTCCATAAGATTCATACTACGTCTTATAGTAATTCATTTTGATAAAAATTCCTTTGGGATGGTTTTATTAGTCAAAATATAATAAAAGTGTGGTAAAAGTGACGAAAAATGAGTTTATTTAGGCCAAAATATAGTTTATTATTATGGAAAATTTTCACCAAATTTGAGGACTGACATCTTCCTGAAAAATATGTTGTTGTTTGTCCTCGTACACAAAACTATGTTCTTGACTGTCAAAGAGCTCTCGTTGCTCTCATGAGCACATCCACATTGTCTCTTTATTATTACCGCTTCCCTTGCTCTATGCATAAATACCCTTAGTTTTAGGCTTCTGTTTTTGTCCTTTAATTCCTTCTTTTATTGATACCACTCACGGGCTTGCTTGAAAATCATTACATTTTTCTCATGAAGTCTTTTGTTTTCCTAGTTCAACCTTTCATTCTCCTCCATAAGATTGATACTATGTCTTATAATCAATTCATTTTGTGTCTTGATATATCCTTCCAATACTTTCATTTCTTGTATGGTCCTTTTCATTCACTTGATTTTTGTTTTCTTCTTTTTCATGGTTTCTTAAAAAATGTGCACATGAGCATTTCCTTTCGCTTGTTAAGGAGTTACTTTGACTATGTTTTCAAACTCTTCTTCAATGGGAGATCTTTCTTTTTTAGTGAATATAATTTCTTCCTCTATTAGCATATACAACTCTTCTCTAGTGTCCTTACTTGTTGAAGGTTGCTTCTCCTTGGCCTCCAAGGATTCAATGTAACCATATAGTAATTGCTAATATTGATCTACTTCCAAGGTGGATGTGGCCGGTGTAGAAAACATTGCCCTTAGACTCTTTTTCAAGATTATAAAAAAGGCTACTAATCTTGTTGCTCACTTTTCCCTTGCTTTTCCATTGCTCTACTAATTCTTTTGTTGTATGTAAAAACCTATTTTTCTATTCTCTTTAGTGCTTTCTTTGGTTGAAATGTTGGTGGAGGAATCTCAAATACCTCTTCTTCTTCTGTTATTGATTCCTCCTCTATTATTTCTTCCTCCTCACTGATAGTGTTCTCAACAAATTCATTGTCTTTAAGAAATTGTTCCCATCTTTGTTCATGATTTTCTAACTAACATTCGATTATTATTTATTGGAATATGTCACTTTGGAAGGTAATAATGTCTAGGTTATGTCAGAAGAAACTCCAATTTTATAAAAGAGGCATATCCCACATCCATCATGGAGTAAAATACCCTTGTAATAATTTATTATATAAATAAGTGAGATTTCATTATCCCACATGTATTATGGTAATGTAATTTCTCAAAACATATTGGTATATAACATAGGATAGGGAGTCCCATGAGACACAAAAGAAAATATATTATAGTCTTATCATTGTAAAGAGTTGAAGCATTTGTGGTGATGCTCTTTGCAATATTGGATATTTCTAAAATTAGTAAAGACACTATTACCTTCCCAAGTTCCCATATATGTTTTGCCAATTGGGGTTTTACCTTGTAAATATAGTGTGTCCTCTCCTTTATTTTGTTAAATAAATGTTGTTATGTTAGATAGGATATTATTTTGTAATAAGGAATTACTAAGGGGTGGGGTGAATCAATAATTGTGGGGTTCTTAAAATTTAAGTATAAGTCTTTGACTATATTCACTATGGGAGAGATTTCATACACAATACAAATGAACAACAATATAAGGCATTCACATGTACATATAATCCATCACATGAGCAACGTACACATATTGACATAGGTATTTTTATGTTGAAACCCAAAGTGCGAAAACCACCAGCAGTCTGTTTTTTGTTATGATGTATATTAAGCACCTACTTAATTACATCAATTTGTTTGTGAGAACCCACTCATAGGAGGCACAAACCCCCTTAATATAGAAAACCACTACTTGCCAAGAGGAACCAACCTCTTAAGAATGTAGGCCACTACCTTCTATAGCCATTGTTCTACTTTTCATATAATTTTCAAACTGAAGAAAGAGGTGAATGCATATACATAGAAAAAACAACAAATCTAGTTTTCTTCAATATCAATTCCCTTCCTTCATCTCCCTAGTTCTCCTTCGAACTGTGTTCTTTATTGCTCAGCCAACTCGGTTCTCAACCCTATGACACACCTTCACTCAGTAACATTTTTCTCTATCACACACCCACAACACTTCTCCCTATAACACTCAACAATTCTAAATTACCCCTAATTTCTCAATGACTCTCAACCATTTGTTCCTCAGCTGCACTGTGGCCGATGTTGTATTTGCAGTCTCTATACTTGGTAGTGTGTTGTAGCATGAAATTATTTGTTGTTGTTCCTTCAAGTTCCCTACAGTCTACAACCATATTCAATTATGTTGGTAGGCTTATTTCACTCAAAGTATGTGGTTCTTTGGCAAGGCTCACTTTGTGCTTCATTATGCCTGAGTGCGTACTTTTGAAAATCTTTCCATTCTCTTGTTAGAACCCAACACCTGCCCACTGTAACTATATTAAATTTAAGAATGGACTTTAGCAATTCTGCCATGATGAGAATTAATTCTCAATCCACCTTCATACTCAAAGATGTCCTCCATTAAAGTTTTCTTGTACAAACAACATGGATTTCTTGTGCTTGGTCTAATCTCCATTACTCTCATTTATACCTTCATGACATGAGGAGAACTCTGGTTTGACTATGTTAGACAACATTAATATGCGACAGGTCAAGGTCCTTGTTTCCTTGTGTATCAATTTTCTTGTTGAATCCATTTACTTTGGGTCTGTTAATATGTTATTCAAGCCTTGGGTCATATGACCCTATGCAGTAGCCTTGCAATAAATTATGTGCAAAGACCTTCAGGTGTATAACACACAAAACACTGCATAACCATGACTAAGGCACACCTTCCAATGTAGGTCAGGAGGTCGGGATTCCAATAGCAGAGGAAAGTTTTTCTACTTCAGCTATGCAGACAACTTCATCTTCTCCTCATCAAAACTTCATGGCAGGCTTAAATTTATTTCATTAGCAAGACGATCTTGCAAGTCTAAAATTTCATAATTTCAAGGAACTGCAATCCAAGTGACATGCTCGAAAACATTGCCGACTTGTCTATAATTATTGTAGAGAAGTCGAAGGAGGTGCATTTTCCCAGCGCAAGGTATGCCACACATGCCAATTACATGAACATGGTCGCCTTCATTAAGCCACTTCTCTACTTTATCTTGAGCATCCATAAACCCGGAACCTCCAAACTCAGAGGAGGTTGCTGCTTCTTGAGGGAATATTTCCTTCTTTTCATATAACGGTTTTGATAAAAAAAACTCCAAAGAAGTCACCAAATTTGACAAGTTACTTTGGATGTCATGATAGATGTTGTCAAAAGATGCTATCCATTCCCTTATTTCTTTGGAGAGACTCTGGGGTTCGCACACAACATAATCACCAAAGATTCGGTGGAGTGCAGAGATTTAAGTAATTGGTCTCCTGATGAATGGAAAACTAATCAAGTAAATATAGGTAGGACTATTTGCAAATCGATTTCAAACACCAAAATTCCAAAGGTCAGAGTTGGTGATGAGACTTGCTTTCATATTGCTTCTATCCTCTTACACTACGAGCGTATGGGTGATGCCCCCAGAAATTTAAACACCGGTAAGACTACCAAAACCGTTCATTTTCTTTAATTTATCTGAAAAAGTAAAAGCAATGATTTATACCTCTAGTCATATCCAAGAACAAGAGTAGGAAAGTGCCAAGAAGATACGTAAAATATAAGAACAAGATTAGGAAAGATGAACGATGGAGAAGGCGAAGTATCCGAACATGAAGGGAAAAAGAAAACCGAGGAGGAAAGAAAGAATGAGGAACTAGGTAAAGTATAAGAAAATGAAAAAGCAAAAAAACATAAGGGAGTTTGATAAGCATCTCCCAAAAAAAAAGCTATTGGAATAATATAGAAAGCATGAGCAACTAAGGAAAAGAATCCAAAAATCAAAATATATAATTAATTTCTAAAGAAAGTATACAAATATTCAAAAAAAAATTATATGTGATTGATAAAGGATAAAAGAATAAAATATATTTATAAAAGATTGAGTAAATTATAGAAATCAAGAATAACATTGAAATTAAATAAATAATAAAAATATATTAAATAAATAAAATAGAAAATGATAAAAATTAGATATTTATAAATTAAAAAATAAATTTTATAGCGATATTTGATAAATCTGATTATATATATATATAGATAGATGTGTGTGATAATTTTTTAATAATAATAAATATTCTTGAAAAATATGAATAAAAAATTATGTATTTATTTCAAAATTTTTAATATTAAAAATTAATATATTTTTTATTTTAAAATTTATGTAACAATAGAATTATTATAATATTATTATTTAATTTATAATTTTCAATTTTTATTGATTAATTTACAAGTTTCTAATATGGAATATAAGATTTTAGTTATTGTTAATTTCTAACTTTAAGTAATTTTTAAATTTAGAAGTAATTTTATGCACACTAATTACATAAATTTATATTTTTTTTTGTTTTATAAATAAATATTATTATTTATAAAAAGAATTAATATATAAGTTAAATATACACATTTGAAAAAAATATGGAACAATATTTTTATTCACTAATATTTACATTCACTTTGCCATGGAGATTCTTAGTTTGTAAATAGACTTTGTTATAATACCATGGGCTAATATTGTCTATTATCAATATGATATGCCCAAGAAACCTTAACTCATTTCATATGTGACTTGTTCATATAACATAAATGTCATCACTACTTTGAAGACAAGTCTCAACATAATCTCAACATTTACTGTCCACCTAATAATTTTGACAATTAAATTAAAATTATGGAATCCCAATTCCAAAATAGACTTGCCTATTGACATAATTAAGTTTAAATTATGGAAGTCCAATTCGAAAATAGACTTACCTATTGACATAATTAGGTGGATAATAAGGATTTAACCTCCACTAAATATTCTAGAATATTCTTAATAATAGTCATATATAGAAGGTTGAAATTTATTTAAAAGTAATAAACATAAGTTATGATTTTTTGTGCATGTGTTATTAGTAAACTATAATATTGGCTCATGAAAATATAACAAAATATATTTAAGTGTTAAAATGAATAAATATCCATGGTTAAAAATGTTGTTACTTGTTTTTTTTATATATATTTAACTCTTATATTAAATTTTTTAATAATTAATAATAATATAATTAAATTAATTTTTATAATTTTATAAATATTAGATGTATGATAAAATATGCATTTTAATAGGTATTAACATATATATATATATATATATATATATATATATATATATATATATATATATATATATATATATGAAAATAATATTGATTTGATCTCAAAAGAAAAAAATGGAAAGTTTGCAATAACATGCGGGCGTGAATCATTAAATGTTGCTATAGTCTAATGAGGTTTTAGTATGGAAAACAATGGAAATTCGAGCATGATTTCAATAAAGCATGGTGGAAATTTTTGGACATCTAGGCTATAATGGTCAAGCTCAAAGATTTTGGGTACTTGGAGTTTTTTTATGGCGTTGAATCCATTTCCACCATCAAAACTAAGATTAAAACACCCCTACTGTCACATTATTTAAAAATATGTAGTTGAATTTTGACAAATTTTTGTCATCCCAAAAATTCAACACCTGAGTAGACAACACCAAGAAATAAAGCTAAGTCATTCAATAAGTACAGTGACAAAAAAACATGGAAATACCTAAATTTTTAAATGATCATACTTAAATAGAAAAACGTGCAGTCACCATACCATAGCATGGAAGAATTGTAATTTAAAGGAATAAAAATATTATCTCATGGTTCCCTCTCTCGGCCATCCATCATCAACATACACCTCCCCTCCCCAGAAGTTAAAGAGAATCATCCATCATTTGCACATACCTTTAGTCCCTCGAAGTGAACAATAAAAGAATTTGCTTACCCGACCAACATATACCACACAATATGAATTTTTTGGTCAAAAGAAGCTTCTCTACTTCAAAACTCTATGTTGGTGTGTAATGCCTTCAATCTTTTCACTCTCGTGGCTTTGGCAGTTTTTAAAGGTCACTAAATTTTGAGCCAAGGTCTCACGAAAGAATGGTGATTTTGAATTTAATAGCAAAAAACTATCAAATTCTAGAAACCTCTTTCCTAGTGACACCACCTCCCTACATGTTGAGATAGACCCTACAATATCGTGGAGTCACTGATAAACTGATGTAGGAGCATCCAGACTTAACCAGCAATGTGATTGTATGTTCACATGTTGTGGCTAACATGAGATGAATTTCATTGACCTGAGTGGTAAAAATAAGTTTTAGTAGAGAGGGTTGGATCTCTCGAATTGATCTTTATGTCAATTATTGTAATAATTAAATCATTGTATTATTTTTAGAATAAGAGATAAGTGTTAGGATAGGTGTGTATCAAAGCTTGAGAATAGGGATTTAATAGTTGAACTGATAAAAATAGAGATTGAGTTGTCAATGTTGTTAGGATAGGATTTGATCCATAAAAGAAAGGAAAAAATGTAATGATAGAGATCAGATGGAATAGAAGAGTGAGTTAGCAATTGAGAGAGAGAGATAGGGTTTGCGAGTGAAACAGAGGTCAGACAAATTGTTGTAATCGAGCCGAGAGGGCCAAGACTCTGTAATTTCTATGTTATTGAATAATTGATTAAGTGTGGTGTTGCGTGTTATTCTTGGTGAGAAATTTCTCTTGAATCTGTGTATCAGCGTTCTGGACCCTAATCGGGTATTATTTTCTGTTTATGCATTTTATTGATAAGTCACAGTCAGTTAGCATTAAGGGTTATTCCAGGCTTAAGCGCTAAACCTTTGTTAAAACGTATTTATTAAAAGCATGTATTAAGCACGTGAGAAATATTCCCAAGTGGTAAGCGATATCTCGCACGCTTAAAGAATGGTAAATGGCATTTCTCAAATTCACGCAATTAACCTAAGCTGGTTACACATAGCACAAGAAAACCACTTTTCTCGTGTGCTCTTGACCTGATATTGATCATGCTAGACAACGGGTGATATTCTGTGGTAGCCATTGGATCGGACGGGATAGATCAACGGTGGAGATCGGCTAGGCTAGTTGGCGCACGATATGTCACGATATCTGTAGGATTGGGTAAACGAATCAACGATGCAGATTGAAGCGCTCGGAAGTAAGAAGTCAAAGTAGGACCGACACTGATTGGTCAGACAAGCGGGACACTCGAGAGGGAATACACGTACAAAATATTTTTAACGCACAGCTAATTGGTTTCTAAGTGAACCATTAGTCTAATTCTAGACTACCACATCAATTTTGGTAACCATCCACATCATTTGATATCAGAGCTGAAGGATTAAGTCTGCTACAATAAACATGCCACTTAGGAGAGGAGCTGGCATAGGTTGGGGGAGACCTGTAGCGAATGCAGTTCCGCTAGAAGAGATTCGAAACTTGTGTACAAGGATGGAGACAATGGAAACTACTCAAAGGAGAGCACCTGATGAAGGATATTTCAGTGTTGCAGAGGAATCTTCTGAGGAAGAAGAAGAGGATGAAAGCGTAGCTACCAAAGTTCTCAAAATGTTGACCAAAGTAAGTGGAAGACCAAAGGTGGAAATACCTTTGTATGATGGGAATCTCAATGTAGAAGAATTGATGGACTTGATCAGTTCATTTGACAATTATTTCGACTATGAGGAGGTTGATGATAAAAAGAAGGTGCAATTTGCAGTTACTAGATTGAAGGGTCATGTAGCTATCTGGTGGGATGAACTAAAAACATCCAGAGAGAGAAAGGGGAAGCCCAAGATCAAAAATAGGATAAAATGGTGAGTAGGTTGAAAGGTAAATTCATGCCAAAAGATTATTATTTAAATCTTTTCAGACAGTGACAGAATTTGAGACAAAAGGGGATGACTATCAAAGAATATACAAAATAATTTTATAAGTTGAGCATTGGAGCAAGACATGCAGAGGATGACGTAGAAAAGGTAGCCAGCTACATCAATGGCTTGAGATATGACATACAGGATGAAATCAGCTTTCTGAGTCTGAAGACAAATGAAGATGCCTATCAAGCAGCTTTGAAAGTAGAGGAGAAGATGTTGAGGAAACAAAATCAAAGGAATAGAGGGAAAAGTTCAGAAAGAGGTAGAGGAACGATCAGATTAAGATTTCAGCACCCTCAGGGTGAAGCAGGAGGTTCCTGTAGTAGACCACCATAGAGAGGAGACTTTAGTAGAGGAAAATTTGCACCCAGAGGAAGAGGACGAGGAAGAGAAATTCGGTGTTATACATGTGGAGAATGGGGACATGGATCATGGGAATGTCCTCATAATAAAGCAACAAGTCAACGGAATATGAATGTGGCTGAGGCAAAGGAAGAAAAACCTCAAATTACAAATAAGGAAGAATCACCTGAAGTAGGAGAATCTTTGTTATTGAAAAAGGTATTGCTTAAAGCAGAGAAAGAGACAGGAGAACCAGCTCAGAGAAAGAGTTTATTCAGAACTACATGCAAGTCCAAAGGAAAATGTTGTAAAGTGATAATTGACAGTGGAAGCACTAATAACCTGGTTTCTACAGAAATGGTGGACAAGTTGGGATTAGTGAAAACAGTACACCCTACTCCTTACAAAGTATCATGGTTGCAAAAAGGACATCAACTTATTGTGACAGAACAATGCAAAGTAGAAATCCAAATTGGTACTTATAAGGATGTGGTATTATGTGATGTAATGCCAATGGATGTATGCCATGTATTGTTGGGAAGAACTTGGCAGTTTGATCGGAAAGCTATACACGATGGGAGAAGAAACATTTATACTCTAGAGAAGGATGGGAATCAACATACACTGCTGCCATTGAAGAATGAAGCAAACAAAGAAGCACTTGGAAACAATGTTATGCTGATAAGTGGGAAAGAATTGCTGCAAGAAGTCAAGAAGGATGAATAGATACATTTTGCTGTCATAAGGAGACCTAAGGTAATTTTGACTTCCATAAACTTAGATGATTTATTTGAAGAAATCAAAACTCTGTTGAATGATTTTGCTGATATTATTGTGAATGAGCTACCAAATGCATTACCACCAATTAGGAGTATTAGTCATTACATTGATCTAATACCTGGAACAAGTTTGCCAAATAAAATAGCATACATGTTGACTCCACAAGAAAATGCAGAAGTTGGGAGACAAGTGCAAGAACTGATGGATATGGGATTAATCAAAGAGAGTCTTAGTCCATGTGTTGTACCAACAATACTCAGTCCAAAGAAAGGAGGTGAATGATGCATGTGTACTGATTCCAGAGCCATAAATAAGATTACTATCAGGTATAGATTTCCTTTAGCACGCATGGATGATTTGATGGATTGTTTAAGTGGGTCAAATTATTTTACTAAAATAGATCTGAAGAGTGGATACCATCAAATAAGGATTAGAGAAGGAGATGAATGGAAGACTGCATTTAAAACAAATAGTGGGGTGTATGAGTGGTTAGTGATGCCTTTTGGACTCACTAATGCACCCAGCACATTCATGAGATTGATGAATGAAGTCTTGAAGGAATATGCAAGCAAGTTTGTCATTTTTTATCTTGATGATATTCTAGTTTTCAGTAGAAGCAAAGAAGAACATATGGAGCATCTTAAGTTGGTTCTAAGAACTTTGCAGAAAGAGAAACCACTGATAAATCTGAAGAAATGTAGTTTCATGAAAGAAGAATTAATCTATTTGGGGTTTGCAGTTTCTAAAGAAGGTCTGAAAATGGATCCAAAGAAAGTCCAAGCAATTTGGAACTGGCCTATTCTAAGAAACATATTTGAGCCAAGAAGCTTTCATGGTCTTGCAAGTTTTTATAGAAAATTTATCAGAAGTTTTAGTTAGATTTATGCACCAATTATTGAAACAAACAAAGAGACTAATCAGCCATTCAAGTGGACAGAAGCAACAGACTGAAATTTTAAGTTGCTAAAGAAGAAAATTACAGAAAAAACTAGTTTTAGCTTTGCCTGATTTTGGAAAAGTTTTTCAAGTTGAAACTGATGCTAGTGGAGTTGCAATTGGAGCAGTTTTAAGTCAGGAACAGAGACCAATAACATACTTTAGTGAGAAACTAAATGAAGCTAAGAAGAAATATTCTTCTTATGATAAATAATTTTATGCTATTGTGCAAGCTTTAAAAAAATGGAGACATTATTTACTACCAAAAGAGTTTGTATTGTATTATGATAATCATGCATTACAGTTCATAAACAACCAACCAAAATTAAACCAAAAGCATGCCAAGTGGGTAGAATTTTTGCAGAGTTTCACTTTTGTGATAAAACATACAAGTGGTAAGTTGAACAAAGTTGTTGATGCTCTAAGCAGGGTAAATTTCATTATGCAAGAATTAAGAGTTGGTGTTGTAGGATTTGAAGAAATGGTTGATATGTATAAAGATGATGCAAAATTTAAAGATATTTATGCAGTTGTACAAAATCCAACAGTTCATAATAGAAGCCAGTGGTTAGATTATCTTATCCAAGGAGGTTTACTATTTAAAGGTAACAAACTGTGCATTCCCAAATGTTCTATGAGGGAAAACATAATCAAGGAGAAACACAGTGGAGGGTTATCTGGGCACTTTGGACAAGACAAAACCTTTGTCAGGTAAATGCTTTTTACTACTGGAAAAAGATGCAAACTGATGTTAAGATATTTGTTGAGAAGTGCAGGATATGTCAGCATGTTAAGGGGAGAAGCCAAAATATAGTATTGTACCAATCATTACCAATACCAGACCGACCATGGGATGCAGTTAGTATGGATTTTGTTTTGGGATTACCTAGAACTCAAAGAGGAAATGATTCCATTTATGTTGTGGTAGATAGATTTTCTAAAATGGCACATTTCATTGCATGTAAAAATATTAGTGATGCAACACATATTGTTAATCTATTTTTTTTTAGAAGTTGTAAGGTTACATGGATTGCCTATAAGTATTGTGTCTGATAGGGATACAAAGTTTGTTGGGAATTTCTGGAGAACTCTTTGGAAGAAACTAGGTGCCAACCTTAGTTTCAGTTCAACATATCACCCTCAAACAGATGGACAGACCGAAGTGGTAAACAAAAGCCTGGGAAACATATTGAGAAGTTTAGTGTATAACAATCCTAAGCAGTGGGATTTAGCACTTGCTCAAGATGAGTTTGCTTATAATGACACTCCAAATCGAAGTACTGGGATGAGTCCATTTTAGATTTTTTTTGGGATGAATCCAAGAGGTGTGTATGAGCTCAGAAATTTGGGCAAACAGGAGACAAGAAGTGCAAAGGTCGAAGAGTTTGTAGAGCAGATGCAGAGACTACAAGAATATGTCAAGGACAGATTGTAGGAAAGCAGTGGAAATACAAACAAAGAGCTGATATGAAGAGGAGAGAAAAAGAATTCCAAGTGGGAGAGCTAGTGACGGTACACTTGAGGAAAGAAAGGTTTCCTATTGGGACTTAAAATAAAGTAAAGATGAAAAAGATAAGGCTATGCAGAATTGTGAGGAAGATTTCAACCAATGCTTATGAAATTGAGTTGTCAGAAGGGATTGGAATATCACCTATCTTCAATGTTGTAGATTTGTATCCATACAAGGAGACAGAATCAGAGCTACAGAATGAACCTACAGAAGATGAAGTTCAGACTTTAAATTGGGAAGAACAAATGCCAAAGACAGTCAAGAAAGAGGTGGAAGCTATTTTGGATAAAAGAGTATCCAAAAGAACCAGAAGACAAGATTATTTTCAGTATCTAGTCAAATGGAAGGGACAACTAATGGAGGATTCCAGTTGGTTAACAACAACAGAATTACAGAAGTATGGAGTCAATCCTGACAGTTTGATGAATGATTCTTTTCTTCCCCAGGAGTCTGATGCAGGAGCATCCGAACTTAGCCAACAATGTGATTGTATGTTCACATGTTGTGGCTAACATGAGATGAATTTCATTGACCTGAGTGGTCAAAATAAGTTTTAGTAGAGAGGGTTGGATCTCTCGAATTGATCTTTATCTCAATTATTGTAATAATTAAATCATTGTATTATTTTTAGAATAAGAGATAATTGTTAGGATATGTGTGTATCAGAGCTTGAGAATATGGATTTAATAGTTGAGTTGATAAAAATAGAGATTGAGTTGTCAATGTTGTTAGGATAGGATTTGATCCATAAAAGAAAGGAAAAAATGTAATGATAGAGATTAGATGGAATAGAAGAGTGCGTAAGAAATTGAGAGAGAGAGATAGGGTTTGCGAATGAAACAGAGGTCAGACAAATTGTTATAATCGAGCTGAGAGGGCCAAGACTCTGTAATTCCTATGTTATTGAATAATTGATTAAGTGTGGTGTTGTGTGTTATTCCTGGTGTAGAATTTCTCTTGAATCTGTGTATCGACATTCTGGATCCTAATCAGGTATTATTTTCTGTTTATGCATTTTATTGATAAGTCACATTCGATTAGCATTAATGGTTCTTCCAGGCTTAAGCGCTAAACCTTTGTTAAAATGTATTTATTAAAAGCACGTATTAAGCACGTGAGAAATATTCCCAAGTGGTAAGTGGTATCTCGCGTGCTTAAAGAATGGTAAATGGTATTTCTCAAATTCACACGATTAACCTAAGCTGGTGACACATAGCACGGGAAACCAATTTTTTCGCGCGCTCTCGACCTGATATCGATCGTGCTAGATAATGCATGATATTGCGCGGTAGTCATTGGATCAGACGGGATAGATCGACGGTGGAGATCGGCTGGGCTAGTTGGCACACGATATGTCGCGATATCCATAGGATTGGGTAAACGAATCAACAATGCAGATTGAAGTACTCGGAAGTAAGAAGTCAAAGTAGGACTGTCAATGATTGGTCAGACAAGCGGGATCCTCGGGAGGGAATACACATACAAAATATGTTTACCACGCAGCTGATTGGATTTTAAGTGAATCATAATTAGTCTAATTATAGACTACCACATCAATTTTGATAACCATCCACATCATAAACTCCTATACCCACTCATCCCATTCTCCATTATTATTATTACTAGAAAGTAGGTGACTCTTTTCTCATTTCACCATACAAAATAGGTAGGACTTCGACGTTGTTTGAACTCAAAATCAGACATCCTCAAGAAATAATAATGGAAAGCCAGAAATGAGAGTTTGGGAATACGGTGATATGATGTCGAGTATCGAACACACACTAGAGTTTGATATTGTGTACTTAATAGTTCTGTATACGACATAATTTGGCTAATGAATAATTACCAGAATGGAAGGTGGCGTTTCTGGAACTAAATTCCCAATTACAAGTTCCATTCTCAAATTGAAATTTCTAATCAAAGCTTAATTGGATTGGAAAAAAAATTGACAAGAATAAATGACCCATCACCTCATATCACATCCCACGGACAATGCGTAGAACCGATAACCATCATTAAAGTGGAGAGTTTTTGGACATATTAGATGGCTATGTAATATACCTCGTATTAAAATGGAAATGTATCCACCATGGGAATGAATTTTTATTTTTTTTATTCCTCATTTTTATATATTATTTATCATCTTTATTATACTTGACGATATGTAGGTTATATTGTATTAGCTTTATAGCCCAAAAAAAAAAAAAAAACATTGAGATTTTGTTTTATAATTAAAAAAAAATATATCATGTGAAAATGATTTTTCCCAAAATTAAAATTATTTTTAAATTCAATTTTTTTTTTTATTGGTATAAATTATTGATTAGACAATTTTTATGGGTTTAAATTTGAATGGTCAAATATAAAATAATATATAAAATATAAATTTGAAAAAAAATATATAAAAATAACATTTGTACGATAATTATAATAATTTGTACAACTCCCTTATTGCGTGCACCATCAAATTTTTAAAAAATCTTATTAAATATTGAAACAAAGAGTATTATATAAATTGTGATTTGATTTATTGATTGACTTCATACACCATATTTGAATATATTGAAAACAACCAACGATAGCCTTGAAATTTCTCAAAAGACATTCTCATAGGATAAGAAGAAGAAAGAGGAGGACTGGTAAGGAATTTTGATGTTGCTCTCTATGAAAATGTCATATATTAATTTGGGATTGGATATGCTTTTTGATATTTGAAGTTTTCTTGCCCAAATGGGGAGCTTTATTCTTATTCTTCATTCCATTCTTCTTGGTTATTGCTCTTGGATTAGTTATTAACTAGGAAAGTTGCTTGGATAAGTTGAACCTGGTGTGAGGGGCCTTCTTTTTTATTTGAACATGGAGAGAGGAGGCAACTTAGGTCTAGAGTGAAAGAAAAGCCACACCTTTTTCCATATGAGCTAGAAAGCGAAGTGGTTCGCATGCTTGTTGTTAAATAGCAGGAGCAGGATTGATATGTGAAAATTAATCGAACATATTTCATTTCATTAATTGTGTAATCCGACCCACCCAATATGCACTCAACTTCTTTCCATCTATCTATATTAAGTGGTTAGGTCCCTAATTTTGACACACTAACTCATCTTCCCAAGTGGAAGACAATTATAGAAAAATAAGTTAAGCCTAGATAGAATTTTCCAGGGTAGGAGTAGAGAATCTCGTGGATGGTGTTGAAGTGAGAGTTCATAGATGTATACTTGTTGCATTGCATCCAGAAAACAATTTCATAGATGGCTTAACAGGAGGAGGTGGTGGAAGGCCCACAACTCCAAATCAAGTTCATAATGACCATTATTCCAATTATGGGTTGGGTTGCGAGAATAGGTGGTAGAGCTAGTGCCTCTCTCCACACTTTGTTCGTTTCCAATCCCCACTCTCCAATCCCTCTTGGAATGACACAATTATGGATCTTTTTGACCATGATACCGATATGAGAGAACCTTGAAACCAGATTTTAGGATAGTGATATGGAGCCACCCTTGGCTCGACGTATCTACAACTACATCCTCGAGCGGCAGTGAAACGGGTATTATGAATGTGAGATGTCAGTGTAATGATTGGTCAATTTGAAACTTTGAATAAAGTGAAAGCATAAATTCTGTGGCGCTTTGTGTGAATTCTTTTGGAAATAGTAATTACTCCTGCATGATGATCTAGCAATATCGATGTCAAGCGATGCATGAAGAGATAAGTTGAGTTAAGTGCAGTCCAGATTTAAAGTGTGAGTTAACAGAGTTAAGTGCGAGTCAGGTTGAGTGCAGTTTATATTTGGAGAAGTCCAAATTTAGTATGTGAGAGTGCATGTTAAGTTATTTTGAGTGAGTTGCTAGTAGAAAATTCTTAAATACCTTTCACTGGGTTCATTATAATCATCAAGTTTTTATGTGATCAATAAAAGAGCCATAACTCGTATTATTATGTGTGTGAAATTTTGTACCTTTCCTCCTATATATTTCCAACAAATTGGTATTAGAGTGAAGTTACAAAAAGCTAGGGGAGAATGGGTCGTCGATTGTTTGTGAGAGAAAAGAGAACAATTTTTTTTCTTGATTCAAGCTATAACACGTTGCAAGTGGCATTCGGGGCCTTCATTAGGTTGGTAGCGGGCCCCATTTATACTGATGACAGCGAGATAATTGGAACTAATAGTGTTGGATGCTTGAATGCCAAGGGGGTCAGGGAAGGCTCTTTTTATTTACTTTGCTTTAATTAGATAAGTACTTCGAAGTACTAATGCTTATATGAACAGTTAGGTTGTAAGGAAAGAAAGAGGTCATTGCTTCTTAAGCGAGATCCTGGTCAATGTGAAAGTGACGGGGTCAGCTATGCATAGAGTGGGTCGGCTCGTTCCATGAAGTGGCAAGTCACGTTACAAGTCGATAACGTCACAACAGTTGCATGCACGTGGGAAAGAAATATCAACATGTGCGTTAAAGAAATAACGCGCCCTTCCCTATCGTACGAAGCATTATTACAAAAGTGCTCCATAAGTAGAGCCACGTTAACAAATAAAAATCACGTTCTAAAATGAGATTCAAAAGTTTTTAAAGATCAAAGTTTGAATGGTATCAACAAGATATTCGAGGAGTTTTTTGTAAAAGGTTAAATATTATTAAAGGAAGTATTAAAGACTTTTAAAGGTGGCATATTACAAAGGAAAAAAATTTCATTGTTTGTTTGAAAGTGTTCTTTAAAAAGAATTTTACTTCTATGGTCTTTTTAGTTCTTTTGTGGGAGGAGCTGAAAAACACGCAGAGCTAGGGTTTGCAGTAGGAGATCAGTGTTGGGTACTATGGAGAGGCAAGAGGGGGGAGTTCCACTCCCTCCTACAGTCAGGCTGTCTCTAATCGATTCAAGAAATCACTGGGGGCTAAAAACGGGGATTTACGAAAAGGGAAACAGGAAACCAGAAGCTCATAGGGGCAGGAAGGTACGCAGGAAGAAGTCAGACGAGAGAAGCAAATAGGAGGAGAGAATCAGAATGCTGATACCAGAAATCGGACTAGGCCATGTAAGCCTAGGGAAACCATCACACCTCAAGTGGCATTGAGTGATCCAATGCTACAGGCATATAGGGAACACATGGTGACTTATGTAGTTATTTGTAAATTCATGGGGTTATGGCCAATGGAGAAGGCCTTAAATGCATGGATAAAGAATCATTGGAAACCTAAGGGGGATATAGATCTGCACCTTGGATCCAAGGGTTTCTTTACTATAGTTTTTACAAACACTAGGATAAAGACAGGGTTTTTGAAGGAGGGTCTTACTTCAATGCTGCTGTAGGCCTCTATATGCGGCCTTGGGTGATGAATTCCATACCGTAGTGTGAAACATTCACTTCAGTCCCGGTTTGGGTAAGGCTCTATTCCCTACCTCTAGATTATTGGCAGCCAGAATCATTAAACGCTATAGGAAATAAATTAGGGCATTTTTAAAAAATATTAGAGGCAACAATGCAAGGAAAGTACACCTCCTTTGCCCATGTATGTGTAGAGATGGACCTTTCTGGAGCTTTACCGGATGAAATAATTCTAGAGGATTTTGATGAAGAATGGGTGCAAGCGGTGGACTATGAGCATATTCCTTTCAGATGCCGCAAATGCCATGAACATGGGCATCTATTCAGAGACTGCCCCTTAAACAAAATGGAAAGCAGAACTAAAGTAACCTCAAGGAAAGAAACTGAAAGCTTTAAAAAAGTGGGGAGCAGAGGTAAAGGAGGGAGAAGGAACCAGAAGAAAGTCAGTGAGGAAAAGCAATTTAGTCAAAATAGGTTCAAGATATTAGAAGAAGAAGAGAAGCACGATAAAGCGAACCAGATACTGGAGAACAACACTGCAGAGAAGGAAAATGATGATAGCAAAAAGGATTTACCTGAAAACAACCAACAAATGGAGGATCTGCCGAATACTATGGAACTTGACAAGGACCAAGAAATGACCCCGAGCGAGGTGGGAACAAAGGATCATGAACTGCAGGATATTCTAGATAGGGAACATCTAGATCTGGAAAAGTTCCTGGAGCAGGGAACTACCAAAGGAATGGATTCGTTAGCTCAAGAGGAGTTTAATAGGGTGCAACGGCTATTCATATGGAGAACTCAGGAAAAATTTATGGGGGTCAAAAGAAGCCATGATAGTCAGGACAACGAAGGGGTAAAAACAATGAAGGCAACATCGGGACTAGCTCCTAGGAACCCAGGCAGGAAAAGGGGTAGGAAAAAACAGAATGAGTTGTTGATAGAGTGTGGAAAACTCATGATCAATTCAGGTAAGATGAAAGACCTAACTAGTTACTTAGTTACAAATCTTTCTTAATGAAGCTCACAACATGGAATATTAGAGGTCTAGGAAGTAAAAGGAAACAAAGAAATACTAGCAATAGAATGAAAGAAGAAAAACCAGATATGATTTTCATCCAGGAAACAAAATGTTCAGTAGAAAAAATAAGAGAGATACATAGTAAATGGCTTATCAAATATGAATATCTAGAAGTCAACGTAGACAAATCAGCAGGAGGAATTCTCACACTCTAGAACCCTTAGAAACTTGGTATCCTAGATGCTAAGGCATCCAGGAACTATTTATCAGTGGTCATCCAACCTTTAGGGGACAAGGAAGTTTATTTGTTCACAAATGTTTATGGTCCACAAAAGCCGGAAGAAAAACTCAGACTTCTAACCTCATTGGAGGAGTTAAGAGGAAGACATTCGGTTATACCATGGATTCTGGGAGGAGACATCAATATGATCAGGTCTCTATCGGAAAAAAAAGGGGGGACTAGATCACTCGGCAGCGATTCTATAGTATTTCAAAATTTCATAAACAACATGAAGCTTGTAGATACAGAGACAAGTAATGACATCTTTACCTGGAATAATAAGAGGGGAGGAGAGTCTCAAGTGGCCTCTAAACTTGACAAATTCATTATCTCGGAGGACCTCATCCTTACAGGCCATAACTTGGTAGCAATGATACTTTCTTTTGGAGGCTCGGACCACTGGCCTATTCAACTTGAAGTGTCCTTTATAGGAACTCCAAGTAACATACCTTTCAGGTTTGAAAACATTTGACTTACCCATCCTAACTTCATTAACAATATTGAAAAATGGTGGACAGAGGATATGCAAGTTCAGGGCACTAAAATGTTCCTTCTGCAGCAAAGATTGAAACACATCAAACTCAGGCTTAAAGATTGGAATAAGAATGAATTTGGCAACATCTTTGAAGCCAAAAAATTAGTTGAGAGGAAGCTACAGGAAATTAATCAGAACCTCATCACAGAGGGCTTCAACAAGGAGAGAAAGGAACAAGCTGACTATCATCAACATGAATGGGAAGGATTATGCAAGCAAGAGGAGATATTCTGGAAACAGAAATCGAGGGTACAATGGTTAAAAGAAGGAGAAAGGAATACAAGGTTTTTTCATAAATCTACCATGGATCACAGGTCTCATAACAGGATCTCAAAAATCAAAGATTCTCAAGGAAATCAACTCAATACCCACAAAGAAATAGAAGCTGCTCTGGTTCAACATTTCCAAGGAATAGCAGAGGAACCTCTCATAGACAGATCAAAATTCATCAATGACTTTACAAGGCATATTCCTAAGCTAGTGACAAGAGAAGACAATTATAATCTAAACAAGCCCATGAATGAAGAGGAAGTTAGTGAAGTAATCAAAGAGATGCAAAATGTGAAAGTGCCAGGTCCGGATGGTTTCAATGTTGACTTCTTCAAAGCATGTTGGGACATTTTCAAGCACGATATCTGTGATGTGGTGGAGGACTTAAGGAAAAACAAAATAGTTTTGAAGGCACTCAACACCTCTTTCATATCCTTGATTCCAAAGAAGGATAATGCCATAAAACCAGACAGATTTAGACCAATAGCATTATGCAATGTGGTGTACAAAATCATCTCCAAAATAATTGCAAACAGGCTTAAGCCCCTTCTTCCAACTCTCGTGTCTGAGGAGAAAACTGGATATGTGGAAGACAGGCAAATTCTCAACAACATCATTCAAGCTCACGAGGTGGTTCACTCATTAAGAGCAATAGGCAGTTAGGAATGATTATACAACTTGATCTAGAGAAGGCTTACGATAAACTAAGCTGGGCATACATCAGGGAAGTTCTAATAGCATATGGTTTTCATCATAATTGGGTAAGATGGGTAATGGCCTTGGTAACCACATCTAGTTTTTCAATCCTGTTAAATGGTTCACCGTTCAAAACCTTTAAACCTTCAAGAGGACTCAGGAAAGGAGACCCACTCTCACCCTTCCTCTTTATTCTCATGATGGAAGGGCTAGGAAAAGCTATCAAATTTTCCAAAGAAGAAGGCAAAATCCAGGGTCCCAAACTCACCCTGAATGGAGATGCTCTGACCCATCAACAATTTGTGGATGATACCATGCTGCAAGGTATACCCATGGTCAAGGAAGCTCTAGCCTACAAGCAAATCCTTAGTGACTTTGAAAAGGCTATGAGTATAGAGGTAAGTGGTGGGCTCCAGTATTGTAGCAATAATGCTACAACTCCTGGGGCTTCCTATCTCTAATTTTATCAACCCGGTAGTTAGTACAAACTTGGAAGCGATGGTGCTGTATGCACAAGTACTAGCTCTTGTCGCAGCTGTCACTTGGTCAGCTGGCACAAGTCCGCTAGGGCTCAGGCCAACTTCTATATGCTCTCAGAAGAAGCTTTCTAAGTGATGGACGAAGGCTATCTCAGAGGAAATCAATCTACTTTGCAAAAATGCACTGAAAGCCAACCAAAACATGGAAACCCTAGTAAACCCTAATCTGACTAGTTTAACCTCTATGATGCAATAGTGAGAGTGCAAATGTCTAAAAATGATGCCATTACTTCTAATGATGTGAGATGCATGAACTCAAACTACTTCTATGAAAAAGAACATTGTTTTTGTATTTTTGCTTAAGTGGATGGAGTGATTGTGAATTTGTTTCTTATTAGGGTTTGGTTGTGCAGAGGTGGTGTGAAGGGAGAGAAAGCTTGGGAAAGGTCAGGATGGCTAGGAGAGGTCCCAGAGGGTCCCTAGCATCAGTCCACAGAAGTCGACAATGTTCAGATGCTCGGCAACCAAGTTTGCAGGCTTCTACAGGATGTCTGCAGGGGATCCTACAAGAAACTAAGGAATTCTACAGGAAATCTGCTAACTTCTACAGGATGTGTTGTAAGTGGAAGTTTTGGGTGATGGTGAAGTGATGGAACAGTATGGGTGGATAGGTAAGGTGGAGATGGAGCTTGTGATGACTCAGGAGCAGAGAACCAGGATGGAGAAAGAGTGCACGAAGTGGTTGGTGGATAGAAGGATGGGATCAACGAAAGGTCAAAAAGATGAAGCTACGTGGGCAATGGAAGAGTTGGAAGGTGAACGAGCTGAACAAAGGTCGAGTAGGTGGCTTGAGGAGAGGTTAAGAAGAAGAAGAAGGAAGTGGACTGATATGGAGCAGTGTAAATAAAACAAATTACTTATGTCTTGCACCAAAAACGAGAATTCATTAACCAGTGCTACCTGTGCTATTAAACCAATGAACAGCGCTGTAAATCATGAAGAAAAGTCGTGCATGGAATTGTAATGACGAAGTATGGCTCAAGAGCAAAATGCATGGAAGGATCCACGATTAAAACGACTGTGTTGCAGCTTGCATAAAAGTGGAAAAAGACTGCGTTTTTTGGTGGTTGGTATAGACTGCACCCCAATCCCTAAACAGAGATGGCAGTGGAGGCACTAACAACCTTTTCTTGGAGCTCCAGTGGATTACAAACCTCCTATCCTAATCTAAGCAACTGAAAGTAATTTAACCATAAGCTAATCCTACTCAATCCTATTAAAGAAATCAAATCAGCAAACTGTGTTCTTTGAAATGCATATCAAAACAAGGAAACAAAATGCTGGAAAGAAAGGTAAATAACACTACAAGAAGAGGAGATCTATTTCTCTCAGGTTGGGCCCTAACCTGAGAGCTATAGCTCCCTTAAAAGCTCAGAATTAGATCCAAATCTGCTTGCCTTTATTCATAATCAAAAGTCTAATGTCATGCCAAAACTGGCTTACAAAAACAAACACCGAGCTATGCTCAAAAATTACAATATCAGTCCAAAAGTTCAAAAAGCTCCTAACAAAGGCTACGGCCTTCATATTTATACAAAATGAAGATCAAGCTGGCTTCCTCCATTCGTGGAGCTTGGCTGTCCAACTGAAAGTCAAACTGCTGTAAAACTGCTGATCCTGTAGAACGTGTTGGCTGCCTTTAAGCTCGGTGGGGAGAGCTGTTAGAGCTCGGAGTTAAGGTGAAAATCACGAGGAGGGTCATCAAGACTGTGGACAACCTCGCTATGAACCCGCAATGTCACCTTTGTTGTCTCCTTGTCTCCTTTTGCGTGGTCTTTTGCTCTCTTTAATGCCAAGAACCTGAAATCATCATGTATTAGTCACATAGATATAATGCCTGCCCTTCTTCCTACAAACAACACGAATATACTAAGAAATGAATGCATAAGTGGTAAAAGATGAATGGTTGAAAAAGGTAAGTAGGCCAATATGAGCCCAAATTGTACCAAAAATTGGGGCTCATCATCACCCCCCAGCTAAACTATTTGCTCATCCTTGAGCAACTTTGCTCCAGCTCCTTGTCCTTGGCCGAGAACTAGGGCCCGGAGCATGCTCTTCCTTTCCTGTTCTTGGTGGCCCTGCCTTTCTTGCCCCTGGCGGTGACGAGGGTGGCGCTTCCTCCCCCTTTCCCGTTTCCTTGAGCCGGGCTTCGGAAGCCGATTGGCCTATCCTTCGTGTCCAGGAAGTTATTTTTGGGCTTCCTCTCTCGGGGGTGGCCGATGTTTTAGAGGGGGATCTTTCACTGGGTGAAGTAGGGACACCCCCTAAAATGGTTTGGCTGCTGGGTGGAGGCTGCGGCTTGCCCGTGTTTATTCTCTTACTTCTCCTGGCTTCAAAAGGTAGAGGGATCTCCCTCTCTCTCTTCTCCTTCGGCTTTGGTGGTGTACTGAGGGCGGCCAGCGCAGCTGCTGCCTCCTTTTCGAGAATACCAGCCTTCTCTTTCTTACGTTTTGCTTTCTCAGGGCTCCTTGTAGAGGGCCCCTTCTTTTCAGATTTCGGGCTTCCTGTAGAAGACCCTGCTTTACCCACTTCCGGGCCTTCTGTAGAAGATCCTTTCTTTACCAATTTTGGGCTTCCTGTAGAAGACCCTGTTTTAGCCACTCTCGGGCTTCTTGTAGAAGCCCCTGCTTTGGTAATTTTCGGGCTTCCTGTAGAAGCCTCTTTTTCAATGATTTTCAAGCTTCCTGTAGAAGCCCCTTTTGCCAATTTCGGGCTTCCTGTAGAAGTCCCTGTCTCTGTTTTCAGGCTTCCTGTAGAAGCCTGTTTCTGCTTTCCTGTAGACACGGGTGTCACCACCTTTGCTTGCTTAGCTGCATGGGTTTTGCTTTTTGGTTTGGTTGCAGGTGCTGACAAGGTACTTGGGCTGATGTGGACCACCTCAGCTTTGTCCGTTCTGCTCTTCAACCTCTTTTCTCTTGCTGACAAGATGGGTGTGCCACCTTTTTCTTTGTCATCCTTTTCCTCATGCTTCTTCTTTTGTTCTTTCTTCTGCACTGTGGTCGGGGTCTTCTGGCCTTTTTCTCTCTTTCCCTCGGCCACTGCTTCTTGTTCCTCACTGCTGGAGGAACCCGTTTCTTCAATCAACATTTTTATGTCTCCATCTCTTGTCAAATTCCGGAATGATTCCCATGAGAGGGGAACCTTATATGAATGAAGCGCATCCTCCACAAGAAGTTTGATCAACCCATGGTGGGCTACCTGATCTGGTATGCCTTCTTTTAACTTTGTGGCACACTCAATTAGGGACTGTAGCAGGAAATAAGGAATGCTCAGTTTTTGTTCTACAGGAAGATCACCCCGGTGCCTCAATTCAGTGAGCAACTGAAAGTGATATGCGTACACGATGCTAAAACGACCTTCACAGGTTATATACTTCATGATTTGCAGGCTGACTTCATTCCATGGTGGCAGCAAGCTGGTTCTTCGCACCCCATTTTTGTCCTCCGAGAATTCCTCCTCAGGTGGAAAGAATTCTTTCTTGGCTTGCTGGCTCAACTTCCTTTCTTCCTTATCCCATGGCAAACCCATCGGAAGTTCAGTAATCCGACTGATATATTGCGGGGTGAGCTTGAGGCATAGACCTCTGAAGTTCATTGTGGCCAGTGTCTTGGATTTCGGCTTCAGAGCCTGCAAAAATTCTTCTGCCACTTCATCATCGTAACCCTGCAACTTGTCACAAAAAGATATCCATTGAACCCGTGTGAAGAGCTCTACCACTTCCTGGTTTTCCCTTAATTTGGTTGAATCAGTGGGTTCTCGTCTTATAAACCCACCCGGCATGATAAAACAGTGTTCTTAACCAGAGGTGGTGATTGTGGAAGAGATTTTAGTTTACTGAGACAGAGCGTAGAATGTCATGCACATAACCCACAAAACTTATCCCTGAGGAACTTAACACGGTTTAATTACTCGACATCCTGTAGAATGACAATATAGGCACAGCAGACAACAATTTCACCGTTTTTCTATGACCAGACTGTGGACGACAATTCTGCCACCTTTAATAACCAGTTGCATGAAGAGTTCAGGGTTACCTCTTTAATTGGCCACCTTTTTACGTGAGGCACCCGCTTCCCTGTAGAAAACTGCGTTCCTGTAGGATGATAGCGTTCCTGTAGAATGCAGCGTTCCTGTAGAATGACAGTGTTCCTGTAGAATGCAGCGCGCGATTTTCGGGAGAGACTGCAGTCGGTCTGCGCCTTGGGTGTGCTTCTCAATCGTTCTGATAGCCAAAGGCTCGGCGTATCACACTGCAGAAGGATCAGGATAGCCGCTCGAGTTCAAACCGGTGGTTGATAAATGCATGAATGCAATCTAGCCGATTAGATTTTGAATTCGGCAGAATTCGTGGCGCGGGGGTGAGCTATCCCCGCCGGACCGTTGGGTGACGTCACCCCATCATTCAACTGCACGTTCACCTGCTGCCGCATCAATTCCCGCAGATCTGCCACCGCCTCTTCGGTTAAACTCGGTTTTTTCGACGGGATTGCTCTCACGTGCGTGCTGCTATTCTTTTTGTCATGGCCACCACCCTCGCATCCAACTAGACCATTAACTGGCCGACGTGGCCGGCCAAATGGCCATACGGCCGCTCAACCCATTCACCTTTACACTTAGCAATCAATCAAAGTAACATTCATGCAGTCTGATGGAAGGAAGGGTCGAGACACTTACCTGCGCGGCTGCACACGATGTTTCGGCTCTTTGGACGTTGATGAGTTGATTTACCTGCTGCTGGCGAACTTACACAGGCTCGGAGGTCCATGTTCACAAGCTGCCGTCGATGGATGGGATGCTTCAGTTGCATGCGCCCACGTTTCATTGCATATGGCCTGCGTTGTGAATGGTATCCACTCTAGCAGGCTTAACTGTTACAAGACTCTCGCGGGATGTCTTGGAACAGTTCTTCCTCCTTGGGTGCATGCTGCACGACGATGGATGGCCTCACGATCATGCTCTCCAGGGAAAATTTTAAGAACCCCCCCTAAATTTATAAATATAATAAATGGGCGAATCTCCATGGTATATAGGAAAAATGGAAGGCGATTTTATCAATAATATAGTATGTGTATATAATTTTTTGGCGAATCTCTCACCAGGCATGCCGAATATTTTACTCAATTATAAAATCTTGTAAGATCTTGGCAAGTCTTTCACTAAATAATAAAACTTTGTATGGATCTAAGAGGATAGAATTTCCCCTTTAAATAGTCTATGCTCACATGAATACCATGGTATTACCATGGGTCAATACCATGGGTTATCATAAACCTGGAGCTTAAAAATTACTATTAGTAATTTATAAAAATTAATAAAATTAATAGTTGATTTTTATTTTATTTTTTATTTTAACCAACCTAAAATGTTTAACCTACATTAAATTACAACATCCATTTTTACTCTTGACCAAGAATACCATGGATCAATAACATGTGCCATTTTGGTGAATACCATGGGTCAATACCATGTGCCATTTTTATTTTTATTAATTCTAATATTAGGGTTAATAATGGTTTTTTGCATGGTATTAAACACAATCTAGTCCATGGTATTTGTCCCATAGTATTTTGCCCATAGGTTTCACCTAAATATAACCCATTTTTTGAGTGTTCGTAAATATAAGGTGACTTATGAAGTAAATATAAAAAAATGTTTTATTTGTTTACCATACCTCTTGTTTATTTATATTTTTATTAATTTACCATACCTCTATTACAAATATGGTATTTGGCCCATAGGATTCACTTAAATAAAACCTCTTTCTTGAGCCTTCATAAATAGAACGAGGGTTATGGACTAAATATAAAAAGAGGTTTTATTTATTTACCATACATCTACTTTACTTATATTTTTATTTATTTACCATACCTTTTGAGTAAGTATAAAAAGACGTTTTATTTATTTACCATACCTCCACTTTACTTATATTTTTATTTGTTTACACCAAGTGACTTATGGAGTACATATAAAAAATGTTTTATTTATTTACCATACCTCTCATTTATTTATATTTTTATTAATTTACCATACCTCTTTTATAAATATGGTATTTGGCCCATAGGATTCACTTAAATAAAAGCTATTCTTGAAAATGGGCGAATGGATTCACTTAAATAAAACCTATTTTTGAAAATGGGCGAATGGAAGGTTGTAACTCCTAATTTCAAGGGCTAAATTTACCTTTTTTACCCTCTCCCTTAAAATAAGGTGGGCTATTTGAGGTGATTTGTAAAAATGTACTATGATACAAAATATTTGCCCACTAAAAATTTAAAACCCCTTAATTTCGCCAAAGGGCGAACATTCGCCCCTAAAATTATCCTTGATGCTCTCGGAGCTTCTGGCTGACTGTGATGAATATGGTGTGAGATCTCTAGAGCTTTTTCATTTACAATTTGCGTTTTCTCGAGACTCATCGATCTGCTTTGCTGGTGCAGGTAACTTTGTTGCATGTTGACAAGGATAGTGGAACAAGATAACAGCAATGTGCATGGTTGACAACAGTGGCGTGCATGCGTCCAAACCGATCCTTAGCCGTTAGATCTCCTCATGAAATGAATTCTGGCCCGTTCTGAGCTTCTACAGGAAGCTTCCTGTAGAAATACATCGCTTCCTGTAGAAAGGATGCGTTCCTGTAGAGAGTCTGCACCTTCCTGTAGAAGATCTGTATCTTCCTGTAGAAACTCTGCATTTTCCTGTAGAAAATCTGCGTCTTCCTGTAGAAGACTCAAGCTGTAATAAAATTGCACATACCTTGGAGAAAATGAGTATTCTTGGAGGAGGTGATGGTGAGGTGTCCTGACTGCATGATGAGGACCCTTGGCTTTGAGTTGAGAGGCTTCCTCTCCTCCATAGAACACCTGCATGCAATTTTACATAATGCATCTGCTGACCTTGTTTTTTTTTCTTGTGTTTTTTTCTTTTTTTTTTTCTTCTTTTTTTTTTTTTTTTTTGAAAGATAATAGGGGCGCCTCATTGAGGTTTTCACCCTTGCCATCTGCCTTAAGCGCCTCAAAGAGGTTTTCACTCAAGGATCTTTTTCCAATCTCGTTTTTTTTTTTTTTTTTTGAAAAGACAATAGGGGCGCCTCCATGAGGTTTTCACCCCTACCACCTGCCTTGGGCGCCTCAGAAAGGTTTTCACCCAAGGATCTTTATTATTATTATTATTATTATTATTTTTAGATTCTTCAGGGTATGCCCAAAGCAGAGGCAGAACCCTTCTCTATGACCAACACTGCCTTCTCCATAGTTTTGATGAACTCTTGTCTTGAGGGAGGCTTCCTGTAGATCTTCAATCGATGCCCATTGACAAGCATGGGGATGGCTTCCTCATCAATGGTCCGAATAAGAACAGCTCCATTGTCATGACATTTTTCCACTGAATATGGCCCTAGCCATCTGGTCCTCAGCTTCCCCTTGAAATCTTTGTATCTGGAGTCATACAACAAAGCCCAATCTCCCGGCTGAAATTGCTTATCATGGAGATGTTGGTCATGCCACACCTTTCTCTGAAGTTGAACCACTTATGAGTGAAGGAGGGCCTGCATTCGGTGCTCATCCAGGCCATTCAGCTGCAATAGCCTTTCTTGTTGTGCATGGCTGAGATCTAGGTCCAGCTGAGCTGCCATCCTCAAAGTGTTGTATTCAAACTCAATGGACAGCAAAGCTTTCTTCCCATAGACCAGCTCATAAGGTGTGAAGCCGGTGGTGGTCTTCCAAGTGGTGTTGTAAGCCCATGTGGCTTCAACCAGGCGATCTGCCCAGTCCTTTCTGCTGCTGCTCACCACCTTAGTCAAGATCCCTTCTAATGCTCTATTGGTGACTTCCACCTACCCATTTGCTTGAGGGTGATAGGGGGTGGAAGTCCTATGCTTGATCTTGTGATGAGCTAGTAGATCTTCAACCAGGTTGGAGGTGAACTGGCTCCCTTGATCGGTGACCAGCTCTCTTGGATAGCCAAACTTATAGAAGATGTTTTCTCTTAGGAACTCGGCCACCTTTTCTTCTGTTGCTGCTTTGATTGCTTTGGTCTCTGCCCACTTTGTCAGGTAGTCAGTGCACACAATGATGTAAGACCTTTGCCTCGAAGGAGGGTTGATTGGGCCCACAAAGTCCATACCCCACTTCTCGAATGGCTCAAGAGTCACCTGAGGTTGGAGAGGCATCTCATCCCTTTGGGTCGGTTTCCCCATTCTTTGGCATTGGTCACACTGGCTGACATATCTTCTGACATCTTGATAAAGTGTGGGCCAATAGTAGCCTGCCTGCAGGATTTTGAAGGCAGTTCTCTTTGCTGCAAAATGTCCTCCACAAGGCCCATCATGACAAGTGAGGAGGATATCAAAGACTTCCTCCTCCCTTACACAACGCCTTAAGATCTGATTGGGGCCAAGCTTGAACAGATTGCCCCCGATCCAAGTAAATGAGGCACTTTTTCTGATGATTCTGCTCTTCTCTCTGGAAGATAGGTGCGGAGGGAACTGTGCTGAAACAAGGTAGTTTGCTATATCAGCAAACCATGGAGAGAGTACTGAAATAGCAAACAGATGTTCATCGGGCATCTGGTCATCCACCGTTCCATCCTCATCTGCAAACAAATCCAATCTAGATAAAAAGTCAGCAACAACATTTTTTCTACCTGGTTTATCAACAATGGTCAAATCAAACTGCTGCAATAAAAGTAACCATCTAATAATACGAGCATTCACATCTGGTTTATTCAGTAAATATCTAATTGCAGCATGGTCTGTATGTACAAAGGTTTGATAGCCAGTAATATAATGTCGGAACTTGTTCAGTGCATGGACCACAGCCAAGAATTCTTTCTCGGTTACAGTGTAATTCAGCTCAGCTTTGGACAAGTTTTTGCTAACAAAGTAAATGGCATATGGAAGTTTTTGCTCAACTTGTTCTAAAGCTGCACCTATGGCTTTGTTCGAGGCATCAGTGTGGATGTGGAAAGGTAGGGCCCAGTTTGGACCTCTCAGGATTGAGGCTGACACCAACTTGTCCTTCAATTCATTTAAAGCCCTCTGACAATCGTCAGTCCATTTAAACTCCACATCTTTTGCCAACAGGCCAACCAATGGCGAGGCTAGCTTGCTGAAATCTTTAATGAATCTCCGGTAGTATCCTGCTAATCCCAAGAAACTCCGAACATCCCTTACCTTTTGAGGGGGTGGAACCTTCTTGATGAGAGCAATTTTGTTAGGATCCACCTGCAACCCTTGGCAAGAAATGGTATGGCCTAGCACGGTCCCTTCGGTCATTAGGAATTCACATTTTTCAGGACTAAGGGACAAGTTCATCTCAATGCATTTGGTTAAGACTTTTCCCAGATTGGACAATGCTTCCTGGAAGTTGGCCCCATAAGGAGTAAAGTCATCCATGTAGATTTCCATTGCATCATGGACCAGCTCCGAGAAGATGCTTAAGACAGCTCTCTGGAAAGTAGCAGGAGCATTGCATAGCCCAAAGGGAAGGACTCGGTAGGCAAAGGTGCCCCAAGGACAAGTGAAGGTGGTCTTATCTTGGTCTTCCAGGCTAATTTGGATTTGGTTGTACCCGCTAAACCCATCCAGGAAAGAGAAGAACTTCTTTCCTGCCAGTCCATCCAACACTTGATCTATGAAAGGTAGAGGGAAATGGTCTTTCTTGGTAGCTTTGTTCAGTTCTCGGTAGTCCACACAGATTCTCCATTTCCCATTTTTCTTGGGAACCAACACCAGAGGGGACACCCATTCACTATCTGAGATGGGGTAGATGAATCCGGCATCCAACAGTTTTTGCAATTCTTCCTTGACAATGTCCTTAAGAGCTGGATTCATTCTCCTCTGGGGTTGCCTAACCGGCTTACAATCCTCTTTGATGTATATGTGATGGGTACAAACCGAAGGATGGACTCCTTTCATCTCCTTATAGCTCCAAGCAAAAGCATCTAGGTGACTGGCCAACAGGCTACACAGCGCCTTTTCCTGGGAAGGAGATAGGGAGGAGCTGATCTTCAATGTTCTCTCAGGGCCAAACTCCACATTCTTGACTCTCGGAGTGACAAGGTTGGTTGTAAAAAGATCCACTAAGGTGCTAGCTTGGGCATCCTCCACCAATTTCTCTAAGGATAGTGCACTGGAAGGTGGATTCTGGATCAAGGTCTCAATCAAGTCATCCTCGGTTGGGGGGTCTCTTCTAGTGGTCTCTAAGGTGCACAGAGGTGCTGAGTACACCTCGTCTTCCTCTCCTTCCTCTAACCAGAGTGGTAAGTCATGCTCTAAGGAGGGTTGGGCAGGAGGGTATAGGACTAGCTGTTTGGACATAGGACCATTTTTGATGGTCATATTTCCTGCACGGCAACTTATGTAAGCTTCTGCAGTGGCTAACCAAGGCCTTCCCAAAATGAGAGGATATCCAGTAAGCTTTGCCTTAGGTTGCAGAACCAAGAAATCTGCAGGGTATTCCCAAGAGTCGATAGAGACCAAGACATCCTCCACAATCCCTTCGGGAGTCACAGTGGAGCGATCTGCTAATTGCAGTACTGTCGAGGTCTTCCTCAAGGAACCCTGAAGATTGAGTTTGAGCATGGTATCCCTGGTCATCACATTAATGGCAGCCCCCAGATCCATCAAGGTGTGAGGTATGATGGTGCCATTGATGTGGACATCTACTACAGGACTTCCAGGATCTAGGTACTTTGGGCAGATGACTTGTCCTAACATAAGGTCAGACAGTTGTCCTATGACATTGATGGTTGAAGCATCTTTCTTCAGCCTGCCTGGGTGTTTGAAACACTTTTCCTTAACTAGTTTGTTGTATATTGGCACATCCTTGATGGCTTGGAGAAGTGGTATTTTTACACACAACTGCTTGAGCTCACCCAGAAGCTCATCCTCTTCTGGGTTGGGTTGTGTGGTGGCTGTCAGTCTCTCAGGAAAGGGTGGAATAGCCTTCGGTTCACTTTCCTGTTTATCTTCCTCATCCTCTGGGGGAGGAGGTTGGCGATCTGGTAGAGTCTTTCCAGATCGAAGATTGATCTCCTGGACCTCCACAGCATAGGTAGGGCATGAGGTTTCCCCAGTGTATACCTGTTGGGCCTGTCTATTGTTGGGGTTCGGGTTCGGTTGAGCAGGCATTTGAGGTTGCCTTGGAGGAGCAGGAGGTAATGGCTGAGGTTGAACTGGTGGTGGAGGCAAAATGGCGGGAGGAGTATTGTACTGGGGCCTCCACCCCGACTGAGGTGCATTCCACTGAGGCTGTGGCTGGGCATGTGAATGATATGAATGAGAAGTAGGTTGAGTAGGGTACTGAGGTGGATAAGACCATGGAGGAGGCATGGACCAGGAAGGATGAGCAGGGGGACCCCAGGAAGGCATAGGAGTCGATTGGTTGGGGCTGTAATAAGCTTGAGGTGCCCCTTGCATTCCCTGCTGATAAGGTCTAGATCCTTGTGGCCTCCTTTGGTTGAGGTAATAGAGAGGTTCAGTGGGAGCTTCTGTCCCTTGGTACATGGCTTTAAACCCAGGTAAGGTTGGACACTGATTTGTGGGATGGTCCTCCTCACAAACGAAACGTACTTCAACCGAATGCAATGGGCATTCGTTCTTAGGGTGTCTCCTTGTGCACCTAGGGCAGAAGACAGCCAAGGCTCTCTCAGCTTCTTCTTTCTTCTGCTGGATTCTGAATGTGTCCAGCTGCATGGCAATGGTCTGTCTCACCTCACTCTTGAGGTCTTCTAATTGATTTGCAAGCTCATGTTTGGAGAAAGGGACACTAGTTGAGAGGAGGTTTCCCCTACCTCGTTTCCGAGCTGCCCTGGAGTGGTTTCGAAACACAGTCTTGATGTCCTCATAAGGCAGTTGGTAAATGTCCCCCCCAGCTAACATGTGAAGGGTATCTAAGAGGTCTTCAGGGACTCCTCGAAGCAGGACCAACTTGAGGGATTCAGGGTCAAGTGTGCACCTGGCCCTCTTATAGCTAAGTTGGAACCTCTCCTCATAATCCTCTAAGGACTCATCATTTCCCATGGTCATCCGAAAGATTTCTCCCTTGGTTTCCTTAGACCTACAATAATCCCTGTACTTGGTATTGAAAGCTTGCTGCATCTGAGCCCAAGTGGTGATACTATTCCCAGGTAAACCCATGAACCAGTGTAATGCTGCATCCTTAAGAGTTGAAGGGAAGAGTTTCAGCTTTTGCTCATCTTCAGTATAGTCATAGGTTCTACAAAGGACAGCAAACTCAAACAGGAAGGTATTAGGATCTTCAGTAGCCAGTCCATGGAAGTGAGGTAAGGCGGAGGGGCTAATGTTCTTCATTTTCATCTCTCCATTGGTCTCTCGGATGGGGAAGGCACCTTCTATTCTCTCATCTTCTCTTCTATTGTCAGCCATAGCTTCAGATGGAGTGGTCTCTAACTCTTCTTCTACTATAGGATCTTTGTATATCTCGGGATGTTCACCTATAGGTTCTTCTGGGTCACTGTCACCAAAGAAGAGAGAAGGGTGACTCAGTGATGTGGTGGGGGTGTTGGGTAGGAATTTGCCTGATTTATCTCGATTCCTACGAGGCATGAAATGGAAAAGACTTTCTTTTTTTATTGTTTTTGTTTTTCTTTGGTACCTGCAAAACTGAAACAGATTGATCTACAACTAACTATAAAGATGCAGAATTAAACTGAAAGCAGGAAAGAACTAATCTACTTTGCTCAAATGAAATTGCAGGAATGGAAATGCTAGTCTACGCTTGCAGAATTGAAACACTAGTCTATGCTTGCAGAAATGAAAGGCTAATCTATGAAAGCAGGAAATGCTAATCTATGAAAGCAGGAAATGTCTATGCTACTTTTGCAGAATGGAAATGAAATAAACTACTTAGCAGAAGATTGTAGTGGAAAATAGAAGAAAAGCAACAATTACTAATACTCTGACGCTTCCCCGGCAACGACGCCAAAAAGATGGTGGGCTCCAGTATTGTAGCAATAATGCTACAACTCCTAGGGCTTCCTATCTCTAATTTTATCAACCCGGTAGTTCGTACAAACTTGGAAGCGACGGTGCTATATGCACAAGTACTAGCTCTTGTCGCAGCTGTCACTTGGTCAGCTGGCACAAGTCCGCTAGGGCTCAAGCCAACTTCTATATGCTCTCAGAAGAAGCTTTCTAAGTGATGGACGAAGGCTATCTCAGAGGAAATCAATTTACTTTGCAAAAATGCACTGAAAGCCAACCAAAACATGGAAACCCTAGTAAACCCTAATCTGACTAGTTTAACCTCTATGATGCAATAGTGAGAGTGCAAATGTCTACAAATGATGCCATTACTTCTAATGATGTGAGATGCATGAACTCAAACTACTTCTATGAAAAAGAACATTGTTTTTGTATTTTTGCTTAAGTGGATGGAGTGATTGTGAATTTGTTTCTTATTAGGGTTTGGCTGTGCAGAGGTGGTGTGAAGGGAGAGAAAGCTTGGGAAAGGTCAGGATGGCTAGGAGAGGTCCCAGAGGGTCCCTAGCATCAGTCCACAAAAGTCTACAACGTTCAGATGCTCGGCAACCAAGTTTGCAGGCTTCTACAGGATGTCTGCAGGGGATCCTACAGGAAACTAAGGAATTCTACAGGAAATCTGCTAACTTCTACAGGATGTGCTGTAAGTGGAAGTTTTGGGTGATGGTGAAGTGATGGAACAGTATGGGTGGATAGGTAAGGTGGAGATGGAGCTTGTGATGACTCAGGGGCAGAGAACCAGGATGGAGAAAGAGTGCACGAAGTGGTTGGTGGATAGAAGGATGGGATCAACGAAAGGTCAAAAAGATGAAGCTACGTGGGCAATGGAAGAGTTGGAAGGTGAACGAGCTGAACAGAGGTCGAGTAGGTGGCTTGAGGAGAGGTTAAGAAGAAGAAGAAGGAAGTGGACTGATATGGAGCAGTGTAAATAAAACAAATTACTTATGTCTTGCACCAAAAACGAGAATTCATTAACCAGTGCTACCTGTGCTATTAAACCAATGAACAGCGCTGTAAATCATGAAGAAAATTCATGCATGGAATTGTAATGACGAAGTATGGCTCAAGAGCAAAATGCATGGAAGGATCCACGATTAAAACGACTGTGTTGCAGCTTGCATAAAAGTGGAAAAAGACTGCGTTTTTTGGTGGTTGGTATAGACTGCACCCCAATCCCTAAACAGAGATGGCAGTGGAGGCACTAACAACCTTTTCTTGGAGCTCCAGTGGATTACAAACCTCCTATCCTAATCTAAGCAACTGAAAGTAATTTAACCATAAGCTAATCCTACTCAATCCTATTAAAGAAATCAAATCAGCAAACTGTGTTCTTTGAAATGCATATCAAAACAAGGAAACAAAATGCTGGAAAGAAAGGTAAATAACACTACAAGAAGAGGAGATCTATTGCTCTCAGGTTGGGCCCTAACCTGAGAGCTATAGCTCCCTTAAAAGCTCAGAATTAGATCCAAATCTGCTTGCCTTTATTCATAATCAAAAGTCTAATGTCATGCCAAAACTGGCTTACAAAAACAAACACCGAGCTATGCTCAAAAATTACAATATCAGTCCAAAAGTTCAAAAAGCTCCTAACAAAGGCTACGGCCTTCATATTTATACAAAATGAAGATCAAGCTGGCTTCCTCCATTCGTGGAGCTTGGCTGTCCAACTGAAAGTCAAACTGCTGTAAAACTGCTGATCCTGTAGAACGTGTTGGCTACCTTTAAGCTCGGTGGGGAGAGCTGTTAGAGCTCGGAGTTAAGGTGAAAATCACGAGGAGGGTCATCAAGACTGTGGACAACCTCCCTATGAACCCGCAATGTCACCTTTGCTGTCTCCTTGTCTCCTTTTGCGTGGTCTTTTTCTCTCTTTAATGCCAAGAACCTGAAATCATCATGTATTAGTCACATAGATATAATGCCTGCCCTTCTTCCTACAAACAACACGAATATACTAAGAAATGAATGCATAAGTGGTAAAAGATGAATGGTTGAACAAGGTAAGTAGGCCAATATGATCCCAAATTGTACCAAAAATTGGGGCTCATCAGTAAGCCTAACCAAATCAAAGATTTTCTTTTTTAATATTGACATTGCTATTCAGAGAAATATATCTAGAATTATAGGCTTTCAAAGAGATATGCTACCCTCCAAATATTTGGGAGCACCACTAATAGGCAAACCTCTCAGCAAAGAAATTTGGGAGCCTGTTATTAATAAACTCCAAGACAAATTCTAGAAGTGGACAAACAGGTCATTGAATTTAATAGGAAGACTAGTGCTCACAAAATCTATTCTCCAAATGATCCCCATCTTTATGTTTTCAGCCATTCCAGCTCCTAAAGGAGTTATGCAACAACTCAGAAATATCCAAAGAGATTTTCTTTGGGGCAAAGGGGAAGAGAAAAGAAAATGGGCTTTAGTGGCCTGGGAAAAGATCTGTAAACCTAAGACACATGGAGGCTTGGGACTGGATGACCCTGAAACACTAGACAAAGTTTTTGGGGCAAAACTATGGTGGAGATGGCTAAAAGAATCTCCTTCCCCTTGGGCCAAAATTTGGAAACAGAAATATGCAAACAATTGGCAAGAAAGGGGTCATATTAGAATGTCAGGGCTCATCAAAGGCTCCCACATTTGGAATAAGGCCTGGGAGAATAGAGCAATTGTGCAGAAACACAATTTCTGGGAAATCAGAGATGGAAACCTTGCTTGGTTTTGGGAAGATAATTGGCAATAGGAACCTAAATTGTTTAAAGAAGAATTTGTCAATCTCAAGAACGATACTGACACCAAAGGGTTACTCAAGGTAAATGACTTTTGGGATCAGGATAGAAGAGAGGGAAAATGGAGAATATGGAAGAACCTGGTATATAGTGATGACTCCCCGTTGAAGGCATAGGCATAAGCTTTAACAACCATCTTGGACCAGAGAAAGATTCTGATATCAGCATCTTCAGACCAACTGAGATGGGGCAAAACAATGAAGGTAACTTTAACCTTAAAGAAGCCAAATGAATGTCCCTGGGGTTTGACTTTCCAAACCTTGATAGATTCTGGAAGGACCTATGGCAGAACCAAAGCTGGATGAAAATCAAACTCTTCACATGGTTAGTGCAACATAAAAAAAATTGACTTGGGAAAACTTGAGGAAAAGAGGAGTATCCGGTCCATCTAGATGCCGGCGATGTGAACTACAAGAAGAAACTATGGATCACCTACTCAACCTTTGCCCTTTGACATCCACCTTGTGGAATTGGGTAGCTTCTATATTCATACAAACAGAAAGGAACATGGGCAGCATTACCAGTACTCTGAGGCACTGGAGGAAAAATTTCTCTGATAATGAAATAATCAACACATCTTGGGCTTTAGTTCCAGGCTTTCTAATTTGGGATGTCTGGAAAGAACAAAACAACATAATATTCACAACCAGGGAAGGTTCCTCCCAGAGTATCATGGCTCAGATTTTAAGACAGCTCAATGAGACAGTAGGAACTTTCATAAAAACCCCCCCTGAGAACCAGCTTAGAGATTCGGAGGTGCAGATACTACTGCATTTAGGTCTTCAGGGGCTTTTCCCCTAAGGCAGAAACAAGAATGTAAGTCATATAACAGCAGATAAGGATTTCTGGCAACCCCCCCCCCCCCCCCCTTGGTTTCATGAAATTCAATATAGATGGGGCCTCAAAAGGAAGCCCTGGCATGGCTGGTTATGGAGGAGTCATAAGAGATGAAAAGGGCTTCATAAAAACTATCTTTCATAGTCAGCTGGGGAAAGCCACTAATAATATGGCAGAACTCATGGCCCTTAAGCATTTTTTAGAAATCTTGAGGGACTTAAATCTACATCATACCATAATTAAAGTTGATTCTAAATTGATTATTAATTTGGTCAAGAAAATTAGCTATGGCTCAACTCTAGAAAAAGTTTAGAGACACTGGAGGCTTCTGCCAGTCTATCAGTGTATTCAATCCCATTTGCAGAACACGAGGACCCTCAGTTTTACACATGTACGCCAAACAGGCAACAAATTAGTGGATATCTTGGCTAATGAAGGTGTACTCTGTTCTAAAAGTGATAAAAAATATGACTAGATAGAGATCCCCCAGGGAAGATTGAGGGAAGAATGTCTCAAATAGGCGACTTCGGATAGGGAGCTCTATCAAAGCATGGAAAACATGCAGGATGAGGACTAACAGAAACACATGACCGTTAGTCTACATGGTGAGACAGTTCATGAAAATAAGTGAACAAGATGTCAGGTACCTGGCAAATTTCTATCTTTGGTCTTCGGGCGGGAAAGTGAACCTAGTAATCTAAAAAGCCATGATTCTTAGGCAGGATGCAATTTATAGGCATAATCTTCATATGAAAACGAAATATAATAAACATGGACTCTTAATTAGCAATGTCGAGAGTGTCTTCAACGCGTTGGCAGATAGACAGAATAGAATCAATCCTAGGAATTTCGTAGGGCAAACAACACGGAAGTTAACAGGATAAACATACCTGAAATACATATAAGTGGTGACTTTATAAGGCTTCGGGTCTGTAAGGGAGGTTAAATCCTGAGCAGGTTTTTCATCAAGGCTGGGATCGCATGCTTCTAGGGGATTTTGGGATGATAACATGTCTGAGGGTTATCCTCCCTGGCGGACCCGAAATCTCTTAGATTAATAACTCATAAAACATATTGGGTCCAATTTAAGGTTATCAGGTGTGCAGTTTGGCTCTCTGAAATTGTTTCCCAACCATAAGATCTCGAGAGGTAGATCGTATGGTTTGGGTGAGGGCTAGTATCACGGAGGTCACATGATTTTGTTTGGTGGGCCCTTGGCCTGGATTGTGGGCCTTTGGCTCGTTTTCCAAGGCTCATTGTGGCTCGAAAAATCTTTGGACCACATCGCCTTCAGGCATTATGTATATTATGTAACTTGTTTTTTAGGAAAATGAACAGAAGGACCTAGTCTTATTGCATCAAAAAAAGAAAGTGTTCTTTAAAAAAAAAAGGGGGTTTATTTTAAAGGTGGTTTATTAAAATGGGTCTTTGTTAAAGGTGTGAAGATAAAGTATTTTTATTAAAAATAAATAAAAACATATTTAAAAAAAGGGTTTGAAAGTGAGTTTAGGGTTTTGCAAAAGTCTAGTTCTCTGTAAAAAAAAATTGGTGTTTTTTTAAGCAGGAGTGTTTTGGGTGAAGATTGTTCTTTACGAGAGTGCATATTAAAATTCATTTTTTTCCGGGGGCAATATAAAATATAGCCTCATGTAATTAAGAAAACAACTATAAGACAATAGTCATGGGTTGCAAAGTGTGACTGAATAAGATTAAGAAAATGAATTGAAAAGAAGAGATAGAGATTATTGTCATGTTTAGAGAGGTTCAGGCCAGAACCGAGCAACTGAGTAGTCTAGCAGAAGACAAAGAAGAAATCGAGGTTGATTGGTGTATCTTTGATCTGCTACCACCTCCTATGTTTACTAGTAAACATTTTGATTTTTGGGTTATCAAAATGCTAACTTTTCTTTGAGCTAAAGAGTTAATTGAGTACTAGTCTAATCACCCATATGCTGAAGTATGTGATGCTTTAACATTGGATTTATAAAATAGGCTTTGGATGAAAAGTTTTTATGAAAGGCTGCAAAAGCTACAACTTCCAAGGAAGCATATAAGATCTTCGAAGAAGAATTTGGTGCAAGGGGGAGTGACATGCGTCGGTAGGTTACGTCACATGCAGAAAAGTCTATAGTAGATGAGCAAGAATTTGTGAAGACAACAAAGCTTGGATAATTTCACTCAAAAGTGGATGATGGTCATGAAGATTGTAAGTTTGAAACCCATTATGCGAACATGCATATGGATGAATAATATGCAACAAAGATTGCAAAGAGAGAAGTTAAAGTCTTTATGTGTGAAGAAGTACAAGAAATATAAATACTCAAGGATTCCACTATAACATGGGTGGTGCAGATGACGGTGAATCCTACTATGACGAAACACATATGGATGATGATTGCAAAGTGAAATGTGTATTGGTGAATTCAACAACAACTGATGAATTTGTTAATGAGCACATGCATGCTCGGATAACCCACCATAGGGTGGATGCACATTATATTGATGATATGTGTGATTTATTTTTTGAAACAGGGATTGATTGTGGCAATATGGTAAGCGCCATGTTTGATGAAGAATTGAAAGTCAAAGCTGCCACTGCAGCAGCAATTTATGAAGCAATTGTAACTTCTCATGAAGCAGTATGCGATCTAGCAACAACCAATGATCAAGAAGAGGATAAAGTGAGTCAAGATTTTTTTATGAAAATATCTACTAACTGCAAAATAGTGGAAGATAATCTTAATGCAGTTGAACAAAAGGCAGAGAGGGAAGAGGAAGAGGAGAAAGCTCTCATTATAGAGCATAATGAATATGTTTTTAACATTTCTTTTGAATATGCACGTGTTCAAAATAACATGGGAGCGGAAGTTGAAAACAAAGTTATTAATTAGTTCGATGCAGATTTTAATCTCATTGAAGAATGGATTCAGAAGCCAATTGAAGAAATTGATGAGACTCTTAAAGAAACAGTTGGAATAAAAGAATTAATTGAAGTGGTGAACGAGAAAAATGAGCATGATTATGCTTTTACGTGTAAGCTTAATGATAATCTTTAGTGTGTAGACTACAAGAAAAAAACAGCAGTGCCTTATGATGAAAGTGAAGAAAAGGACACAGAAGTTTCTGAAAACAAGGAAGAATGCATTAAAACAATTTTTCAGCAACGGAGTCAAGAAAGGATAAGAATCTACTATCAAGAAATATGGCAGAAATAAATTCGGGAATATGAAGCACAAGAAGTAGTGGAAACAAGACAATTTGAAGATAAAGAGTTGTGGCAGCAGTTCATGAATGACAGAATTGTTGAAGTGTTAATTGTAGAAGACAAATTCAGAACAAATACAAGAGAACTCAAAGAAAAATTGCAATGACAACAAGTGAAGAAATATGGAGTCTACAACAAGAATGAGCAACAAAGAATCAAAGGATTTTGAAGATATAGAATTTGGAAGAAACAAAAAAAAAATCTAAAATTGTAAAAATTTTGAGTCATTGTAAGCTTAATTGAGACTTAACCAGCAGGCATGTTTGAGTGATGATTGAATCAATTTCTATTATAAGCCTACTAGGCATAATTAAGTCATGTTGAGTCATGTTTGAGTTATGTTGAGCCATAAGGTTATAATTAAGGGGGAGTTTTGGAAATAGTAATTACTGCGGCATGAAGATCTAGCAAGATCGAAGTCAAGTGACGCATGAAGAGATAAGTTGAGTTAAGTGCACTCCAAATATATAGTGTGAGTTAATTGAGTTAAGTGTGAGTCAAATTAAGTTAAGTCTATATTTGGAGATGTCCAAATTTAGTGTGTGAGTGCATGTTAAGTTATTTTGGGCGAGCAATTAGTAGAAAAAGTCTAAATACCCTTCACTTGGTTCATTGTAATTATCAAATGTTTGTGTGATCAATAGAAAAGTCACAACTCATGTTATTGTGTGTATGAAATTTTGTGTTTCATTGTAATGATACGTTTTTGTGTGATCAATAGAAAAATTACAACTCGTATTATTGTGTGTGTGAAATTTTGTGTCTTTCCTCCTCTGCATTTCCAACAAATTCTTCAAAATATCATGCATTTTCTTAATAACATTTCCAATATTATTTCTTAAAGATAAAAAATTCAAATTAATTTTATTAATAATATAAAAAAATCAAATACTCAATAACGTTTTAATATGTTAGATATAACGTGATTCAAAACATTTGAAAAGTTTTTTTAATATTTATCAAGTTTTATCAATAATACCGTAAGCTATATTTAGCAACAATGTATTATATAATCCCAGACAAAAGATTTTAGTCGTCCTTTATAGTTACTTCAAATATCAAAGATACAGTGAGTTTTTATCTTAATATAGGGTTAAGAATTTGATCTCTGCCGCATTCATTGCGATTAGGTGTTATTTGTTTATTCTTCCTTCCATGAAAAAAATATCTATTTTTAAATCAAAGTTCATGAATATAATTAAAAGAATGTTCCAGTTAGAAATATGTATTTTTTATCATTTTTTTATTTTTTTATATTAAATTTTTAATAATAATAATTTATAGAGAAATTTTATTTTTTATTACATATGAATTTATATTTTAAAATATAATATTTTATTAAATAATATTTTTGATTGCATAAATAAAATTAATATTTTCTTAAAAAAAAATAATATGATTTGTGATTCTAATTTACAATTCCAAAAAATTCCATCTAATTTGACACAAAAATTATATATATATATATATATATATATAAAATAAAAACAAAATAATCATAAATATTGAGATTTGTTACTACATTTGATTACATTAATTGGAATTAAATAAAAAAGATTATGTTAAATATTTATTTAAGTGAAATGTATATAATTTTTTATATAGTTATATTGGGAAATATTAATTTTTGTTCAAATTTATACATTAAAATTATTTTTAAATTATATTCCTATCATTTATGGTCTCATTAAATCTCAACTTTATGAATTATTTTTGAAAATTCTGTACATAGTCATAAACTCAAGATTAATTAGTTTGAATTTATTTCTCTAATTATTTTAAAACTTAAAAATAAAATGTTTCAAACCTCAAACTATTTCACATTCTTTATAAAGTATTGGATTATTCTTATTATTTTGATTTCTTTCTAATAAAGTTATTAATAAATATTTTTTATTTGGTATTTTGCATATTAATTTTTTTAATTGTTTTTTTAAATGAAAATATTTAGTTATTTTTATTAAAAGAAATAAAAATTGCAAAGTATAAAATTATCTAAATATAATAAAAAATTAGATTTAAAAATCAACTATTTTTACTTTCAAATTTTAAATCTCAACTTTATAAATTGTTTTTCAAAATTCAATACATAGTCTTCAACCAAAGACTAATTACTTTGCAATTATTCTTTTAACTATTTTAAATTTTAAAAATAAAATGTTCCAAAAACCAGTGACCACTTCACATTTGTTTTATAAAGTATGATCTTTTGCCCTTTTGAAATCATATGTGGTGAGAACAATTTCTAGAAAGATATCAAAAAGATGAATTAATTCAGGTCAACCGAAAATCACATTGTGAAAGATTTTGAAGCTATTGGAAATCTTAAAAAAATAAATATTCTAGGACAATCAAGATTTAGCAAAAAATTAAATACATGTCTTTCAAAAACTTACTACAATGCAAATAAAGGGTCTTTAAAAAACAACAATACCAATAAGAGAGAAAAGTAGTTCACATGAGACTTATTACAATGTAAATAAAGGGTCTTCACATGATTTCAAGGTTAGTCCAAATTTAGTAAGGGTTAATCTTTTGCAATAGCGCAGTGTTTACAAATTTTTCAAATACTATTTTTTCATAAATTCATATTATTTGTGATTTTTTTTTATAGTTTAAATTTTTTCCATTGTTAATTACTTTTTACATAAAAGAAAAGTACTAAAAACCAACTATACATATTACCTAGATTACATATAGACACATTATCAAAATATACACAACATACTTTTATAAATTTAATTGTTTGGACAATGCAAATATTAATGAGAAATAATCCATTACTTTATTAGAAACAATATATTTAATTGTAACAAATATTACATATTTATGGAATATGTTATATTTAGTTTTACAACGTAAGAGATGATTGTGAGTAACCACAAAATATTTCCAAAAGCCATAATTGACATCACGCTGGGAATAAACCTCCACATTCACACCAAAAACGCCATCAATTAAGGAAAACAATAGATCTTAGGTTTTGCGAAAAACTACGCCTACAAAAGCCAAAGTCATCTAAACTATCAAGATTCTCATTGCCCAAGTAAAAGTAATAACTACAATCGCATAACAATAATTAATAATAAACCTTATCGATCAATAATATTTAAAAAAATAAACAAGATCTCGAAGTTTACAGTTAACAGGGTTCATAACTCCCAAAACCCTCTTGGTATAAACCAATAATGTATATAAATTCTTATGAACGGCAGAAAAAACAGAGATTTGTACTATATGGCCGATTGCATCAGGCATGGATTAGGTATGAAAGGTTTACAATTGAATCTCAATGGAATCGCCCCTGGTACCTGACAACAAATGCTACTACCGAGTCACCATATGTCAACAACTCATGTTTTTACATGGTTGGAAATTATTGTACACACTCAATTGAGACAAGAAAATACAAACAGCTATGTTTTTACATTGTTGGAAATGATTATACAGACAGAAGAAAATACAAACAGCTAAATTTAAGGCTACTTGAGGAATATTGCTACGTGAACTAGACTATTTATTTGAATATTAATAAAATATTGAATTTAAATTAATGGTAAATTTTGGAAATATTCTGAAATAGATAGGATGGAAGTCAAATAATTGCGTTGGCTCGCTTCTATCTATCAGATTCGATTCTAGAGTATATCTGAAATGTGCAATCAAGATAAGAATTGATGTTGCTGGAGAGTTGGTCAAAGCTTTGAGTGTGTCCAGATCAGTAAAATGATCAAGGAAACGCATTCGCAAAGCTTGTAGCAATATTATGACTTCTAAACCTCAGGATTCCTATGTTTGATAGGGAAAATCGTGTGGAAGCTGAGAATGACAGAGTTGTAAAAGTTACAAAGCTGCTAGGTTGCATCTTTTAGAGCTTACTATGACAGTATTACCAAACCAAGAGATCAGTGCTGTAAATGAGGAAATTGAGGAAAGGTTTACTCGTTTCAAGCTATGGAGACAAGAATTGCATTAGAAAAAATATATGTAAATTCATGTGACTGGCTAGTAGAGCATATTGATGAGTCATGAAAAGCAGGAAAACAATACAGGGATCTGGCTAGAAATGAAAGGGGAGGACGATTGAGAAGGGTTTTGGATAAATCTGAAAATCAGTTTTCAAGAAGAAAACAACATAAACTTGCAGAGACCATTCTAGAGAAAGACATATTACTATTTCCTTATTCACAAGAAACGATGTTCATAATTCTGCAAAGGTTTGCAGTCGAGAACTTTGTTAAGATCTTGGAATCGAGCAGGATAAATTCATATGGTAAGACACCAAAATATCATCATTAAAAGTCTCATTACATCAGTGGCATGCAAAATTTGTTTGTGTCATCAGTTTCTGGTATCGAGAGAAATTTTTTAAAATGGGCATTCATTAGAATGGCTCTTACCCTCAACACTACTTCTGAGCGTATACAAAGGCTTTAAGGTTATTATGATAAAAAAAAGTATTTGTACTTTGCGGCTAGATGTAGAAGAAATATTTACTCCGTGTTAGTCTCAGCGAGACTGTCCAGTGTCAGCAACAAAATTTTATCAGTGATGCTGACCGGCCCTCAGCTATGGCCAAGAATTCTAGTAGCATATTCAAAACGAGAGGAGAAGGTATGTTGCTTGATAGTTACTGATTCTCAGAAGCCTTGCTGTAGAGTTTATCAATATTTCATACCTACCAGGGGTTAGTTGCTGAACTTTTTAACCTTTTACTGTTGAATCGAATAACGAGCTCCAAAAGTGGCCAGATTATTATATCCAGAGACGGAAAAGATGATTTTTTTTTTATTTTTTTTTTATTACTTTGCCCCCAATCTACTTAAAATGAGATTCAATATGAGAAATTATGAGAAATTAGTGATATACAAACTCAACAATTTAAAATGATAAAATTTTGTAAAACACATCTAAAATCGGAAAAACTGGTAAAACACATTTAAATATCCGAAGGAAACAATACAGACAAAAACTAAACTAAACTGAAACTGCTAAATTAAACAAAGAAATCTCAGACAGAGAGTGGGATGTCGATTTTCGCTGAGGATCCATATTTATATTAAAATTTGAGTGGGTTACATCCATTAGATTATTGGATTTTTCAGAAGTGTTGCGGTTTCAATTTTGAATAAGTTAAAGTGGTGGGGTGGAAGGCACTCTTGATTGTTCAACTCTGAAGAAGCTAAAGCAGTGCAGATTGTGTTATGGTGCATAAAAAATTATGAAATAATTATTTTTAACATTCCTCTCTTAATTATTTCCACAATAAAAATTCTGGTGAGAGTTGTGTAAATATGTATACAAAGTGATTTTCTGATCTGCATAATTCCAAAAAACATTGTTTTGAGTTGTTATTATTTTTTGGGCTTTTTTCACAATAGGTATTCTAGGCATTTTTCTTCTCTCTTGTCTCTGCATACAATTGATTACTAATGTCCATATAAAAAGAAATCCATCTACGGAAGTACATGGTACCATCCACTCGTCAGTTCACTAGGAATCCTTTTCACCTACATGGTTCATCAATCATGTTAAACTCTCACTGACTTGATCCCTTAAATTCTGATTTCATCTCATATTTTAACTTCTTCAATTACACATCAAGCTTAGATAAAATACACCTACCACCCTCATATCTACCTAGTGGTTAATTCCACAACTTGATATCACATCCTTTGTCTACCAAAGAGAGATAAACACTACATTCCTACAAAAACAGAAAAACAAAAAAAACACTACATTCCTGACTCAACAACAAAAAAAAACACTACATTCGTGACTCAACAATTACAAACTAAGTATAAATACAAAATATATTTATCTAATAATCAATTTCACAAGATAACCAATCATGCACCTTACAACACAAATATCTCATTATAATAAAATCATGCCACTTTACAACACAAATACCTCATTATAATAATCTCAAGTCAGACACAACAATTCACAAGATAACCAATCATGCACCTTACAACACAAATATCTCATTATAATAAAATCATGCCACTTTACAACACAAATACCTCATTATAATAATCTCAAGTCAGACACAACAATACAAAGGTCAATTATCTGCGCAAATATATAAATGCATTTATTCTTAATCACAATGAATCATCAAACTACAAGAACGATCCTTCAACAAATTGTTGTTGATCCCTAAATCCGACCATCAAAATTTTGTGCGCCCCACTTTAATTAAAACGATGAATTCATACCATTTAAAAAAAAAAAACATGGATTTTTATCATATCAATCCTATTATCTCACACCGTACGCTCCACTCAATGGTGCTTACCATACCACAGATGTGTTTTCTCAGTATTAACTGCTCAGACGTTGACCGCTCTACAGGGAATCTGTTCCAACCAATGTTACATGTACCTAAGCGCTCCAGCTCTCACAGTGGCAAAACATTGACTTTGGTTGCTTCTCACACTTTCTTGGTTGCTCCAGCTCCACACACAGTTTCACGCTGCAATGGCTTCCTCCTGCTTGTCAAGCTGAGACGAATAAGAGCTGCTACAAAAATTCAGCCCGCACACAATTTCTTTTAGCTGCCAGCAGAGAGTCAGAGACTGCCCTTGCCAGCACACTATCATGATCTTCACGGTCGTCTTTGACCTAGACGGGTCAATACTGAAACAAACATATTTCATCTTGTAGATTCATCGAACACTAGACTTCTTCCTCTTTAAATAAGAGGATATCATTTAATGTTTCGGAGGTATTGTCCCAGTTCGTTACAGAACGAGGCACTTCAACTAGAATGAATAGCGGAACTCAGCGATTTTCACCACTGACACAGCATGAAGAATCTAAGGCGTTGCCACTGTGCTATGGTGCATAAAAAACGGTGAAATAATTATCTCTAACAAAATCACCTTGCTTAACCCAAATAGAAAATTTTACCATGTTAATCCAAAAAGCTCCAAGCCACCGAGAATTAAAAAGTTCAGGATGCAAACCTGTAAAGCGCTTCAGCTTTTCTCGGCCCGCTCTTTTTTGCCGTGAATATAAAGTGCCTTGCTGTTCTCGTAGTAGAATACATAAATATGACCATCATATAGATTCATTGCAATATTTAACAAATCGCTTTGAAATTAGAAACTGCCAGTGATCTGTTTTAAATATTTAGTTAATTATTCGAAAAATGCATAGAGAACCATGAGCATTGGTAACATTTGAGAAATTGCAAATAAATCAACAAAACATAATATTTCCATAATTTATAAAACAAGGAGAGCTTGACTGAAAAATCACTTTACAATGCCACATATCATGGAAATCTCCAGGTCTAATACTTCTAAAGATTTGAATCTATTGAGTTAAAATTAATTATGCAAAAATTATGAGGAGAAAGTTTATCTATACATAAAATAAGAATAAGTCATAAGGAAAAGTCATAGTAGAAGATATTGTAATACAATGGTTGATTTATTATTTTTTTATTTTGTTAACCAAACAAAAATAACATAATATAAATAGGAGGAAAATGTTCTATGTAATTTCATTTAGCATCATGGAGTTTATTGAAGATCGGGAAATTTTAAGGGTTAATATTTGCAAATGGGCTATTTTTTCATTGTTTTCTAATTTTTTTTTGTTAATTTCCATTTTTTCTAAAATTTATTCACCCAAATTTTATAATATATAATTGTTTTACCTTAAAAATCACCAAAATTTTATATAAATACTATATAAAATTATTAGAAATTTGAATACTTTTACAAAAACATTGCCAAACATTTTACAAATTGCATATTATGTACTAGTGAGATTCGCCAAAGTTTCTAAACTTTAAAATTTTCCCTGGTGAAGACTTCCATGAAAGAAGATCCACCAATCAATCAATCATCATATTGCAATTGAGATTGTCTACCAATCAATCAATCGTATTTGTAATTGAGATTGTTTGGTTAGCATATTTGCATGATATAAAAATTCATGAAGAATATGAGACAATAATGTTTAGGAACATAGTACTTACAACAATATTTTTCCATGTACTGAAATTTGTCTATATATCAATAATTACATCATCATGATTAAGTATAAATATTCTTTCAACACTGAAGTCCTACAACAAGTAAATAACAACACTTTTGTCCTTTAGATAGTCTTCATATGACAATCTACTTAAAGAAATAACTCAAAGAGTACATGGTACTTTTCCAACTTCTTCATTCAGTATTGTGCACTTTGATTGGCGTTGGTAGGTAAAAGCAGTATGTGTCTCACATTTGGTACAATGCAACATCTTTTCTTCTATAAAACCAAAGTTTTCTACTGCTAAATTGCATTAAACAAGAGTCTATTTACTAATCAATAAACATATTTTTGGCAAAAATATGTACAATATCACATAAAATGTGTTAGTTATGATGTTTCACCTTTTTTGTAGTTGTGAGCAACAATTTAAGATCATCCAAAGACATTTTTGTCTTCAATGTTATGATGATAGTTGACTGAGTAATGTGCCATGTGCTTCTTTTTGTTTGATAAGATTTTTAAATAACATTATGGGAAATTATTTCTTTAGGAGTTTCTTTTGGATGAAATCAAATTTAGCTACAAATGATGGGAATAGGTATAGCTACATTATAATAAAATATATGCATTAGTTTTTTTTATGAATTAAAATGCAATCATGTTTGATTGCAAATGGTGATAAAATTTACAAATGCGTAACATGAAGAGATAAATTTGTTGAAAATCCATGATTTATTTCTTTCTTTTTCTCTTACATAACTTATTGAGTGCAAGAGGTAGACTTACAATGACTTTTTCATTGTCTACATTGCCATCCTTGATCTCCAAAGTATATTGCATCCCTGATTTCTTTGCAGTTGTAACATTTACACATATTGTCCCATGTACATAGTCTTCAATTGTTGCTAGAAGCCTTTTGATTGATGTGTTAGGGATGAAGTTGTACTCTTGGCAAACAGGAGAAATATTTTATATGCTTGTATCTTTGTTCGCTAGTAATATACAATCAGACTCACTGTGCCATGTGCTTCTTATATATTTTATATGCCATGTGCTTCTTTTTATTTAACAAGATTTCTAAATAGCATTATGGTAAATTCTTTCTTTAGGCGTTGCTTTTGGATGAAATCAAATTGGCTACAAATGATGGGAATAGGTATAACTACATTATAATAAAAAATGTGCATTAGTTTTTTTTTTTTTTTTTGAATTAAAATGCAATCATGTTTGATTGCAAATGATGATAAAATTTACAAATGCATAACATGAAGAGATAAATTTGTTGAAAAATGATGATTTATTTCTTTATTTTTCTTTTACATAACTTATTGAGTGCAAGAGATAGACTTACAATGGCTTTTTCATTTTCTGCATTGCCATCTTCCAAAGTATATTGCATCCCTGATTTATTTGCACTTGTTACAATTACACATATTGTCCCATGTACATAGTCTTCAGTTGTTGCTAAAGGCGTTTTAATTGATGTGTTTGGGATGAATTTGTACTCTTGGCATACAGGAGAAATATTTTCTATGCTTGTGTCTTTGTTCGCTAGTAGTATACAATTAGACTCACCATGATCATAGGTTGTTTTTGCTCCCATTATGAAATATGTTATACAAATACCTTTCCTTGGAAGAGGTTTTTCCTGATGTTCATGAATAAGATTTCCATGAACATTCAAGGTGATTGTAAATTCACCTTTTGCATTTTCCAAATCTTCTCGAAGAATTTCATTTGTCTTTTTTGTTTTATATGTCATTGTTTTATATGTGACAACGATGTTGCCATGGAAAGTCTTCCCAATTTTGCAGCTAGTCAACTCTTCAATGGTTACAGGTATGCATGGTACTGATTTATGTCTATGAATAAAATAACTTCATGTAAGGGAAAAAACAAGTCAAAGGCAATTCAAGAAGCAATTGAGAGACAAGTTATTTGGATTGTAATTCACAAATATTTACCTTTTTTGTTCTCTTTCGAATATTTGTTTTTTTGTTTCACTTTCACGTGATCTTTTAATGGTCTTGTTAGAATATTTTTCATGTTAGAAATGAGACTAAAGTATGCAAAGATATAATATGAAGAAACTTGTATTTTAGAAGTAGTTCAAATCAACCAATAGTTAAAGAAAATAAATGACTGTTTTGTTGTTCATTATCTAGTTGGAAAAAAAATAAAGAAGATGTTAAGAACTATAAACAAATGAAAATAAATTGTTAATGGCATATATATAAGGTCAATAATAAAAATGGAAAATTAGCCTATATTGTAACCTGGAAGAAATGCAAGGCAAGAAATTTACCTTTAAATTGGTGCAAAAAGAAAAATAGTCAAATACCATTATATTATTGTCAAGCAATTGCTTATCTAGAAATTGAGAAGTAATGAAGTGTTGAATTTCAATAAAGTATAATAGAAGATGAACTATGGTGTGGTCAGTCCAATATGCATATTGATCTAGGTGGCTCCAGAAAAGCTCAAAAATGAAAATTTCCAAATTTCATCGAAACCAAGACAAGATCGAAGAGCTCATCATCTTGATTCCAACGGTGCAAACGAAACTCAAATCCAAATTTGTATGCTCAAGATATTCACAGTAACAAATTTGGTCAGCTTGGCCCCACTAGCTAAATTTAGCATGTCACTAACTAAATTTGGAGGTTTGCTAAATTTGGAGGTCCAACTAAAAGGATGAGGTCAGGATTCTTATACAAAACAACAAACAACTCAGCATTTTCATAGCTAACATTTTGTCCTCTTATGCACGATTATAGAATAATGTGGATTTTATGGTGAAATCTCACAAGATCCCTTCAATTGACACATTCAATGAAGCTAAAGGAAGAAATAAGGTTAGACAAGAAGTTGAAGAATACTTGGACCACTTTAGGCAGATTGCTACCAAAGGGGACCTAGAAGTTAACATACATGACATGCACAAGTATATTGATGGCCCTGCCAATATTAACACCATGTTGTTCTTATTGAAGAAGGAAACACAAGATTGTATAACCATATGTGATTGAGGCTAGAGTCTGATTTTAGCCTAATCCTATTGCAAAGTTTGATGGAATCATCGCACATTACAAAGCCTGACATCACTATGTGACCGAAGGTCTACAAGTTGAAGCTAATGAGCTAGAGTTTCCTCAAACTCAAGCTTGATATGTTGTTTTGTCTTATTAGGCTTGTTTTATTAGGCTCTACCTAAATTTTTCCTATATGGGTATTTGTAATATTGTATTTGAAATAAAATTGTAAGTGGAAGTCCAAGTGTCAATTATGGAATATGAAGGGTAATTAGCTAGAAAAAAAGACAAAAGAAGTCAAAAGGTTGTGAGGGAAATCCCAAGGTCACAAAGGAAGATGGATTGTCATCTCATATGTTATAAATATACCCTCATAACTCATGAAATGGCTTTTGGATTTTGGATTGAAAGCCTTAGGGCATTGTTTAGAGCTTTGGCTTCTCCTTTTAGCATAGAAGGATTATCTTTCTTTGGAGAAGCAAGTGTTGGATTCATGTTCCACTACTGGGGCTAGTATTTGTCAATTGTAAATGTATGTCTGGAACTTTCATTTTTAATAAAAGCTCGGAGTCTGCATGTCTTCATGTATATCTCGTGGATGTAGTAAAACTATTCTTGTTATGTTCGCAATATGTGTTATTTCATTTACACTAATTCTTATGAACTAATTCATTTTCCTTAGTATGAACCTTGTTGAATGCGTGTTGTTATGTGATTTTAATCATGGTCATCTTGTGAACTTTTTTGCAGGTTAGCTTGTGATTATTTTATTGCTTGTGTGTCCCTTTTAAGCTAAGTACTATTACATTCTTCTAAGGGGATCTCTTTCTTTCCCTTTGATGTGATGGAACCTCTTATGCATTACACTTGACACTTCACAAAGTTCATACACTTGTTTCCCCCAAAGTCATGTATACATCATTATATGCATTTATTGCAGCCAAGGCACACTATGAAAACCCACCACTTCAGCAACTAGTCGTATTCCGGTTGGGACTCCTACTCCAAACAATCTGGGGTCTAATTTGGACTTCACATCGGGAATACCCCTTTTCCTGTTGGTGGCCTCCATCATCGTCAACAGGTTTATTGCAGTAGAAGGAGGGTCAGATGACAAGATGATTCCATGAAGTCTGTTTGAACCTTTCTTATCTTGAAATGGCTTCTTCCCAATTCTTTACCTCAGCATGTTTTTCCATAGTTGTGAATCTGAAAGTTCCCTTAGGGATAAATCAAGACTTTTCAAATTTGAAATTTGACGGCGAGGGTGGAACAACCATTCTTGAGCACACCATTTGTTTTTTGGAATTTTGTGTCTATTATGAAATTGATTGTGAGGATACTATTTGTATACTGTTCATCCTTACATTCAAAGCATGAGTTAAACAATGGTGTTACACATTTCTGACTGCCTCTATTCACTCTTTCAAGCATCTTGTCAAGGAGCAAGGATAATTTTAGGGGCGAATGTTCGCCCTTTGGAAAAATTAAGGGGTTTTAAATTTTTAGTGGGCGAATATTTTGTATCATAGTACATTTTTACAAATCACCTCAAATAGCCCACCTTATTTTAAGGGAGAGGGTAAAAAAGGTAAATTTAGCCCTTGAAATTAGGACTTACAACTTTCCATTCACCCATTTTCAAGAATAGGTTTTATTTAAGTGAATCCATTCGCCCATTTTCTATAATAGGTTTTATTTAAGTGAATCCTATGGGCCAAATACCATATTTATAAAAGAGGTATGGTAAATTAATAAAAATATAAATAAATGAGAGGTATGGTAAAGAAATAAAACATTTTTTATATTTACTCCATAAGTCACTTTATATACATGTAAGGGTGTAAACAAATAAAAATATAAGTAAAGTGGAGGTATGGTAAATAAATAAAACTTCTTTTTATACTTACTCAAAAGGTATGGTAAATAAATAAAAATATAAATAAACTAGACGTATGGTAAATAAATAAAACCTCTTTTTATATTTAGTCCATAACCCTCGTTCTATTTATGAAGGCTCAAGAAAGAGGTTTTATTTAAGTGAATCCTATGGGCCAAATACCATATTTGTAAAAGAGGTATGGTAAATTAATAAAAATATAAATAAACGAGAGGTATGGTAAACAAATAAAACATTTTTTTATATTTACTCCATAAGTCACCTTATTTTTACGAACACTCAAAAAATGGGTTATATTTAGGTGAAACCTATGGCCAAAATACTATGGGACAAATACCATGGACTAGATTGTTATTAATACCATGCAAAAAACCATTATTAACCCTAATATTAGAATTAATAAAAATAAAAATGGCACATGGTATTGACCCATGGTATTCACCAAAATGGCACATGGTATTGACCCATGGTATTCACCTAGAATGTAGCCTATGCTAAGATTCACTAGGAATTTACAAAGTTTTATTATTTAGTGAAAGACTCGCCAAGATCTTACAAGATTTTATAATTGAGTAAAATATTCGCCATGCCTGGTGAGAGGTTCGCCAAAAAATTATATATACATATTATATTATTGATAAAATCGCCTTCCATTTTTCCTATATACCATGGAGATTCGCCCATTTATTATATTTATAAATTTAGGGGGGGTTCTTAAAATTTTCCCTGTCAAGGAGATTCATTGCGTCTTTGATAGGTATGACTATGAAACTGTTTATAAGAAAATTATTTATGTCAAAAAAAATCCTAATGAATCTCTTGAACATTTTCAAGATTATTTTATTCATTTATGTTATGAATTTTCCGAGGATGATAGCGATTAGAACTTTTTGAAAGAGGATTTTGAGTATATTGTTCACATTTCATTGAATCCATCTAAATATTAATCTTTTGAAAGCATTCCAACATTTACTAGTCATAGAGCTCTCAAATCTGCAAAAGAAGAAGTTGTTGTTCTGGTTGACTCTTCATCCTGTTCTCATCAACCAACTCCATGCATGCAACTTGAGGTTGGAGAATTTGAAAATCAATTTGTTTATCTACTACCATCTTCTCCCGCCCGACATGTTCAAAACTCAAATGCAAGTTTCGATTGTGAATCTGATTTGATCAGTGACATAATTTCCTCTCATTATCCATTAGTTAGGTCCTTTGATCCTCCTGACCTTGAGTTGTCACATAAACATGTTATAATTGCTTCTTCTAATTCTCAAGAGAATTAAGTCCCTGATGGAGCAAGTGAGGACCAAGAAACTTGTGATATATTTCATAATAACTATATCTGGGGTTCTGATTCTGAAAATGTATTTGCAATGTGTTGACATGGCAAATTTTCGCTATGCCAACAAGGGGAACTAACCCGATCGCAAGCCCAATTAGATCTACTTTCGTTTGGAATGGTTAGTTCCAACGGGTTTTAAGGGACCCTGTAAACTGTTAAATGGGTTGAAAAATTGCTTCTGGGAAGAAGGCTTCAATTACATCAACAAAATAAAACAACTAACTGCTATGTATTGAATCCTATCTACACTTCTCCTATAGTCTATGTCCTAACTATCCTAATATATCCTATAGGAGCATGACAAAGAGAGGTTAAACATCATATATGAATTCCAAGTCTAAATGAATCAATTACTGGTTCACATAAGAACAAGGCTGCATTAATTCTTAATTGCAATCCAATCATTCATATAGGAATACACATTCCATTTTATGGAAGAAAAGTTTGCAATTGATGTCCAACATAGTTTCGAATCAGGGACTGCTTATGAACTAACTATGATGAAGAATTACATTAAGACAAACAAGGCTAATTATAACTTGTATGGTTATCAAATTTCACAAAAACAAAACACATTTGCATTTATTCCATCAATCAACATCCTGTCTTAAAACACATGAAAACAAAGGATCTTAAATCTGAAACAGAAAAAAGGCTCCTCATTGAACCAAAACAGTCTCCTTTATTCATAATAAATCAAAGTTGTTTTCCGCCAAACAAAAAACCCTCCTCTCCTATCTGGAAGTAATATTTATGCCTCAGGCCATGACCCTTCGTCTTTGTGGAGCGATAAAAAGGTGTCTTTTTAACTCCTAATTACCTTCACATTAATTATCAACCCAGGGACGACTTTTTATTTCAAGAGTGTACTCAGTCTGAGGTGGCTATTTACTCAAGAGTAATGTTTTGTAGTATAGTGCTTAAAATCCAAAAGCAAATGAATGCTTGAAAAAGAAATCTAACAATAACATAAACTCAAATGCTCTGAAATCCAACTATTCACTCAGCAAACATCAATTGAGGATACAGTAGCAATAACTCATTCCTCTAGAGATTGATGCAATTGAAATCAAACTAGAACAAGACAATCAATCTGGGAACGAGGAAGCAATAACCAATGTTCTCTACAGTTGACAGTCCTGCTTTAAAGCAATTAAAAGGAAATAGAAATTGAACTAAAGCTTCCATTGAAAGTAAACTAGGAAAACTCTTTAAAAGAAAACTATTGCAATTAATCAACAGAAATGAACAACAAAGTAAATGGGCAGCAAACTGTAATTAAAGGAATCTGAACAACAAACTCTAATTAATGGAAATGAACAACAACAAAGCCAAATTAATAGCAATCTTTACTTTAAGAATAAATCGGACAGCACACAGAAATAGAACAACATTGATTAATGATGGAATATGAAACAACGCTGGAAAGTCAAATATAAATACACAATAACTTAACACACGACACACCTTAATAGTAATTTGATCTTGGTAATCCGATTATCAGTCTTAGTTATAAAGAATACGATTGCATTTTATAATGGAATAGCAACGTCAATAGATTCAACAATCGCAAAATCATAATCACTAAGATGAATTCCGTAATGCCAAGGAATAAGTGCACAGCGCAGAGGCTCTGTAATTGAACAGCAACAATATTCAAATAACGCTGATAAGCAAACCACACATAAACCAAACGTAATAGTGCAACAACAGCACAATCAACCAGAGGCTGGGCCCTTAGCTGCCAACGGATGCTGCTGGGTTACTTCGGGATCAAAGATGGAATGGCAACCAGATCTATATTAAAATATCAAAACAGAGTTACAGTGGATTACAACAAGAAATCTTTCCATCTCTCAGCCATTATCCATTCTCTCTGCCATCCTCAATTCTGAATCTCTAATTCATCCTCAATTCCATCATTCGAATCCATCCCCCTCTCTAATCTCTGTTTTCATTTAAATAGAGAGAGATCAGAGAGAAGTTACAACAGAGATAATTACAACATGATTTCTATTACAAAATTAGATTGTTTCCAACCAATTGATCAACAAGAAGATATATTTCCATCCATCTTTCAACAAGAGCAAGGCGAATTTAGCTTTGCAGTTGAGATTTGGAAAACGGCCACACAGCGAATTTGAGAAAATTGTGCTCAAAGAACCCTGTGTTTCTCTCAATACAAGCTGAATTTGGGCAAACCGTTCTTTTAATTTGGTCCGTTCTGGACAAAACCCATGTTCTAGATTTTCCAGATTCATCTTCATTTGCTTAGAATCTCAACCACAAAACTGTCACTTCTTATTCCAGCGCATTTCTGAGTTGGCACTTTTAATGATCAAACCTTCAATCTGGAAATTATCTTGGAGACTAAAAATGGTGAATAATGTTATAACCAATTTATTAAACTTTCATTGATAAAATCATGCATAATCATCAATTTATTAGAAATAAAGGAGAATAAATAATATTTTTACATAAGAGCATAAATCATTGTAAAATAGAATTATATGATAAATTATGATAAATGACGTGATGAAGAATGGTAGAAATGGGTGGAATAAGTGTTCAAAAGTGACAATAATAATGGTATATTAACGACCCAACATACCCCCACACTCAATATGTTGCATGTCCTCATGCAACCCAAAGACAAAACCCATGTGTTAACCAAGCAATAAAAAAAAATTGTTCATCCCAGCTCATGAAATGGATAGAACAAATGAATTCTTCCTTAATTAATGAATATTCACTAACAATTTTTACATTGACGTTCAAGTTATGTGCATATGAAGTTGCAACAAAATATGATATAAGTGACATTAACCTTCATTAACCATTTTCCCAAAAACTATAAACCAGATTTTGTTGAAATGTTGCAAGTAGATTTGTAATATATGAATGCCTCTATGATCCAAAATTTTAATAATAATAATAATAATTTATAGAGAAAATTTTTTTTTTATTATATATAAATTTATATTTTTAAATACAATATTTTATTGAATTATATTTTTGATGGCATAAATAAAATTAATATTTTCTTAGAAAAAATATAATATGATTTGTAATTCTAATTTACAATTCCAAAAAATTCCATTTAATTTGAAACAAAAATTATATATATATATATATAAAGAAGAAACAAAATAATCATAAATATTGAGATTTGTTTAGTACTACATTTGATTATATTAATTGAAATTAAATAAAAAGGATTTATGTTAAATATTTATTTAAGTGAAATGTATATAATTTTTTATATAGTTATATTTGGGAAATATTAATTTTTGTTCAAATTTATATATTAAAGTTATTTTTAAAATTATATTCCTATCATTTATGAGGTCATTAAATCTCAACTTTATGAATTATTTTTCAAAATTCTGTACATAGCCATAAACTCAAGATTAATTAGTTTGCATTTATTTCTCTAATTATTTTAAAACTTAAAAATAAAATGTTTCAAACCTCAAACTATTTCACATTCTTTATAGAGTATTGGATTATTATTATTATTTTGATTTCTTTCTAATAAAGTTATTAATAGATATTTTTTATTTGTTATTTTGCATATTAATTTTTTTTAAATGAAAATATTTACTTATTTTTATTAAAAGAAATAGAAATTGCACAGTATAAAGTTATCTAAATATAATAAAAAATTAGATTTTAAAATCAATTATTTTCACTTTTAAATTTTAAATCTCAACTTTATAAATTGTTTTTCAAAATTCAATACATTCTTCAACCAAAGACTAATTACTTTGCAATTATTCTTTTAACTATTTTAAATTTTAAAAATAAAATGTTCCAAAAACTAGTGACCACTTCACATTTTTTTTATAAAGTATGATCTTTTGCCCTTTTGAAATCATATGTGGTGATCAAAATTTCTAGAAAGATACCAAAAAGATGAATTTATTCAAGTCAACCGAAAATCACATTGTGAAAGATTTTGAAGCTATTGGAAATCTTAAAAAAATAAATATTCTAGGACAATCAAGATGTAGCAAAAAATTAAATACATGTCTTTCAAAAACTTACTACAATGCAAATAAAGGGTCTTTCAAAAACAACAATACCAATAAGAGGAGAAAAGTAGTTCACATGAAACTTATTACAATGTAAATAAAGGGGTTTTCAAAAACTTACAAAGTAGTTCACATGATTTCAAGGTTAGCCCAAATTTAGTGAGAGTTAATCTTTTCAAGAGCACAATGTTTACAAATTTTTCAAATGTTATTTTTTCATAAGTTCATAGTATTTGTGATTTTTTTTTTTAATATAGTTTAAATATTTTTCCATTGTTAATTACTTTTTGCATAAAAGAAAAATACTAAACAACAACGGTACATATTACCTGGATTACATATAGAGACATTATCAAAATATACACAACATTTATAAATTTAATTCTTTGGACAATGCAAATATCAATGAGAAATAGTCCACTACTTTATTAGAAACAATATATTTAATTGTAACAAATATTACATATTTATGGAATGTGTCCTATTTAGTTTTACAACGTAAGAGATGATTGTGAGTAACCACAAAATATTTCCAAAAGCCATAAAATTGACATCACGCTGGGAATAAACCTCCACAGTCACACCAAAAAAGCCATCAATTAAGGAAAACAATAGATCCTAGGTTTTGCGAAAAACTTTACGCCCACAAAAGCCAAAGTCATCTAAACTATCAAGATTCTCATTGCCCAAGTAAAAGTAATAACTACAATCGCATAACAATAATTAATAATAAACCTTATCGATCAATAAGATTTAAAAAAATAAACAAGATCTCGAAGTTTACAGTTAACAGGGTTCATAACTCCCAAAACCCTCTTGGTATAAACCAATAATGTATATAAATTCTTATGAACGGCAGAAAAAACAGAGATTTGTACTATATGGCCGATTGCATCAGGCATGGATTAGGTATGAAAGGTTTACAATTGAATCTCAATGGAATCGCCCCTGGTACCTGACAACAAATGCTACTACCGAGTCACCATATGTCAACAACTCATGTTTTTACATGGTTGGAAATTATTGTACACACTCAATTGAGACATGAAAATACAGACAGCTATGCATTGTTGGAAATGATTATACAGACAGAAGAAAACACAAACAGCTAAATTTAAGGCTACTTGAGGAATATTGCTACGCGAACTAGAGTATTTATTTGAATATTAATAAAATATTGAATTTAAATTAATGGTAAATTTTGGAAATATTCTGAAATAGATAGGATGGAAGTCAAATAATTGCGTTGGCTCGCTTCTATCTATCAGATCCGATTCTAGAGTATATCTGAAATGTGCAATCAAGATAAGAATTGATGTTGCTGGAGAGTTGGTCAAAGCTTTGAGTGTGTCCAGATCAGTAAAATGATCAAGGAAACCATTCGCAAAGCTTGCAGCAATATTATGACTTCTAAACCTCAGGATTCCTATGTTTGATAGGGAAAATCGTGTGGAAGCTGAGAATGACAGAGTTGTAAAAGTTACAAAGCTGCTAGGTTGCATCTTTTAGAGCTTACTATGACAGTATTACCAAACCAAGAGGTCAGTGCTGTAAATGAGGAAGTTGAGGAAAGGTTTTGTATTTTTTTTTTTTTTACTAGAAATAAAACTGTATAGTATTTCTATTATATTCAAAAAAATCAGTGTATACATATCAGCGAGATTATATCCCTGGCATAGAATTCTAATCAGACAGAATTTTCAGTTTTACATCATTTTTGTTCATAAGACAAGTATGAGGTCTGTATAGGGTTCTTATCATCATGGAAAAGTATTCATCATATCAAAAATATGGCAATCCCTGGTGGAATATGTACCCGGCATAGAGAAAGGCAGGATGAAGTATGTTGTAGATTCTACAGAGATGCTCAGATGCCACTTACCATAAGGAGACTGCATACCCTTTTTTGAAAGTTCATCCCCTGTTCATTTTGTCCTCATTTAATATGTGTGATAGGGAATAGTGAAGGCTTCCATAGAGAATTGATCCTGCCCAGCTATCCGGAAAGGCTGTCATTTTTTATAGATTGATTTCCCTTCACGTGTTATATGATTATTTTGGAATCACCATAGATATTAATCAGACCGATGTCCATGAATATGCAGAAAAGAAGCCGACCATGTAGAGCCATGGCCTTGGCTTTGTTCTTTGTTCCATTGCCGCCATTCCAAAACATGTTGAGGAAAGGTTTACTCGTTTCAAGCTATGGAGACAAGAATGTCATTAGAAAAATATATGTAAATTCATGTGACTGGCTAGTAGAGCATATTGATGAGTCATGAAATGCAGGAAAACAATACAGGGATCTGGCTAGAAATGAAAGGGGAGGACGATTGAGAAGGGTTTTGGATAAATCTGAAAAACAGTTTTCAAGAAGAAAACAACATAAACTTGCAGAGACCATTCTAGAGAAAGACATATTACTATTTCCTTATTCACAAGAAACGATGTTCATAATTCTGCAAAGGTTTGCAGTCGAGAACTTTGTTAAGATCATGGAATCGAGCAGGATAAATTCATATGGTAAGACACCAAAACATCATCATTAAAAGTCTCATTACATTAGTGGCATGCAAAATTTGTTTGTGTCATAAGTTTCTGGTATCGAGAGAAATTTTTTAAAATGGTCATTCATTAGAATGGCTCTTACCCTCAACACTACTTCTGAGCGTATACAAAGGCTTTAAAATTATTATGATAAAAAGAAGTAGTTGTACTTTGCGGCTAGATGTAGAAGAAATATTTACTCCGTGTTAGTCTCAGCGAGACTGTCCAGTGTCAGCAACAAAATTTTATCAGTGATGCTGACTGGCCCTCAGCTATGGCCAAGAATTCTAGTTGCATATTTAAACGAGAGGAGAAGGTATATTGCTTGATAGTTACTCATTCTCAGAAGCCTTGCTGTAGAGTTTATCAATATTTCAAAATTCATACCTACCAGGGGTTAGTTGCTGAACTTTTTAACCTTCCACTGTTGAATCGAATAAAGAGCTCCAAAAGTGGCCAGATTATTATATCCAGAGACGGAAAAGATGAAATTTTTTTATTTTGCCCCCAATCTATTTAAAATGAGATTCAATATGAGAAATTAGTGATATACAAACTCAACAATTTAAAATGATAAAATTTTGTAAAACACATCTAAAATCGGAAAATCTTGTAAAACACATTTAAATATCCGAAGGAAACAATACAGACCAAAACTAAACTAAACTGAAACTGCTAAATTAAACAAAGAAATCTCAAACAGAGAGTGGGATGTCGATTTTCGCTGAGCATCCATATTTATATTAAAATTTGAGTGGGTTACATCCATTAGATTATTGGATTTATTAGATTATTGGACTTTTCAGAAGTGTGGTTTCAATTTTGAATAAGTTAAAGTGGTGGGGTGGAAGGCACTCTTGTTTGTTCAACTCTGAAGAAGCTAAAGCAGTGCAGATTGTGTTATGGTGGATAAAAAATTGTGAAATAATTATTTTTAACATTTCTCTCTTAATTATTTCAAAAAAAAAATTGGTGAGAGTTCTGTAAATATGTATACAAAGTGATTTTCTGATCTGCATAACTCCAAAAAAACATTGTTTTGAGTTGTTATTATGTTTTTTTCTGGGCTTTTTTCACAATAGGTATCTAGGCATTTTTCTTCTCTCTTGTAACTGCATACAATTGATTACTAATGTCCATATAAAAAGAAATCCATCTAAGGAAGTACATGGTACCATCCGCTGTACTCGTCAGTTCACTAGGATTCCTTTTCACCTACATGGTTCATCAATCATGTTAAACTCTCACTGACTTGATCCCTTAAATTCTGATTTCATCTCATATTTTAACTTCTTCAATTACACATCATACTTAGATAAAGTACACCTACCACCCTCATATCTACCTAGTGGTTAATTCCACAACTTGATGTCACATCCTCTCTATACCAAAGAGAGAAATAAACACTAGATTCCTAAAAAAAAAAAAAAACACTACATTCCTAACTCAACAATTACAAATTAAGTATAGATACAAAATATATTTATCTAATAATCAATTTCACAAGATAACCAATCATGCACCTTTACAACAAAAATATCTCATTACAACACAAATATCTCATTATAATAAAATCATGCCCCTTTACGACACAAATACCTCATTATAATAATCTCAAGTCAGACACAACAATACAAAGGTCAATTATCTGCGCAAATGCATTTATTCTTAATCACAATGAATCATCAAACTACAAGAACGATCCTTCAACAAATTGTTGTTGATCCCTAAATCCGACCATCAAAATTTTGTCCGTCCACAATTAAATACAAATTGAAAATTCAAAAACTTTAACTAAAACGATGAATTTATACCATTTAAAAAAAAAAAACATGGATTTTTGTCATATCAATCCTATTATCTCACACCGTACGCTCCACTCAATGGTGCTTACCATACCACAGATGTGTTTTCTCAGTATTAACTGCTCAGACGTTGACCGCTCTACAGGGAATCTGTTCCAACCAATGTTACATGTACCTAAGCGCTCCAGCTCTCACAGTGGCAAAACATTGACTTTGGTTGCTTCGCACACTTTCTTGGTTGCTCCAGCGCCACACACATTTTCACACTGCAATGGCTTCCTCCTGCTTGTCAAGCTGACACGAATAAGAGCTGCTACAAAAATTTAGCCCGCACACAATTTCTTTTACCGGCCAGCAGAGACTGCCCTTGCCAGCACACTATCATGATCTTCACGGTCGTCTTTGACCTAGACGGGTCAATATTAAAACAAACATATTTCATCTTGTAGATTCATCGAACACTAGACTTCTTCCTCTTTAAATAAGAGGATATCATTTAATGGTGTGGAGGTATTGTCCCAGTTAGTTACAGAACGAGGCACTTCAACTAGAATGAATAGCGGAACTCAGCGATTTTCACAACTGACAAAATATGAAGAATCTAAGGCGGTGCCACTGTGCTATGGTGCATAAAAAACGGTGAAATAATTATCTCTAACAAAATCACCTTGCTTATAGAAAACTTTACCATGTTAATCCAAAAAGCTCCAAACCATCGAGAATTAAAAAGTTCAGGATGCAAACCTGTAAAGCGCTTCAGCTTTTCTCAGCCCACTCTTTTTTGCCGTGAATATAAAGTGCCTTGCTGTTCTTGTCGTAGTATACATAAATATGACCATCATATAGATTCATTGCAATATTTAACAAATCGCTCTGAAATTAGAAACTGCCAGTGATCTGTTTTAAATATTTAGTTAATTATTCGAAAAATGCATAGACCATGAGCATTGGTAACATTTGAGAAATTGCGGTGAAGGGGAAGAGCAGGGGCGGAAGACCAGAAGACCAGTGTTGAGGGTTTTTGCGTGCAATTTTCTCTATGGACGGTGGCAGGGGAGGGAGTTCCATTCCCTCCTTTAGAGAGGTAGTGGTTAACAAAGGCAAGACTCCCCCAGAACCAAGTAGAGGGAACAAGCTGGGAGGAGAAAAAAATAGGGAAGAGGAAACAAAAAGTAACAAGAAGAAGGAGAATGATGGCAAAAAAGACAAGGAGGAAAATGACAAAAAACAGGGAACTAAAGACAGGAAACAAAAGGGACCGTGCAAACCCAAAGCTGAAATCACTCCCAGAGTAATCTTAAATAATCCAGAGCTGCAGGCCCACAGGGAGCACATGCAGACTTATGCAATCATATGCAAATTCATGGGACTATGGCCCACCGAAAAGGCTTTACAAGCATGGATCAGATACCATTGGAAACCTAAAGGAAGCATCGATCTTCATCTAGGATCCAAGGGTTTTTTCACTGTGGTGTTTGCAAACATTGAGGACAAAGACAGAGTGTTTGAAGGTGGGCCCTACTTCTATGCAGCAGCAGGGCTCTATATGCGGTCGTGGATGATGAACTTCGTGCCGGAGCGGGAAACCTTTACCTCAGTCCCGGTTTGGCTAAGACTCTATTCGCTACCTCTGGATTATTGTCAAACAGAATCACTAACAACCATAGGCAATAAATTAGGGAGGTATGTCCAAACTTCTAAAGCCACAAGAAGGGGTAAATATACCTCTTTTGCCAAGATTTGTGTTGAGATGGACCTATCGGGATCACTTCCGGACGAGGTCATATTGGAGGTTCATGATGAGGAATGGATGCAGACGGTCGACTATGAGCGTATTCCATTTAGATGCCGAAAATGTCACGAACACGGGCACCTCCTTAGAGACTGCCCTCTTAGTAAAGCATAGAACAAAAGCAAACTTAACACAATGAAAGAAACAGATGGATTTCACAAAGTAGTGCACAAAGGTAAAAATGGCAAAAAAGGGCCAAATCAACACCAAAGAGAAGACCAAAAAAGGAGGCCAAATCAGTTCCAAGTTCTTGAAGAGGAGGAAGATACAGCGGTTGAAAATCAAGTAATGAAGGATGGATATGATAAGCAAGAAAAGGAAGAAGAATAGGATCAGGAACAGGTAAAGGAAAAATAGAAAGGGATCATGATGAGCGAATCAGAGATGGATATGGATCAGGAAATGACCCAGAGCGAGATGGAAATGGAAGACAATGAGTTACAAGAGATTCTTGATGGAGAAAACCTAGATCTAGAAGGGTTCTTGAGTAAGGGAACAACGGGTGGGGTAGAATCTCTACCACAAGAAGAATGTAATCGAATAAAGCAGTGATTCTTATGGAAAACTTAGGCAAAGAGTTTGGTAGAAGATAACAGCATTGAAAGACAGGGCAACCATGGAATGAAAGCAGTAAAATCAACTCCAGTATTAGCTCCAAGAAACCCGGGAAAAAAAGGGGCAGAAAAAAGCAGAACGAGCTTTTAATGGAATGTGGAAAGCTCATAATAGACTTAGGTAAGATGAAAGATCTAACCAGTTACTCCTTTACCAATCTGTAATAATGAAGTTTACAACTTGGAACATAAGAGGTCTAGGAAGCAAAAGAAAACAGAGAATGCTGAACAATAGAATGAAACAGGTAGCTCCGGATATAATTTTTGTCCAAGAAACGAAATGCTCTGTTCAAAAGATAAGGAAAATCCATAGTAAGTGGCTTAACAGATATGAGTTTATAGAAGTCAAAGCAGAAAATACAGCAGGGGGTATCCTCATCCTCTGGAATCCCCAAAAAATAGGTATTATTCATGCGGAGGAATCAAGGAATTATCTATCAGTTGTTATACAGCCTGTAGGAGACAGGGACACTTATCTTGTAACGAATGTTTATGACCTTCAAAGGTTAGATGACAAAATCAAGTTTATTGATTCCTTAGTGGACCTTCGGAATAGATTTGCAGGGTTACCGTGGGTTATAGGAGGAGATTTCAACATGATCAGATCTCTTTCGGAGAAAAAAGGGGGTACAAGAGCACTAAACAAAGATTCATCATCTTTCCAATGTTTTTCAGAAAACATGAAGCTGGTGGACATTGAGACAAACAATGGTCTTTGCACATGGAACAACAAAAGAGGAGGGGATTCCCAGGTGGCTTCCAAGCTAGACAGATTCATGATCTTTGAAGAGCTCATGCTTCTAGACAAGGAAATAATAGCAGATATTCTTCCTTTTGGAGGCTCAGATCACTGGCCAATTCAAATGGAGATCAAGGGCATTGGCACCCCAAGAAACAAACCGTTCAGGTTTGAAAATATATGGCTTTCACACCCGGATTTCATCAACAACATTGGAAAATGGTGGGCTGAAGACCTGCAGATTCAGGGATCATTTATGTTCCTGCTACATAAAAGATTAAAACACATCAAGCAGAGACTAAGGGAATGGAACCAGAAGGAAATTGGCAATATTTTCACAAGCAAAAAAATTGTGGAAATCAAAATCCTAGAGCTCAATTAAGCTTTGATGAAGAATGGCTTTGACAAAGACAAAAATGATCAAGCAGAGAAATATCACCAAGAATGGGAAAGGTTGTGTAAACAAGAAGAAATTTTTTGGAAACAAAAATCTAGAGTTCTATGGCTGAAAGAAGGAGAACACAATACTAAATTTTTCCACAAATCTACCATTGTGAACAGAACTCACAACATATTCTCTTCGATCAAGGACGAGAATGGCTAAACTCATCAATCCCATGAGGAGATAGAAGCAGTGTTAGTAAAGAATTTTCGGGACATTGCCAAGGAAAACTTTTCAGGAAGAGAACCTTTCATTAAGAATTTAATTAAACACATACCTAAACTGGTATCCAGAGAGGATAATTGTATTCTCAACAAACCTGTAACTGAAAAGTAGATCAGTGAGATCCTCAAGGAAATGCAAAATGGCAAGGCACCAGGTATGGATGGATTTAATGTGGATTTCTTCAAAGCCTGCTGGAATATTGTTAAAAGGGATATTGTAGAGATAGTAGAAGACTCCAGGCGGAACAAGACCATTTTGAAAGATCTCAATACATCCTTTATTTCCCTTATTCCAAAACAGGATAATGCTCAAACACCAGAGAGATATAGGCCCATCGCCTTATGCAATGTTGTCTACAAAATAATTTCCAAGGTGGTGGCTAACAGACTCAAACCCCTGTTTCTCACGCTTATATCTGGGGAACAAACAGGGTATGTAGAAGGAAGACAAATTTTGGACAACATAATTCAAGCTCATGAGGTGGTTCACTCGTTAACTTGCAACAAGAAAGTGGGAATGATCATGCAACTGGACATAGCCAAAGCATGTGACAAAGTGAATTGGATACACATCAAAAAAGTGCTCACAACGTTTGGTTTTGATCATAATTGAGTCAGATGGGTCATGGCCCTTGTAACTTCATCCAACTTTTCAATTTTAGTGAATGGCTCTCCTTCTAAACTTTTTTTTTTCCCTTCCAGGGGTCTAAGACAGGGAGATCCACTCTCTCCTTTTCTCTTCATTCTCATGATGGAAGGGTTGGGGTGGTCCATCAAGCATGCAAGAGTAACGAGAAGAATTCAAGGACTCCCAACTTACAGAGAATGGGCAAGTTCTGACTCATCAATAGTTTGTAAATGATACCATGTTACAGGGAATTTCCATAGTCAAAGAAGCACTTGCTTACAAACAAATTTTGGATGACTTTGCAAAGGCCACATGTATGGAAGTAAACCTTACCAAATCAAAAGTCTTTTTCTTTAATACTCATATTTCCATCCAGAGAAATGTCTCTAGAACTTTAGGCTTTCAAAGAGAATCCCTTCCCTTTAAGTATTTGGGAGTTCCCCTTACAGCTAAACCCCGACACAAGAGTATATGGGATCCATTAACAACTTGACAAGGTCAAGAAATGGACAAGCAGATCTTTAAATTTAGCTGGTAGAATGGTTCTTACTAAAGCAGTTCTCCAAGCTATCCCAATCTTCATGCTATCAGCCCTCCCAGCTCCAATAGGAGTCTTGCAGCAATTTTGGAATATTCAATGAGATTTTCTTTGGGCAAAGAGGAAACAAGGAAAAAATGGGCTTTAGTCTCTTGGGAAAAGATCTGAAAACCCAAGATCCAAAGAGGCCTGGGTTTGGACAACCTAGAGATTCTCAACAAGGCTCTAGGAGCCAAACTTTGGTGGAGGTGGGTTAAGAATCCTAAGGCTCAATGGGCAAGCATCTGGAAGGAAAAATATGCCAATGCCTGGCCGGCTTCTGATATCATACGTATGTCAGGAACAGTGAAAGGCTCCCCCATATGGAACAAGGCCTAGGAGAACAGAGAAGTGGTTCAAAAAAATAGTTTCTGGGAAATCAGAGAGGGAGATCTAACACTTTTCTGGGAGGACAAATGGCAACAAGAACCTAATCTACTGAAGGAAGAATTTTTAGGCCTCAAGCAAGACACTGACAATCAAGGATTAGTAAAGGTGAAATACTTTTGGGAGAACCCGTATAATGTAGGAAAGTGGAGAATCTGGAAGAAAATTAAGGGCAGAGAGGATAGGACCCTCAACAGTAAAGCAGAGTCCCTTAAGAGACTGCTGGATCAAAGAATAATTTTAGTAACGGAATGGCAAGACCAACTGAGATGGGGTAACAACAAAGAGAGCAACTTTAATATCAAAGAAGCTAAATATTTTCTCCTTGATCTGGAACTCCAAGCTCCTAATAAAACTTGGCAGAAGCTTTGGAGGCACAAAGGCTCGATGAAAATAAAACTGTTCATGTGGTTAGTTCACCACAGGAAAATTTTAACCTGGGACAACCTTAAAAAAGGGGCATGATGGGACCCTCCAAATGTCATCTCTGCGAGACCCAAGAGGAGATTATAGAGCATCTTCTCAACCGCTGTATTTTCACCGACAGGATATGGGATTTTTTTACCAACATCTTCAAACAGTCTGATAGAGACAAAGAAAGTATTGCTAACACTCTAAACAACTGGAGGACTAATTTTTCTGATAATGAAGTTCTCAACTCTACCTGGGATCTCCTGCCGAGCTTCATTATATGGAATGTGTGGAAAGAAAGGAACAAAAGAATATTCAAAGAGGTAAAGACTGCCTCACTTAGCCCAGTGGAGCTGATCGTAAAACAAATTAAGGAGACAATGGGCACCACGGTTAGGAATCTCCCCAAAAATCCTCCCTCAATAGAGGAGTTAAGAATGCTCTAGTTGTTAAACATGCAGGGGCTTACTCCTCAAGGTCTAGACAGGAAAGCAAGCATGAGAGATAAGGTGGAGGAATTCTGGCATCCTCCCCCTGAAGGTTTTTTAAAGTACAACATTGATGGAGCTTCCAAAGGCAACCCGGGGGAGGCTGGTTTTGGGGGAGTTCTAAGGGATGATACAGGTAGCATAATCTCCCTCTTCCATGGACACTTAGGAAAAGCCACTAACAACATGGCAGAACTAATGGCTTTGGAACAATGCTTAGAATTTTTGATACAAAGCAATTGCCAAAATGTCATAATAGAAGCGGATTCAGAGTTAGTCATCAACGCAGCCAAGAGAATCAGTAATGGAATAGGGCCAGAAAAAGTCACAAATCACTGGAGGTTAACTCGGGTTCTTCATAGAATTCAAGTGCATCTACAGGAACTTCGTACTCTTAGATTTATTCATGTGAGGAGAAAGGCCAACAAATTGGCAGATATTCTAGCCAACCAAGGTGTTCGCTGCAAGGAAAACGCAATCTTAAGGAGGTGGAATACAATGGCGCAGAGCAACTTGAAAAAACTCTGCCATAACCAGGTAGAGGATGACAAACAAGAGTATAGAAGCAAAATGATAAAACCCGACTAGTAATGGCCAACGGTCAGAGGACTACACCAGGTGGGACAAAAAGGTACACAATGGAAGGTAAGCCAAGGTTAGCGGTAAAAGTGGACCATGATCAGGACTATTCTCAGTGATGGGCGACAGAGTTTCACGGAGCAAAGAAAGCAGAGACTAAAACTTTCGCATCACCCTATTTTTTTCGGTGACTGAAGTCAAAATCGCCTCTGGAGTAGTTTCGAAGAGATTGCACCGCTTTCATGTTAAAAGTGGTTTCAGTTTTTTGGCAGCGATGCCATAGAGAGCTTGAAACGTGGTGGAGGGCCTGGTCCAAAAACCACTCTCCCCGCACCCTAAAGGTCGACGACTTCGGGTGCACGATTTTATGCTCAGCCATCCGATGGCGCAAGGTAAACCAACGCTTAGGATTCAACGAGCAGTTTGGTGGGGCCCGAGGGTTATTTGCTTACCTCTCTTTGGTACGCGAGTTAGCTTGTCCGTTAGATCAAAGAAGGATCGAATGACAGTGTTTGATTAGTGAGCAGGGTTTTGTTTATGTGGTTATGCATGGGGAGGGCTCTTAGCACCTGAGCTGCCCGATGCTTTTCAGTGGTTGGATGCAAAAAGGGTTGGGAGGGTAATTTTGTGTTTCGGAGGGTTAGGCCTTAGATTTGCACGTTTCTTGATGTGCCCATTAAAGTGGAGGAGTTTGTTAATATTGTAAATTTGATTTGATATAATGATAAGAAGGCACGTCTCTTGCTTTAGCAAAAGAACATTTGAGAAATTGCAAATAAATCAACAAAACATAATATTTCCATAATTTAATAAAATAAGGAGAGCTTGAATAAAAAATCACTTTACAATGCCACATATCATGGAAAACTCCAAGTATAATACTTCTAAAGATTTGAATCTATTGAGTTAAAATTAATTATGCAAAAATTATGAGGAGAAAGTTTATCTATATATAAAAAAAGAATAAGTCATAGTAGAAGTATTGTAATACAATGGTTGATTTATTATTTTTTTTATTTTGTTCGCCAAACAAAAATAACATAATATAAATAGGAGTAAAATGTTCTATGTAATCTCATTTAGCATCATGCAGTTTATTGAAGATCGGGGAAATTTTAGGGGTTAATATTTGCAAATGGGCTATTTTTCCATTGTTTTCCAATTTTTTTTTGTTAATTTCCATTTTTTCTAAAATTTATTCACCCAAATTATATAATATATAATTGTTTTACCTTAAAAATCGCCAAAATTTTATATAGATACTATATAAAATTATTAGAAATTTGAATACTTTTACAAAAACATTGCCAAACATTTTACAAATTGCATATTATGTACTAGTGGGATTTGCCAAAGTTTCTAAACTTTAAATCAAAGTTCATGAACATAATTAAAAGAATGTTCCAGTTAGAAATATATATTTTTTATCATTTTATTATTTTGATTTTTTTTTTATATTAAAATTTTAATAATAATAATAATTTATAGAGAAATTTTATTTTTTATTATATATAAATTTATATTTTTAAATACAATATTTTATTGAATTATATTTTTGATGGCATAAATAAAATTAATATTTTCTTAGAAAAATATAATATGATTTGGAATTCTAATTTACAATTCCAAAAAATTCCATTTAATTTGAAACAAAAATTATATATATATATGTATATATATAAAGAGAGAAACAAAATAATCATAAATATTGAGATTTGTTTAGTACTACATTTGATAACATTAATTGAAATCAAATAAAAAGGATTATGTTAAATATTTATTTAAGTGAAATGTATATAATTTTTTATTTAGTTATATTTGGGAAATATTAATTTTTGTTCAAATTTATATATTAAAGTTATTTTTAAAATTATATTCCTATCATTGATGGTGTCATTAAATCTCAACTTTATGAATTATTTTTCAAAATTCTGTACATAGTCTTAAACTCAAGATTAATTAGTTTGCATTTATTTCTCTAATTATTTTAAAACTTAAAAATAAAATGTTCCAAACCTCAAACTATTTCACATTCTTTATAAAGTATTGGATTATTATTATTATTTTGATTTCTTTCTAGTAAAGTTATTAATAAATATTTTTTATTTGTTATTTTGCATATTAATTTTTTTAATTGTTTTTTTAAATGAAAATATTTACTTATTTTTATTAAAAGAAATAGAAATTGCAAATTACAAAGTTATCTAAATATAATAAAAAATTAGATTTAAAAATCAACTATTTTTACTTTTAAATTTTAAATCTCAACTTTATAAATTGTTTTTCAAAATTCAATACATAGTCTTCAACCAAAGACTAATTACTTTGCAATTATTCTTTTAACTATTTTATATTTCAAAAATAAAATGTTCCAAAAACTAGTGACCACTTCACATTTGTTTTATAAAGTATGATCTTTTGCCCTTTTGAAATCATATGTGGTGATAACAATTTCTAGAAAGATACCAAAAAGATGAATTAATTCAGGTCAACCGAAAATCACATTGTGAAAGATTTTGAAGCTAGGACAATCAAGATTTAGCAAAAAATTAAATACATGTCTTTCAAAAACTTATTACAATGCAAATAAAGGGTCTTTCAAAAAGAACAATACCAATAAGAGAGAAAAGTAGTTCACATGAAACTTATTACAATGTAAATAAAGTGTCTTTCAAAAACTTACAAAGTAGTTCACATGATTTCAAGGTTAGTCCAAATTTAGTAAGGGTTAATCTTTTGAAATCGCACAATGTTTACAAATTTTTCAACTGTTATCTTTTCATAAGTTCATAGCATTTGTGATTTTTTTTTATATATAGTTTAAATTTTTTTCCATGATTAATTACTTTTTGCATAAAAGAAAAGTACCAGCAACAACTATACATATTACCTAGATTAGATATAGACACATTATCAAAATATACATAACATTTATAAATTTAATTGTTTGGACAATGCAAATATTAATGAGAAATAATCCACTACTTTATTAGAAACAATATATTTAATCGTAACAAATATTACATATTTATGGAATCTGTTATATTTAGTTTTACAAAGTAAGAGATGATTGTGGGTAACCACAAAATATTTCCAAAAGCCATAAAATTGACATCACGCTGGGAATAAACCTCGAAATTCACACCAAAAACGCCATCAATTAAGGAAAACAATAGATCTTAGCTAAGTCACATGACACGAGGACACGAGACACGGAGGACACGTAAATACGAGGTATTCAATATGAAACGCAGCGACCTGGAAACAAGACACGGGGGACACGTTTTATATATATTTAATAATATATATATATATATATATATATATAGATATATACCGAAATATAGTTTTTTATCCATATTAAATTGCAGGTTGCAGCTTATCTAATCAAATTAAAATATAATTACTTCTCAAAGTTCATAGTTATGAATACAGACAAACAAGCAGGGTTCCATGCCTTGAAGATGTCCTTAGAAGGTGGCAAGTTGGCAACTGATCATAAGTGACTAGAACAGAGTATTAAATTTGTAACAGTTGATATGTGTCTACAAGATTAGCTTTTACTGGGCTTTAATTCTGTACATGCAAATGTGCTGTAGGATACCATATGAAGTTGGCCTCTCAGTGCAAACTGGAAATGGTATTTAAGACCTGCAATACAATCAAGCGAGTCACAAAAACCCCAACCAAAAGATAAAATAAACCCTGAACCAAGCAATTACCTGCTACAAGAAGATACAAAGGTGGATCCAAACAATAAAAGAAAAATCTAGCAAAGATCTGATCTGAAAGTCCAAAACATAAAAGAAATTTATCCCTGAACCAAACCAAGACAACACCAAAAGGGAATTTACTCCTGCATTCAACGAAAAACCTAAGTGAATCCACAACAAAAGCAAGAGAACTGGAACCACAGAACCAAACAAACAAAGCGCTGATGGCTATAACTTTTAATATTCTCAAATCTGAACATTGAGCTTCAAACTCAGAGATCCAAATTGAAATTATAGGATTGTTTCTTTACTGGGTTTTACATTTATCGTTCACATTTCGGCAACCAAAAGAAGTCTCAGCAAACAAACGTGGCACTCTAATGATTCATACCACGTGGATGCTTGCAACTACAAGTTCATTTGAGATAGATGGGCTTGAAATTTGTGGAGTAAACACTTTTTGCTCATGGCAAAAGAGAAGAGGAATATTCAGTGGACATTGCATCTATTGAAAAATTATATGGTTATTGATAGTCGTATGAATAGAGATTAGACTCATTAATGAGCGTTGATGAAAAACTGAATAAACTTCAAATTTCTGTGATGAAAAACCATTAAAAAAATTTAAAAACCTGTGAAACATATGTAGCAAGTCGTTCACCGAATCTCACTAACCAACCGGAGTTTGTAAGCCGGAACTTCAAAGTATTGTCTGTTGTTTTTCTCGATGGGTATCGATGTAGAGACATAGTGGATATGGGGGATAATCATTACAAGCATAAATAATAAATATTAAATATCATTCGGCTTACTGGTTTAACGCTGGTCTTGAACGAACACTCCCGCAGCTCCACACGACAGCTCCAGACAACCGAAAATAACCCGGGGGCCGGAATAGACCAACGCTTACGCTATAAACCATGTTTTTTTTTCAATACATATTCAAAACATCGAAATACGTTAGGGCAACGTATTCTATGTACAAAATACGCGTATTCAAAATTTATGACACGAATGGAAAACGTCGAATACGTATTCGATTTTTATGACACGTTAAAAATCGTATTGGACACGTATTAGGGCCGTTTTCGTGTCCAATACGTAAAATACGGGACACGGGACCCTAGGGGACGTGTCCTGTGACTTAGGATCTTAGGTTTTGCGAAAAACTACGCATACAAAAGCCAAAGTCATCTAAACTATCAAGATTCTCATTGCCTAAGTAAAAGTAATAACTACAATCGCATAACAATAATTAATAATAAACCTTATCGATCAATAATATTTACAAAAATAAACAAGATCTCGAAGTTTACAGTTAACTGGTTTCATAACTCCCAAAACCCTCTTGGTATAAACCAATAATGTATATAAATTCTTATGAACGGCAGAAAAAACAGAGATTTGTACTATATGGCCGATTGCATCAGGCATGGATTAGGTATGAAAGGTTTACAATTGAATCCCAATGTGTTGGTGTACATGCACTTAGACTAGTTGTGTTGGTGTACATGCACCTAGATTAGCTCCAGTTAACTTATTGCTTGCATGTGGCACATATACACATTAACATAAGATAAAGCACACTTAGCTTTAGTTAGCTTTAGTTATTGCATGTACAACTAAGCTTAACTTAGTTGCTTTTATGTATTTATTCTAAAACTAATATTGTAGAATCAATTTTTTTATTCTTTTCTCAATTCTTGCTCGTTTCCTTCCTTCTCTTGCAAGCTTGTTTATTGTTTTGCAGATCTAGATCTGTGTATCTCAAAAATCTTACATGGTATCAGAGCACAGGGATTTGTAATCAGTGCACAAGCAATTTTATTTGCAGGTTCAGAAGATTGAAGCAACAACAAAGAATGGAGTCTAAATTGGAGTTTCCACAATCGGCAATTCTCACTCCATATAATTATTTCGAATGGAAGCCAAAGATTCAACTTCATCTCAGAAGTAGAGGCTTATTTCGAATAACCATGGAAACAGAAGTTGAACCAACATCGGCAATGGAGAAAACAAGATATTTCAATCACATGGATGAGGCCTTCGGCATCCTATGTTTATCTATTTCTCCGGAATTGCTATTTCATGTTGAATCATGTTCAACTCCAAATGAAGTATGGAAAATTTTGGAAGGATTGTTTGGAAAACAGGATGAAATGCAAGGTCACATTCTCGAAAATGAGTTAAACTCATTAGATCCGAGAAACTTTGAGAACATTCAAGATTTTTTCACAAGGTATAAAGCCTTGTTGGTTCAGCTGAAAGGATGCGGGATCGACAAATCCAAGCAAGAAAATCAGTTTATTCTTTCCATTTTATCAAAACTTGGTCCAGAGTATGCAGTATTCGTCTCTACATTCCACACAGTCAGATCTGCAACTGGTGCAGCTTGGAAGATGCCCTCACTGGATTCTTTTATTCAGTCTTTGATGCATGAGCAAGATAAGCTCATCAAAATGGGCACACTTAAAAATTCCAAAGCGCATGCACTTACTGTGCATGCAAAAGGAAAGGCAAATTCCAAAGACCATCAGAAAGGAAAAGGGAAGAAGGATCCTGATCCAAGAAAGGGAGGACATCCCAAACCCCCTGATGGATCATCTGGCTCAAAGGAAAGGAAAGGAATGAAAGGGCAATCAATGTGCAATTATTGCCACCGTGGTTTTCATCCTGAATCTGCATGCATGAAGAAGACTATAGATCTTATGGCGCAGACACTCCAGCAACACAATCTTGGAGACCACATTCCTGAGAATGCTAAGAAGAAGTCTGGAGAAAAAGCACCAGATCCAAGAGGTAACGGGCATGCTTTGATTGCTCTTCATTCTGCACCACAAGAATGGATCATCGATTCAGGAGCTTCACATCATATGGCTTCTTCAAAGGAATCCTTTTCTTCTCTACATGCATACTTAGGTCCTCCCATTCTCATGGGGGATAATTCTGCAGTTGCAGCAACTGGACAAGGAAGAGTGCAATTTGAAGATGGAAGTTTTGAAAATGTCTTGCATATTCCAAGGCTTTCTGTGAATCTTCTCTCAGTGTATCAGATGACACACACAGGCAGCGGAAGGAAAGTGGAATTTACCCCAGATTCCGTGAGCATTTATGACATGCAAACCAATTTGAAGATTGCATCTGGCAAGGTAAATGATCAATCTCGTCTGTATACATTTTCTGATTTTGTTCCTCAATTAGATTCTATTTTGCTACTGACGCATGCAAATGAAGAAAGTAGGATTTGGCACGAGAGATTTGGGCACTTGAATTTCAGATATATGCAACAGCTTAGTAAGCAAGGGATGGTCAAAGGATTGCCAACCATTGAATTTTCAGATGGTGTTTGTAATGGATGTGCTCTTGGAAAGCATCCACAAGAAAAATTCGAGAAGGGGCATGCATGGAGAGCCTCTTCACCTTTGGAACTTGTACACAGTGATCTCATGGGTCCATTTCTGGTGCTTTCAATGAGCAAAGCAAGATATGTGTTGTCATTTATAGATGATTACACGAGATTCACTTGGGTTTACTTCTTGAAACTCAAGTCTGAGTTTTTTCAACATCTAAAGATTTTCAAAGCGCATGCGGAAAATCAGTCTGGAAAACGCATCAAAATACTCGGCACAGATAATGGGACAGAATATGTCAACAAAGATATCAAGAATCTTTGTGATGAAGCAGGCATACAGTTGCAGCATACAGTTCCTTACACTCCACAGCAAAATGGCGTGGCTGAAAGGAAAAATCGATCTTTGAAAGAGATGGCTAATTGCATGTTGCATGCAAGATCTCTTCCGTCGAAATTGTGGGCCGAAGCTATTAATTGTGCCTCATACATCCAGAACAGATCTCCTCATAAATCTGTTACTGGAAAAACACCTTTTGAGGCTTGGACTGGCATGCAACCTGAAGTTAGTCATTTCCGCATTTTTGGATCTCGTGCATGGGCCCGCATTCCTTCATAGAAGAGAAAGGCTTTGGAGCCTCAAAGCAAAGCATGCATGTTTGTTGGATATTCTGATGAAGTCAAAGGGTACAGATTGCTTGATATCCACACTGAAGAGCTCTTTATTGAAAGGAGTGTAAAGTTTGACGAAGATATTTCGCATGCACCAGTAGATGAACTTGTTACCAAATTTTCATCACCACTCATTGATGAGTATGCAGATGAAACTTTAGACCAGCATTCTGATGAAGATGAGTCTTTTCCTGTGACCCCTGTTAGACCACCAGTTGTTGAACATCGAGATCATACTTCTGCATGTAGTTCGGAAGATTCTCGACCACCTTCAACACAAAAATGGCACAGCATGAGTGATATCCTTGATGATCCTGCCTCTATCCCTCTGTTTGAGGAAGATCCGCAAGCACTCTTAGCTATGGAGCCATCCATGCCCATGCATGCTTATATGATGCATGGATCTGATCCACAAACTTATGCAGAAGCAAATGGGCATCCTGAATGGGAAGCCGCCATGGATGAGGAATAACTCTCTCATTGAGAACCAGACTTGGGATTTGGTTCCGCTACCTTCAAATCGCAAACTTGTGAGATGCAAGTGGGTTTACCGGACCAAGAAAGCATCAAATGGCCAAGTTAGTCGATATAAGGGACGATTGGTAGCAAAAGGTTTTCAGCAAGTACATGGTGTTGACTATGATGAGACTTTTGCTCCAGTGGCAAAAATGGATTCCATTCGGCTAGCTCTCTCCATTGCAGCAGCAAGAGGCTGGGAGGTGCATCATATGGATGTGAAGAATGCCTTTCTTCATGGTGATCTCCAGGAGGAAATCTACAGGAGCAGCCACCGGGATACATGCAGAATTCATCTCTGGTATGCAAACTAAAGAAGTCTCTCTATGGCCTCAAGCAGGCACCTAGAGCATGGTATGCAAAGATGGATTCTTATTTGTTATCTCAAAATTTTGTATGCTGCAAATCTGATTCCAATGTTTATTTTCTGAAGAAAATTGACTCCTTGTTGATCATAGTACTCTACGTAGATGATCTTTTGATAACGGGTAGTTCAGCTTCTGTCATTACTAACATCAAAACTGCATTGCATAAGCGGTTTTCTATGATAGACATGGGCTTGCTAAATTTCTTCCTTGGACTAGAGATCCATTAGCGTGATTCTGGCATTACCATTTCTCAACCAAAATATGCTAGAGATATTTTGGCACGATTTCACATGAGTGACTGCAAGCCAGCAGCCACACCTTTCTTATCAGGGATAAAGCTTGAGAATGGCAAAGACACACCATTGGTTGATTGCACATTGTATCGCCAGCTTGTGGGAAGTCTTCTTTATCTCACTCACTCCCGTCCTGATCTCTCCTATGCTGTCAGAGCAGTTTCCAGATACATGCAGGAGCCACATGAGTTACACTAGACTGTTGCAAAGCGCATCCTTCGATATGTCCAGGGGACAATCACCTATGGGATTCATTATGCAGCCAATTGTTCTTTGAATCTCATCGGGTTCACAGATTCAGACTGGGCTGGCGACACACTCACCTAAGTTATGCTTAAGGGGTGGTTTTGGTGTACATGCACTTAGACTAGCTGTGTTGGTGTACATGCACCTAGATTAGCTCCAGTTAACTTATTGCTTGCATGTGGCACATGTACACATTAACATAAGATAAAGCACACTTAGCTTTAGTTAGCTTTAGTTATTGCATGTACAACTAAGCTTAAGTTAGTTGCTTTTATGTATTTATTCTAAAACTAATATTGTAGAATCAATTTTTTTATTCTTTTCTCAATTCTTGCTCGCTTCCTTCCTTCTCTTGCAAGCTTGTTTATTGTTTTGCAGATCTAGATCTGTGTATCTCAAAAATCTTACACAATGGAATCGCCCCTGGTACCTGACAACAAATGCTACTACCGAGTCACCATATGTCAACAACTCATGTTTTTACATGGTTGGAAATTATTGTACACACTCAATTGAGACAAGAAAATACAAACAGCTATGCATTGTTGGAAATGATTATACAGACAGAAGAAAATACAAACAGCTAAATTTAAGGCTACTTGAGGAATATTGCTACGTGAACTAGAGTATTTATTTGAATATTAATAAAATATTGAATTTAAATTAATGGTAAATTTTGGAAATAGATAGGATAGAAGTCAAATAATTGCGTTGGCTCGCTTCTATTTATCAGATTCGATTCTAGTGTATATCTAGAATGTGCAATCAAGATAAGAATTGATGTTGCTGGAGAGTTGGTCAAAGCCTTGAGTGTGTCCAGATCAGTAAAATGATCAAGGAAACGCATTCGCAAAGCTTGTAGCAATATTATGACTTCTAAACCTCAGGATTCCTATGTTTGATAGGTAAAATCGTGTGGAAGCTGAGAATGACAGAGTTGTAAAAGTTACAAAGCTGTTAGGTTGCATCTTTTAGAGCTTACTATGACAGTATTACCAAACCAAGAGATCAGTGCTGTAAATGAGGAAATTGAGGAAAGGTTTACTCGTTTCAAGCTATGGAGACAAGAATTGCATTAGAAAAAATATATGTAAATTCATGTGACTGGCTAGTAGAGCATACTGATGGGTCATGAAAAGCAGGAAAACAATACAGGGATCTGGCTAGAAACGAAAGGGGAGGACGATTGAGAAGGGTTTTGGATAAATATGAAAATCAGATTTCAAGAAGAAAACAACATAAATTTGCAGAGACCATTCTAGAGAAAGACATATTACTATTTCCTTATTCACAAGAAACGATGTTCATATTTCTGCAAAGGTTTGCAGTCGAGAACTTTGTTAAGATCTTGGTATCGAGTAGGATAAATTCATATGGTAAGACACCAAAATGTCATCATTAAAAGTCTCATTACATTAGTGGCATGCAAAATTTGTTTGTGTGTCATGAGTTTCTGGTATCGAGAGAAATTTTTTAAAATGGGCATTCATTCGAATGGCTCTTACCCTCAACACTACTTCTGAGCGTATACAAAGGCTTTAAATTTATTATGATAAATAAAAGTTGTTGTACTTTACGGGTAGATGTAGAAGAAATATTTACTCCGTGTTAGTCTCAGCGATACTGTCCAGTGTCAGCAACAAAATTTTGTCAGTGATGCTGATCGGCCCTCAGCTATGGCCAAGAATTCTAGTAGCATATTCAAAATGAGAGGAGAAGGTATATTGCTTGATAGTTACTCATTCTCAGAAGCCTTGTTGCAGAGTTGATCAATATTTCATACCTACCAGGGGTTAGTTGCTGAACGTTTTAACCTTTTACTGTTGAATCGAATAAAGAGCTCCAAAAGTGGCCAGATTATTATATCCAGAGAGGGAAAAGATGAAATTTTTTTATTTTTCCCCAATCTACTTAAAATGAGATTCAATATGAGAAATTAGTGATGTACAAACTCAACAATTTAAAATGATAAAATTTTGTAAACACATCTAAAATCGGAAAATCTTGTAAAACACATTTAAACATCGAAAGGAAACAATACAGACCAAAACTAAACTAAACTGAAACTGCTAAATTAAACAAAGAAATCTCAAACAGAGACAAAGAAATCTCAAACAGAGAGTGGGATGTCGACTTTTGCTGAGCATCCATATTTATATTAAAATTTGAGTGGTTACATTCATTAGATTATTGGATTTTTCAGAAGTGTTACTTTCAATTTTGAATAAGTTTGTCAGGCCAGGGTAACTCCAAAATGGGCAGAAGAAAACTGATTGCATAATTCATTAGCTAACTATCATTTATAAACATAAATGGGACGGATCAGTTCATCTTCTTGATGACTGTTTGCGTTCCAATTCACCCATCCGTTGAGGATTAGGTGTCAACATTCCCCCCCTTAATCTGAAGGGATGTTGGTGAGTCCAAGCATCGTTCTGAATCTTTCAAGCTTTTCTCTTCCAAGCGCTTTGGTGAAGATGTCTGCAATTTGCTCGTTTGTGGAACAATGACGGAGATGGATTGTTTTGGCCTCAACATGATGTCGGATCAGATGATATTTAGTATTGATGTGCTTAGTACGATCATGGAACTTTGGGTTCTTGGCCAACTTTATTGCAAAGGTGTTATCAATCATGAGTGGAGTTGATTGTATTTGTTTTACCTGCAAATCTTCAATAATTTTCCTGAGACACACAATTTCTTTCATTGCTTCAGCTGCTGCCACATATTCTGCTTCTGTTGTGGAATATGCTGGTACTGATTGTTTGCATGATCTCCAGGAGACAGCTCCTGATCCAAGACTCATAGCATATCCTGAAGTAGATACCCCAGTTTCTTTGTCTCCATCGAAGTCTGAATCAGAGTATCCAATCAAGTTGAAGTCGTCCACCTGTGTATACTTGATTCCAAGGTCTTGAGTTCCCTTCAAGTACCTTAGAACTCTTTTTGCAGCAGACCAATGTCCCTCACAAGGTTTTTGCATAAACCTGGAGAGGATTCCAACAGCAAATGAAATGTCTGGTCTGGTAGTAGTGAGGTAGATGAGACTTCCTACAAGCTGTCTATACTTTGTTGCATCCTCAAATTCCTTTCCTTCAATAGATGTGAGCTTCAAGTTTTGTTCCATTGGAGTAGAAAGAGGATCGCACTCTGTCATGCCAAATCTGTTTAACAAATCTCCAATGTATTTCTTTTGAGAAAGAAATATGGATTTTGGATGTTGGGTTACTTCAATGCCAAGATAGTAATGAACATAGCCCAAATCAGTCATTTCAAAACTTTTTCCTAATTCTTTCTTTATGGATGCAATATAGCTTTCATTGTTCCCTGTCATTAAAAGATCATCTACATATACCACAAGATATACAACTGTTTTGCCAACTTTCTTGACAAATAAAGTTGCATCATCAAGATCAAAATGATTGAAGTTGAGTTTCAGAAGATGCTCAGTTAGTTTTTCATACCAGGCTCGTGGTGCTTGTTTGAGGCCATACAAGGACTTCACAAGTTTGCATACTTTATGTTCATGTCCTTTCACAGCAAATCCTTCAGGCTGGGACATAAAAACATTCTCTTTTAGATCTCCATTCAAGAATGCAGTTTTTACATCCATTTGATGGACTTTCCAACCGTTCTGAGCAGCTAGTGCAAAGAGTGTCCGGATGGTGGCCCATTTTGCTGTGGGGGAAAAAGTTTCCTCATAATCGACCCCTTCCTTCTGTGCAAAACCTTTTGCCACAAGCCTAGCTTTGTGCTTGTCAAGTGAGCCATCAGCTTTGTATTTTTTCTTGTAGACCCACTTGCAGCCAATTTGTTTGGTTCCAATTGGAGGATCAACCAGCTTCCAAGTGCCATTCTTTATGAGGGCATCATACTCCTTCTGCATCGCTTCTTTCCATTCATCATGAGAAGCAGCTTCTTTGAAGGAAGTTGGTTCAAAATCTGTAGACAAGTTCAATTCACAATCATAAGTAACATCCATATCAACAGGTGAATTAGAGTTATCTACATCACCTCCATCTTGTCGGTTTGTATTTCTGGTTCCTGTTTTTCCAATTTCATCAGGATGAACACTTTCAAGTGTCTTTGGCAGCCACTTTGGGGGACCTTTCTGAGATGGTCCAGGCTGCTCTGTTGATTGAGTTGGGACTGAATCAAGATTGAGTCTCCCAATTCTATCAGTTACATCACTTAAAGCATCATCCGTTGTTGGAGTTTCATGCGGAGATTGTTCTTCAGAAGAAGATTCCACATGTTGTTCTAGTATAGGAATCCCCCCTTCAAGATGTGGAATCTGATTATCAAATTCTTGAAATGATTTTGTTTTTGCGAATCTATCCAAGCGATCAAGTTGCCGCTCAACAACACTGTCAGATTTGGATGATTCAAGAAAAATGACATCTCTAGATACAACAAACTTTTTATTTACTTCATCATAGAGACGGTATGCTTTAGATGTGTTTGAATACCCCAGGAAGATACACTTACGACTTCTAGCACCAAGTTTGTTTCTATGTACCTTTGGTATTAAAGCATAACAGGTGGAACCAAAGATCCTGAGATGTTTTACCGAAGGAACATGTCCATACCACAATTCATAAGGAGTCTTGTTTCTTATAGCACTAGATGGACATCTATTCTTTATATATGCAGCACATAGAACAACATCAGCCCAAAACATTATCTTTACATTTTTGAAGAAAATCATGGATCGTACCATATTCAAAATTGTTCTGTTCATTCTTTCAGCTACACCATTCCGTTGAGGATTATAAGGCACAGTTGTTTGATGTTTAATCCCATGTTGGCGAAGATAGTGTTCAAATTCATTTGATGTATATTCTTTTCCATTATCAGTGCGAATAGACCCAATATGAGATTGTGCATCATTTTCAATCCATTTATGAAAATTCTTGAATGTTTGAAAAGCATCAGATTTGTTCTTCAATAAATAAACCCAACACATTCTGGTGTAATCATCAATAAATGTCATGATATATTTATTTCCATTTGCAGAAGGAACAGGCATTGGACCACATAAATCTGAATGAATGAGTTCAAGCTTCCTATGTGCTCTTGAATGTGAATCATGAAAAGACTGTTTGCTATGCTTTCCTAGAATGCAAGCATCACATTGCTTATGTTTTCTAGGAATTGTAGGCAAACCAGCAACACCATTTTTCTTTAATAAGCGGAGATTGTCATAGTTTAAATGTCCAAATCTAGCATGCCATAATAAACTTGATGGAAGTGTACCTTCTTCATGATGAGAAATATATGAGAAATGTTGTGCATGAGCAGAGGTTCCTTGCAGTTTAAGGAGTCTTTCTTCTTCTATTCCCCTCATGACCAGTGAGTGGTCAGATGCCTTTCTTACCTCAAGCTTTCCATCAAACATATGAATGGAGTGACCTTGCTGGTGGATGTGGACCAAGGACAGCAAGTTTCTCTTGAGCTGTGGGAGATATAGAACATGATCCAGAAGAAAGTCTGGAAGACCAGGCAGTTTAAGCCTGATTGTGCCAAGCCCTGATGGCTTGATTTTTGACTGATCTGCAAAGTATACTGCTCCATCAACATTGTCAGTGAAATCTTCAAAAAAATCTTTCCTATGAGTCATATGACAGGTTTCTCCTGAATCAAGCAACCAATCATTTTTCGAAGAAGTAAGTGAAGCATTAAACAAATCTTCATTTACTCCAATGTTACATTGTGCCTCAATATAGTGAGCGGATTCAGGTGCTTTACCTTTGTCTGTGTCATCAGTTTTACCTTTCTGCTGATTTCTTCTCTGCTCAATTTTGTCCCATGGTAGCTTGCATGTAGAAGCATCATGTGATCCATTTCGTTTGCAGCGAATGCAATGCAGATCTGCCTTTTCTCCTTGAGAATGTCTGCCCCCCCTGCCTCTGAAGTATCTTCCTCTTCCTCTTCGTCCACCTCTTCCTCTTGTAGAATCTTGAGCAGGATGCTTTTCTTTATGAGCAAGGCAAACAGTCTCTTTAGAAGATTCAGGGATTGTTTTCTTTCCAAAGGCTTTCTCTCTTTCAGCAAACTTTTTCACAAGAGACTCAAAGGTTATGTCTTTAAGATTTCCATTTGCTTGTAAAGACTCAAGATAATTGGAGTAGGTAGGATAGAGTGCTTTGAGAAAGGCAATAAGAGAGATATCCAGCTCAACCTTAGTGGATTTAATATCATGCATTATAGATTTTATTTCAGATGCAAGAGCAAGGGGATCATTATTTTTCAGTTCAAGAGTGAAGAGTTTAATCATGAGCTGAACAACTTCAAGTGCAGAATGTGAATCATAGAGTTCTTTCAGCTTTTGTAAAGCTTCAAAGGCAGTGGAATAGGATGAAATATGACGACTTACTTCTTCATTTACAGATGTTGCGATCAATGCATAGGCTTTGTTGTTCTTGTTTTCCCAAATGACAAGTTCTTTATCTGATGTAGGCTGCACAGGGTCTTTGTCTTCTTCTCCGACACACACTCCTTTCCACAACTCATTGTAGATGAGGGTGTGTTTTACCATCCGGGACCATTCAGGATAGTTCTCCTTGCCAGTGAGAACTATTCCTACCATAGAAATGATTGAATGCATTCTGTAAAAAAAAATACTTCTGCTGATTGAAAAATACTTTTTCTGTTAATGTATAAAGTTGTACTTTTCGTGGAGATGATATCACTTGTGCAATGTACCAAATAATACAATGTTTAAACAATACATATGGCTGCTTTAAAAAAAATACATATGGCTGCCTTCAACAAAATACATGTGACTGCGTTAAAAAATACATATGGCTGCCTTCAAAACCATATAACAGCAGCACATCTCCACGCAGATCATATGAAAATCTTCAGGTAAAAAAATATGGTTCTCAGAAAAACATGTAAGCCAAGAACACAACAACTGAAGTCATAAAAGAAGCGGTGAACGCCAAGAAGGAACGAAGTCTATGAAACAGTCTCACTGTAGTTGTTCCGTGGAGACCGCACCATTAACTGATCAATAATTTAAACACTGCGCTGGTAACCAAACCAACTCAATCAACAGAGAGTATGTCAAGCAGCATTGAAAACTTATTTGAAAGAGCAGGAGCTTTCATAACCATAACGCGTTCTTCAGCAGCATTACTATACCATCAAAACAATCCTTGTACTCACCGGATTTTAGAATATTCTGAAAACCACTTTAAAGTTGCATGCGCCGACTGAAACACTGTGAGCGCATCAATAATCTACTTAACTACAAAGCGAACACTGCAAGTAGAAAAGTCTTCTTATTGAATTCTGTACTCTCAATCTATGAGGCAACGTCAGAGCACTAGAGCGTTGGCAGAGAGGACAGAGAGAGATAATGTAGCAGAAAATCATGTCACATAGAACGTTAGGGTACAGAGAGTGTTTAACATAGCAGAGAACTTTGGGACTGCAAAAACGTTTGAGCTAGAACAAGAAATCCGACAAGCTGAGCGGATGGCAGATGCGTTATGAATAGAGGCAGCGCTGGAAAGGAATATGGCAGAGGGGATATGGCAGACAGAGGAGTTACATCTATTTTTAGAACCTGGGAGCTCTGATACCATGTCAGGCCAGGGTAACTCCAGAAAGGGCAGAAGAAAACTAATTGCATAATTCATTAGCTAACTATCATTTATATACATAAATGGGACGGATCATTTCATCTTCTTGATGACTGTTCGCGTTCCAGTTCACCCATCCGTTGAGGATTAGGTGTCAACAAAGTCAAGGTGGTGGGTGGGAGGCACTGTTGACTGTTTAACTTTGAAGAAGCTAAAGCAGTGTAGAATGTGTTATGGTGCATAAAAAACTGTGAAATAATTATCTCTAACATTTTTCTTTAATTATTTTAACAAAAAAAGACTCTCATGAGAGTTTTGTAAATATGTATACAAAGTGATTTTCTGATTTGCATAATTCCAAAAAGCATTGTCTTGAGTTGTTATTATCTTTTCTTTGGGCTTTTTTCACAATAGGCATTTCAGGCATTCTTCTTCTCTCTTGTACCAACATACAATTGATAACTAATGTCCATATAAAAAGAAATCCATCTACCGAAGTACATGGTACTGTACTTGTCAGTTCACTAGGAATCCTTGTCACCTACATGGTTCATCAATCATGTTAACCTCTTCCTGACTTGATCCTTTAAATTCTGATCTCATTTCACATTTTAACTTCTTCAATTACACATCAAGATTAGATAAGGTACACCTACCACCCTCCTATCTACCTAGCGGTTAATTCCACAACTTGATGTCACATCCTCTCTCTAACGAAGAGAGATAAACACTACATTCCTGACTCAACAATTACAAATCAAGTATACTACATTCCTACTCAACAATTCCAAATCAAGTATAGATAAAGTACACCTTTGTATCTATCTAGTAATCAATCCCACACCTTGACCAATCATACACCCTTACAACACAAATACCTCGTTATAATAATCTCAAGTCAAATACAGCAATACTTCAATTAGTTCAATTATCTGCGCAAATATATAAGCCCATTTATTCTTAATCACAAGAAATCATCAAACTACAAGAACGATCCTTCAACAAATGCTTGTTGATCCCTAAATCCGACCATCATTTTGTGCGTCCCATTTTAATTAAAACGATGAATTCATAACATTTAAAAAAAACAACATGGATTTTTATCATGTCAATCCTATTAAATATAGTCTCACACCGTACGCTCCACTCAATGGTGCTTACCATACCACAGATGTGTTTTCTCAGTATTAACTGCTCAGACGTTGACCGCTCTACAGGGAATCTGTTCCACCCAATGTTACATGTACCTAAGCGCTCCAGCTCTCACAGTGGCAAAACATTGACTTTGGTTGCTTCTCACACTTTCTTGGTTGCTCCAGCTCCACACACACTTTCACATTGCAATGGCTTCCTCCTTCTTGTGAAGCTGAGACGAATAAGCTCTGCTACAAAATTCAGCCCGCACACAATTTCTTTTAGCTGCCAGCAGAAATTGCCCTTGCCAGCACACTATTATGATCTTCACGGTCGTCTTTGACCTAGACGGGTCAATACTAAAACAAACATATTTCATCTTGTAGATTCATCGAACACTAGACTTCTTCCTCTTTAAATAAAATGATATCATTTAATGTTTTGGAGGTATTGTCCCAGTTAGTTACAGAACGAGGCACTTCAACTAGAATGAATAGCGGAACTCAGCGATTTTCACAACTGACACAGCATGAAGAATCTAAGGCGGTGCCACTGTGCTATGGTGCATAAAAAACGGTGAAACAATTATCTCTTACAAAATCACCTTGCTTAACTCAAATAGAAAATTTTACCTTTTTAATACAAAAAGCTCCAAACCATCGAGAATTAAAAAGTTAAAAAGTTCAGGATGCAAACCTATAAAGCGCTTCAGCTTTTCTCGGCCCGCTCTTTTTTGCCGTGAATATAAATTGCCTTGCTGTTCTCGTAGTAGAATACATAAATATGACCATCATATAGATTCATTGCAATATTTAACAAATCGCTCTGAAATTAGAAACTGCCAGTGATCTGTTTTAAATATTTAGTTAATTATTCGAAAAATGCATAGACCATGAGCATTGGTAACATTTGAGAAATTGCGGTGAAGGGGAAGAGCGGGGCAGAAGACGAGAAGACCAATGTTGAGGGTTTCTGCGTGCGATTTTCTCCATGGACGGTGGCAGAGGAGGGAGCTCCACTCCCTCCTTCAGAGAGGTAGTGGTTAACAAGGGCAAGACTCCCCCAAAATTAGGCAGAGGGAACACACTGGAAGGAGAAAAAAATAGGGAAGAGGAAACAGAGAGTAACAAGAAGAAGGAGAATGAAGGCAAAAAAGAAAAGAAGGAAAATGACAAAAAACAGGGAACTCAAGACCAGAAACAAAAGGGACCATGCAAACCCAAAGCTGAAATCACTCCCAGAGTAATCTTAAATAATCCGAAGCTGCAGGCCCACAGGGAGTACATGCAGACTTATGCAATCATATGCAAATTCATGGGACTATAGCCCACCGAAAAAGGCTTTACAAGCGTGGATCAGATACCATTGGAAACCTAAAGGAAGCATCGATCTTCATCTAGGATCCAAGGGTTTTTTCACTGTGGTGTTTGCAAACATTGAGAACAAAGACATAGTGTTTGAAGGTGGGCCCTACTTCTATGAAACAGCGGGGCTCTATATGCGGCCGTGGATGATGAACTTCGTGCCGGAGCAGGAAACCTTTACCTCAGTCCCAGTTTGGGTAAGACTCTATTTGCTACCTCTGGATTATTGGCAAATAGAATCACTAATAGCCATAGGCAATAAATTAGGGAGGTATGTCAAAACTTCTGAAGCCACAAGAAGGGGTAAATATATCTCTTTTTCCAGGATTTGTGTTGAGATGGACCTATCGGGTTCACTTCTGGACGAGGTCATATTGGAGGTTCATGATGAGGAATGGGTGCAGATGGTTGACTACAAGCATATTCCATTTAGATGCTGAAAATGTCACGAACACGGGCACCTCCTTAGAGACTGCCCTCTCAGTAAGGCAGAGAACAAAAGCAAACTTAACACAATGAAAGAAACAGATGGATTTCACAAAGTAGTGCACAAAGGTAAAAATGGCAAAAAGGGCCAAATCAACACCAAAGAGAAGACCAAAAAGGGAGGCCGAATCAGTTCCAGGTTCTTGAAGAGGAGGAAGATACAACAGTTGAAAATCAAGTAATGAAGGATGGATATGATAAGCAGGAAAAGGAAGAAGAACAGGATCAGGAATAGGTAAAGGAAAAACAGAAAGGGATCATGATGAGCGAATCAGAGATGGATATGGATCAGGAATTGACCCAGAGCGAGATGGAAATGGAAGACAATGAGTTACAAGAGATTCTTGACAAAGAAAACCTAGATCTAAAAGGGTTCTTGAGTAAGGGAACAACAGGTGGGGTAGAATCTCTACCACAAGAAGAATGCAATCGAATAAAGCAGTTATTCTTATGGAAAACTCAGGCAAAGAGTTTGGTAGAAGATAACAACATTGAAAGACAGGGCAACCATGGAATGAAAGCAATAAAATCAACTCCAGTATTAGCTCCAAGAAACCCGAGGAAAAAAAGGGGCAGAAAAAAGTAGAACGAGCTTTTAATGGAATGTGGAAAGCTCATGATAGACTCAGGTAAGATGAAAGATCTAACCAGTTACTCCTTTACCAATCTGTAATAATGAAGTTTACAACTTGGAACATAAGAGGTCTAGGAAGCAAAAGAAAACAGAGAATGTTGAACAATAGAATGAAACAGGTAGCTCCGGATATAATTTTTGTCCAAGAAACGAAATGATCCGTTCAAAAGATAAGGAAAATCCATAGTAAGTGGCTTAGCAGATATGAGTTTATAGAAGTCAAAGCAGAAAATACAACAGGGGGTATCCTCATCCTCTGGAATCCCCAAAAAATAGGTATTATTGATGCGGAGGCATCAAGGAATTATTTATCAGTTGTTATACAGCCTGTAGGAGACAGGGACACTTATCTTGTAACGAATGTTTATGGCCCTCAAAGGTTAGATGACAAAATCAAGTTTATTGATTCCTTAGTGGACCTTCGGAACATATTCGCAGGGTTACCGTGGGTTATAGGAGGAGATTTCAACATGATTAGATCTCTCTCGGAGAAAAAAGGGGGTACAAGAGCACTAAACAAAGATTCCTTAGCTTTCCAATGTTTTTCAGAAAACATGAAGCTGGTGGACATTGAGACAAACAATGGTCTTTGCACATGGAACAACAAAAGAGGAGGGGATTCCCAGGTAGCTTCCAAGCTAGACAGATTCATGATCTCTGAAGAGCTCATGCTTCTAGACAAGGAAATAATAGCAGACATTCTTCCTTTTGGAGGCTCATATCACTAGCCGATTCAAATGGAGATCAAGGGCATTGGCACCCCAAGAAACAAACTGTTAAGGTTTGAAAATATATGGCTTTCACACTCGGATTTCATCAGCAACATTGGAAAATGGTGGGCTGAAGACCTGTAGATTCAGGGATCATTTATGTTCCTGCTACATAAAAGATTAAAACACATCAAGAGGAGACTAAAGGAATGGAACCAGAAGGAAATTGGCAATATTTTCACAAGCAAAAAAATCGTGGAAATCAAAATCCTAGAGCTCAATCAAGCTTTGATCAAGAATGGCTTTGACAAAGACAAAAATGATCAAGCAGAGAAATATCACCAAGAATGGGAAAGGCTGTGTAAACAAGAAGAAATTTTTTGGAAACAAAAATCTAGAGTTCTATGGCTAAAAGAAGGAGAACGCAATACTAAATTTTTCCACAGATCTACCATTGCGAACAGAACTCACAACAGAATCTCTTCGATCAAGGACGAGAATGGCCAAACTCATCAATCCCATGAGGAGACAGAAGTAGTGTTAGTAAAGCATTTTCGGGACATTGCCAAGGAAAACTTTTCAGGAAGAGAACCTTTCATTAAGAATTTAATTAAACACATACCTAAACTGGTATCCAGAGAGGATAATTGTAATCTCAATAGACCTGTAACTGAAAAGGAGATCAGTGAGGTCCTCAAGGAAATGAAAAATGGAAAGGCACTAGGTCTGGATGGATTTAATGTGGATTTCTTCAAAGCTTGCTAGAATATTGTTAAAAGGGATATTGTAGAGATAGTAGAAGACTCTAGGCGGAACAAGACCATTTTGAAAGCTCTCAATACATCCTTTATTGCCCTTATTCCAAAACAGGATAATGCTCAAACACCAGAGAGATATAGGCCCATCGCCTTATGCAATGTTGTCTACAAAATAATTTCCAAGGTGGTGGCTAACAGACTCAAACCCCAGTTGCCCACGCTTATATCCGGGGAACAAGCAGGGTATGTAGAAGGAAGACAAATTTTGGACAACATAATTCAAGCTCACGAGGTGGTTCACTCGTTAACTTGCAACAAGAGAGCGAGAATGATCATGCAACTGGACATAGCCAAAGCATATGACAAAGTGAATTGGATATACATCAAAAAAGTGCTCATAGCGTTTGGTTTTGATCATAATTGGGTTAGATGGGTCATGGCCCTTGTAACTTCATCCAGCTTTTCAATTTTAGTGAATGGCTCTCCTTCTGAACTTTTTTTCCCTTTCAGGGGTCTAAGACAGTGAGATTCGCTCTCTCCTTTTCTCTTCATTCTCATGACGGAAGGGCTGGGGCGGTCCATCAAGCATGCAAGAGTAACGGGAAGAATTCAAGGACTCCAACTTACGGAGAATGGGCAAGTTCTGACTCATCAATAGTTTGTAAATGATACCATGTTACAAGGAATTCCCATAGTCAAAGAAGCACTTGCTTACAAGCAAATTTTGGATGACTTCACGAAGGCCACAGGTATGGAAGTAAACCTTACCAAATCAAAAGTCTTTTTCTTTAATACTCATATTGCCATTTAGAGAAATGTCTCTAGAATTTTAGGCTTTCAAAGAGAATCCCTTCCCTCTAAGTATTTGGGAGTTCCCTTTACAGCTAAACCTCGACACAAGAGTATATGGGATCCATTAACAACTAAAATGCAAGACAATGTCAAGAAATGGACAAACAAATCTTTAAATTTAGCTGGTAGAATGGTTCTTACTAAAGCAGTTCTCCAAGCTATTCCAATCTTCATGCTATCAGCCCTCCCAGCTCCAATAAGAGTCTTGCAGCAATTTTGGAATATTCAACGAGATTTTCTTTGGGGCAAAGAGGAAACAAGGAAAAAATGGGCTTTAGTCTCTTGGGAAAATATCTGCAAACCCAAAATCCAAGGAGGCCTGGGTTTGGACAACCTAGAGATTCTCAACAAGGCTCTAGGAGCCAAACTTTGGTGGAAGTGGGTTAAGAATCCTAAGGCTCAATGGGCAAGCATCTGGAAGGAAAAATATGCCAATGCCTGGCCGGCTTCTGATATCATACGTATGTCAGGAACAATGAAAGGCTCCCCCATATGGAACAAGGCCTGGGAGAACAGAGAAGTGGTTCAAAAAAATAGTTTCTGGGAAATCAGAGAGGGAGATCTGGCACTTTTCTGGGAGGACAAATGGCAACAGGAACCTAATCTACTGAAGGAAGAATTTTTAGGCCTCAAGCAAGAGACTGACAATCAAGGATTAGTAAAGGTGAAAGACTTTTGGGAGAACCCGCATAATGTAGGAAAGTGGAGAATCTGGAAAAAAATTGAGGGCAAAGAGGATAGGACCCTCAACAGTAAAGTAGAGTCCCTTAAGAGACTGCTGGATCAGAGAATAATTTTAGTAACGGAAGGGCAGGACCAACTGAGATGGGGTAACAACAAAGAGGGCAACTTTAATATCAAGGAAGCTAAAGATTTTCTCCTTGATCTGGAACCCCAAGCTCCTAATAAAACTTGGCAGAAGCTTTAGAGGCACAAACGCTGGATGAAAATAAAATTGTTCATGTGGTTAGTTCACCACAGGAAAATTTTAACCTGGGACAACCTTAAAAAAAGGGGCATGATGGGACCCTCCAAATGTCATCTCTGTGAGACCCAAGAGGAGACTATAGAGCATCTTCTCAACAGTTGTATTTTCACCGACAGGATATGGGATTTTTTTACCAACATCTTCAAACAGTCTGATAGAGACAAAGAAAGTATTGCTAACACTCTAAACAACTGGAGGAATAATTTTGCTGATAATGAAGTTCTCAACTCTGCCTAGGATCTCTTGCCGAGCTTCATTATATGGAATGTGTGGAAAGAAAGGAACAAAAGAATATTCAAAGAGGTAAAGACTGCCTCACTTAGCCTAGTGGAGCTGATCGTAAAACAACTTAAGGAGACAGTGGGCACCACGGTTAGGAATCTCCCCAAAAATCCTCCCTCAATAGAGGAGTTAAGAATCCTCCAACTATTAAACATGCAGGGGCTTACTCCTCAAGGTCTAGATAGGAAAGAAAGCATGAGAGATAAGGTGGAGGAATTCTGGCATCCTCCCCCTGAAGGTTTTTTAAAGTACAACATTGATGGAGCTTCCAAAGGCAACCCGGGGGAGGCTGGTTTTGGGGGAGTTCTAAGGGATGATATAGGTAGCATAATCTCCCTCTTCCATGGACACTTAGGAAAATTCACTAACAACATGGCAGAACTAATGGCTTTGGAACAATGCTTAGAATTTTTGATACAAAGCAATTGCCAAAATGTCATAATAGAAGCGGATTCAGATTTAGTCATCAACACAACCAAGAGAATCAGTGATGGAACAGGGTCGGAAAAAGTCACAAATCACTGGAGGTTAACTTGGGTTCTTCATAGAATTCAAGTGCATCTACAGGAACTTCGTACTCTTAGATTTATTCATGTGAGGAGAAAGGCCAACAAATTGGCAGATATTCTAGCCAACCAAGGTGTTAGCTGCAAGGACAGTGGAATCTTAAGGAGGTGGAATACAATGGCGCAGAGCAACCTGAAAAAACTCTGCCATAACTAGGCAGAGGAGGACAAACAAGAGTATAGAAGCAAAATGATAGAACCCAACTAGTAATGGTCAGTGATCAGAGGACTACACCAGGTGGGACAAAAAGGTACACAATGGAAGGTAAGCCAAGGTTAGCGGTAAAGTGGACCACGATCAGGACTATTCTCAGTGATGGGTGACAGAGTTTCCCGGACCAAAGAAAGCAGCGGCTAAAACTTCCGCATCACCCTATTTTTTCAGTGGCTGAAGTCAAAACCGCCTCTGGAGCAGTTTCGAAGAGATTGAACCGCTTTCATGTTAAAATTGGTTTCAGTTTTTTGGCAGAGATGCCATAGAGAGCTTGACACGTGGTGGAGGGCCTGGTCCAAAAGCACTCTCCCCACACCCTAAAAGTCGACGACTTTGGGCGCGCGATGTAGAAATTTTGAATAATTTAACACATATTCAACAGAGATTATCCTGATCATGTACTATTGCGGAATACATACACAATACATAAGCTCCTCTACGTTGATCATCAATAACAATAAAACATCAAGAGCATTCACACATTAACATAGTATGTATCCCGGGGAAAGCATCTCGCTAAAAACCCCAACTATCTATATATTAATGATTGAGTCATGTAACATTACACAGCATAATACTTCTCACAAGTATCTCCACCTCTATTACACACAATACAGCTCAGATCTGATCTCCAAATCTCTTCCACTGCTTGCCTGCCTCCACTGCTCAATACCTGCTCAAGAACTGATGAGAATGGCTCACCAAACTCGTTTTTCACCTGCAAAATAGTCACTCACACTTTTTTGGACGTGAGCACAAGCTATAATGTGGGCAAATATGTGAGCAAACTCATTGGCATACTCAATCCATTGATTGTGCAAGATCTGGTGCACAACTATAGTCACAACTGATAGCAATCTGATTCTCTACCACCTGTCCCTATTGAATTGAACATGCACTGACATGCAACTGAGTTAACTGATGTATTCATTAGTTGTATTATGAGTTAATAACTTGTGAATTAATTAATAACTAATTCACCCAACTCATCTCTAGTCTATTTTCCAGTTAGACTAAATACAACCAGTTTAACAAAGCTAAACTGAACACAACTCCATCAACTCCACCAAACTCAACTGATTGAGTTCTAACTGAAGTCATGCATGCAACAACTCAACTAACTCATAAGAAAAGTGTATTTCCTTCTGACAGCTGCATGTGCCACCTCTGTAGCTCAAACTGAAGTGCTCCAAGAGAATAAGATTAAGTTTATAGTCCAAATATTATTGTGAGATAATAATATTTGACTTTTCTATTTTTGACAGCCAGTCTAAAAATAGACTTTGATCACTCACACTGTGATCACTCACACTTTCATCAAAAATAGAAGTCCATCTATTTTTTCCCAACTTGATCAATCATCCATAAACAACAACCTGCAATCCATAGATATGATCCATATGTCTAAAAATAGACATAGTCTAAAAATAGACTTGCACCAAAAATAGCCTGCGGGCCCACTTAGTGAAGGCGACTCTTTTCACTAAGCTCCATCATCTTGTTGCAATCTCAACACTCCCTCTCGACAAGATATGGATTATCAGCAACCCCTATCCTGCCTCGGTGGTAATCGAATTTGCTCCTGGTGAGAGCCTTCGTCAGAATATCAGCATCCTAATCCTCCGTTGGAATGTACGAAAGTAACATGATCCTCCACTGCACACAATCTCTGATATGATGGTACCTGATGTCAATATGTTTAGATCTATCATGAAATACAGGATTAGCCGAGAGTTTAATGCAACTTTGGTTATCACAGTAAATCACAGTAGGATCCAAATGAGAACCGAACAAACCAACTAGGATCTTCCTCATCCATATAGCCTCGCATGCAGCCAAACTTGCTGTCATATACTCGGCCTCTGCTGAACTGAGTGCCACGAATCTCTGTTTCCTGTTGTACCAAGAAACTATTGTCGATCCAATACTGAAGACCCCTCCTGATGTGCTCTTTCTGTCTGTTGGGCTCCCTGCCCAATCTGCATCCGTGAAGCCACATAGCTTCACCTCATCCTCCTATCTGTACCACAAACCATATCCCAATGTGCCTCTCAAGTAGCGCAATACATGCTTGCCCGCCTTCCAGAAGAGCTTGGTAGGCTTAACCATAGCTTGTGAAAGTTGGTTAACTGCATAGCATATATCAGGTCGTGTATTGACCAAATACATCAGCGACCCCACCAACTGTCGATAAACAGTGGCATCCACTTCTTCTCCCGAAGTGGCATCCTCCTTCCTCCAACCTCCAGGAAGAGGAGTATCAACAAGCTTGCAGTCATGCATGTTGAACTTCTCCAGTATCTCCCGAGCATACTTGCCCTGAGAAACAAACAGTCCACCACTGCGCTGCCATATTTCCAATCCCAGGAAATAGTGAAGGAGGCCCAAATCCTTCATCTCAAACTCTGTAGCAAGATCCTTCTTGCATGACAGTATCAAAAGCTCATCACCCATTAGAATCAAATCATCAACATACAGTACAATGATAAGCAACTTACCCTCCACCACAATCTGGTATAGGTTCGGATCCGCCTCGCTCTTGGAGAATCCAAGTCCTGTGAAATAGTTGTCTATTCGTGTGTACCAAGCACGTGGTGCTTGCTTCAACCCATACAGTGCTCTCTTGAGCCTGCACACATGCGACTCGCTGCTGAAGACTTCAAAGCCTTCGGGTTGCTCAATGTACACCTCCTCCTCAATGACTCCGTTGAGGAACGCAGTCTTCACATCCATCTGATGAATGTGCCATCCCATCTGCGCTGAGAGAGCAAGAATCGTTCGTATGGAAGAATACCTTGCGACAAGTGCAAAGGTCTCCTCATAATCGATCCCCTCAATCTGTGAAAAGCCTTGGGCAAAAAATCTTGCCTTGTACTTCTCCACACTCCCGTCAGCTGCCTGCTTAACTTTGTAGATCCATCTCGAACCCACCATTGATTTCCCTTCCGGTCTAGGAACAATCTCCCATGCACTGTTTCTGACAATAGAATCATACTCTTCCACCATGGCGTCTACCCATGCGGGATCCTCCACAGCTTCCTCGAAAGAGGATGGCTCAGTCACAACACACTTGCTCATAAGAGCCATGTATCTAGTGTACCGATCAGGTGACTGTCTCTGCCTGCGTTGGGCTGTAGGTGGTCCTACAACTTTCTCTGCATCTTGAGCCAGTCGCTCAGCTTCTGTCAAGCGCTTTCACCCTCTGATGGTTGGCGCTGCATGAGTGGTCTCTTCCACTCCATGAACCTCGTCCTGTGGCTGATCCACATCCTGAAGCTCATCCTTAGGAACTAATAGCTCCTCATCTGCATGCAAGTGTAGCTCCCTCTCAAGCGAACACTTCATGGCTTTCTCCTCCTGAAATTTTATATCTCGTCGCACAACAGTTTTACCACTGTCTGGAAAATACACACGATAGTTGTGGGGCGTATCAGTGTACCCCACAAATATCCCAACCTCTGCGGTCGGCTCCAACTTCTTCCTGGCATCCTTCGTCACATGCATGTAAACGTTAGCACCAAAAATCCTCAAATGAGAAAGATCAGGCTTCTTACCAGAATAAGTCTCCTCAGGTGTACTCATGCCAAGTATCCTATGAGGACAACGGTTCTGCACATAAACTGCTATATTGCATGCTTCCGCCCACAAGTGAAGGGGTAGGCCCTGATCATGCAACATTGCCTGCGCAGCACCCACAATCGTTCTGTTCTTCCGCTCAGCTACCCCATTCTGCTGTGGGTTATGGGGAGCTATGAGCTCTCTACGAATCCCTTCTGTCTTGCAGAAATCCTTGAACTCGTCCGAGATGTATTCACCACCATTATCGCTCCTAAGAGCCTTCACCTTCTTCCCCGACTCCTTCTCGACCAGTGCTTTGAATTCACAGAACTTTGAATATGTCTCGCTCTTCTTCTGCATGAAGAAGATCCAGCACTTACGAGAGAAATCATCAACAAAAATCACATAATACATGTGTTTTGCTGTCGAAGCAACTGAGAAAGGTCCACACACGTCTGTGTGAATTCTCTCAAGGATCATCGTGGCGCGACTATCCTTCTCGTGAAAGGTGGCTTTCACAAACTTCCCCAAAGTACACCCCTTGCACTGATCTGACTGCGCAAGTGTGCCTTTAGGAAGCCCTGTAGTGATCTGCTGCAGTATCTTCAAGGCTCCATGGTGAAGGTGACCCAATCTCCTGTGCCACAACTCGCCATCATCCCAGCTCACCAATCCTTCTGCCTTGCCTGCCATTGTTGCGCATCCATCTACATGCAACTGATAAAGGTTCCTCACTCGAACGTCTATCTTTCGGGTCTCACCAGTTGTCTTGCTGCGCAGGAAGGCCTTTCCCTCGCTGAAAACAACATCATAGCCCTTGTCTTCTAACATCGCCACTGAGATGAGATTCTTCTTCAATCCTGGAACATGCATGACTTCCTTCAATACAAAGGGTTTACCAGACTCCCTCTCAAAGGAAATGGTACCGATACCGGTCGCACTGTATCTACCATCATCGCCCATCTCGATGTGCACTCCAAGATCTTTGTCCTCCAGATCAGAGAACAAATCTCTATCTCCCGTCATGTGAAAAGACGCACCACTGTCCAAGAACCACACTAATCCCTTCACACTTGAAACCAAGCATGCGATCAATGAAAAATCAAGCTCAAACTGAGAAGCTAAGGCCTCTCCCCCTGCAGATCCAGCAGCTTGCTTGTTCTTCTTCTTCTGCGGACAATTTGTGGCACAGTGTCCGTGCTGGTGACAGTGAAAACACTTCACCTTGGACATATCCTGCTTCTTGCCTTTCGCACCGGAATGAGAAGCTTTCTTGTTCTTCCCCTTCTTTGCTTTGGCAGCCAAAGCGCAATTCTCTTCATCAGATACCTTTGATGAAGATCCATTCTCACTTTTATTGTTACTGAGTTTATCCTTGAGCGCCAGGTCGCTCTTGCTTTGGAATAACATTCGCAATCTGTTGAAAGACATTTCAACAACACTGCTGCAAATTCGAATTCCACCAGCTCCAACTCAACTGCCTCGAATCTAAGATTCATGAGAACACAATATTTCTTGTACAGAGATTGACTGTATGGGCATTCACCAGATATCTCACCTTCCAAAGGAAGGATGAATCCAGCGGCTACCTGGCCCGATTACAGACTCTGCCTGAAGAAATAGAATGTAAACACTTCCTGAATAGTAGATCTGATGATCAACAGCTCCGATACCATGTAGAAACTTTTTCTACAATTATCTAGCTCGCTCTGATACCATGTAGAAACTTTGAATAATTTAACACATATTCAACAGAGATTATCCTGATCATGTACTATTGCGGAATACATACACAATACATAAGCTCCTCTACGTTGATCATCAATATAGCAGCATCAATAACAATAAAACATCAAGAGCATTCACACATTAACACAGTATGTATCCCGGGGAAAGCATCTCGTTAAAAACCCCAACTATCTGTATATTAATGATTGAGTCATGTAACATTACACAGCATAATACTTCTCACAAGTATCTCCACCTCTGTTACACACAATACAGCTCAGATCTGATCTCCAAATCTCTTCCACTGCTTGCCTACCTCCACTACTCAATACCTGCTCAAGAACTGATGAGAATGGCTCACCAAACTCGTTTTTCACCTGCAAAATAGTCACTCACACTTTGTTGGACGTGAGCACAAGCTATAATGTGGGAAAATACGTGAGAAAACTCATTGGCATACTCAATCCCTTGATTGTGCAAGATCTGGTGCACAACTATAGTCACAACTGATAGCAATCTGATTCTCTACCACCTGTCCCTATTGAACTGAACATGCACTGACATGCAACTGAGTTAACTGATGTATTCATTAGTTGTATTATGAGTTAATAACTTGTGAATTAATTAATAACTAATTCACCCAACTCATCTCTAGTCTATTTGCCAGTTAGACTAAATACAACCAGTTTAACAAAGCTAAACTGAACACAACTCCATCAACTCCACCAAACTCAACTGATTGAGTTCTAACTGAAGTCATGCATGCAACAACTCAACTGAATCATAAGAAAAGCATATTTCCTTCTGACAGCTGCATGTGCCACCTCTGTAGCTCAAACTGAAGTGCTCCAAGAGAATAAGATTAAGTTTATAGTCCAAATATTATTGTGAGATAATAATATTTGACTTTTCTATTTTTGACAGCTAGTCTAAAAATAGACTTTGATCACTCACACTGTGATCACTCACACAGTGATCACTCACACTTTCATCAAAAATAGAAGTCCATCTATTTTTTCCCAACTTGATCAATCATCCATAAACAACAACCTGCAATCCATAGACATGATCCATATGTCTAAAAATAGACATAGTCTAAAAATAGACTTGCGCCAAAAATAGCCTGCGGGCCCACTTAGTGAAGGCGACTCTTTTCACTAAGCTCCATCATCTTGTTGCAATCTCAACACGCGATTTTATGCTCAACCATCCGATGGCGCAAGGTAAACCAATGCTTAGGATTCAACGAGCAGTTTGGTGGGGCCCGAGGGTTATTTGCTTACCTCTCTTTGGTACGCGAGTTAGCTCGTCCATTAGATCAAAGAAGGATCGAACGACAGTGTTTGATTGGTGAGCATGGTTTTGTTTATGTGGTTGTGCATGGGGAGGGCTCTTAGCACCTGAGCTACCCGATGCTTTTTAGTGGTTGGATGAAAAAAGGGTTGGGAGGGTAATTTTGTGTTTCAGAGGGTTAGGCCTTAGATTTGCACGTTTCTTTGGCTTGTGCCCAGTAAAGTGGAGGAGTTTGTTAATATTGTAAATTTGATTTGATATAATGATAAGAAGGCACATCTCCTGCTTTAGCAAAAAAACATTTGAGAAATTGCAAATAAATTAACAAAACATAATATTTCCATAATTTAATTAAACAGGGAGATCTTTACTAAAAAATCACTTTACGATGCCACATATCATGGAAAACTCCAAGTATAATACTTCTAAAGATTTGAATCTATTGAGTTAAAATTAATTATGCAAAAATTATGAGGCGAAATTTTATCTATATATAAAAAAAGAATAAGTCATAGTAGAAGATATTGTAAATAAGAAGATATTGTAATACAATGGTTGATTTATTATTTTTTTATTTTGTTCACCAAACAAAAATAACATAATATAAATAGGAGTAAAATGTTCTATGTAATCTCATTTAGCATCATGCAGTTTACTGAAGATCGGGGAAATTTTAGGGGTTAATATTTGCAAATGGGCTATTTTCCCATTGTTTTCCATTTTTTTTTGTTAATTTCCATTTTTTCTAAAATTTATTCACCCAAATTTTATAATATATAATTGTTTTACCTTAAAAATCGCCAAAATTTTTATATAGATACTATATAAAATTATTAGAAATTTGAATACTTTTACAAAAACATTTCCAAACATTTTACAAATTGCATATTATGTACTAGTGGGATTTGCCAAAGTTTCTAAACTTTAAAATTTTCCCTGGTGAAGACTTCCATGAAAGAAGATCCACCAATCAATCAATCATCATATCTGCAATTGAGATTGTCCACCAATCAATCAATCGTATTTGTAATTGAGATTGTTTGGTTAGCATATTTTCATGATATAAAAATTCATGAAGAATATGAGAAAATAATGTTTAGGAACATAATACTTACAACAATATTTTTCATGTACTGAAATTTGTCTATATATCAATAATTATATCATTATGATTAAGTATAAATATTCTTTCAACATTGAAGTCCTACAACAAGTAAATAACAACACTTTTGTCCTTTAGATAGTCTTCATAAGACATAGTTGTCAAATTCAGCTATAATCTACTTAAAGAAATATCTCAAAGAGTACATGGTACTTTTCCAACTTCTTTGTTCAGTATTGTGCACTTTGATTGGCATTGGTAGGTAAAAGCAATATGTGTCTTGTTAGAGTTGGTCTGGTCAGTCCTCCGTCAGAGATCAAAACTCTTTATGCATTTCACTTTTAGGTGTCCCGCTCCATTCACTTAGCTGCATTCCGCTAGGGGCATGCCATGATCTGACGAAGAAAGTCATGCTAGTCATTTCCTCTCATGTCTGGCTCCTGCTGGCTTATGTCTTTGTGTCAAATAATCAAAAAGTCCATAACAGTCAAAGTCTGGTTCTTTAATGGAAAAAAGTCAATTTTGGTCATTAGGTCTAAGGATTGATCAGTTTGGTCTTTAAATATGTCTAGTAAAGCCATGCAGGCCAGAGTGATGCTCTTGCAAAGTAATGATCTGTAGATTTCCATCATCTTATTGATAAAATTCGACGGTTCTTCAAAACTCTGTTTTGAAGAAGAGTCAAACAGTGTTATTGGTGACAAAATTTTCAAAAAAAGGGTCGACAATTGATTTCTTCAAGTGCAGTCATGGTTTCCGTGGTCAAATGCTCTATCATGCAATCCCTGCAAAAAAGTGTCGAAAATTTCATCGTTTGAGCCCAAAATTCAGAGAAAAAGTGAAAATCAGGGTTATATTAAAGTCAGTGAAAAAAAAGTGTTGAACATGACATTAGAAAAGTGGGTTTTTTGAAAAAGTAAATTTAAATCATGTCCTCCAAGTCTTATACATAAGTGTCCATCACTAAACAAACTCACTGTGCAATCAAGGCATTGGGAGAACGTTGCAAGGTCGTGAGGTGAGCAATTGAGCGATTTGGAGCAATTAGAGGGAGTTTTAGGGTGCGTGGCGCACACAAAGCCCGCCCGCAGTGTTAAATCATAACCAGCGCGGTGCACACAGAGCGCGTAGCACACTAGGCTTTGCGCGCGACGCACAGGGACAAAACGCCCAGAACTTTACCAAATCACCTCAAATCTTTTGTGGAGATCATCTATTTGCAAGGTAGGCTCGAAACATAACTTATTTTTATGGGTGATATAAGGGTTTTTATGCCAGTAATTAATTGCAAAAAATTTCATAAAGCAAACACAAGAAGACATCAAATAAAAACTATTTTGCTAGGGTTTGTGCCACAGTGTTGTTGCTTCCAAGGTTATTTTTCCTACCCTACCCCTGTTCCTTATTCCCCTATTGCATTCTTCCTACTATCTACCCTAAAAACTACCAAACTCATTATTCCCTTACCCCTCCTCCTATCACTCAATACAAACCCTAAAACCCTACCTTGCCAAAAAACCAAACCCTACCTTGCCAAAAAACCAAACCATACCCTATCAAAATACCCCAAAGCCCCCTACATATCCCTAAACAAAATTCTTCTATAACCCCTATTCCCATTATATTATCCCCCTCCTAATACTCCCTTGTTTCATTGTCCCCTTGGTGGCAGATTATCAAAACAACATAGCTTTCATCATCATCAAAGGGGCAGCCTAAATTTAGTTTATAAAACAGCAGTCATGGCATCCGAGGTTTCATCAGAGTATGAGGAGGAAACCCACAGTGATACAGCTTCAGGAGAACAAGCCCCCAGGAGACATCACCGGAGTGGAAAACATGTTAGAGATGAGCCAAACACCCTCACCGAGTTGCAGGCATGCCCTCTTGCTATGTCATGTTTCCAACATTTAGCATGTCTTGAATTTTGTCAAAGGGTGGCAAATGTCAGAGTTCATCATGAGTTGGTCCGTCTTTTTTCACTTCACCTACATGGAGGTCAATCTATCTTGGCTGGGGTCACTTTCACATTGACACCCGAAACCGTATCAGTGGCAACAGGCATACCAAACATTGGAGAATAGTGGCATAAGAAGAAGAAGGTGGAGAGGCATCATTATGAGCCTTACATTAAGGCCATTTGTTTGAGTCGGCTTACAAGAGTCTTCCCGTTCATATTTTTGAGAGATGAGTATGCTCCGCTCATGAAATTGATCATGAAATACTTCAGTTGTGAGGGGAGGTTTTCGACAGCAGCTCAACAGTGTTTATCACTTTGCTCTTATCCAGATTTTGGTGGACCATCAAATGGTATTGCAGGGTATTGCTTGGGATGACTTCATCTCCCGTGACTTCTTCAGCACTCCACAGGTAGTATCAGAGGCAGAGTGTGATATAGCTGGCCCATCTCATCAGTATGAGCGACATGAGACTGCTACTATGCCAGTATACATCACCTATCAGAAAGGCAGTAGACCTTTGTTTGCAACAGCAAAGCGAGTGTTATCTCCACCCGGGGTGGAAGAGGCCTCGCTTCCGACATCAACATCACAAGAGCAGTGTAGAGGTAAGGAGCCAGTGCAGGAGAAAGGGCCATCAGGTGAACGAGAGACCGAATTTGTTCTCCTCAATGATGATGAGACAGATACAGAACCAACAAAGGCAGAGCTTACAGAGATCATCCAGGAGCAGCAATCAGTGATTGAAGCCTTATCCCTTGACTTGGAGAGGGCCAAGTGGAACATGAAGTACCTAGAGCAGAGAAACAAGCAGCTTGAGGACCAGCGGGCGATTATGGAGCTGCAAAACATTCATGAGCGTCGCCAAGCTGCTCAAAGGAGAAGAGTTGAGCTCACATCATTGGAGCAAGAAATCAATGAGGATCGGGAGGCCAACCTCAAGAGGGTCAACATGCACTTGGAGAGGCTGCTGGACAAGGCCGATCAGGACCTTGCCTTGCTGAGACACATGGCTTATCATTACAGGACACGAAATATGAGTGCAAAGGCCCGGATAAGGAGTTTGAAAGCGAAATTGAGGAAAGCAACAAGAAAAGAAAAAGAGGCAAAAGAGCAAGATCGGCTTCAAATCTTGGCTGAGGCTTCCTTGGCACATCATAGCACTCCATAGAGAACCTCCAGCCCAAATTTCAAGGAATTTGGGGAATTTTTGGTCACATGACAAATTTTTGGGCAAAACACAGGTTTTTTCTCCCAGTGGCGCGGCGCTAAAAATCTAGAGCTCCAAATGAGGAATGGTTTTCATTTTTGGATTCAGCATGGAAAATCACGACTACTGGTGCCCGGACAAGAAATTTTGGCAATATATGAGTCTCCAAAAGGTCAAAAAACACCCAATAATGGCCTCGCTGTCCCTTTTTTGACACACAGGAAGCAGTCTTGGGAGAATGGAGATTTGGAGGGGCAAATGAGCACCAAATTACAGAAATTCCAGTTGGGTTAGAAAGTAGAGAGGACAGGCTTTCAAACAAGCCCACTTGGGCACATTTTGGACACCTGCAAGTGCCCCAAAACAGGCCCCAAAGTAGCGCGGCGCACAGAGGAAAAACTGCCAAATTTGCTTCCATTTCGCGAAATTTCGGTTCGCGACTTCTCCAAGTGGGCCCACTCATCTACACTTCAGTTTTTTGGCACCAAAGGCGGAATTTAAAGCATTTTATTTCCAGATGGACTTCTATCCAAGTGGCGAAGGAAGGCAAATGGTCACCCAAGCCAAATGTCATGTTTGTAGCGCTGCACCTATAGCTAATGGTTGGCTCCTCATCTCCATTTTGTAATGATTCAAGTAACTCCCCAACTGTTGGGCGTTCTATCTCTTCATGGAACATTCTATATATTGTATGTAAGCTATTTGCAAAGGGTTGGTTGGCTTGTAACTTCTAGGAGACTGTGGGAAAGAAACTCTGTTTCTTCACTGTGTATTTTTGACAGAGAATTAATGAAAGGCAGCGGCTCTGTTTCATGAGATTCTTGTGGTTGTGAGTGTAGCAAATGTGTCTCTTATGTTTTCATATGTATTTCGCTATGTTTCATAGTTCAATTCATGTTCATTTCTAGTGAAATTTTCTGAGTGAGATTAGGTAGAATTCAATTTTATTGCTCTGCCTGTGGGAAAATTTCACGTTCATTGTTTTTCTTCTATTGAAAAGGATTCATGTAACTATGCCATTTTCACTTTCTTCAGCAATATATTCATTCCGCGTTACCTCAAACTAAATTGCTACATTTTCCGCCTGCCTTGCCTCACAGAATAATCTATGTCTTTGTATTAAATTCTCTGTTCCTTGCTGACCGTTGGTCCCATACCATCCCATAAGCTCGGTCATTCATAAAAATTGTTTCTTGTATCCCTATTCACTTACTAGCCTAAAATCAATATTTCACTGTAAGTCATCTCAGACCATTTTTGCTTATATATTCATTGAGCGTGACTCGGAGAGAGCCCTCTCCTGTTCTGGCAGGGCTAGCTACCAGACTGAGCATGGTGTGTGGTTACCCTAATTTTTTCCTACCTTCAGCCTAAGGCATATTTAGGTGCTAACATAGTGTCGACTCCGCTGGGGAACAAAACTGAAATCAAATCCCCTTGTTTCATGATAATTCTAAGCTTTCGGATGATGAGCTTAGGATTGGATAGGCTGAGTAAGTTGGTTGTGTCCTGTGATTTTCCTCAATAGCACGTTGGCTTTGAGATGATATACCAGAGCCAATCCAGATCTGGATCCTCCTCATATCTATGAAAATCCCAATTTGATTCCTATACTCCTTCGTCAAGAAAGCACCATAACTCCCGTGTTCAAGTCTCATTCATGTCGTGATATTTTTGAGTATCTTGAAGAGCTTGAGTTTGACGAACGGTTTGAAATATCATTGTTTGAGTCTAAGTCTGAAAGGGTTGTTGATTATATTGTCCCCAATCCTCAATTTCTTGTAGACCTCAAAACAGAAAGAGCTAATTGGTTAATTGATAATTATATTGCAACACAGCCCCAAACTCCAATTGCCAGCCCCTTACAAACTGTGCACACTCCTCCGACACCCCCAAGGCCAAATCCACCGAGAGTGATGGCTGCCTGTTTTGCACCCCTTGTTCTATCCCATGTTCTAGATGATATGCCAGCGGATTATCAAAGTAAAATCCCGTTTTTTGATGGCACTCCTTGTCGTGGCGGAAAAAGTCATTTGTGCGGACACAACTGACCTCCCTAGGAGTCTAAACTCTCTAGCGACAAACAAGACAAAATGGAGTGATCTTTCTCTAAATATACCTTTTAAAACATGAAAACTACAAGTGTTTAGGCTTACCTTATTCCAAAACGTGGTTGTTGTAGTCCGTCCTTGCCGATCCGGATGAGCTCCTCCTTCAAGTCAATTCCTGCAACCACAAACAATCAAACAATTACCAAGCACTTGCATTTCATATAATAAAACATATATTCAACATGCAGACCAAGGAACACATGAAATAACTCATTAACACAAGCTATTGAGAAAAATAAACCAGTTTGTATTAATAACGAAACAAAGAAACTCTTACAACCTGGCCTTGGTGTTGTGCAAGTTCCTCCCAGGGTCCATCAAGGGTTTTCCTCTACTTTGACAAAGCTCACCCACTTCCAAGTAGAATCAAGCAAAGACAATCTCTCCTCACAAGGTTCTAAATGGGAGTCCTAATTCCTGCAACATTTACCCAAAGAAAATGTATAGCTCCAACCTCCTCTCTCTGGCTCAATGTCTTTATTTATAGTGCTGTAAAGAGGTTATTCAGGTCCACCATCAATGGGATAATCCCCCTCTTTGGGTGGGATAGCTCCCTTATTGATGGGATAAGTTCCTCCTTAATAGGGATACATGAACCAACTGGAGGCGCATCCATTTCATCAAACCGACCTCTAGAAAGTTCTAGAAGTAACCACAAGTAACTTTTTTAAGATGAAACTCACGCATTTTGCCTTTTACAGAAGGACGCACCTGTCCCTTAACATACAGAGCGTCCAAGGACGCAACTTTTGTGAACATTGTGAGCGTCCCCGCAGGTAAGGCTAGAGAGAACCTGCGACCCCAGAGATAAACACATTTTTGACAAGACTTTCTCTCTTCTTTGAGTTTGAGATGGATAGCAGAGGCATAAGACTTGCCTAAGAGGGTAGCATGACTGTTGATTTGAGCCATACTAACTGTAAGTGGTCATGGTGACATTTTTTAGTGTAACAGATTGCCCCCTAAAGTGCGAAGCCTGGAATAGATTAGGGTTTTGTAATTCTAGGAAGGGTGAAGCGCTTTATCATTTCAAGGATTGTCTTGTGGATGGCCTGGTTGGAACCTGCAATTTTCAACACAAAATACATGTATAAGATTATATCATCACTGAGGTAGGCATTCCCATACTCAGATTCAAAACTTTAACTAATGGACTAACTATTCTGATACAGGAATGATCTTGCAGTACATCATTTTTTATAGACTTTTGTAGACACAGTATGGACGTAGCCATCTGTTTATGATTAGTCTACATAGATAATGAATACAAAACTCCTCGCAGCCTGGATGGTAGAAACTAGATCCAGGGTCTTCACTTCTACTTCCCGAATTGGTACGATTCTAGCCATGTGATTTAAATGATTTGATGTCGAACATGTTAGAAACCATTTGATTACCAGTCGATGATGTAAATTGTTAACAAGCGTGAGAGAGACCACCAGTAATGTCAATGGTTCTCAAAGTACCAAGCACAACCCGTGAAATGTGAATAGATGTTTTGATGTCGAACACTTCACGGAATCCTTTGATCGAAAGTCAATAATGTAAACTGACGTCAAAGGCGAGAAACCTGCCATTGATGCATGCAGACTTCAAGGTACTGTCGATTCCTAAGTCATCTTTCTAGATAATGTGTCGATGTCGATAGAAAGCGACCCGTTGCAGGCAAGCCCGCAACACGAAATCATTGTTCAAGTTGAAGAAATGTTGCTGTAAGGACTGACTCAGGGATGGTCAAATGGATGACGAGTATTTTGCAGATGAAAGTTTTGCTTGCAGACCTCTTGAACACATAACGACACGACAGATGGTTTGGTGACGAATAACTCAAAGTTAATCCCCGGAACCCGGTTAAAGACTTTCAAAGTGGTTTGGTCAACTGTGAGGTAAAAGATTTCCCAACCCAGGTGAATGAAAAGTGTCATGTTCAAGAGTGGTAATAAAGTTTCTTTTGAGACAAAAGGTAACAAACAAGTTCATTCTTCTCTCTTTTCCCCCACCATTTGTGGCAAGTACCTCTTTATTTTTAACAAGCTTGAGGAGGATAACATATGCTTGATTATAAGCTCATCCTTCGGACGAGTCCAACCTAGTTTAAATTCGAACCCTAGGAAGGAGTGGTTCGTTCCTGTTTGTAATTGAACAGGTCCTTTACTGTAAAAGTTTAACGAGCCCAGTATAGGAGAAACTCGGCGTTTTTCATTTTTAGAGAGTCTGAAAAAACAAAAGGAGACTCCACGTTGAACTTTTTCGTATATTTGTGTCCCTCAAGCCCGAAAAAGTATAAAATAATACGTGGGGGAACCGCTTGATCTTGCAACCAAGGAGTACTTTCATAATTAGTGCCACTGACCTGAAAAGTAAAAAGCGGTCAAGGACACGTCGTTTTATTTCCGTATCGAGTTTGAAACGACAAAAACCCGGCAATCTTTTCCTGTTTTTACGGTCAGAAAAGAGCTATAAGGGGACCGTCTTTTAGTTCCGTTTTAACGAGTGTAAAAGAAAAGCTCGGCAATCTTTTCATATTTTAGGAGTCTGAAAAGGGCTTAAAAGAGAACTCCAAGGTTTCACTTTTTCTTAAGTTTTAACGAGTTCGAAAAAGGGATAAAAATGTACTCATGGTTTTCACTTTTTCGTAAATGTTAATGAGTTCGAAAAAGGGATAAAAATGTACTCATATGACCGACTTTCAATTTAATTTACGAGCAGGAAAAGACGGAAAGAACTCGGCATTTTCATTTGTTTTACGAGAATGAAAAAAAAAATAAAAAAATAGCAAAATAATCTCGAGATTTTCATGAGTTTAACGAGTCTTGAAAATAACTGAAATTGACTCGAGCTAGGTTTCATTTTTACAAAAGCTTGAAACAGAGTAAAACTATGCTTCATAGTAGTTTCATTTTTACACAAGCTTGAAACAGAGAGAAAATTGTGCTTGATGCCCCCTAAGCATGATTGCTAGAGCGCATGCCCCCCAGCTTCATTTCATTCAACCAAGTACAAGCTGGATGGAATGAAGGTTCATGAACGAGATCATTTGAAAGACTCGACCGAAAACTACGTAAAAAACTGAAATAACTAACCTAAATATACAACTTAACATTTATGAGATCTAGTCAATCTCTCGACTCAAGTAGAGGAGGATTTGTTTCATTTTTTAACGAGCTTGACACAGGAAAAGAACTATGCTCAGATTCGGTTTCATGTTTACAGAAGCTTGAAATGAAAAACTATGCTTGTTACAAGTTCACATGCCCCCGGCATAATGATGCAAATCAAGGTACATGCCCCCCAAGCTTCATTGCATTCAATGAGGTGGATGGAATGAAGCTTTACTTTCAAAATCTTGGAAAGACTCGTGGGAGGTGTTTCATTTTTTAGTGAGGTTGACACAGGAAAAGAACTATCCTCAAAACCCTTGTTTCATTTTTTAAACGAGCTTGACACAAGATAAGGAACTATGCTCATAACTACTCTACAATCTACCTAACAAAAGCTCTACTCTAAAAACCTTGATTCATTTTTTAACGAGCTTGACACAAGACAAGGAACTATGCTCTAAAAACCTTGATTCATTTTTTAACGAGCTTGACACAAGACAAGGAACTATGCTCTAAAATCCTTGATTCATTTTTTAATGAGCTTGACACAAGACAAGGAACTATGCTCTAAAAACCTTGATTCATTTTTTAATGAGCTTGACACAAGACAAGGAACTATGCTCTAAAAACCTTGATTCATTTTTTAATGAGCTTGACACAAGACAAGGAACTATGCTCATAACTACTCTACAATCTGCCTACTTAACCTACCCTTGTTTCATTTGTTAACGAGCTTGACACAAGACAAGGAACTATGCTCAAAAATTTCGCATGCCCCCAGTTTAATGATGCAAAATGAGGTACATGCCCCCCAGGCTTCATTACATTCAACCGGCTGGATGAAATGAAGGTTTACTTTCAATATTTAACTTGAAAAGGGAGTTGTTTCATTTTTAAGGAGGTTGACACAAGAAAAGAACTATCCTCATACCTGATTCATTTTTTAACGAGGTTGACTCAGTAACAGGAACTGTCCTCGCACCTGATTCATTTTTTAAACGAGGTTGACTCAGTAACAGGAACTGTCCTCGCACACACTTACTTTCTACAATCTACCTACATGTCCTAAAACCTACCTGATTCATTTTTTAATGAGGTTGACTCAGTAAAAGAACTATCCTCATACCTGATTCATTTTTTAACGAGGTTGACACAGTAAAAGGAACTTTCCTCGGACACACTGAGCATGGCTTCTAACTGGAAGAAAGACATGTCAATGGACACACCTTGATCATGGCTTCCAAGAGATCTTCATCAGAAGGAAGAACAGCTCTTTGGAAGGAACACATGTCAAGGGACTCAAAAGGGATAAGAACATCGTGTTCAAGTAATCCCATAGAGTTTTCCATGTCAATTACCGGATCTAAATCAACAGTGAGAGGCTCACTTACATCGGTAACTGAAAACATGGGACCAGTTGCCACATAATTAACCCGTGGCAGGGTAGATACCACTTTAGAATCAGCAACATTTAGGGGTGTCATATTATTGGTAGTTGAAACAAGACTAGGGAACGAAAGCTGGTCTACAGTCACAATACTGCCATTGTGAGGGAAAGACATCACGCGAAAGAGTATCGATACGACGGCTTTCATTGCATAAACATAGTCTCGCCCAAGGAGTAAATTGAAATCCAAGGGACCTCGAACTACCATAAGATCAATACAGACAGTTTTACCTTCCAAGGTAATAGAAAACTTAGGAAGGATCCCTAAAGGTTCACTAACGGTTCGGTTAAAAGCTTTCAGATTCTGCGTAATAGGCGCAAGCTGAGGGGAACCCAAAGCTTTCCAAACAGTTGAGGATAAAATACTAACAGAAGCACCCTCATCTACCTGAGTACGATGTATGTCCCTACCACCAGCCTTGACAATGATTTGGAAAGGGATGGAGGAAGGAAGACGAGGTTCTGTCAGTCTATTCCAATCAAAGGAAAAGACCTCAGTGCTTGGAGGGGGTTCTATAGAAACAGGTGAAATGCCCCCCAGCATAGAAGAATCTGATGTAACAAGAAGAACCTGAGCGGTATGAAGTTCACTCTCCAAAGGGAAAGTGTGATCGATCGAATGTGAAATTGAATCGACCACCTGATCAACTAATGGATCATCAACCTGAGTGACATGAGTTTCACTCTCCAATGGGAGAGTGTGATCGACTATACTTGAATTTAGATCAATCACTCCGTCAGTTGACGGTAGGTTGGGAGAAAGTTTACGGTAACCAGTTGGAAATTCTTGCTGTGGAACAGGAAGATTTTCCAACAATGTTGAGGCTTCATCCATGTGAGGGAAAACGTGAGTTTGATGACTCCCTTTGCATAACTTACAAGGAAACCTAACTTTACCCTTTTTCCCAGGAACCTGACTATCACTGGTTGATGGATCAACGGAAAGTTGATGAGATTTTTCTGACCATACTTCCAAGACCTTTGGAATGCCAGGACAATTGACAAGGAAGTGGTCACCCTTACAAAGCCTGCAAGGGTATTTGGGTTTACGATGCATGTCGGAATTTTCCTCAACACAACTAACACTTACAGCCGTGGTTGGTTGGTTGACTTCTTTCTTAGCTTGCTTCTTCTTCTTCTTCTTCTTCCCTTTCTTCTTCTTCTTAGCCTCCTGGTTACTAGCATCAAGGCTTTTACCAGGCGAAGAGGAAGAAATGGAGGAAGAAAAATTAGGCGAAGAAGGTAAAGGGTCAACAGAAGGTTGGTGATGTTGAGATGGTGAACTCTGTTGAGGTGAAGCATCCGGTTGAGGTGGAACAATTGGCGTACTTTGGGCCAACGAAGTTGAAAATAACCATATTGGTAATCCTATTGTAAATCCAGGTAATGACAAAGTAGCCATATAAGGAGGACCAACATTTCCAAAGTAAGGAAAAGTACTAGGATTCTCATTAGGAGGGGTTCCTAGGTTGATAAATTCCGGAACATTTGCCATTATATTCAACTTCAGTGAATTTTATTAACAATTTAAAACTAAAATTAACAATTCACAATTCACACCTATGGTCTCTAAAAGTAAAAACAAACAAATTAACACGCGCTATCAAATCTAGGAGTCAAACCACACACAAACAGTAAGCTCTCCGGACCGAAAACACTAGTTGGTGATGAAGCCCAACCTCGCAGAATTCAGTACAGAAATGGCGGGTGGAACAGTTACCTCGGCAACTTGCTTAATGAATAGACCGGCACAAGTTCCTCCACTTTAACCGTCTCGAAGTGAAGTGAACCCCCCGGAAAATCCAAGTGAGTATAACCGACGTCTGCTCCAGGTACAGTGGGACCTTCCCTCCACCGTCACCTCGGTAGAACCCTAAAGATTATGGTCACTAAGGTCACCAACAGTAACAAATACACCTGGGGGAACAGTCTAAACTCCGACAGCACGCAAGGGCAGAGTAGCAAGCTCAATCCCCTTACCGGCTCCTTGACAACAATCCAAGGTTTACCGATAAGTGACCCCTGGCTCCTCGACAATGGTTAATCTGAGGTTTACCGTTTGTAATACGTACTGTCTGGCATCGTTCCCAACGAGGGGGGAATGATCCCCTCACTGGTTCGGACACGAGCTCGTGCTTCTCCTTTAAGAGGAGCTTTCCAGAGTGCAATTGAAACAATTGGATTTATTCTACTCAAGATAAACTATCTGTTTGGTTTTGTAGTCTTGGAGAGTTAAGTACTCTCCTACTCCAAGACACTAGCCTAAGCTATGTTGGTGTTTCAGAGCCCTATAAATGTAAAAATTACTAGATGAATTTTAATTAAGCACTGTGTTATTAAGGCTGTTATTACTCAAATGGGTAAATGGAGATGAAACCAATGGTGTTATGACCCAACTCAAAACTGAATGCAATCGAATATGATAATGTAATCCTTTCAATTCGATGAATCCTAACTAAAGTAAGGAGAGAGTTTCCATTCACTTCCAACAATGCAAAAAATTGATCACTAAGAGAAAATATAACAAATTCTCTAATGCACTAATTTTATGAAGAAAAACTAATGCAAATCAATTCCAAACCATTTTTTTTTTTTTTTCGTGTAAATTCAAACCAAAGAAAACTGATCTAAATCTACGATTGATTTTTCAGAATGTAAACTATGCAATTGTAATCTAAGCACAATTCACTTGAAAAGTATGCGAAGGTAATCTATGCACATTTTTCATTCATATTCCGAAAATGAGAATTCTAATTATACAAATGTGATCTATGCAAGAGAATTCTCAAACACAAGACGATTCTAATGTGATCTAAGAACCAATCAAGTGCAAGTCGAGAAAATTGGGTGAGAGTTCCAAAGATCAAAAAATAAAAACAATCAAAGGCGATTAACACTCATACACAATTTAGCCCCCCCCCGGCGAATGAGGGGGAATTTTTTTTGCAAAAACGAAAGCAAAAAGATGCAAAATTGTGAAAGGACTGAGAGAAACCTCCAAGTAATGACCAAAGGAAATCAAATCAAGAATTTCTCAAAAAAGAGATTCAAAACACCCAATTGATGAAAGCTTAAAGCAGGAATGCCAAGGAAACAAGCCTAGGTGAAGATTTATGGCAGGTAACCAGTGGATCTGGGCAGTAAAAACTAAGAAAAAACAAAATCTAAGAGCAAAAAATGCAAAAAATGGAATTTTCTCAAATTTTGGCAGGGGACGCAGGCAACCCGTTAGCACAGGTGCGGGCCCGCTCTGTGCACACAGCAAAAGTGCGTCCAGGGACGCACTGTGCAGCACTCAGAGGGTGCGTCCTACTGAAAAACTCAAGAAAAACCAAAATAAAACTAATCCTAAGCTAACCCACCCAGAGACAGAATCACAGAGCCAAAACCAGAAAAATAAACCAATTTTCTCAAAGCAAAGTTCACAAAAAGGAAAAGACTTTTCTCATCAATGGAATCCCCAGCGGAGTCGCCAATTTGTCGTGGCGGAAAAAGTCGTTTGTGCGGACACAACTGACCTCCCTAGGAGTCTAAACTCTCTAGCGACAAACAAGACAAAATGGAGTGATCTTTCTCTAAATATACCTTTTAAAACATGAAAACTACAAGTGTTTAGGCTTACCTTATTCCAAAACGCGGTTGTTGTAGTCCGTCCTTGCCGATCCGGATGAGCTCCTCCTTCAAGTCAATTCCTGCAACCACAAACAATCAAACAAATACCAAGCACTTGCATTTCATATAATAAAACATATATTCAACATGCAGACCAAGGAACACATGAAATAACTCATTAACACAAGCTATTGAGAAAAATAAACCAGTTTGTATTAATAACGAAACAAAGAAACTCTTACAACCTGGCCTTGGTGTTGTGCAAGTTCCTCCCAGGGTCCATCAAGGGTTTTCCTCTACTTTGACAAAGCTCACCCACTTCCAAGTAGAATCAAGCAAAGACAATCTCTCCTCACAAGGTTCTAAATGGGAGTCCTAATTCCTGCAGCATTTACCCAAAGAAAATGTATAGCTCCAACCTCCTCTCTCTGGCTCAATGTCTTTATTTATAGTGCTGTAAAGAGGTTATTCAGGTCCACCATCAATGGGATAATCCCCCTCTTTGGGTGGGATAGCTCCCTTATTGATGGGATAAGTTCCTCCTTAATAGGGATACATGAACCAACTGGAGGCGCATCCATTTCATCAAACCGACCTCTAGAAAGTTCTAGAAGTAACCACAAGTAACTTTTTTAAGATGAAACTCGCGCATTTTGCCTTTTACAGAAGGACGCACCTGTCCCTTAACATACAGAGCGTCCAAGGATGCAACTTTTGTGAACATTGTGAGCGTCCCCGCAGGTAAGGCTAGAGAGAACCTGCGACCCCAGAGATAAACACATTTTTGACAAGACTTTCTCTCTTCTTTGAGTTTGAGATGGATAGCAGAGGCATAAGACTTGCCTAAGAGGGTAGCATGACTGTTGATTTGAGCCATACTAACTGTAAGTGGTCATGGTGACATTTTTTAGTGTAACACTCCTAACAGCATTACTGCTCAGCAACATGTGGACAAAATGGCAGACTTCTATGAACTCCATGAGATCGATGCGGAGAATGTGGCAATGAGACTCTTTGTAAAGACATTTGCAGGTGATGTGAGGAAATGGTTCAGAGGTTTGCCGGTAGCAAGTATCACTACCTTGGCCAAACTACAAAGACAATTTTTAAATCGATGGGAAGTGAAAAAGAATCCCCTTCAAATTTTGGCTGAATATGAACAAATCAAAAGAAATGTTGGTGAGTCGGTCCAAGATTATTGTGTTAGATTCAATACAGTCTATAACAAGATTCCAGATCATCTAAAGCCATCTGTGGGACTAGCTATGATGAAATTTCCGGATGGTTTTGACACTGATATGGCCTACCAATTAAGAGAGAGAGAACCGGCCACAATGGAAGACATGCAGAAAATTGCGGTCAGCGTTGAAGCAAATCTGTTGTCCAAGAGAGCTAGAGCGAAAGCAGAAAAGAAAGTCACGGTTAAGGAAGAGTCTTCTTCAATGGATCAATTACTCAAAAAGGTAGAGCAGATGCTTGAAAGGGTGAAGCTCGACAAGCCTAAGCCACAAGTTAGAAATCCTAACTTTCGTGGCCAGCAGCAGCCACAATATAGAATAAGACAGAGAGATCAACGAACCCAAGAGCAGGCAGCACAACAGCCAGTACAGACACCTTTGCAGCAAAATTTTGTGCATGGACTGGAGTCAGATGAGGACGGGAATGTAATAGGTGAAGAAAACCACCTCTTTACTCCAGATGAGATGCCTACTTACATTACCAAAGAAGAAGAGTATGCGGTGAGTTCAGCTGCACACAAAGACGCGGATTTCATTCTGGCTAGTGACACTGTTTTAGAAGAAGAACCGGAGGAGTATCAAAGGGGGTATATGAATGCTCTGTCCGCATAGCAGCAGCAATATTCGCTTAGAAACAGAGATGTGCCGACCAAACCAATTCAGAAAAAGAAGGATGTTGAAGCATCAAAGAATGATTCATCAGCTACACAAAGAAAAGGAAAGGAGGCGGTTGGTCCGGAGAGCAGCAAATCAAAATCAGCAGAACAATCACAGCAGCAAGCTGCATCAAAGGAAAAAGAAAAGAAAGAAATCCCAGTCAAATAGGTAGAAAAGACTCCCGCGTTTAGCTTAGAGAATGAGATTTCTAAGTTAAAGGTATCCATCCCCTTGACTGAAATAATGAAGAACAACAGTTATAGAGGACAAGTATCTAAGATGTTGAATTTGGACCCAATGTCCGACATGGTAAATGTAGAAGATGATCAGCCTGAAATGATTTTTGGGCCAGCATCGAAAGGTGAGTCTCCTGACAACGATGTGCCACCCTTTTATATCAGTTTACGATTGCATGATTTTGTGTTACATAATGCCATGTTCGATTCCGGAGCTTCTCACAATCTCATGCCCAAGGCTATCATGGATAAGCTCGGTCTGGACATCAGCCGACAATACCACGATCTCTATTCATTTGATTCCAACAGAGTAAGATGTATAGGACTCATCAAAGACTTGGTTGTGAGTTTGGATCAACTTCCCATGAAAAATGTTTTGATGGATGTGGTGGTAGCAGATATTCCTCCAAGGTTTGGAATGCTTCTTTCCAGGTCTTGGGTAGCGAAATTGAAAGGGACACTACAGCTATATTTCTCCTATGCAACGATTCTGGTGTTTGGACAAATGAGGAAATTATATCGGGAACAAAAAATGAAATATATGATCACCAGCAAGGAGAAACCAATAAATCATCCAATTAACTATGTACATACAGATTTAGAGTCTTTTGTTTTGTTTTTAGACAGTTTAAATGATATAGATAGTCAGTTAGTAGAAGCAGATGATATTCCGGAAATAACAGAAAATTTCAGAGAAATTTTAAAGAAAGAAGGACAAGAATAGTAGAACAATGTTGGGCAATCAGCTGAAAGTAATGGACAACAAGCAGACAAGGCACAACAAACAGATTTCCAGCACTTGCAAGAGGATGAAGAAGGTTTGTGGACCATGGATTTTGATGGAGCAGTGGGAAATGATGGCGCTGGAATTGGAATTTGGGTACGCAGTCCTTTCTCCACCCCAAACAAAGTGCCTAGCAGCGTGAGGGTTTGCTCTTACAAGCTGGCCTTTGAGTGTTCAAACAATGAAGCTGAGTATGAAGATCTAATTGCTAGCCTAAAGATTCTTAGAAAGCTGAATGATAAAAGGACTTCGGTATATGGCGACTCCGAATTGGTAATAAAGCAGGTCAGAGGTGAGTATCAAGCAAAGCATCCTAGGATGCGGGCCTACAGTAATGCAGTTTTAGACATCTTAAAATTATTTTCAGAATACACCTTGACATGTGTCCCTTGTATACAAAATAGTATTGCTGATGCTCTTTCCAAGGCAGCAAGTAGTTTGAAGATCCCCATGAACTCCAACAATAAATTTGAAATCCATGTCAAGCATCGTCCAACCATTCCATACAATCAGAGATATTGGCAAGTGTTTCAAGATGATGAGGAGATTAAGGATTTTCTACAAAACAAAGGCAAGTTCAAAGAAACCTCAACTGATGTAGAAAATGACGATGGTAAAGGGAATGGTACAGATGATGTGCAGATCAATGAAATGGACGTGTTGCAGTTGAAGAATAACATTATTCATAAAGGCTTGATACCTCTAGAAGAACTTTTTGATCAGGATGATGTAGCCCGCAAGCCAACATTGTAGCCAACAGAGAAGGGTGTAGAAGAGGTCAACATCGGAACAGCTGCCAATCCTAAGTTGGTAAAATTGTCTAAAGCATTGCTGCCAAAGATCAAGGACAAATACATCAGTTTGATGGCTTCATTTGCAGATGTGTTTGCTTGGGACTATTCTGATTTAAAGACCTATGATACCAATATAATTCAGCACACTATACCCATCAAGCCCAATCAAAAACCATTCAGACAGAAGCTGAGAAGGATAAATCCAAAGTTGCTGCCATCTATTGAAAAGGAGGTAAACAGGTTGTACAAGTCAGGTATCATTGTGCCCATCAGATTTTCAGATTGGATCTCTAACTTGGTGCCTGTACGAAAGAAGACAGGTGAGATCCACTTATGCATTGATTTCAGAAATCTAAATAAAGTCCCATTGAAGGACAATTATCCACTGCCCAAAATGGACCATATACTTCAGCGAGTAGTGGGGGCATCTCGTATGTCAATGCTTGATGGTTATTCCAGATATAACCAAATTTTTGTCCATGAAGATGACAGAGACAAGACAGCATTCACCACTCCATGGGGAACCTTTCATTATGCCAAAATGCCTTTCGGTTTAAAGAATGCAAGTGCCACATTTCAGCATGCAATGGACTTGGCTTTTGCGAATGAGAAGGATTTGTTTTTGGTGGTGTACCTAGATGATTTGACGGTGTTTTCCAAATCTGATGAAGAGCACATGCATCATCTAAAAACTGTCTTTCAAAAGTGTAGAAAATATGGTTTATCGCTGAATCCGAAGAAGAGCTTATTCGCCATGGAGGAAGGCAAATTACTTGGGCACATTATCTCAAAGGATGGCATTCGTATCGACCCAGCACGTGTGCAAGAAATTCAGCAAATCGATCTGCCTCGGAATAAAAAAGAGATACAATCGTTCAATGGTAAGATGAATTTTCTGCGTCGCTTTGTGCCTAATCTTGCTGAACACTTAAGAGAGATGACCAACATGCTCAAGAAGGACAGCCAAGTGAAATGGACAGAGGAGGCTGTAAAATCTTTCAATTTGGTCAAATTGGCCCTTTCTTCAGCTCTAGTTCTAGTCAGCCTGGACTACACTCAGGATTTCATATTGTTTTCATTTGCTTCGGAGCACACTATGGCAGTAGTATTATTGCAGAAAATAGATGATCATGAAATACCCATCGCATTCTTCAGCAGAGCTATAAGAGATGCAACTTTAAAGTACAACATCATTGAGAAGCAAGCCCTGGCACTAGTGAAGGCATTGAAGGATTTCCGGGTATATATTCTACATTCTCATATTTTGGCCTTTGTTCCTAACGATGTTGTAAAAGATGTTTTAGTGCAGACCGATCTAGAAGGAAGAAGAGGCAAATGGATTGCAGTCTTGCTGGAATATGATGTGGAAATAAAGCCCACAAATCTGGTCAAAGGACAGGGGTTGGCGAAGTTAATGGCCGAATCAAACTTGCATGCCTTGGACATAAATCTGATCGCTGCTATGTCTGATGAGAACGAGGAAATATCACCCATTCAGGTATCTGAAATGTTTGCTCTGTCCCCATGGTATTCAGGTATAATATATGTGCTAAAAAATCTATCACCACCGCCTAGCATGACTAGAAATAAAGCGAGAACAATCAAGCTGAAGGCTGCCAAGTTTTGCATTCTAAATTTTGCGTTGTATTGGAAAGATCCTGGTGGCATTTTGTTGAATTGTTTGGTGGAAGAGGAGGCAAAGAAAGTCATGGAGGATTTCCATGGAGGAGAGTGCGGTGGTCACCTTTTTTGGAAGTCAACAACAAATAAAATTTTGAGAGTAGGGTACTATTGGCCTGAATTGTTTGTTGATGTGTACAAGATGGTCAAGCGCTATCATAAATGTCAGATTTTCGAAGGAAAACAGAAACTATAGCCTTTGCCACTTAAGCCCATTAAGGTGAGCGCTCCTTTCCAGCAGTGGGGGTTGGATTTCCTTGGGGAAATTCATCCCGCTTCTTCCGGTCAGCATAGATGGATCCTCACAGCGACAGGTTATTCACAAAATGGATTGAGGCAACTCCCACCAGACAAGCTACAGATACGGTAATCATTTCATTTCTCAAAAATAACATCTTGTCTCGCTTTGGTTGTCCGAATAAGTTAATCACCGATAATGCAGCAGCTTTCAAATCAAAGAGTATGGTAGAATTTTGTCACAAATATCACATCATTTTGGGTCACTCAACTGCCTATCATCCGCAAGGCAATGGATTGGCGGAATCTTCGAATAAATCATTGGTCAACATCATCAAGAAGTTGCTGGAAATAAATAAAAAGAGCTGGAATAAGAGGTTGGTCCATGCGCTTTGGGCAGATCGGATCAGTTAGAAAAAAATCCATTGGTATGTCACCGTTTGAGCTTGTTTATGGAGTTGACATAGTATTTCCCACCTCTCTTGCTGCCCTGGTAGTCAGACTTCTTCAGGAGGCAGGAAGTGAAGAAGATCCCATGCAGAGAAGGTTGAATCAAATGGTCCACTTACAGCAGACAAGAGAAGAAGTTTTCAAGAACACATCCAAATTGCAGGAGAAAATAAAGAAAATTTATGACAGAAAAGTAAAGGCAGATAAATTTCAATTGGATGATGTGGTGTTGAAGTGGGATGCAAGGAATGAGGAGAAAGGTAAGCACAAAAAGTTTGAGAATCTTTGGAAAGGTCCTTTCAAGATTGCAGCATATAGGGGTTAGAATGCCTTTCTTCTGAAGGAAATGAACGGGGAAGATTGTCCAGGAGGGCTGATCAATGGTTGTTTGCTCAAGAGGTACCACTGCTAATTTATGAATGCTGCTTCCACTATCATTGTAAATACCATTTTTATTTCAGTTTGGTTTCAATCTGTCAAGTTAGTTTTTGAGTCATTTCAATGTCAATTTTGAGTCAATTTCTTGGTCATTTCAGTTTCATAAATAAGTCAGAGTCCTGTGTTGTAGTCGAAATGATGAGTAAGTCAGATTCCTGTGTTGTGTTGTTGGCACCTCCAAGGAGCTACCATCCCCCATTGGAGCCAATGTTAGAGTCGGTCTAGTTAGTCCTCCGTCAGAGATCAAAACTCTTTATGCATTTCATTTTTAGGTGTCCCGCTCCATTCACTCAGCTGCATTCCGCTAGGGGCATGCCATGATCTGACGGAGAAAGTCATGCTAGTCATTTCCCCTCATGTCTGGCTCTCACTGGCTTATGTCTTTGTGTCAAATAATCAAAAAGTCCATAAAAGTCAAAGTCTGGTCCTTTAATGGACAAAAGTCATTTTTGGTCATTAGGTCTAGGGATTGATCAGTTTGGTCTTTAAATATGTCCAATAAAGCCATGCAGGCCAGAGTGATGCTCTTGCAAAGTAATTATCCGCAGATTTCCATCATCTTATTAATAAAATTCGACGGTTCTTAAAAACTCTATTTTGAAGAAAAGTCAAACAATGCTATTGGTGACAAAATTTTCAAAAAAAGGGTCGAAAATTGATTTCTTCAGGTGCAGTCATGGTTTTCGCGGCCAAATGCTCTGTCATGCAATCCCTGCAAAAAAGTGTCGAAAATTTCATCGTTTGAGCCCAAAATTCAGAGAAAAAGTGAAAATCAGGGTTATATTAAAGTCAGTGAAAAAAAAGTGTTGAACAGGACATTAGAAAAGTGGGTTTTTTGAAAAATTAAATTTAAATCATGTCCTCCAAGTCTTATACATAAGTGTCCATCACAAAACAAACTCATTGTGCAATCAAGGCATTGGGAGAACGTTGCAAGGTCGTGAGGTGAGCAATTGAGCGATTTGGAGCAATTGGAGGGAGTTTCAGGTTGCGTGGGGCACACAAAGCCCGCACGCAGTGTTAAATCATAACCAGCGCGACGCACACAGAGCGCGCAGCACACTGAGCTTTATGCGCGACGCACAGGGACAAAACGCCCAGAACTTTACCAAATCACCTCAAATATTTTGTGGAGCTCATTTATTTGCAAGGTAGGCTCGAAACATAACTTGTGCATCAAATTTTTATGGGTGATATAAGGGCTTTTATGCCTGTAATTAAATGCAAAAAAATTTCATAAAGCAAACACAAGAAGACATCAAAGAAAAACTATTCTGCTAGGGTTTGTGCCATAGTGTTGTTGCTGCCAAGGTTATTTTTCCTACCCTACCCCTGTTCCTTATTCCCCTATTGCATTCTTCCTACTATCACTACCCTAAACACTACCAAACTCATTATTTCCTTACCCCTCCTATCACTCAATACAAACCCTAAAACCCTACCTTGCCAAAAAACCAAACCCTACCCTATCAAAATGCCCCAAAGCTCCCTACATATCCCTAAACAAAATTCTCCTATAACCCCTATTCTCATTATATTATCCCCCTCCTAATACTCCCTTGTTTCATTGTCCCCTTGGTGGCAAATTATCAAAACAACATAGCTTTCATCATCATCAAAGGGGCAGCCTAAATTCAGTTTATAAAACAGCAGTCATGGCATTCGAGGTTTCATCAGAGTATGAGGAGGAAACCCACTGTGATACAGCTTCAAGAGAACAGGCCCCCAAGAGACATCACCGGAGTGGAAAACATGTTAGAGATGAGTGAAACACCCTCACCGAGTTGCAGGCATGCCCTCTTGCTATGTCATGTTTCCAACATTTAGCATGTCTTGAATTTTGTCAAAGGGTGGAAAATGTTAGAGTTCATCATGAGTTGGCCCGTCTTTTTGTACTTCACCTACATGGAGGTCAGTCTATCTTGGCTGGGGTCACTTTCACATTGACACCTGAAACCGTATCAGTGGCAACAGGCATACCAAACATTGGAGAACAGTGGCATAAGAAGAAGAAGGTGGAGAGCATCATTATGAGCCTTACATTAAGGCCAGTTCTTTGAGTCAGCTTACAAGAGTCTTCCTGTTCAGATTTTTGAGAGATGAGTATGCTCCGCTCATGAAATTGATCATGAAATACTTCAGTTGTGAGGGGAGGTTTTCTCGCCTTTATGCCTATCACATCAGGTTGCTCATGCATTTTACCAGGGTGTGAATGATGAACCTCCCATTTTTCATTTGCGGGAACATAGAGAGGATGAAAAATTGCATGCAGCACAAGACCCCTCGACAGCAGCTCAACAGTGTTTATCACTTTTCTCTTATCCGGATTTTGGTGGACCATCAGTTGGGATTGCAAGGTATTTCTTGGGATGACTTCATCTCCCGTGACTTCTTCAGCACTCCACAGGTAACATCAGAGGCAGAGCGTGAGATAGGTGGCCCATCTCATCAGTATGAGTGACATGAGACTACTACTATGCCAGTATACATCACCTATCAGAAAGGCAATAGACCTTTGTTTGCAGCAGCAAAGCGAGTGTTATCTCCACCCGGGGTGGAAGGGGCCTCGCTTCTGACATCAGCATCACAGGAGCAGGGCAGAGGTAAGGAGCCAGTGCAGGAGGAAGGGCCATCAGGTGAATGAGAGACTGAATTCGTTCTCCTCAATGATGATGAGACAGATACAGAACCAACAAAGGCAGAGCTTACATAGATCATCCAGGAGCAACAATCAGTGATTGAGGCCTTATCCCTTGACTTGGAGAGGGCCAAGTGGAACATGAAGTACCAGGATCAGAGAAACAAGCAGCTTGAGGACCAGCGGGCGATTATGGAGCTGCAAAACATTCGTGAGCATCACCAAGCTGCTCAAAGGAGAAGAGTTGAGCTCACATCATTGGAGCAAGAAATCAATGAGGATCAGGAGGCCAACCTTGAGAGGGTCAACATGCACTTGGAGAGGCTGCTGGACAAGGCCAATCAGGACTTTTCCTTGCTGAGACACATGGCTTATCATTACAGGACATGAAATATGAGTGCAAAGGCCCGGATAAGGAGTTTGAAAGCGAAATTGAGGAAAGCAACAAGAAAAGAAAAAGAGGCAAAAGAGCAAGATCGGCTTCGAATCTTGGCTAAGGCTTCCTTGGCACATCATAGCACTCCATATAGAACCTCCAACCCAAATTTCAAGGAATTTGGGGAATTTTTGGTCACATGACAAATTTTTGGGCAAAACACAGGTTTTTTCTCCCAGTGGCGCGACGCTAAAAATCTAGAGCTCCAAATGAGGAATGGTTTGCATTTTTGGATTCAGCATGGAAAATAACGACTATTTGTGCCCGGACAAGAAATTTTGGCAAGATATGAATCTCCAAAAGGTCAAAAAAAACCCAAAAATGACCTCTCTGCCCCTTTTTTGACACACAGGAAGCAGTCTTGGGAGAATGGAGATTTGGAGGGGAAATGAGCACCAAATTCAGAAATTCCAGTTGGGTTAGAAAGTAGACAGGACAGGCTTTCCAACAAGCCCACTTGGGCACATTTTGGATACCTGCAAGTGCCCCAAAATATGCCCCAAAGTAGCGCGGCGCACAGAGAGAATGGCGCGGCGCACAGAGGAAAAATTGCCAAATTTGCTTCCGTTTTGCGAAATTTCGGTTTGCGACTTCTCCAAGTGGGCCCGCTCATCTACACTTCGGTTTTTTGGCACCAAAAGTGGCATTTAAAGCATTTTCTTTCCAGATGGACTTCTATCCAAGTGGCGAAGGAAGGCAAATGGTCACCCAAGCCAAATGTCATGTTTGTAGCGCTGCACCTGTAGCTGATGGTTGACTCTTCATCTCCATTTTGTAATGATTCGAGTAACTCCCCAACCGTTGGGCGTTCTATCTCTTCATGGAACATTCTATATATTGTATGTAAGCTATTTGCAAAGGGTTGGTTGGCTTGTAACTTCTAGGAGACTGTGGGAAAGAAACTCTGTTTCTTCACTGTGTATTTTTGACAGAGAATTAATGAAAGGCAGCGGCTCTGTTTCATGAGATTCTTGTGGTTGTGAGTGTAGCAAATGTGTCTCTTATATTTTCATATGTATTTCGCTATGTTTCATAGTTCAATTCATGTTCATTTCCAGTGAAATTTTCTGAGTGAGATTAGGTAGAATTCAATTTTATTGCTCTGCCTGTGGGAAAATTTCACGTTCAGTGTTTTTCTTCTATTGAAAAGGATTCATGTAACTATGCCATTTTCACTTTCTTCAGCAATATATTCATTCCGCGTTACCTCAAACTAAATTGCTACATTTTCCGCCTGCTTTGCCTCACAGAATAATCTATGTCTTTGTATTAAATTCTCTGTTCCTTGCTGACCGTTGGTCCCATACCATCCCATAAGCTCGGTCATTCATAAAAATTGTTTCTTGTATCCCTATTCACTTACTAGCCTAAAATCAATATTTCACTGTAAGTCATCTCAGACTATTTTTGCTTATATATTCATTGAACGTGACTCGGAGAGAGCCCTCTCCTGTTCTGGCAGGGCTAGCTACCAGACTGAGCATGGTGTGTGGTTACCCTAATTTTTTCCTTCCTTCAGCCTAAGGCAGATTTAGGTGCTAACATGTCTCACATTTGGTACAATGAAACATCTTTTCTTCTATAAAACTAAAGTTTTTTACTGCTAAATTGCATTGTGAGAAAATAGGCTTGAAGGGATTTGAATATATATTTTATATGTCTAGTGTACCCTCAACCTAATTGACAAACAAGAGTCTATTTACTAATCAATAGACATATTTTTGGCAAAAAGATGTACAATATCACATAAAATGTGTTAGTTATGATGTTTCACCTTTTTTGTAGTTGTGAGCAACAATTTAAGATCATCCAAAGACATTTTTGTCCTCAATGTTGTGATGATAGTTGGCTAAGTAGTGTGCAGTGTGCATGTGCTTCTTTTTGTTTGACAAGATTTTTAAATAACATTATGGGAAATTATTTCTTTAGGAGTTTCTTTTGGATGAAATCAAATTCAGCTACAAATGATGGGAATAGGTATAGCTACATTATAATAAAATATATGCATTAGTTTTTTTTATGAATTAAAATGCAATCATGTTTAATTGCAAATGATGATAAAATTTACAAATGTGTAACATGAAGAGATAAATTTGTTGAAAATCCATGATTTATTTCTTTCTTTTTCTCTTACATAACTTATTGAGTGCAAGAGGTAGACTTACAATGACTTTTTCATTTTCTACATTGCCATCCTTGATTTCCAAAGTATATTGCATCCCTGATTTCCTTGCACTTGTGACACTTACACATATTGTCCCATGTACATAGTCTTCAGTTGTTGCTAGAAACCTTTTGATTGATGTGTTAGGGATGAATTTGTACTCTTGGCAAACAGGAGAAATATTTTATATGCTTGTATCTTTGTTCACTAGTAATATACAATCAAACTCACTGTGCCATGTGCTTCTTATATATTTTGTATGCCATGTGCTTCTTTTCATTTAACAGGATTTCTAAATAGCTTTATGGTAAATTCTTTCTTTAGGCGTTGCTTTTGGATGAAATCAAATTCGGCTACAAATGATGGGAATAGGTATAACTGCATTATAATAAAATATATGCATTAGTTCTATTTTATTTTTATTTTTATTTTTTTTTATGAATTAAAATGCAATCATGTTTGATTGCAAATGATGATAAAATTTACGAATGCATAACATGAAGAGATAAATTTTTTGAAAAATGATGATTTATTTCTTTCTTTTTCTTTTTCATAACTTATTGAGTGCAAGAGGTAGACTTACAATGGCTTTTTCATTTTCTGCATTGCCATCCTTGATTTCAAAAGTGTATTGCATCCCTGATTTCTTTGCACTTGTTACAATTACACATATTGTCCCATGTACATAGTCTTCAGTTGTTGCTAGAGGCCTTTTGATTGATGTGTTTGGGATGAATTTGTACTCTTGGCATACAGGAGAAATATTTTCTATGCTTGTATCTTTGTTCGATAGTAGTATACAATCAGACTCACCACGATCATAAGTTGTTTTTGCTCCAATTATGAAATATGTTATACAAATACCTTTCCTTGGAAGAGGTTTTTCCTGATGTTCATGAATAAGATTTCCACAAACATTCAAGGTGATTGTCAATTCACCTTTGGCATTTTCGAAGAATTTCATTTGTCTTTTTTGTTTAATATGTCGTTGTTTTATATGTGACAACGATGTTGCCATGGAAAGTCTTCCCAATTTTGCAGCTAGTCAACTCTTCAATGGTTACACGTATTCATGGTACTGATTTATGTCTATGAATAAAATAACTTCATGTAAGGGAAAAAACAAGTCAAAGGCAATTCAAGAAGCAATTGAGAGACAAGTTATTTGGATTGTAATTGACAATGTTTACCTTTTTTGTTCTGTTTCGAATATTTGTTTTTCTGTTTCACTTCCATGTGATCTTTTAATGGTCCAGTTAGAATATTTTTCATGTTAGAAATGAGACTAAAGTATGCAAAGATATAATATAAAGAAACTTGTATTTTAGAAGTAGTTCAAATCAACCAATAGTTAAAGAAAATAAATGATTATTTTGTTGTTCATTATCTAGTTGGCAAAAAAATAAAGAAGATGTTAAGAACTATAAGCAAATGAAAATAAATTGTTAATGGCATATATATAAGGTCAATAATAAAAATGTAAAATTAGCCTATATTGTAACCTGGAAGAAATGCAAGGCAAGAAATTTACCTTTAAATTGGTGCAGAAAGAAAAATAGTCAAATACCATTACATTATTGTCAAGCAATTGCTTATCTAGAAATTGTGAAGTAATGAAGTGTTGAATTTCAATAAAGTATAATAGAAGATGAACTATGGTGTGGTTAGTCCAATATGCATCTTGATGTAGGTGGCTCCAGAAAAGCTCAAAAATGAAAATTTCTAGATTTCATCGAAACCAAGACAAGATCTAAGATCTCATCGTCCTAATTCCAATGGTGCAAATGAAACTCAAATCCAAATTTTTATGCTCAAGATATTCACAGTAAAAAAATTTGGTCAACTTGGCCCCACTAGCTAAATTTAGCATGTCACTAACTAAATTTGGAGGTTCGCTGAATCTGGAGGTCCAACTAAAAGGATGAAGTCAGGATTCTTATACAAAACAACAAAAAACTTAGCATTTTCATAGCCAACATTTTGTCCTCTTATGCACGATTATACAACAGTGTGGATTTTATGGTGAAATCTCACAAGATCCCTTCAATTGACACATTCAATAAAGCTAAAGGAAGAAATAAGGTTAGACAAGAAGTTGAAGAATACTTGGACTACTTTAGGCAGATTGCTACCAAAGGGGACCTAGAAGTTAACATACATGACATGCACAAGTATATTGATGGCCTTGCCAATATTAACACCATGTTGTTCTTGTTGAAGAAGGAAACACAAGATTGTATAACCATATGTGATCGAGGCTAGAGTCTGATTTTAGCCTAATCCTAATGCAAAGTTTGAGGGAATCATCGCACATTACAAAGCTTGACATCACTATGTGACCGAAGGTCTAAAAGTTGAAGCTAATGAGATAGAGTTTCCTCAAACTCAAGCTTGATATGTTGTTTTGTCTTATTAGGCTTGTTTTATTAGACTCTACCTAAATTTTTCCTATATGGGTATTTGTAATATTGTATTTGAAATAAAATTGTAAGTGGAAGTCCAAGTGTCAATTATGGAATATGAAGGGTAATTAGCTAGAAAAAAAGACAAAAGAAGTCAAAAGGTTATGAGGTAAATCCCAAGGTCACAAAGGAAGATGGATTGTCATCTCATATGTTATAAATATACCCTCATAACTCATGAAATGGCTTTTGGCTTTTGGATTGAAAGCCTTAGAGCATTGTTTAGAGCTTTGGGTTCTCCTTTTAGCATAGAAGGATTATCTTTCTTTGGAGAAGCAAGTGTTGGACTCATGTTCCACTATTGGGGCTAGTATTTGTCAATTGTAAATGTATGTCTGGAACTTTCATTTTTAATAAAAGCTCAGAGTCGGCATGTCTTCATGTATATCTCGTGGATGTAGTAAAACTATTCTTGTTATGTTCGCAATATGTCTTATTTCATTTACACTAATTCTTATGAACTAATTAATTTTTCTTAGTATGAACCTTGTTGAATGCGTGTTGTTATGTGATTTTAATCATGGTCATCTTGTGAGCTTTTTTGCAGGTTAACTTGTGATTCTTTTACTACTTGTGTGTCCCTTTTAAGCTAAGTACTATTACATTCTTCTAAGGGGATCTCTTTCTTTCCCTTTGATGCGATGGAACCTCTCGTGCATTACACTTGACACTTCACAAAGTTCATACACTTTTTTCCCCCAAAGTCATGTATACATCATTATATGCATTTATTGCAGCCAAGGCACACTATGAAAACCCACCACTTCAGAAACCGGTCGTATTCTGGTTGGGACTCCTACTCTAAACAATCTAGGGTCTAATTTGGACTTCACATCGGAAATACCCCTTTCCCTGTTGGTGGCCTCCATCACCGTCAACATGTTTTTTGCAGTAGAAGGAGGGTCAGATGACAAGATGAGTCCATGAAGTCTGTTTGAACCTTTCTTATCTTGAAATGGCTTCTTCCCAATTCTTTACTTCAACATGTTTTTCCATAGTTGTGAATCTGAAAGTTCCCTCGGGGATAAATCAAAACTTTTCAAATTTGAAATTTGACGGCGAGGGTGGAACAACCATTCTTGAGCACACCATTTGTTTTTTGGAATTTTGCATCTATTATGAAATTGATTGTGAGGATACTGCTTGTAGATTGTTCATCGTTACATTCAAAGCATGAGTTAAACAATGGTGTTACACATTTCTGATTGCCTCTATTCACTCTTTCAAGCATCTTGTCAAGGAGATTCATCGTGCCTTTGATAGGTATGACTATGAAACTGTTTATAAGAAAATTATTTATGTCAAAAAAGATCCTGATGAATCTCTTGAACATTTTCAAGATTATTTTATTCATTTATGTTATGAATTTTCCGAGGATGATATCGATTGGAACTTTTTGAAAGAGAAGTTTGAGTATCTTGTTCACATTTCGTTGAATCCATCTGAATATTAATCTTTTGAAAGCATTCCAACATTTAATAGTCATGGAGCTCTCAAATATGGTAAAGAAGAAGTTGTTGTTCTGGTTGACTCTTCATCTTGTTCTCATCAAACAACTCCATGCACACAACTTGAGGTTGGATAATTTGAAAATCAATTTGTTTATCTACTACCATCTTCTCCCGCCCCACATGTTCAAAACTCAAACGAAAGTTTCAATTGTGAATCTGATTTGATTAGTGACACAATTTCCTCTCATTATCCATTAGTTAGGTCCTTTGATCCTCCTGATCTTGTGTTGTCACATAAACCTGTTATAATTGCTTCTTCTAATTCTTAAGAGAATTAAGTCCCTGATGGAGCAAGTGATGACCAAGAAACTTCAGATATATTTCATAATGACTATATGTGCGGTTCTGATTCGGAAAAAATATTTGCAATGTGTTGACATGGTGAATTTTCGCTATGCCAACAAGGGGAACTAACCCGATCGCAAGCCCCAAATAGACCTTCTTTCGTTTGGAATGGCTAGTTCCAACGGGTTTTAAGGGACCCCGTAAACTGTTAAATGGGTTGAAAGATTTCTTCTGGGAAGAAGGCTTCAATTACATTAAAAAAATAAAATAGCTAACCACTATGTATTGAATCCTATCTACACTTCTCCTAACTACTCTAGTTTATGTCCTAACTATCCTAATATATCCTGCAGGAGCATGACAAAGAGAGGTTAAACATCATATATGAATTCCAAGTCTAAATGAATCAATTACTAGTTCACATAAGAGCAAGGTTGCATTAATTCTTAATTGCAATCCAATCATTCATACAAGAATACACATTCCATTTTATGGAAGAAAATTTTGCAACTGATGTCCAACATAGTTTCAAATCAGGGACTGCTTATGAACTAACTATGATGAAGAATTACATTCAGACAAACAAGGCTAATTATAAGTTGTATGGTTATCAAATTTCACAAAAACAAAACACATTTGCATTTATGCCATCAATCAACATCCTGTCTCAAAACACATGAAAACAAAGGATCTTAAATCTAAAACAAAAAAAAGGCTCCTCATTGGACCAAAACAGTCTCCATTATTCATAATAAATCAAAGTTGTTTTTTACCAAACTGAAAGCCCTCCTCTCCTATCTGGAAGTAATATTTATGCCTTAGGCCATGACCCTTCATCTTCCCTTGTTCCTTTCAATATATTGATCCTGTTAGACTTCATCTTGCTAGTCTGTTGTCTTGGAAAAGAGGAGTGCAACAAAATGTGCTTTAAAAGTTGTCTTGAAGATGATACAGAAAAAGACTCTGGTCAATCAGTGAATCTCTTAGCTTCAGGATCCCCTCTAACCTTGAGAAATAGATCAAGGCATGGTTTACCTCAGGACACTGAGGAGAAGTATTCTTGCAGAAAAGTTCTTTTCCCGTGTTCCCCAGGTTCCTCAAGCATTGATGGTCTCAAAACTATCTCAGTAGGCTCTTTAGATAAATCAAGTACATTGGATTTTGGATCTTCAATACAACATGATTATGATAAGCATCTTTCTGGCTCCCCAAAATCCTTGGATGTTTCAGGCACTGTTTTTCCTCTGCTAGAGTCTGGCTCAGATGTAATAGAATGTCGAGACATGGTTATTCAAGAAGGAGCTAAAATTTCCCAGGAGGATAATCTTCTCAGTTCGGAACCTGCAAGTGAGAAAAATGGAATGACAAAGTTGAGCATTTCTGAAGAGGTGTTGGAAGATTTATCAGCAGAAAGTACTGATGATGTAGACTGTCTACTCCTGAATAAAAACAACTCACCGCAAGGGAAAGGGAAAAAACTTTGTCTTGTAGATGACACATGAGTGCTCGGAATTTTTCAGCTGTCTGCAGGCATGTGAATTATGAATGAATTGACAACTTCAGATATAAGTTGATTCCTCTAACTTTCCGGGTTTTTCTGAAATAATTGTGTATCCTGTAAATCACTGGGTGAAAGCAAAACATGCTTTCTGAAAACTTCATTGTCTATGCCTGTTTTAGAAGCATGTGTTTCAGTCTGAGCTTCAAACTAGCTTTACTTGCACCATAATTATGGTTGAACATGGAAAAAGTACGAAAATTTGGGTCGACGAATTTTAACCCAGTTTGTGGACAGACACCAGAGGTGCGCGCTACCCATTGGGCAGGCGCGCTACTCACGCAGAGACAGGGGATTTTCTTGGGAAGCTGCTATAGAACGAGGCACAGCAATGGATTTCATTAATTTGATTAGTATCGAAGGAATTGCTACTTTGCCATACAAAAGGAAATCAAGATTTTTGCAATGTTTTGGAGACCTTTGATGAATCAAGAATGAGGGCGAGACTAAATCTTCTGTTCTACATTCATCTGCGGATGAGGTGAAAGATCAGAGGATCTTGAAAATCTACAATGCAAGGTTGATTTTGCTTGTAAGACAACACCAACATGTCAAACTCAAAATTCTTCGAGCCAACCCACATGCTTGTCAAATAAAAAATGGATAACGATGCTTTGGGGCACTTTGGTAGACTGAACTGTAGACAAGATATGAAGCCATCATATCAGAAATGTGTAGTTGGTAAATGGCTTGATAAACTGCCATCATTATTAGAAATGGTTCAATCTGCTTTTATTACAGAGGAAGCCGCTGAAGCTGAGGGAGCAGGGGCTATGGCTTCAATAACAACCCCTCGAAAAGTCACACACACAAAAAAAAAAATAGCTATCGATTTCACCGGCTTCTTCAGGAGGTTTAGTCCATGAACAGATGAATGGCCAGGGAAAGTGCTACAAAGACAAATGTTATGAGGAGATCCGGAAATCTGTCGAAGCCCGCTCTGACAATTTTCTTTCTACGCTTGTTTTTGAGGATTTAAAGGCTGCACTAAAAGAGGCACGCGTGGTTGCAAAGGAGCTCGTTGATATCTATGACTTTGTGGCACTTTGTTTTCATCCAAGATATGAAATATTTCAACTTACAGTGTAGCTTTATACTGAGAGATTCATTCAAATGCTTAGGTTGCGAAGTGACAGAGCAAATGAGTTGTCGAACATTGAGATTTTGAAGGTAACAGGATGGGTTGTTGAGTACCAAGACCTCCTTGTAAGTTCGCTTATTCTCTGTGGCTCGCACTTGTAGCTTACACGCACCCTTCTTTGAGACTCGTTAAATTCTCAACGGCCCAGTGACGAATATCATAACTCTATTGCAAAATCTTGTGGCTCATAAACTTCACAGCAGAGAACAAGGTGCGATTGCCTATGTTTATTTTTAGTAATGGGATTGACACCTGTAATGCCACCGCTTCATCAGTTTTCAACAGATTCGAGTAGAAGAAGGAGCGCTTTTCTATTTTCAGAAGAGCTGATTGTTTTTTTTTAGTTTTATTTATTAATAATGATAAAAACAAATTCCTGGTCTTGGGGTCGATTTGTTTTCCCCCAGCGGAGTTTGTTTCATATATTAAAAGAAAAAATCATTTGAAAAGAAGAAAAAAGAGAGTTCTGAGCGCTGGTGGAGGAGAGAGAACAGAGCTTTCATTGTACAGATTTTGACAGAGATTTTAATTAAAAAATGCAGCTCTGACCCCTGAGATTCCTGTGGTATGAAATTTAACATTTGTGTCCTCTTTTGTTTCATATGTAGCCTGTTATGTGTTCATGTCATTTCATGATCGTTTCCATTTGAACAAATGAAGTGTTAAGGTAGAATTCATAATTTATATGCTCTGCCTTTAAGTTTGTTCATATTTAATGTTTTCTTCTGTTTGACAAGGATTCATCCTCTATGCCCTTGTCAGCTCCTCAGCAGTCTTGCCATTCCATTTAATCTCAATTTGATGTTAAACTTTCTTGCCTACCTTGCCTCAGGAGATAATCTGTGTTTTTGATTATATTTCTCTGTTCAAGCTGTTTCTTTGCCCCATGCAGCCCAGAAAAACCCCATCATTTATTAAAAACCCCTTTTTATCAATTTACTAGCCTAAAATCAGTGTTCTTTATTGGTCATCTCAGCCCTTTGAAGACCTTTTGCTGAGATAGACCCGGAGAGAGCCCTCTCCTGTCCTCGTAGGGCTAGCTACGAGGCTAAGTGGTTTGATGTTGCCTTGGATTTTGTCTTCTTCAGCCTGAGGCCAAATTCAAGCGCTAACAGATCCGAATACACAGATGTAGAGCCATCAGTGTCACTACTGACATGTAGAAGGCGTTTCTTGTCACTGTAGCGCTTCATTTCCTAGGGAAATGAATAGATGTTGATCAGAAGAGGCTGAATATGTGTCATCTCCTCATGATGAAACCTGGGACAACCTCTCTTTCAGAATATATAGGCAACGAGTGGAAACCGACTGAGAATTCCAGAGGATGCCTCTTTAGATGGAATGCATCTGCTCATGCATCTTTCATCTGGAACCATACTTGATGCCTAAGCACCTGTCCTTCAACCTTTGTTTCCTTCTCTCGGTATTCACTTGTAGAGATAATCGACATCAGTCATGTTCATACAAATATGATAAAAATGCTTAAAAACACCAATCTTGCCTTCGTGAAGCGTTTATAACATCAAAAGGGATAAGCGTGAAAGAATTGCCCCTTGGTTTTTAACCCATGCATTGATCAAGTCCCGCAGGCGAAAATCCGACTTATGCTGAAAATCATTGCATAACACTGAACTGGATCCAAAATCTGGACTTGAAAGATTATAGATGAGAACCTATGCCTTATCGGGTCCGCTGTATGGGATTTTCAATTAAAAATCATGACCACAACGTTTTATTGAATACACAGGATTATATGTGAAAACCCATAGTGGGGCCATACAGCTGGACGTAATTTTTTTATACCGAAGCCCATAATTATCGGCGGGTTCGCCGTATCGCTAATCGCTATATGTATAAACAACAAACCTTTCCGATTGCGATAAGTGATTGGGGAGGCGGACCCGATATACATATGAGCTATGGTTAATAATCCTTTCGGATCCGCAACATAAACCTTCTATTTGAAAAAACCACAAATTCAATTTTTTTCGAAAAACATGAGGATATACGGGAAAACCCACGTCTGGCTGTACAACCGGACTTGAAATATTATATACGCAGGCCCATAATTATCTGCGGGTCCGTTGTATCACAAATCGCTATATATATGGCTCCTGGGTTCCGCCGATTGCGATATGTGATAGGGTTCTAGACCCGATAATATATATATTGCGGTTAATAAAGTTATCGGGTCCGGAAGGCAGGTGCGCTTTTATATATATAGCCCTGGACCCCGCTGATTGTGATATGCGATATGATTCTGGACCCGATAATATATATATTGCAGTTAATACAGTTGTCGGGTATGGAAGAAATGTGTGCCCTTTATATATATAGACTTGGGCCTGGCCGATTGTGATATGCAATAGGGTTCCGGACCTGAGCTATATACATTTTCGTTAATAAAACCGTCGGGTCCGGAAGTCAGGTAAGAATTGTGTTTTAGTGTTGATTGCGGTTAAGCGAAAAAGGGGTAAGTTGGGCATTTTTTTTATAGTATTTCTATTATAAAGAGTCATAATGGAGATAAAGGTGCGATGGAAGGTTTTTGAGGGTTGAAAAGGTGTCGATGGAGGATGTGGAAGAAGGGCTAGAAGGGTTATAAATGGATCATGTGACAAACATTTAAAGAGGGGGCTTAACCATTAGGAATTGAAGATTTTGACTCAGCGATGAGTTAAAGTCTCTGGGATAAAACAGATCCTTCGGAGAGATGCAAGATCAACTTCTAGGGGACCCATTCAAAATTGCTACGAGGGAAAATTTTAGTAGGGTGGTGGTTGTGGCCACAAAAAATGGTGAACCGCTCGGTGAACTAGTTATCTTTGTTTTTAAATAAACCTTGGATCAATAGAACATCAGGGTGTTAAGATAAACTTGAAATGCAAATTGAATAGATGAACAGGCATGGGTTCCACTACAACATTAGTTGCTACAAAGGGGATAAAGACAAATAGCTTCTACCTACTGGCAGGGTTTTGATAGGCATTCTCCAATGGTAATGTTATGGGATTTATTTACCTTCCTTTACATGTTTCCTACTTTCAAAAATCATTTTGGGGCCATCACTGGTTTATCAATACCTATTTAGGTGTGTACCTCAACTCTTTATTTCTCATGAAGCTTGATGTGGATATGTTTATCTGCACTTTATATAAGAATTTCAACGCTATATTTTCATATGATTGAATGGGGCACAGTCATGGATCATGCCATATTTTTAAACTGCTAAGCAAGGTTGGGCTTGCTATATCAACTGGTACTCTGAGCCTAGCAATAGTCCCTACTCTAAATGGCTTCCCAAACAGCCTGTCCTTCTATATTGTCACAAGGACTTGACATTTCATTTTCTTTTAAATAAGTCCTTCCAGTTTCAGGCACAAGGACTAGAGCACAATTGGATTTGCCATAGGGTATATGACAATGAGCTTAGCCCATGAAAGGAGGTTTACTTGTAGATAACAGGTATTGGACAATTTAGTGTGGTGGATGGGACCAATGGAGAATCACAGTAAACCTTAGAGGCAAGTATAGGCTAGGTCTAAGTGGGATTTATTTAAAATGCAGCGTTCCTCCATGCCAGTCCAACTGTAGTTACACATTTTTTGTTTTATAAAGATGCCCCCACATGCTCTAGATATCCAAGTTATTGACAGATCTCACCTAGTTCCCAACAGATGCCAATGAGTGGCTTCAGTTTAAATTCCACCGCTGATTTACAAGTTCTTATGGGCTCATTGAAAATTTGTTTGATTTGCAAGGTAATGATGGATTTAGAATAAACAGACTCACTAGCAGGTTAATGAGGAAAGTAAAGGCTGATGATGGTGAATGAGTGAAATCTGAAAAGGTAAAAGCGAGACTGGAGGACCGGAATTAGTTGGTTGAAAAGGATTGTAATTAAAAACAGAAGGAAAATGAACTTTGCAGAAAAACAAGAAAGGAAAAGGTGGAAATGTGACTAAACTAATAGCAAAATAAAATAAATCCTAACCTACTCAGGAGGTAACCACCATGTGGTGGCTACTGGAAGTATCTTTTGAGATGTTGGCCATTAACAAGGAGTTTTTCAGTTTCTCCCTGTAAAGTTTTCAATCTGTAAGTTCCCTGACCAATTTTTTCCACAACTTGGAATGGGCCCAGCCATAAGTGTTGGAATTTCATGTGTTTACCTTTTGGCTCACTCAGCTTGTCCCATTTCAGGACTAGCTCCCCTACTTGGAAATCTTTATCTCCTGCCAGATGATGATCAAACCATCTTTTCACAATCATTTGGTGATTTCTGAATTTATTTCTGGCTTTATCTCTCAATTCCTCCAACATCATTAGTTGGTTGATCCTCTCTTAAAGCAAGGCTGAAGGGGTTCCTCTTGAATCTTGGGAGAGTTGTAGAGGGAAGGGTAACATTGGGAGGCAAGATGGCTTCCTATCCATAGACAAGGAAGTATGGGGAGTTTCCTAAGGCCACTTTTGGGGTGACCCTATCGGCCCAAAGGACATTTGTTAGAGCGTTGTGCCAATTCCTCTGGTTGTCAACGACAAACTTATGGATTATGTGTATGAGGTTCTTATTTTAGGACTCTGCAACTCCATTTCCCTGGGGTAATAGTTTGATGCGTACCGTATGTGAATTGATTTATTAATAGCAAATTCTGTCAGTTTCAGTGATGAAAAGTAAGAAGACTTATCAAATATGAGAGCGTCAGGGATGCCATACCTGTTGATAATTAATTTCTTAATAAATGATATTACCTCATCTTCGTTTACCTTCGGAAGTGGGATGGCTTCGGTCCATCTAGTGAAGTAGTCAGTCGTTGTGAGTATATACTTATGCTGCTATGAGGAGTTTGGTGTGATCTCACCTATGACATCTAGGCCCCATTTCTAGAATGGGAAACAAATCATAATGGGCCTGAGGGGAATAAAAGGCTTTCTTTCTCGTCCTGCGGTGGTTTGACACACCTTGCATTTGCGAGCATAGGCATGAGAGTCTCTGAAAACTGTGGGCCAATAATATCCGGCTCTTAATATTTTGTGAGCAGTGGTCTCTCTGCCATAGTGACCACCTGCTGGGTCGTCATGCATTTCTTTCAAGACATGGTCGGCATCATCCTTTTCCAAACACCTCAGCCAGATTCCATCATAATTTTTTCTGTATAATATGTTATTGGCCAAATGATACTGATTAGATTTCAATATAATTGTTCTCCTTTGTGATGCATCCATGTGTTCAGGACATGATCCCCGTATTAGATAGAAGCGTGTGTCGTAGTACCACGACTCAGGATCCAAAAAGGCTTCCAACGTTTCTCTCTCATACATCAGCGCTTCGTTAATCCATAGGGGCTCCTCCCTGAATTCCATTTGTGCATATTGCATGCTCTGTGTTTCTGGTTCTTCGGACGCCCCTTCTTTATCCACCAAGGCTTTTGTTGCTAGCCTGCAAAGTCCCTGTCCTCGAACTATCTGTGTCGGCATAACCTCGAGGTCAAACTCTTAAAGGGTGGTTATCCAATTCCCTCTCTGTTCACCCATTTCCTTCTACACAAAGAGGGCTCTTACAGCAAGATGGGGAACGATTACTTTGGTCCTGGCCTTTAGTAAATAAGGGCAGAAATGTTTTACGGCCTTGAAAACTGCAAAGCCCTATTTCTCCACGTCCGGGTAGTTGAGTTCTACCCCTTGGAGATTAGAGCTCATATAAGAAATAGGGATTTCATTGCCTTCATTATTTTTCTGAGTGAGTATTGTTGCATATGAAACATCATAAGCAAAAGTGTACAAGAAGAATTCCTTGCCAAAATCGGGACTGACTAATGCAGGAGCTTCAATGATGGCTTCCTTGATTCACTGAAACGCTTTCTTGGCTTCATCGCTCCACTTATAAACAATGTCTTTCTTCATTATTAGCTGCATGGGGTGCACTATTTCGGCGAAACCTGAGACAAATTTCCTAAAAAAATTGATCTTCTCGAAGAAATATTGCATTGCTCTTTTATTTTCAGGGGGTTGTATTCTCATGATAGTCTCTATTCTTTCAGGATCAATAATAGTCCCTTCTTTAGAGAGGTTATGACCCAGTATTTTCCCCTCTATGACTGCAAAGACGCTTTTCTTGGGATTCAACGATATCTCGTATCTTCAACATCTTTCGAAGATTTGTTTCAAGTGACAAATATGATCCCTTCTGTGATATGAAAACACTACGATTTCATCCATGTATACTACTACTGATCTGTTAATCAACCCTCGGAAAGTTATATCCATAGCTCTCTAGAATGTGGCGCCCACATTAATAAGTCCAAAAGGCATTTTTTGATATGCGTAAGTGCCCCATTTAGTGTTGAAGGTTGTCTTAAGCTGATCCCCATTAGATACTAACACTTGTTTGTATCCTGAAAATCTGTCTAATGGGGACAACATTTCAGACCCAGATACGCACTGAAGAATGTGTTCCATAGAAGGGACAGGATAGTTATCCTTTTATGATGCTTTGTTCAAGTTTCTAAAATCAATACACGGCTTGATGTCTCCATTTTTCTTTCTTACTAGCACGAGATTGGATACCCAACATGTGTGTCTGACAGGAAAGATGATTTTAGCATCCAGCATTTTGTTTAATTCTTTCTTCACCAACGGTTCTAGGATTGGATGCATCTTACGAAGCTTTTGTTTGTAGGGCCTAGCCTCCTTTTCGAAAGGATTTACATGCTGAATAATGTTGGTATCAAAGGTTTTTAGGTATCCATATGTCCATGTAAAGACGTACTTGTATTCTTTAAATAGCTTGACAAATACAACCTTTTCTTGTGAAGAGCACCCCAAGCCTAGATTGACATTTTTTGGGTCTTCTTTGGTACCAAGGTTGACCTATTCATACTTCATGGTTGAGATATGCATTTCGCAGTTAGTCGAGTGCTTGAATTTATCATGCAAGTCATACAAGTGCTCCATCTTAACAACTGACTTGGGAATCACATTGGGTTGATTCTTTTCCTTATCTTCCCTCTCGTTGATAAGCTTGTAGTGCTCCTTTTCATTAATGACTGCATTCTTGAATGTCTTCTCACAGTGCAAGAACTCAAGGATTTTCTCGTCATCTTCGAACACTGGCCAATTTGATATGTTATGAGGAGTGGATGGTCTGAAGATCAATTCAACAGAACATTTATTTTTCTTCAATCTAAAATCAGGCAAAAGTTTAGCAACCATACTAGCCATCAAATCAGCATCTTGGTTTTTCCCTCGAGGTATGTATGTGATATTAAAAGAATTAAAACTGTCAATTAAGCTCCATACCTCATGTTGGTACCTTAATAGGTGTGGCGAATTGCAATGTATCCTTTTCCTTACCTGATCCACGATTATCTGTGAGTCACAAAAAACTTTAAGATTTTTTACCTTCATATCAATGGCTTTCTTCAGGCCCTGCAGCAAGCCTTCATATTTTGTTGTATTGTTGGTGCATGTGAACTCCAACTGGTTGGCCATCAAATGTTGGTTCCCTTGCGAGTCAATGAGAATGCTCCCAACACCTGCACCTTCAAGGTAGTTAGAGCCATCAAAATAGAGTGTCCAAAATATAGAATCTAATGTTACATCAATTGAACTACTATCTACGAAATTAGTCCTATCATCTACTATAATACAAGATAGTTCATTAGTTGGATTATGGGAGGGAGCTTCCAACTGTGTGTATGTCAAAGTTTCTTCAACCGTTTCTACATGGAATTCTCCAAAATAGGTTTTTGTAGCATAATCATTGAAACAATAGTTCCTAAGGATGGAGTTGGTAAACATTACAGGTTCATTGGGACTAGTTAGTTCTGTTACCACATACTTCATGTATCTTTCTCGATCAACTCTCAGCATATCACCTTTTTCCTTCTGAGGCAGCAAGAGGTGGGACCAATCAGTTGAGAAATATCCATTGAGTTTTGCTGACCAATCCCTACTAAGCAGCATTCCATAAGCCTCGGGTATATCGACTACCACTATATCAATGACTTGTGTGTACTGTGGTTTAGCAGCCATCCAAATCAACACATCTTTCAGTTCCCCAATCACTTTCACATTTGTCCTGTCTAATTGCATAATTCGAGTCCCAGTTTTCTCGGGTATCGCATGTAGTCTTTTGGCAACAACATAAGGCATCACAGTGGACGAGGCACCAGAATCTACCAAGAAATTGTGTACATTCATGTTGAGGATCTCCAATGTGATAAGGAAAGGTGGAGTCATGGATTTTGATTTCCTCCTTATCATGGGTGCATTGACATCTTGGGTTTTTTGATTAATTTTAGACAGAGTGGCTTCCATAGCTGATGGTATTTGGACTGTACTGGAGGTGTTGATAGTTTTGGATAATGAATTCTTGGTTTGATTGCTTGGGAAGGTGGGGATTTTGTAGTTCTGCTCATTCATAGCTTTCAGGAGCAGATCTCTTTGTTGCGTTAATTTTAGCAAATCAAAGTATGTGATGTTAGCCCTAGATTTCTTAAGATCATCCACAATATTGTAATCAATGTTATAAATAGGATAGGGCAGAGTAAATATACCAGTTTTATTGTTCTTAGGTGGGATTTTACCATTTGGAGTTGCCTTCGTTGCAGTGGGAGCTGTGTTCTTTTTCTCTAGATAGTTTGCAACTGGGGTATTCTTGGACTCATCACTGGGTCTGCCCTTCTCAACAGAAACTTTGGGAGAGGATGCTTTCATAGTGCAAATATCTTTCTTTTTCTGGTCTATAGCTTCATCGCACCTGGAAGTGGCCCTTTACTTCGTGTGTGGATTTCATTAGTGTGGATTTCTATCATGCACTCTCCTTCGTCACTGTCATTTTCATTTGTATAGAAATCCCATAATACATTGATTTGAGATTCTTCGTCCATGGGCTCTTCTACTTGTTATTCTTCCTCATTTTCTTGTTTTGGCTCCAACTCCACTATAGGTTCTTCTTTGTTAAGGAGTGGTCCAATGAGAGCCAGCTCTTCCATATTTAGATTCCCTTCATTGGGGGGAGCGGGTAACGCAAGTTGACCATGACCACCTTCTGTCTTCTTGTGATAGAAAGGTTTGAAGGGTTTCCTGTTGTTATACTCTCCTCCAGCATTACTTTTCATATTGATGACTGTGTTTGTCAGTTTCTTAATGTTTCAATTCAAACCTTTCACATCTTTGGTGTCCCTTTCTTTGCCCTCAGCCACTTTGCTATCATTCCCACTACTTTTCTTGGATGATTGAGAGGCTTTCTTTCCTTCAGTCGTATGATGACATGTTGTGAGGTTGATCATTTCATTCTCGACTTTTATTGCTTCATCGATAGCACCTTGTAAGGTTTGTGCATTACTTCTCTTGACCCACATCACAGTGGGTACAGGGAGAGCAGAGATGTAGAATTCCATGAGCACCTCATCAGTAGGTCTAGCGGTGGTCGAGATTCTGTTGAACAAAGTATTGAACCAGATGTTAAAATCCTTGACCCTTTCTTTGGTGTCCATTTTCAAATGGGATAGCTCTAAAACTAAGGCCACATGTGTTTTTTCATCGTTGAACTTGTCAAAGAAGGCCTGTTGAAAGGTAGCCCATGAGGTGATCGATTTGGTTCTCAAGCTAAAGTACCATGTGGAGGCTACACCAATCAGGGTAAAAGGGAATAGGTTACATACTATATCTTCATCAGCTACCCCCAGCATGCGCACGACCAGGAAGGAGTGAATACAGTTATCAGCAGTATCTCCCTTCCCAGGGTCGAATTTAGGCAGTACTCTTTCTGCATTCTTGGGTAAGGGATGCTGCTACCCAGGTATCGCTATGGCATCCTGAGCGAGCCAGGGAGGAAGTGCTCCTAGAGGAGATGGGAGTTGGTTCCCACCCGGTTGGAGCTAATTCCCACCTGGAAGAGGAACATTAGCCATATTGTGGATAAGGATGTTCTGGTTGAAGGTTTATTCAAGGCTTTGTTTATCAAGACTTCCCAAATCGGGCCAGGGATTACCATCAGAGAGTGGATCTTCAGGAATTTCTTCCTAGGGAGTGTCGATACTTTGCAAGGATTCAAGCACAATATCTTCAAGAGATGGGGTTGCAGATGTCTCTTCGTTTATGGAACAGATCCTTGGCTTTCTTTTAGCTATCGGAGGTAAAGAGTGAAAGATGGGGAGTTGAGAGAGGGAACGAGCGTAAGCTCGAGTAAGTATTATGACTAGTTGTTCCTGAGTGATAGGATACTTCCACAGTGTCTCTTCTTCAAAATGAGGATTTTCCGAATGAGAGGAAGGGTCTTTTCGATCTTCACAATCCATGCATTAATATTTTTGAGTCCATGTGCGAAATTTATAAATGAAATCATAAAAAGCTATGGACGACAGTTCAACCCTCCTTCTAGCGCCAATTTGTTGACATGGCCAATTTTCACTATGCCAACAAGGGGAACTAACCTGATCGTAAGCCCAAATTAGACCTGCTTTCATTTGGAATGGCTAGTTCCAATGGGTTTTAAGGGACCTCGTAAACTATTAAATGGGTTGAAAGATTGCTTCTGGGAAGAAGGCTTCAAATACATCAACAAAATAAAATAGCTAACCGCTATGTATTGAATCCTATCTACAGTTCTCCTAACTACTCTAGTCTATGTCCTAACTATCCTAATCTATCCTGCAAGAGCATGACAAAGAGAGGTTAAACATCATATATGAATTCCAAGTCTAAATGAATCAATTACTGGTTCACATAAGAACAAGGCTGCATTAATTCTTAATTGTAATCCAATCATTCATACAGGAATACACATTCCATTTTATGGAAGAAAAGTTTGCAACTGATGTCCAACATATTTTAGAATCAGGGACTGCTTATGAACTAACTGTGATGAAGAATTACATTCATGCAAACAAGGCTAATTGTACGCTGTATGGTTATCAAATTGCACAAAAACAAAACACATTTGCATTTATGCCATCAATCAACATCCTGTCTCAAAACACATGAAAGCAAAGGATCTTAAATCTGAAACAAAAGGCTCCTCATTGAACCAAAACAGTCTCCTTTATTCATAATAAATCAAAGTTGTTTTCTGCCAAACAAAAAGCCCTCCTCTCCTATCTGGAAGTAATATTTATGCCTCAGGCCATGACCCTTCGTCTTCCCCTGTTCTTTTCAATATACCGATCTGAATACACAGATGTAGAGCCATCAGTGTCACTGTTGACACGTAGAAGGCGTTTCCTGTCACTAGAGCACTTCATTTCCTGGGGAAATGAATAGATGTTGATCAGAAGAGGATGATTGTGTGTCATCTCTTCATGATGAAACCTGGGACAACCTCTCTTTCAAAATATACAGGCAACACATGGAAACCAACTGAGAATGCCAAAGGCTACCTCTTTAAATGGAACGCATCCACTCATGCATCTTTCATTTGGAGCCATACTTGATGCCTAAGCACCTGTCCTTCGACCTCACTTGCCTTCTCTCAGTATTCGCCTACAGAGATAACCGACATCAGTCATGTTCATACAAATATGATAAAAATGCTTAAAAACACCAATCTTGCCTTCATGAAGTGTTTATAACATCAAAAGGGATAAGTGTGAAAGAATTTCCCCCTGGTTTTTAACCCATGCATTGATCAAGTCCCGTAGGTGAAAATCCGACTTACGCTGAAAATCATTGCATAACACCAAACTGGATCCGAAATCTAGACTTGAAAGATTATAGATGAGAACCTATGCATTATCAGGTCCGCCGTATGGGATTTTCCATTAAAAATCATGACCACAGTGTTTTATCAAATACACAGGATTATACGTGAAAACCCATAGCTGGTCCATACAGTTGGATGTCAAAATTTTTATACCAAAGCCCATAATTATCAGTGGGTTCGCTGTATCGCTAATCGCTATATGTATGAACAACAAACTTTTCCGATTGCGATAAGTGATTGGGGAGGCAGACCCGATATGCATATGAGCTATGGTTAATAATCCTTTCAGATCTGCAACATAAGCCTTCTATTTGAAAAAACCTCAACTTCAATGTTTTTCAAAAAACACGAGGATATACGGGAAAACTACGTTCAGCCGTACAACCAGACTTGAAATATTATATACCCGGGCCCATAATTATCGACGGTTCTGCCATATCACAAATCGCTATATATATAGCTCTTGGGTTCCGCCGATTGCGATATATAATGGGATTCCGGACTCGAGAATATATATATTTTGATTAAAAAAGTTATCAGGTCCGGAAGGCAGGTGTGCTTTTATATATATAGCCCTGGACCCTGCCGATTGCGATATACGATATGATTCCGAACTCGATCATGTATATATATATATATATATATATATATATATATATATATATATATATATATATAGATAGAGAGAGAGAGAGAGAGAGAGAGAGAGAGAGAGAGAGAGAGAGAGAGAGAGATATTGCAATTAATATAGCCGTCGGGTTTGGAAGACATGTGCGCCCTTTATATATATAGCGTTGGGCCTGGTCGATTGTGATATACGATGGGGTTCCAGACCTGAGATATATGCATTTCGTTAATAAAGTTGTCGGGTCCAGAAGTCAGGTAAGCGATGTGTTTTAGTGTTGATTGTGTTAAGCGAAAAAGGGGTAAGTTGGGCATTTTTTTTAGTATTTCTACTATAAAGAGTTATAATGGAGATAAAGGTGCAATGGAAGGTTTTTGAGGGTTGAAAAGGTGTCGATGGTGGATGTGAAAGAAGGGCTACAAGGGTTATAAATGGATCATGTGGCAAACATTTAAAGAGGGGAGATTAACCATTAGGAATTTAAGATTTTGATTCGGTGATGAGTTAAAGTCTTTGGGATAAAACAAATCATAAGGAGAGATGCAAGATCAACTTCTAGGGGACCCATTCAAAATTGCTACCAAGGAAAATTTTAATGGGGTGGTGGTTGTGGCCACAACATAATGAAGAATGATTTTTCTTCTAATTTCTTGAATGTTCTCTCACCTCTTGCTCATTATTTTGACATTTTCCATGAACCTGTCACAACTATCACATATTTCAATGAGTGAGACTTTGAGAATGTCGATTCTGATTACAATTGGGAATGTTGGAATGTTAGTTTTATATAAGAATAGGGTGAGGAGTAAATATTCTCTTTATGGTATCTCTTATCTATCATTCTATCAACCTAAAGAAACATAGAACGAAATTTATTATTTTCAATCAGCTCCTCTCTATGATTCATCAGATCATCAAGATTCCTTTCTTTCTGAAAAGGAAATTTTTTATTATGGTTGTCTTGATATATTCATTGATTCATCTAATGAATCTATATCTTAAACTGTCGATTATTCCAAGCCTTTGGTTTTTGATGATTTATATTCAAATATCTTGGAATTACCTCAAGTTGTTGATACAATTCATCCTACGCTGATGGTTATGTTAGGTTCTCGCAGTCTTGATATAAGTCCCAAGTATGATCAAATTGATACTCTTTCCTGGGAGAATCCTCATAAGGTGATTGCGAAAGGTTTAAATCAACCCATCTCTCAATCTACAAATCCTTTACCTATTTTTCACGATCCTATTGCTCAATGGTTATAGGAATCATACCTGGCAAGCCCATTTGTGAAACGCAAGTTCATGGCTTTCTTTATGTTTGCCAAGTTTGGAAGTTCGAAAGAATGTTTTGATATGATAGTTTGTTGCAATGTATATATTCACCACAATGCATTAGGAGAATGTCTAGCATATTCTTTCTTATTATTTTTATGCTTGTGCTTTCTATCTTCGAATTCTGGAGCATGTCACGTTTAATATTTCCTGTTATATGTTGTTCTTGATTATCTTTCTTTTTGTTGATTCCCTCGCTCGTATAGGTTAAGAAATGCTTCGATGGTTTCATTGGAATTTTAGTTTTACATAAAACTAGCCTATCCCCTATTAGTTTAGGAGTAGGGTTAGTTTATTTTAGTTTGTTTTTCTTTTTCTTTACTTTTTCCCTACCCTTTCCTTACCTTTTAGTCGTAATAAATTTCACATGAGACTGTGTTTTGCTTCCAAAATGAGCATGGAAAATTCAAGAGGACATTGTTCAACTATCAATGTTTGGATTTTTGTTATTCTTTCTCTTCGCATGGACCTTATATATTTTATTCGATGATGCCCAAATGGAAAATACATTCTTTCTCAGAGAGAGATTTAGTGAAATTGCGATGCTTGAATCTATAACTAGTCCCCTCTTCTTTAATCGGTTTTATGCTTGATCCATTCAACCTTGTCAACTAAGTCGAGTAGGGTAAGGAGGGGAGGAAACTTAAACAAGTGGACCACATTTTAGAGCTATATAAACATCCTTCTCTGAAGGGAAAACATCTTCTTCTCTCAATAAGTTAGGATCCCTCTTTTTCCCCATGAAATAAATAATTTCTAATGCATATTTCTATAACATGTTAAAAAATGAATAAAGGGCGAAAGAATAAAAACGCTTCCTGTGTAGGGAGGTGAAGCAAGCAACTCCATCAAGGTAATGTCCAAGCTCTCTGGCAGCAAAGAAATGTTTGTGTTCCTGAGCTGACTCTGTTGGGGTACTGTCTAGGCCTGCTGGTACTGGAGTAACACCAGAGATGAAAACCAAGACTTTAATAATCCTTTCTTGCTTGCATAACTATATACTCATCATCCCCAATTGAAACAACTAAGTTTGACTTGCTTTTGTTAGTGTGTCACTGATGAAGAGAATGAAAGTGAATATATATTTAACTCAAGCACAATAAAGAATCTATGGTAATCAATGGAATGAAAAATACTTCTTGAAGAGCTAGACTTGGTTTATAGAGTTAAGACCCATACAAAAAGTTGGAGTTCTACCAGTGTGTCACCAAGTGTTGTAGTTGCTACAACCTCCCTCCAAAATTTTTCCTATGCCTTGATTTTGGAGCCTACCTTATGTTCATACGAACCTATATTTCTCTTTATTCAAGTAATTTCCTTTCGATTGTGAAGAATTATCTTTGCATGTAGTGCTTGTAATGACATCATTAGATTTTTTTTATCATAACTAAGAATTTTCTAACACAATCCATCTCTTGCCCTAATATTGCACTTATTGTTGGCCTTCCCCCTTGGAAATGCACAATCCAATGTCTCTAGAAACTATTGTTGGGGATAATACTAAGAGAGAGGGATGAATCAGTATTGACAAATCAATAACTTTTTCCATTTCATAATCAGATTTATATACGCTACTTCAGTGAAGGGAACTCAAATGTTCCTAAGGAAACCAACATATATCCAGTGAACTTATGATTCATTTAATTCATCATATGTTGATCTTTAATCAGTGCATTAGTACTTTATTAAACATTAAACAATAACCATGTGCAGTAATAATAAAATAAACCATCACACATAAGCAACACACATGAACACCAAGATTTAAGGTGGAAACCCAATGCGGGAGAAAAACCACGTATTGTTGTTGTCTCTTTCTTCTTTTAATATAAATAATAATATGTTTACAATCTTGTACTGGTGTAGACTCATACTAGTATGTAGGCACCCACCTGCAAAAGGCTACAACCTTCTCTCGTTCTCCAGCTTATACTAGAATGGAGCTACAACCCCCTAACTCTTGTACTGGATGATATGTTTACCAGTATCTATGCGCTGGCCTACCAACTTCAATCATTCTCTAGCTTCTACTAGAAGGGAGATACAACACCCTAACTCTTGTACTAGTTGATATGTTTACCAATATGTAGGTGCCAACCTACCACCTTCACTCATTCTCCAGCTGCTACTGGAAGGGAGCTCCAAACCCCTAATCTAATCACAAGCCACTACTGGCAGGAAGCTTTGACTTCCTTACTGAAGGCTCCAACCCTTAGTATCCTCCAGGGACCACGTTTCATAAATTTTCAAACTTGATACTCTTGGTACACAACAACACACTATGAAGGCCACGTTTCATCAAATTTTCATACTAGACCCATCAGTAACATTGAAGCTCAAAATCAATCATCATTGCAATACAACCATCAAATACATTTGTATCAACCAATCACTGAAACTCAACCATCAATCTCTGATATAACTAAAACCCAATCATTAATCTATGAATCAACCACAACTTAATCAATTAATCACTGAAACTCAATCAACCAACACTTAATCAAAATTCAACCAATCAACCGGAACAGACAGAGCACTATAACTAGAACACATATCTGAACCTAGAACACTGCATCAACAATCAGAATGAACTGCAACCTCAAACGCCATATGTCAGAATGTATACGCTACTTCAGTGAAGCCAAACTACATGTATACGCTACTTCTTTTAACCAAACCTGCGTATACCTCCAAAAATACTGAATCATAAAAACCTCTAAATCAAAATTGTACCAACCAATAAAATTTTTAGGATCTATTGTCAAATTACAGAGTTCTAAATACACAGCAGAAAATATCACCCTTCTCACTTAATCAATCAATCAATCAAACTCAGTCTCCTTATACATTTAGTTCTACTTTCATATCTATGAAGACATCATTGACAAATAGCAATAAAACAACAACACTGATCAGATAGATCAGTTATCTTTGAACAACAGGATTTTCTTTTGAATATGCTACTTGGTAGTGTCGAACTAGTGTGTATACGTACCTTCACCAAGGTGAACCAACGTATAGATCTACAAATAAAAACTTATAACTTCGCAACTATTCTAGACTTCAGATATACCCATATCATATCATTTAAAGGACAAAACATTTGTTAGCACTCAGATCTAGCCTATCCATTATCATATCACATACTGATAAGTCATTATGATCTAGATCCATCATCAAATACTCAGGTGCAAACTTAGTCCATATCAAGCAAATCATCAAAAACCAATAACATGCATAATTGATTTTTATCCAACACTTCATAAGATATTCATTACTTCTACACTTAGCCCTTTGATCTTATCCTCCTTATATAGTTTTAGCCTTTCTCAATACCTTGGACCAAAGCAACACTTAGAACCTGTGGTATTCTTAGACGGGATCAAGTAACCGTTATTCCGCTCAATATTTTGGGCTAATACCATGGTATGGACCCTTGGTATTATTTAATTTTAATTTAACTTAATTTTCCATCCCATATGCGCTTTTCCTCTTGTGAAAGTACATGCATACGTATATGCTCTTTTTGTATAATGAACCCTTGTATACAACTTAACATACCTGAAAACATTCTTTTTCCTCAATTGCTTGATTCTGATATGTAGTCCTTTGCTCCATCATCTTGTTCTTTTGTACCATTACTCTGTTACCTCTGAATAGACCTGTTATAATGTGATTTGCCATTGTATATTACTTCTGAACTGATTCCTTTGAACTGTCCTACATTTTTTCACATTTGCAAACACAAATTCCATGCATTCTGTCACATCTTGTTTATACTTTTATCAATTAGTTCATTCATCAAAGAATAATTTCTATCAAGGACAACACACACTAACAATCTCCCTGTATCAAACCTTTGATCATTATTCTGTTTCATTATTTTGTCACCTATGATCCGTCCTATAGATTCATCTAGTTACTATATACTTGTTCTACTACAAGTGGGTTTCCATCAAGTATAACACATGCATCATAGTGCCAACAATCTCACCCTTTGGACTTGGTGGCAACTACTTTGTAAATAACATCAAGACAAGCACCAAGTTGTTCTAAACATTAATATACTCTCAAAACACAACTCTCCAAACACCAAAGCTACTCTCCCCCTTTGACATCAAGGGCAAAGGGTTGGCTGACCAATGTTAAATGAAGACTTCCATATCTGAACAATTGAATATGAACATTGGTCATGCTCCCCCTAGGCACATGTTGAATTATCTTATCAAACTCCCCCTTAGTACATGCTGAGATGCACTATATCGTCCATGCTCCCCCTGAGCATATGCAGAGTCTACATAAATATTTTGAAATAATAACATGACTCTATAACTCAACTATGTGAGTATGACCTTCCTATCACCAATGACTCATACATACATCAATCACCCAGCCAAGTGGGGATACACCAAATTTGACTCATCCAACCAACCAAGTGGGTTTACATATTTGACATGATCTTAAAAGTCCATACATGACTGAATATGAAAATTATTACATCATAGGTATTTACATTACCTTTACATAAAATGATATACATGAAATTTATAACAAATACCAAAGATCTAAACAATACCATGATAGTTATCAACAACTATCATACACCATAGATGATCTACACCATAAGCATATGTCAGCAACATGTAGAACAACAACATGTATATGTGCATCATCAATTTGCAAGATAAGCCAATGTTCCTTTAATATCATCAACTTGTGACAAAGTATGCCATATATAGGTACCAACTCATCTTCTTGATCTTATCAAGCTCACTTTGCTCCATAACCTTCCATGAATCAAATAAGCATATGTCATATTTCCAAGTAGTAATGAAAAACCATTCACATCATATCATATATATATGTGAAACCACCATAGTCATCATCTATGACCATAATATCATCATTGTTGTAACAAGAACTGCATGATCTTTCCACAACTACCCTCAATATATCAACCATATATCTTCACTAGGGATTTTTCAATATCCACATCTGATAAGCATCAACCATGATAATCGAACCTATCATCATAAAGTAAGAATTCATCATCATTATGTAGAAATTTTGAATAATTTAACACATATTCAACAGAGATTATCCTGATCATGTACTATTGCGGAATACATACACAATACATAAGCTCCTCTACGTTGATCATCAATATAGCAGCATCAATAACAATAAAACATCAAGAGCATTCACACATTAACACAATATGTAACCCGGGGAAAGCATCTCGCTAAAAACCCCACACTATCTGTATATTAATGATTGAGACCATGTAACATTACAAAGTACAATGCTTATCACAAGCAATCTAGTACCAGCTCCACCTGTTACACACAATACAGCTCAGATCTGATCTCCAAATCTATTCCACTGCTTGCCTGCCTCCACTGCTCAATACCTGCTCAAGAATATGAATGAGAATGGTTTACCAAACTCGTCTTTCACCTCCAAATAATCACTCACTCTGTGTAAGACGTGGTCAGAGGCTATAATACTGGGCAAATACATGAGCAAACTCATTGGCATACTCAATCCCTTGATTGTGCAAGATCTGATGCACAACTATAGTCACAACTGATAGCAATCTGATTCTCTAACACCTGTCCCTGCTCAACTGAACATGCACTGACATGAAACTGAGTTAACTGATGTATTCTATAGTTGTATTATGAGTTAATAATTAGTTTAACAACTCATCATTAGTCTATTTGCAGTTAGACTAACTACAACTAGTTTAACCAAGTCAAACTGAACACAACTCCATCAACTCCACAATCAACTCCACCAAACTCAACTGATTGAGTTCTAACTGAAGTCATGCATGCAAAAACTCAACTGACTCATAAGAAAAGCGTACTTCCTTCTGACAGCTGCATGGGCCACATCTGTAGCTCAAACTGAAGTTCTCCAAGAGAATAAGATCAGGTTTATAGTCCAAATATTATTATGAGACAATAATATTTGACTTTTCTATTTTTGACAGCCAGTCTAAAAATAGACTTTGATCACTCATACTGTGATCACCCACACTGTGGTCACCAACACTGCGGTCACTCATACTATGATCACTCACACTGTGGTCACCCACACTGTGGTCACCCACACTGTGATCACCCCTGCTGGGATCAAAAATAGAACTTGTGCCATAATTTGCCTGCGGGCCCACTTAGTGAAGGCAACTCTTTTCACTAAGCTCCATCATCTTGTTGCAATCTCAACACTCCCTCTCGGCAAGATATGGATTATCAGCAACCCCTATCCTGCCTCGGTGGTACTCGAATTTGCTCCTGGTGAGAGCCTTCGTCAGAATATCAGCATCCTGATCCTCCGTTGGAATGTATGAAAGCAACATGATCCTCCGCTGCACACAATCTCTGATGTGATGGTACCTGATGTCAATATGCTTAGATCTATCATGAAATACACGATTAGCCGAGAGTTTAATGCAACTCTAGTTATCACAGCAAATCACAGTAGGATCCAAATGAGAACCGAACAAACCAACCAGGATCTTCCTCATTCATATAACCTCGCATGCAGCCAAACTTGCTGACATATACTTGGCCTCCACTGAACTGAGTGCCACGGATCTCTGCTTCCTGCTGTATCAAGAAACTGCTGTCGATCCAATACTGAAGAGCCCTCCTGATGTGCTCTTTCTGTCCATTGGGCTCCCTGCCCAATCTGCATCTGTGAAGCCACATAGCTTCACCTCATCCTCCTGTCTGTACCACAAACCATATCTCGATGTCCTCTCAAGTAGCGCAATACATGCTTGCCCGCCTTCTAGAAGAGCTTGGTAGGCTTAACCATAGCTTGTGAAAGCTGGTTAACTGCATAGCATATATCGGGTCGTGTATTGACCAAATACATTAGCGACCCCACCAACTGTCAATAAACAGTGGCATCCACTTCTTCTCCCGAAGTGGCATCCTCCTTCCTCCAACCTCCAGGAAAGGAGTATCAACAGGCTTGCATCCATGCATGTTGAACTTCTCCAATATCTCCCGAGCATACTTGCCTGTGAAACAAACAGTCCACCACTGCGCTGCCATATTTCCAATCCTAGGAAATAGTGAAGGAGACCCAAGTCCTTCATCTCAAACTCTGTAGCAAGATCCTTCTTGCATGATAGTATCAACAGCTCATCACCTGTTAGAATCAAATCATCAACATATAGTACAATGATAAGCAACTTACCCTCCACCACAATCTGGTATAGGTTAGGATCCGCCTTGCTCTTGGAGAATCCAAGTCCTGTGAAATAGTTGTCTATCCGTGTGTACCAGGCACGTGGTGCTTGCTTCAACCCATACATCGCTCTCTTGAGCCTGCACACATGCGACTCGCTGCTGAAGACCTCAAAGCCTTCAGGCTGCTCAATGTACACCTCCTCCTCAATGACTCCATTGAGGAACGCAGTCTTCACATCCATCTGATGAATGTGCCATCCCATCTGCGCTGAGAGAGAAAGAATCGTCTGTATGGAAGAATATCTTGCGACAAGTGCAAAGGTCTCCTCATAATCAATCCTCTCTATCCGTGAAAAGCCTCGGGCAACAAATATTGCCTTGTACTTCTCCACACTCCCGTCAGCTACCTGCTTGACCTTGTAGATCCATCTCGAACCCACCACTGATTTCCCTTCCGGTCTAGGAACAATCTCCCATGCACTGTTTCTGACAATAAAATCATACTCTTCCACCATGGCGTCTACCCATGCGGGATCCTCCACAGCTTCCTCGAAAAAGGATGTCTCAGTCACAACACACTTGCTCATCAGAGCCATGTATCCATTGTACTGATCAGGTGACTGTCTCTGCCTGTGGTGGGCTGTAGGTGGTCCTACAACTTTCTCTGCATCTTGAGCCAGTCGCTCAGCTTTTGTCAAGCGCTTTCGCCCTCTGATGGTTGGCGCTGCATGAGTGGTCTCTTCCACTCCATGAACCTCATCCTGTGGCTGATCCACGTCCTGAAGCTCATCCTTAGGAACTAATAGTTCCTCATCTACATGCAAGTGTAGCTCCCTCTCAAGTGAACACTTCATGGCTTTCTCCTCCTGAAATTTTATATCCCGTCGCACAACAGTTTTACCACTGTCTGGCAAATACACACAATAGTTGTGGGGCGTATCAATGTACCCCACAAATATCCCAACCTCTGCGGTCGGTTCCAACTTCTTCCCGGAATCCTTCGTCACATGCATGTAAACGTTAGCACCAAAAATCCTCAGATGAGAAAGATCAGGCTTCTTACCAGAATAAGTCTCCTCGGGTGTACTCATGCCAAGTATCCTATGAGGACAATGGTTCTGCACATAAACTGCTATATTGCATGCTTCCGCCCACAAGTGAAGGGGTAGGCCCTGATCATGCAACATTGCCCGTGCAGCACCCACAATCGTTCTGTTCTTCCACTCAGCTACCCCGTTCTGTTGTGGGTTATGGGGAGCTATGAGCTCTCTACGAATCCCTTCTGCCTTGCAGAAATCCTTGAACTCGTCCGAGATGTATTCACCACCATTATCACTCCTAAGAGCCTTCACCTTCTTCCCCGACTCCTTCTCGACCAGTCCTTTGAATTCACAGAACTTTGAATATGTCTCGCTCTTCTTCTGCATGAAGAAGATCCAGCACTTACGAGAGAAATCATCAACAAAAATCACATAATACCTGTGTTTTTCTGTCGAAGCAACTGAGAAAGGTCCACACACGTCTGTGTGAATTCTCTCAAGGATCGTCGTGGCGCGACTATCCTTCTCGTGAAAGGTGGCTTTCACAAACTTCCCCAAAGTACACCCCTTGCACTGATCTGACTGTGCAAGTGTGCCTTTAAGAAGCCCTGTAGTGATCTGCTGCAGTATCTTCAAGGCTCCATGGTGAAGGTGACCCAATCTCCTGTGCCACAACTCGCCATCATCCCAACTCACCAATCCTTCTGCCTTGACCGCCATTGTTGCGCATCCATCTACATGCAACTGATAAAGGTTCCTCACTCGAACCCCTATCTTCCGGGTCTCACCAGTTGTCTTGTTGCACAGGAAAGCCTTTCCCTCGCTGAAAACAACATCATACCCCTTGTCTTCTAACATCGCCACTGAGATGAGATTCTTCTTCAATCCTGGAACATGCATGACTTCCTTCAATACGAAGGGTTTACCAGACTCCCTCTCAAAGGAAATGGTACCGATACTGGTCGCACTGTATCTACCATCATCGCCCATCTCGATGTGCACTCCAAGATCTTTGTCCTCCAGATCAGAGAACAAATCTCTATCTCCCGTCATGTGAAAAGACGCACCACTGTCCAAGAACCACACTGATCCCATCACACTTGAAACCAAGCATGCGATCAATGAAAAATCAAGCTCAAACTATGAGGCTAGAGCCTCTCCTGCTGAAGATCCAGCACCCTGCTTGTTCTTCTTCTTCTGCGGATAATTAGTGGCATAGTGTCCGTGCTGGTGAAAGTGAAAACACTTCACCTTGGACATATCCTGCTTCTTACCTTTCGCACCAGACTGAGAAGCTTTCTTGCTCTTCCCTTTCTTTGCTTTGGCAGCCAAAGCACAATTCTCTTCATCAGCTCCCTTTGACGAAGATCTGTCCCTGGGACTCCGCCTGATCTCCTCCTGCACAAGATCTGACCATAGTCTTTCCCATCCTGGCAATTTCTCCCGACCATTGATAGAGTCCTGATAGGAATGCCAACTCCTCGGAAGACTAAGGAGAGCCAAGCTCACCAAGTCCTCATCATCGACAATAACCCCCACACTTCCCAGCTCATCTCGACACTGAGTGAACTTCATGAATCTCGACACTGAGTGAACTTCATGAGATACTTGGGTATACTGTCACCCTTCTCGCATTTGATGTTTCTGAGTTTATCTTTGAGCGCCAGCTTCCTCTGATCGCTCTTGCTTTGGAATAATTCTGTTAATGATTTCCACATCAAATATGGAGTAGCCTTTCCATGGAGGCTGGACACAATGTGATCCTTCACGCCCTCCAACAGAATCCTTCGACATTTTGCAGTCTTCTTTTGCCAAGCATCAGCTTGAGTAGCATCAGTAGGCTTTGGGACATCCGTCTCTATGAACTCCTTCAGCTTGTTATCATCCAATACTGCCTCCATCCTGTCCTTCCATGCAATATAGTTTGAGCTGCCCTCAAGAGCATACTCCAATCACAATCCGTTGAAAGACATTGCTGCGTTGTCACCAAGAAAACACTACTGCAAATTCGAATTCCACCAGCAACCAACTCAACCGCCTTGGATCTAAGATTCGTGAGAACACAATATTTCTCGTACAAAGATTGACTGTATGGGCATTCACCGGATATCTCACCTTCCAAAGGAAGGATGAATCCAGAGGCTACCGGGCCCGATTACAGACTCTGCCTGAAGAAATAGAATGTAAACACTTCCTAAATAGTAGATTTGATGATCAACGGCTCTGATACCATGTAGAAATTTTGAATAATTTAACACATATTCAACAGAGATTATCCTAATCATGTACTATTGTGGAATACATACACAATACATAAGCTCCTCTACGTTGATCATCAATATAGCAGCATCAATAACAATAAAACATCAAGAGCATTCACACATTAACACAGTATGTAACTCGGGGAAAGCATCTCGCTAAAAACCCCACACTATCTGTATATTAATGATTGAGACCATGTAACATTACAAAGTACAATGCTTATCACAAGCAATCCAGTACCAGCTCCACCTATTACACACAATACAGCTCAGATCTGATCTCCAAATCTATTCCACTGCTTGCTTGCCTTCACTTCTCAATACCTACTCAAGAATATGAATGAGAATGGTTTACCAAACTCGTCTTTCACCTCCAAATAATCACTCACTCTGTGTAAGATGTGAGCAGAGGCTATAATACTGGGCAAATACATAAGCAAACTCATTGGCATACTCAATCCCTTGATTATGCAAGATCTGATGCACAACTATAGTCACAACTGATAGCAATCTGATTCTCTAACACCTGTCCCTGCTGAACTGAACATGCACTGACATGCAACTGAGTTAACTGATGTATTCTATAGTTGTATTATGAGTTAATAATTAGTTTAAAAACTCATCATTAGTCTATTTGCAGTTAGACTAACTACAACTAGTTTAACCAAGTCAAACTGAACACAACTCCATCAACTCCACAATCAACTCCACCAAACTCAACTGATTGAGTTCTAACTGAAGTCATGCATGCAACAACTCAACTGACTCATAAGAAAAGCATACTTCCTTCTGACAGCTACATGGGCCACATCTGTAGCTCAAACTAAAGTGCTCCAAGAGAATAAGATCAAGTTTATAGTCCAAATATTATTATGAGACAATAATATTTGACTTTTCTATTTTTGACAGCCAATCTAAAAATAGACTTTGATCACTCATACTGTGATCACCCACACTGTGGTCACCCACACTGTGATCACTCATACTGTGATCACTCACACTGTGGTCACCCACACTGTGATCACCCCTGCTGGGATCAAAAATAGAACGTGCGCCATAATTTGCCTGCGGGCCCACTTAGTGAAGGCGACTCTTTTCACTAATTTCCATCATCTTGTTGCAATCTCAACACATTATGTGACTAAGTAAGCCATGTATCCAAATAACCATGTCTTCAAATAGATATGTCTTCATGAAACCTGCAATAACACCATTTTCTTGGACAACCAAAATTATTTAACAATGTGTAATTTAAGTAATCATTCATGTATCAGCACAATATGTATCCATCATAGAGATAGAAATATTTATCTAGAAACCCATGAGCTAATAGTCATTTGTCAAGATTTCTTGATACCATCAACATCAACAATCCTCAACCATGTGAGAGCCAAGAACTATAGGAATCCTCATCCATAACTGCACCATATGAATTTTATGCATCTTTGAAGGCATGATGACAAAAACATAAAACAAATGACACTTATCAAATAATGAAGTTGTGTACTCAAGCTTTGTTCTTCTCCTTGTCCTTATGAAGATCACCATGTAATAAACATACCATATCTACTATATGCATCATCAAAAGAGTCATCCACAATCATCCATAAATTTGATTTGAATAACAACTATGTGGCTCAACAATATAAGTATCATCTAAGATTTCATCATAGGAAACTCATGAATGTATCATTTAAACACTTCAACAACATAATCATCCTCACCATTGATAAGAATCGTTATCTACCAAAGACTTCTAAACATAATGGAAACAATGAATTATTAGAAGCATATCATATTCTCCCTCTGAACCTGTGCCAACCATTCATTGTCAGATCTGATCATTGCATATATCAGTAAGGATCATCAAGGCATCATCATCAACTAGTTATACATCAAGTCATCAACAACTTATGAGGGTCAAAATCACTTCTAAGTAACATCCACGGACTATATTCATCAATCATCTATACAAAAAATATAATTGATAATTGTCTAAACCATATCATACCCTTTTTCTCTGAGTTTGTCCCACTGCATATTCATCAAACCAACATATATGCAACTGTGCAGCTTATAACTCGTGTATATACGTGACTTGTATTCATGATAACTATGTATTAGAATTAAAACATTGAAATTTCATACTTTCAGTTCCTCCTGAGTCTGTTATGTCTGTATATTGAGTTATGCCACATTTTTCTGACTGTAATTCCTTCTTCTTCCATACCTTTGAGTGTGATGATGTTTTCTCCTTTTGGTATGTTGGCTGAAATTTTCTCTTGCATTCTTTTGCTATATGCCCAAACTTGTTACAAGAATAACATCTTATATGTTTCATATTCCTTCTAAAGCAATCAATGGCTTTGTGACCAAACATATTGCAAGAAAAACAATATCCCTTAAAGTACTGGAAGCTGATGATATTTCTGTGTGACGATTATTAGCTTGAACCATTCTACTTCTTCATCTTGCTGCAACATGTCCAAAATTATGACATATAAAACATTCAAAATTATTCATCAGAGGAAAGAATCGATTATCACTTCCATGGTTAGGAGTAAATGATTTTCTTTGAAGACTTTCTTTCCTTGGTTGTTGATGGGGTTGAATTCTTATCTCCATGTTGATAATTTCATATTTTGCATTAGAGTTCCTTGCTTCAGTTTGTGAGCTAGATTCACCTTTAACAATTTCATGAAAACCAAGACCAAATTTGATGGCATGAGACCTTTGACTACTAAGAATATCATCCAAAATATTAGTACTATCTTGAAATTGTAAAAGTTTATCCTTTTCTTCTAATTTACCTTTTAGGATATTTACCTCAACCTGATATTGCTCTTCCTTTTCAAGATACTGCTTCTTCATGATTTCTTCAACTTTTCTTCCTTCTTCCACTTGTTTCCTTAATTCGAGAACTTCATTTTGTTTTTCTTCAAATGCTTGAAGTAGTTCTTCATTCTGATTATTTGAATTTTTAAGATCTTCTTTTAGAAAGACAACAATAGTCTGAAGGCCTTCACAGTAACTGGTTCTTTCCATAAGTTATTTGGTTCTTGTATCCTTTTCATTCACTTCATTTTTCAATGATGTCACTTCATCCCACAACCTTTGACATTGATCTTCCTTTTCCTCGTATTGTTTCCTTACTTTGTTTCCTTTCTCTAACTGAGCTTTTAACCTTGTAATCTCTTCTTTGTAGGTACACTCCATTTTGTCCAATAGATCTTGTTGATTTCTAATTTTGTCTATAAGCCTTTTAACTTTTGCCTCTATATTTCTTTCACTTTCACCCATAAGAGAAAATTCAGTTGTTTCACTATCACTTTCATTATCATCAATATTGCATGAACAAAGAAATGTATCACTAGAAGACCAAAAATTTGTACCTGATAATTCTTTTACGTGATCATCTTCAATATGAGGTGATTCTGAATCTAAATACTTACTTCAACCTAATAGCCAATTGTCTCTCCTACTATTATTGTTCCTTTGATATGTCTTCTTCCTCTGAGGTGCTTTCTTCTTTAACTTCTTTCCCATTGTTTCTACGGATATCCTTTAAGCAATCAAGCTTCTGCCAAAAGACTTGCTCTAATACCAATTGTTGGGAATAATATTGAGAGGGGTGGGGGGGTGAATGAATATTTACAAATCAATAAATTTTTCCATTTCATAATTAGATTTATATACGCTACTTCAGTAAAGGGAAATTGCGTGTGCACGCAACTATTATTAAGGCAACCAACGTATATCCAGTGAACTTATGATTCAGTTAATTCATCATATGTTGATCTTTAATCAGTGCATCAATAATTTATTAAACATTAAATAGTAACTATGTGTAGTAATAACAAAATAAACCATCACACACAAGAAACGCATATGAACACCAATATTTAAGGTGGAAACCCAATGCGAGAGAAAAACTACATGTTGTTGTTGCCTCTGTCTTCTTTTAATATAAAGAATAATCTATTTACAATGTTGTACTAGTGCAGACTCATACCAGTACATAGGCACCCACCTGCAGAGGGCTACAACCTTCTCTCATTCTCCAGGTTCTACTAGAAGGGAGCTACAACCCCTAGCTCTTGTACTGGCTAATATGTTTACCAGTACATAGGCATCGACCTACCACCTTCACTCATTCTCCATCTTCTACTGGAAGGGAGATACAACCCCCTAGCTCTTGTATTGGCTGATATGTTTACCAGTACGTAGGTTTCGGCCTACCACCTTCACTTTTTGTCCAGCTGCTACTGGAAGGGAGATACAACCCCCTAGCTCTTGTATTAGCTGATATGTTTACCAGTACATAGGTTTCGGCCTACCACCTTCAGTTGTTGTCCAGCTGCTACTGGAAGGGAGCTCCAACCCCCTTATCTAATCACCATCCACTACTGGCAGGAAGCTTTGACTTCCTCACTGAAAACTCCAACCCTCAGTATCCTCTAGGAACCACGTTTCCTAAATTTTTAGATTGGATACTCCTGGTACACAACAACACACTATGAAGGCCACGTTTCATCAAATTTTCATACTGAACCCATCAATAACATTGAAGCTCAAAATCAATCATCACTGCAATACAACCATCAAATACATCTGCATCAACCAATCATTGAAACTGAATCATCAATCTTCGATATAACTGAAACCCAATCATCAATGTTTGAATCAACCACAACTGAATAAATTAATCACTGAAATTCAATCAACCGACACTTAATCAAAATTCAACTAATCAACCAAAATAGACATATCACTATAACCAGAACATAGATATGAACCGAGAACACTGCATCAACAATCAGAATCAACTGCGATCTCAAAAATCATATGTCAAAATGTATACGCTTCTTCAATGAAGCCAACCTGCATGTATTTTCTACTTCCTTTAACCAAACTTGCATATACCTCAAAAAATATCGAATCATAAAAACCTCTGAATAAAAAATGTACCAACCAGTAATATTTTGAATATCTACTGTCAAATTATAGAGTTCTAAAAAGACAAGAACAAAGATCACCCTTCTCACTTAATCAATCAATCAATTAGAATCAATCTCCTTATACATTCAGTTCTACTTTCAGATCTATGAATACATCATTGACAGATAGCAGTAAAATAGAAACACTGATCAAATAGATCAGTCATCTATGAAAAGCAAGATTTTCTTGTAAATAAGCTACTTGGTAGCATTGAACTAGCGTGTATATGCACCTTCACCAAGGCCAACCAAAGTATAGATCTGCAAATAAAAAATTATAACTTCGCAGCTATTCCAAACTTTAGATATACCCATATCATAACATTTAAAGGACAAAACATTTGTTAGCACTCAGGTCTAGCCTATCCATTATCAGATCACATAATGATAAGTCATTATGATCCTGATCCATCATTAGATCTCATCCATCATCAAATACTCAGGTGCATAATTAGTCCAAATCAAGCAAAGCATCAGAAACTTGTAACATGCATATTTTATTTTCATCTAACACTTCATAAGATATTTATTACTTTTGCACTTAGCCCTTTGATCTTCTCCTCCTTATATAGCTTTAGCCTTTCTCAATACCTTGGATCAAAAAAACACTTAGAACCTGTGGTATTCTTAGACGGGATCAAGTAACCGTTATTCTACTCAATATTGTGGGCTAATACCATGGTATGGTCCCTTGGTATTCTTTAACTTTAATTTACCTTAATTTTCCATCCCATACGTGCTTTTTCTCTTATAAAAGTGCATGCATATGTATACGCTCTTTTTGTACAGTGAACCCACTTGTATACTCTCTTTTTGTACAGTGAACCCACGTATACAACTTAACATACCTAAAAACATTATTTTTCCTCAATTTCTTGATTCTGATCTATAGTCCTTTGTTCCATCATCCTGTTCTTCTGTACCATTACTCTATTACCTCTGAATAGACTTGTTATAATGTTATTTTCCATTGTATATTACTTTTGAATTGATTCCTTTGAACTATCCTACATTTTCTCACACCTATAAACACAACCGCCATACATTCTGTCACATCTTGTTTATACTTTTATCAATTAGTTCATTCATCAAAGAATAACTGTTATCAAGGACAACACACACTAACAATCTCCCTGTATCAAACCTTTGACCATTATTTTGTTCCATCATTTTGTCACCTCTGATCTGTCCTGTAGATTCATCTAGTTATTATATACTTATTCTGCTACAAGTGGGTTTCCATCAAGTACAACAAATGTATCATAATGCCAACAACTACACTAGGCCTTGAGGATCAGAACTGTGCATTCCTTGAATACAGGTAGCCACTGAGCACAGAAATTGCATTACCTCTCTCTCTCAGTTAGAAAATGCTCAATTCACCGAGGGAGTGAAATGAGAAATCCCTTGTTGGTGGGAATTGTGCAATCCCTTTTGCTAGTGTGAATTGGACATTTGCCGGAAAATCTAAGTTCTCATCCATAGAAAATAGGGAGCGCACAATTAATTTCTAACAAGTGGCACAAAGTTGCTTTTTTCAAACTTAAGACAAGTGTCACTTTTTCCTCGATTATGGGCATGTGCGTCATAAAAACTAACCCGAGAAAATCTATATAATAGACACTCTTAGAGCTCATTTTCACACTAGAATTCAGAGCTATAGCCTTCCCAATGAGATCAAGGAGCTTTCAACTTAGTTTGCGACGCTCTTTTGGGTAAATTTGGCACATGTTACTTTTTCTATCACTTTTGTTGCTTTTGCTTTTATGAGTGTTATTTTATCTATTTCTTTTCATAGTAGTTGGCATTTTAATTGTTATTATCTTGTACAAGTGTTGGTTCAGTCTTTCGTTCACTTTTTACAAGTATCACATCAACGCCTTGTTTTTTTCCTACTAGCAGTTGTTGTTGCTGGTTCATTTTATGCATGTATGTTTTTCCTTTTGCATGCTTGTATTTGGCACCTGATTTTCATTGATATGACTTCCCTTAAGGATGATATACATTCCTATTTTCCCCAACACTCATATTTGAATATTTTATCTCTCCTTCTCGTGTAGATCTGCACAATCTTGACCAACTACTACCTTTCCCAACTACACAATTCACAAGCTCAAGGCTTAAGCCTCAAACTTGGCCTCTGAGACTGTGTAATGAGAAGTCACTGGATTGTCCAAATTTTCATTGCGTAGTGCTAGGCCGCAAGCCTCAACCTTGGCAACTGAGACTACGCAATGCATAGTCTCTTCCCTCAGTCTTCCTATTTGAGAATGCACATTGCGTAGTCTCAAGCCTTAAGCACATCTCTTGCCTGCTAAGACAACACAATATAAGTCAGGAGCCTAGTCTGCCTCCCTGAGCCCAAAAACTGCACAATCCTTCTCTCCAATGATTGAGTTGCTTCTTTATTTTGAAGAATGAACTGATTTTCTTGATCTTATTTTTCTGTGCCATGAGTGCATCTTGTGATACAAGATCTACATCTTTTGAGCTTATCTCTCTTTTACCAATCATCGTCATCATGCCTCCAAAGATATCAACTTCAAAATATACTACAGATAGCAACACCATTGAATTATTTGTGAGTACCCCTATCACCATGCCTATTATGTCAAAAACTCAACTTTTCACTAAGAAAGATTCAAATGTCACATGGCAAACAATGAAAGATGCATTCACAACCACTAGTTTCAAACTAGATCTAGAAGAGAGACATGTATACATAAATGTTCAGAGGCGAAGATTTCATAAAGTTGCATGCAAGTATATAACATTCCCTTATGCATATATTATCAAGTGGATCCTGGCACACATTGATACAAACAAGATTATCCTCATAAGTGTTCGTGGACACCAAATTGCTTCATATATTGCCCACGACATTCATCTCATGTCTTAGTTACCCAACCTAGAAGAATACATGGATTCTCAATTCTATGTGGTCACCAGTTATTTAAGCACTAAGGATGTTTTCAAATCCTAGGTGAAAGATTCATCCAAGTTCCCCGAGACACCTAAAAACACATACAAGACTAAATATCTTAGTAAAATGTTCTAGTACCTGGTTGTTTTATGTTGCTAGATTTATGGTTAGAAAAGTATTGAAACCTTTCCCAAAGGTTGGGCATGTCTTTTGCATCAGATTTTAAATGAAGGTAATATATTCAAATTGTCAGATTTTTTGGCCCAACAACCGTTGATCAATGTGGCCAATGAAAACAAACCTCCTAAGGCCAAGTAGGTTGGATTATATATGTTCGCATACTTGTTGGATGGAATATGTGCTCATAATTATTTCCCTGGCATGAGCTAGACTTGGAAACCAAAGGAGATTGTTGTTCATATTTAATGCAAGTTACTTTCAGAGTGAAGTTATAGAGGAGTCATGGAGAATCTGACTTATCACTTCCTCATGTTCATATTTAATGCAAGTTGCTTTCAGAGTGAAGTTATAGAGGAGTCATGGAGAATCTGACTCATCACTTCCTCATAGTGTTGTACGAGACGATATTTGAGGAAGAATCACCTTGCATGTATTGTGACGCTATGGAAGAAGTAGCAGGACTTGTTACCAAGGTATTCCACTAACCAATTGGTCATGCAGGAAGTCGTGTATCATCTTTCCATAGGTTTATCATGAGTCTTGCAAAGGAAAATGAAATCACCTTGGCTCACTCTTCCTTTGCAGGTGGGATCCTACGAGATTAAGAATATGAAGGCAACATAAACTAAAGGTAATGAGTTGAAGAACTTTGAGTTTGATCCTATGAAGTACCACTTGTGTGTATGATATCATAAGTGTTTGCAAGAAACATTGTGCAAAGATAAATTTTAATTGGCCAAACAGTACCTATTCCATACCAGAGGAGGAAAAGATAAAAAACTATTATAATGCCTCTACGCCCCGTGCACCATTCATCAGAAAAGAAAGACCATCAGAAAAGGGCAATCTAGTAAGCATAAAATATAAAAGGAATGTTGCACACAGTCCAGCAGAGGAGAAGAGCCACAAATGCAAAGAAAATATAACTATCTTGAAAGTGGCTATGGTTGCAGAGAGAAAGAGGATACAAAAGAGGCAAGAGGAATATTTAAGGAAGAAATAAGAAAAAGAGGAAAGGTAGATGCAAGAAGAAGAAATGAGAAGAAAATAAGAGGAAGAAACAATGTTGAAGCAAGCCAAAGAAGAAGAGAAAAAAATCAGCGACTTGAAGAAGAAGGAAAGAAACAACAAAATAAAGAACTTTCACAGGAGATTGAGGAATTAATAGTATTTCAAGATATGGAGGTAGAGATGGAGCATCAAAATCAGGATGTTGATCTCATGCCTTGCACACAAAAAATCACCACTCAGTCTCCCCTTCCTCCCACAGAAGGGCAAACTTTAGATGATGAAGAGGAAATTTCTCCTCTTTATGAAGGTTTGGTTATGGATATTTACAGGTTGACTTATGATGAGCTTCAGAAGAAAATTATTCAAGCAGTAAAGAAGAAATTTCCAAACAACCTCACACATCCTGCTTTTATCAAGGAGATAGTGATTGTAATGGACACCAAGAAGGATCCTAAAGCTATTTTCGTATCCAACTTGACCTTTACAGGAGCTTCTAAGTCAAACACAGAATATTTGATGGTTGAGAATAGATAAATGGCAAAGAATTTGGAAGTTGCAAGGTAAGAGATTGAACAACTCCAGGTAAAGGTTCAAAATGCAACTCCCATACAGGTGTAATTAGAAGAGCTTCAGGTAGCTATACTTGGTGAAGTATTAGCATTGGGAGAAAATATGAGGAACCTCTATGAGGAGTTATTCACCGTGCACAAAGAAGTTTTCCCCTTACACAACATGCAACAAAAATCAAGAGAGAATGAAAAGGATCTCAAATTTGTTCACGCAATTGTCACAGCAGTGAATGAATGGGGAACGAAATATAGAGGTGCACCATCTGAGTTAGTTAATAAGACAAGACAAAAAGCTGAGTTGAAAAAGGTTGAAGTCAGGATGCTTATACAAAGAAATAAAAAAATCGACATTTTCACAGCCAAAGTTTTGTCCTCTTATGGATGATTATACAACAATGTGGATTCTATGGTGAAATATCACAAATTACCTTCAGTGATCACACTCACCAAAGCCAAAGGGAGAAATAAGGTCAGACAAGAAGTTGAAGAATACTTGGACCATGCAGGAAGATTGCTACCAAAAGGGACCTAAAAGTTAACAGACATGACATGTAGAAGTATATTGGCGGCCTTGCCAAGATCAACACTATGTTGTTCTTGTTGAATAAGGAAAAACAAACTCACTCCAAGACTGTATACCCAATAGTGATCGAGGCTAGAGTCCACTTTTAGCCTAATACCATTGTAAAGTTTGAGGGAATCATCACACCGTACAAATCTTGGCATCGCTATGTAACAAAAGATCTACAAGTTGAAGCTATTGAGCTAGAGTTTCCTCAAACTCAAGCTTGATATGCTATTTTGTCTTATTAGGCCTTGTTTATTAGACTCTACCCAATTTTGTCCTATATGGGTATTTGTTATATTGTATTTGAAATAAATTTGCAAGTGGAAGTCTAAGTGTCAATTGTGGAATATGAAGGGTCATTAGTTAGAAAAAAGACAAAATAAATCAAAAGGTCACGAGGGAAGTCCAAATATCACAAAGGAAGATGGATAGTCATCTCATATCTTATAAATATACCTTCTCAACTCATGTAAAATCCTTTTGGCTTAGGATCGAAATCTTGGGAGCTTTTTTTAGATCATTGGCTTCTACTTTTAGCATAGAAGGATTATCTTTCTTTGGAGAAGTAAGTGTTGGATTCATTTTCCACTACTGGGGCTAGTGTTTGTCAATTATAAATGTATGTCTAGAACTTTGACTTTTAATAGACGATCAAAGCTTACACGTCTTCATACATACATCGTGGATGTGGTAAGATTATTCTTGTTATGTTTGCAACATGTGTTATTTCATTTACGCTAATTTTTATGAACTAAAACGTTTGCCTTAGTATGAATCTTGTTGAATGCATGTTGTTATGTTACTTTGATCATGGTTATCTTGTGAACTATTTTGCAAGTTAACTTATGATTCTTTTACTGCTTGTGTGTCCATTTTAAGTTAATTACTATTATATTCTTCTAAGGGGCTCACTTTATTTCCCTTTGATGTGATGGAACCTCTCATGCATTACATTTGACACTTCATAAAGTTCATACACTTGTTTCCCCCAAAGTCTTGTATACATCATTATATGCATTTATTGCGGCCAAGTCACACTATTAAAACCCACCACCTCGTCAATTGGTCGTATTCCAGTTAGGTATCCTACTCCAAATGGTGTGGGATATAATTGAGACTTCACATTGGGGAGACCCCCTGTCTTGTTGGCGACTTCTAGCACCATCAACAAGATGGCACTCATGATTTTTAAAAACTTACCATAGCATCAAGAAGGAACTTTTTTGGATGGCCTTAAATCTGATATTCAGAATTTTGTGGCAGAATGTTTTGTTTTCCAAAAAAAAAAAAGTAGAGATAATTAAGACCATAGATTTGTTACAACCTTTAGCCATTCCAGGTCAACATTGGGAGTAGGTCTCAATGGATTTTATCATAGGTTTACCCTAGTCTGAATGAAAGAGTGTCATCATGGTGGTAGTTGATAGAATTACCAAGTATGCACACTTTTGTGCATTATCTCATCCTTTTAAAGCCAGGACAATTTCTATTGCATTTATGGAAACAATTCAAAATCTACATGGAAACCCAAAGGTTATTGTAAGTGACAGAGATCCCATTTTCACTGGAAATTTTTGGACGAAATTATTTTCTTGTCTTGGTATTCAATTAGCTCATACCTCATCTTAGCATCCTCAATTTGATGTGCAAACTGAGATAGTGAACAAATGTTTGGAAGGATATCTTTGTTGCTTTGTATATGATAAAAAAATTAAATGGGTCAAGTGGTTACCTTTGGCTGAATGGTGGTATAACACTTCCTTCCACACTGCAACAAAAATGATCCCATTTATGGAACTTTATGGATATCATACATCATCCATCACACCGTATTTAAGAGAAAATTCTAAGCTTCAAGTAGTGGAAGAACACATTGAGCATCAATAAAAGGTTCTCCAACTCTTAAAGGATAACCTCACTCTGGCGCAAAGTAAAATGAAATAATAGGAAAATCAACATCGCATTGAAAGGATGTTTGATGTAGGCAGCTCAGTATTTTTATAGCTACAACCATACAAACAAATGTTCCTCAAACAAGCTAAGAAGGATAATAAATTATCACCCAAGTACTATGGTCCTTACAAGGTGTTGCAAAAGATTGGTTCTATGGAATACAAATTGGACCTGCCTACATCTTCCCAAGTACACCCAATTTTCCATGTTTCATGCTTAAAGAAGGTTATTAGTGACAAGATCTTAGTTTAAACAATGTTTCCAAAACTTTACGGGGAAGGAAAAATCGTATTGGATCCTGAAGAAGTCACGGAAACAAGAACTCGACAACTACATAATCGATCAACTCAAAGAATGTTATTAAGTGGAAGAACTTACCCACTAAATATTCCACATGGGAGGATGATAATTTTATACAAAAGCATCCAAAACTAATCAAGTGTTTAGGAAAACACCTTTTTGAAGAAGAGGAGCATTTTAGGTCCCTATAATACTAGTGTATCCCCTTTATTTATTATTGTTATGCCCATTTAGCTCCTATATTTTTATTGTTGTGCCCCATAGAAGCCCACTATTGTTATTGTTGTGCCCTTAAATTATTATTATTATGTAGATTTTGATTATATTATGATGCTTTAGACTCCTATATATACCAAGGAGGTATTGTCATTTGAATCATCTAAGAATTGTTCATTTATATGGTGTAAAGGAGGTTTCCCCCTCGAAGAGGATAATTTTCAAGTCATTGATTTATATATATATCTATATATATATATATATATATATATATAATGTTTTTTCTTGTGATCTCGTTACATAACATTATGCTTCCTGCTCATCCAAGAAATGATGACAAACCCTAAGATAAAAAAAATACTAATTTTTTCTTCTTGTTAGTAACACTCCCAACCCAATCCACATCAATATATTGATGCAGTCTCAACTCATTGTTAGAGGTATATCTCAGTCCACAGTTAATCAACCCATGAAGATATTTCAACACATGTTTTGCAGCCACCTAGTGAGCATGAAAAGGTTCCACCATGAACTAGCTCAAGGTGTTAATAGAAAACATATGCCTGGTCTTATATTGACTAGAAACATTAGAGCCCCAATCATTTATCGATACATAATAGGATCCACTAGATCTGGTCCTGTAGATTCACCACATAACTTGAAGTTTTCCTCCATCAGTGTGGTCACGGATTTACAATCCACCATCCCAAATCTCTCCAATATTTTGAAAACATATTTTCCTTGGCCAGGGAAAATCTCACCAGGCCTCTGCCACACGTCTAAGCCCAAGAAATAGTGCACCAACCCAAGATATTTCATCTCAAATTTTGACGCAAGCTCTCCCTTACACCAGATGATCAGAGGCTCTGATCCTGTCATGAATAAATCATAAAAACATAAAACCAAAATCGAAGGCATACCTTTGAAAACCTTTAAGTAGAGGTTCAAATAAACATTGCTTTTGGTGAATCCCAAATTCATAATATATCCATTGACCTTATCATACCAAGCCCTGGGGGATTATTCAATCCATAAATGTATTTCTTCAATATGCAAACATGGGTTGCCCTGTCACATTCCTCAAAGCCCTACAGTTGTTCCACATGCACTTCTTCCTTAAGAATGACATGAAGACAAGTTTTATTCACATCCATCTAATGAAGCATCCAACCTGGATTAGAAACAAGAGAGATGATGGATCAAATGGTAGTGTATTGGAAAACAGGTCAAAATATCGCATCATAATCTTCTCCCTCTTTTTGAGAGAATCCTCTAGCCACGAATCTCACCTTGAAATTTTCAATGCCACTAGGAGCTGCATGTTTAAATTTTTATAAACACTTAGAAGTGACAACAAAATTCCCCTTAGGTCTAAGAACCACTTCCCATACATTATTCTTCATGATGGACTCATACTCCTTGGCCATAGAATCTCTACAAACTTGTTCCTTCAATTATTCTTCAAAGCTGCAAGGTTCAGACTATATGATGTCACTCATCAAGACAATATATCACTGATGTATACGAGGCTTATTTCTTTCTCTAAAAGTTCCTCTCGAGCCTAAGTGTCTCTCTGCATCCTGTAATGTACCATGAATCCACATGGGTCTATTCCTCGTGGGAGGATCACATATAGGAGGATCCAAGGGATCCATGGGTGCCATAAGCTCATAAAAAATATCAGGCATTGGCATGGATACTTCAACATCATCATTCATAGAATCATATCTTCTCTTAGATATGGAAGGGATAGTTAAGTCCTTGGATTTTCCAAGGGAAACAACTTCATCAAAAATCACATCCTATATGAACTCACTATTCCTTTTACCTAGCACATATATTTTGTAAGATTTATAATTTCACAATAGATAAAAAATATACCTTTCTTTTTGGAAGCCTCTAGTTTTGACCTCTTCGAATTCGGTACATGAAAGTATACAGGGAAGCCAAAGATTCTCAGATGTCCAACTTCTACTTTCACACTTGTAAATGCTTCTTCAGGAGTCTTGTTTCCCAAGGCATGCTGAGGAATCCTATTTTGTACATACACAACAATATTCATAGCTTCTCCCCACAAAAACATAGGAAGCTTTTGATCATGAATAATGTCATTGGTTTCTTCCAAGATGGTACTATTCCTTCTTTGAACCACTCCATTTTGTTGAGGATTTTATGAAACAATGACCTCCCTATTAATCTTTGCTTCTCTACAAAATTATTTGAACTCATTTGAAGTGTATTCTCCTCCATTATCAGCCCTCAGGATCTTGATCTTTTTCCTTGTTTTATTTTCCACAAGAGCCTTGAAATCCCTAAACACGTCAAAAACCTGATCCTTGGTCTTCAAGCAGAATATCCAATTTTTTCGAGAACAATCATAAAAAAAGATCACATAGTATAAATATCCTCTAGGAGATTTCACCGGCATGGGCCCACAAATATATGAATGTATAAGATGAAGAATCTCCTTGATCTTCTACTACAAGAAGGGAATAGTCCCTTGATATTTTTCCCAGTGACACAACCCTGTCATACTCTTTCATGATCTGCCTGAATCCTAGGTATCCCTGTAAACACCATGCTCAATTCAATCAAGGCCTTATATGAAAGTGAGAAAATATTTGGTGCCAAAGATCACACTGATTAGTAGTTTCATGGACCAATGCTTGAATTGGTCATCCACAAACCCTATAAATACCTTCATTTCTAATACCAAGAGTGAAATCTTCTCTCAAGTTAGATTGCCTTGGACAAGAAATGACTTTTCCAATGATGAATGCCACTCTAAATCCTTTGTCTTCCATGATAGAGATGGAGACAATATTCTTCTTTAATCCCAAAAGATATGGCCCATCATGTAGATGAATGGTTTGACTAGAATCCAAATGAAAAGAGATAGAATTGGATCATTTTACGGGATGAGTAGAATTATCTCCAAGAATAATTTTCAAATTATACTCCCTCTCAACCAAATTTGGGAGGACTTCATGATACCCAATAAAGTGTCTAAATTCTCCACTATCCACCAGCCAACTATCAATACTCTTTGAAGAAGAGCTAAAAAGAGCAACGATAAGAACATATTTAGATTGAGAACTCACAACATTATTAGAATACCTTGTATTTCTGGTCCTCTTTTGACGGTGTTGGGGTTCTTCAAAACTTGCATGGGCTGCATGATCTCTTCCTTTCCTTCTATTTTTCAAGTTATTTTTGATCCCATTATAGTTGTTACTACTAGGCCATTGAGAGTTATTCTATCAAGATAATCTTGAGCAATGTGGGAAAATTTGTCACACCTATAACATTGGACTTTTGAAAAGTCCCCTCTATTGTTGTTGAATGGAGGGGTTGGCTTATTAGACATCCCTTTGAAATATTTCCCTTTTACTTTTCCTTTTCCTTTCTTGACATTGGTTTCAAAGGTTCTAGCATTTCCTTCTTCTTGTCTCTGGATCCTTCCTCTGGAAATGAGTCTAGATTATTCTTGAGTACAATCACCTAAAAGCTCATGAAATGTAAAGAGCTCTTTCCTGCAACTTATGTTGGTGATGAATGTATACCATGACATGGGGAGACTTCCAAGAGTCATCTGTACAAGCTATTTATCACATATGACTTCTCCATTCAAAAGAGTATGATCTCTTATTTGGGAGATCCTCATGAAGTAGGTTGTAATAGATTCATACTTATGCATCCTAATTTTATGGAGTCGACTCTTCAAAGAGAAAATTTGGCTTAGATTGTTGACCTCATACATCCCAATCAACTTGTCATAGATATCTTTTGACGTCTTCATCTTGGACACATATGTAATGAGATGATCCTAGAGAAAATCAATAATGGTTTTCTTTCCCTTGATCTCACCCTTCTTGTACATAGACTTGGCACTAGCATTGGCATTCTCCAGAGGTTTAGCTACTTGACCTTGCACATATTCTATCACATCATTCTCTTCAAGTGTAAGATCCAATCTAGCCGTCCAAGATATAAAGTTGGAGGCATCATTCAACTTCTCCTCAATCTTGAAGTAGTAGGTAGACATCTTTCCCAAGAAAATGATCTCCAATCAGCAAAAAGAGTGTCTTCAAGGGGTTCTCTCAAGTCTACTTAAGCTAACCTTCACCTTAGCTTGAGTACCATGTTAATTTTTCATAATGTTATATGCTATTATACCCAATTTAAATCCCCCAAAGAATATATAAGAAATTATAGATAGAACAATAAACAATAAATGCACAATAGAAGATATCCAAGCACAATGAGACATAGATACTTGGTCAAATACTAGGGAAAAACCCTTTAATTAATTATTTTTCTTTTGTTAGTCAATCAATTTTCATCTTGAGATACATAGTCCAAATAGTATATCCAACAGCTAGTTAAACTCAAATATTTGAATTCCGAAATCAGCCAATCCAAAATAAGTCAATGATGAGAGATAGTTAAATCTGGTCAAATATATCAGTCTACAATTTTCCGGCCTGCGGAGGAACAATCAACAACAGTTATGATCTTCCCTAACCAGTCAAAGTTAATGGTCAAATAACCATTAAAAGTTTGGTCAAACCTACAATAAATTCAACCTTCCTTCCTCATTCAAACCTAGTCAAAACAATAGAAAAACTCTCAGTCAAAGGATAGAGAAAATATTAGGTCAGACCTATAGTCAAACCCTAGTCAACCTTGTGGTCATCCCCAATCAAAGTGCCCAAAAAATATCTGTCAAAGTCTCCCTAAATTTAGCCTACTAAAATATAAATAAATTCGGTTAAATCAAGTCAAATCAACCAAAGTCAAATAGATTCAATGTTGGTCAATGCAGTCCCAATACAAAAAAAGTCAACACATATGAGAATCTTATCTCTCTCATTCACATGTGTGAATGTCTCGTGCAATTTCAAAGATGTAGAGACTTGTTTTTGATGTGATGTGATGTCCAAATGAGGATTCAAATAAGGTCTATTTATAGTTGAATTAGGAGGGTCAATTTCCCTAGAGGCTGACTTGAATTTTATAGGTCGACTTGGTAAAAGTGCCAAAAATCAAATTTTCTCCATCAATTTTATAGATGAAATTTGAACCACAACTTCCAATTTTAACAATGATTGACATGAAATCCACCAATGTGTTGAGAGAGCCAGTTTAATTGATGATTTCATGGGATCCCATACCACGAGAGAGAATATGTAATACCTTATGGGTTGGGGATAATTCAATCAACTATTGATGCCAGTGTTTATTTTTCCTTGTATATCTCTCGATGGGTTATGGTACAATCTTGAGGAGGTCGAGTGTTTAATATTGGAGTTGTGATGCCGATGTTTAGAAGTTAGTTCATTTCTTTGATGCCTAGGGTTGTACCTAGTAGAAGATGTGGAGGATTTTGGGTTAGACTTTCGAGATGCCTAGGGTATGTGAATACTAGAATGGATGCTTGTCTTGGGGAATATAAGGTTTTAGTCTTGGGGCTATATTATAAATTGATGGGGCTTTAAGTGTGGTTCATAAAGTTGGGAATGAGGGCTTGAGAGTACTCATGCTTTCCCTGGTGTTGTGATGTAACTTTCAATGTTTGTTGTAGTCACATGAGTGGCCTGATACTAGTTTAACAGAGGGTGTTAGATAGGTGATAAGAAAAAAAAAGAGATCTTGGGTTTCATTCACTCATATGTGTGTGAGTCGATGCCATTAGCATTAGTATTGGGATCATAGTACTATGTTTGCATGCATTGATGACTATTATAGGAAAACCTTTTTCTCCTTCATAAATACCAAGGATGAGGTCTTTAGTTAGTTCTAGGAGTTTAGAGCCTAGGTGGAGAACCAAATAGGAAATAAGATAAAGGTATTAAGGTTACAAAATGGGGGATATTACACCTCCAATGACTTCAAATATTTTTGCAATGAGACAGGATCAAAAGGGAGATGAAAGTCTGATATGACCCTTAGCAAACGAGGTTGTGAAGAGAAATAATTAGTTCAACATCGATTCTTCCAAGGCAATGATACATGACTAGGAGTTATCTATGTTTCTTTAAGAATAGTCACATGACACTGCAATTTATGTGTAGAACAAGGGTCCTCGGGATATTGGGGGACAAGATTCTATAGGTTTCTTTTATTTGGGTGTATCAAGCAATAGGACACTTGAATATTTTTTGTTTTCTAGCTTACATCCATGTTTCTATGGATAAGAGGATGAAGCAAGAGCCTTTATAATAGAATGGAATATTTGTTAAGTATACTAAGACATGAAATGCGTATAAGATCTTCATAACATCATAGATTAAGAAAATTTTGAGCAGTGAAGTTAGGTTCAAGGAGAACTTATAATCTAGGACGTCTCATCAGTTGTCATGACTAGAAATGATAAAGGACAAGGAGTAGAAGGCTCTAAAGGTAGAACAATGTTCATAAGATTCTAGTTCAGGGAAGAAACCATAAGATAAGGAGGATTTAGTAGCTCTTTCAAATTCTATTAGGAGACCTAGGTGATTTGATTAAACATTGAGGGATGCTCAAGAGCATGTGGAGGCTCCTAAGAGCACATTTAAGCAGAGTAGGCCTTCAAATAAGTTTTTGAACTACATGGTGCTAATGAATAACATCATTCAAGAGGAAACATACCATGAGGTTTGGAGGAAATAAATGGTGAATAATGATGCATTGGAGGTTATGGTAGGACTGAAGGGACAACTAGTTCCAAGCGGCTCTCCAGGGAGTACGTTCCTCACTAATAGGGAGTGTTGATGTTAGTAGCTAAAACATGTATTTCCACATAGGCCTAAGTGTCTAGGTGTGTGGAATTAACCTACTTGATCCTAAAACTTAGCAATTAATTTAATAATAAGTAATTTAATTTGATAAGATAAAGTGAGTTAATCTAATGAAACACAAAGGTTATCTGCATCAGTGAATTAGATTAATCTCAACTATTGATATCATGTGATGTTGAGATTTGATTTCAATCCTAAATCACTTTAGAGATTATTGTTATGGATTCAATCAATAAATAAAACTTATAAAATGAAGGATAGGCTAAGGTGGAAGACACATCTTGAGAAAAAGACACATTAAGAGTGAAATATCAGTGATTGGGTGGTGAAGGAATTCCATTTAGGTGTGTAAGGTTTGAGAAAGAGTAGAAGGGGTAGCAAGGGAAAGACCCAGACTAATCAAGGGTTTGATTAGTTGTATTATTTCTAGGTTCATTGTTGTATGTATTTTTCCTTATAAGCCCATTTTCCAAGTAAGGGAGTCCTTGAAAATCTTGAAGTTATTTGAATGAAAAACTAATTTGAAGGGGAAAAAATTGTGTGCATGTGAAAGGTTGGTGCTTAATTTTTCTTTCATTGTCATCTTTGTTAAAAACCTAATTGTGCTTTTATTCAATATATTTGTTTCATAATTATTTTTACAACAAGGAACTTGTTTGATAATGAATTTCCAAGTTTCTAGGATTATAAATTAACACTCACCCATGTCCATTAGGATGCATAAATAAGGTTGCAGAGCAATGTAAAATCCTATTTTCTATAAGTGCAAACTATTGTGATGAAAAGGAGTTAGAAATAGTACCACTTTATGTGTGGGGTGTAGTTTTTGGAAGCTCCTACATGTACATGAGGGATGTGATCTTCTTGAGGAGAGAAAACAAATTCCACCTAATAAAGGATGGAAGGTCCTTCATAATCAATGCACATAGAGGTAAATCCAGGATATCTCTTGTAATTGATAACTAGACCAAGAAATTGATCAGTTATAGAAGGAATTTTGTATTACTCTTCTTAAGAGAGGATCAACTGAGAGATGAATTGGTAAAATTATCTTAGAGGGATGTAATAAAGAGCATAAATATTAGTCAGAGGAGATTTTGTAGGCATATAGAGTAGTGTTATAGCAACCTAAATGGTTAACACCTAAGAGGGAAGTGAACCATGAGATATATGTGTTGTTTGAATCCCTAATTTTTAGCATTTGTACATTCAATCTATCTAGGAAGTGTATGAAGTGAAGAAATAGTGGCAAAATTTATTGGAGCATGGAGTAATTCGACCAAGCACATCACCTTGTGGGTCACCCATCATAATATTCCACATGAAGGATGGAACTTAGAAAATGTGCATCAATTATATAATTTTGAATAATATCACCCTCAAGAATCGATTACCTTGACCTCATATTCATGAATTTCTATATAAATTGTAGCATGCAAAGTATTTTACCAAGTTGGATCTCAATTTGGAATACCATTAGGTACAAGTTAAAGTAGAAGACACTTGTAAGACTACCTTCAAGACAAGGGAAGGTCTATATGAATGGTTGGTAATGCCTTTTGGTTTAGGAAATACACTAGCTACATTTATGTGTTTGATGAATGCTGTATTGCATCACTTAATTTATTTCAATAATTAGTTTATTTAGGGCATGTGGTTGGTGGATGGGAAATCAAGATAGATCCCACAAAGGTGGAGGCCATAATCAAGTGGGAAAGTACCGCTAATATAATCTAGGTTAGGTACTTTATAGGGAAAATATAGTACCTATAGAAGTTTATAAAATCATTTTTAGCTATGGTTGCACCATTCCATGCTATAACAACCAACAATAAGAGTTTCTAGAGAGAAAAGAGTATACTCAATTCTTTTAAATAGTTGAAGTGAAAGATTATTCAAGCATTAGTTCTTGCATTATGAAATTTGAAAAATCATATTAAGTGGAGATAGATTCAAGTAGGTATGTTGTAAGAGTGGTCTTGATGCAGGGAGGTAAGTTGGTGTACCGTAATTTTGAAATGTTCCATGGTAGGGACATGAACTACCTTAGATATGGGAAGGAATTCTATGCTTTGATTCTAGCTATTAAGAAATGGAAGTGTTATTTGATGGGCAAGGACATAATTATCCACATTACTCATTAGCCACAATAGTATTTTAAGTACCAAAGTAATATTCAACAAACCAAACATTACAAGTCGATGGTTTTTTTACAATAATTCCATCTATTCATCAAATATAAGAAAGGAAACACTAACAAGCTGCTATACATGCTTTGAATGCCACCCACATCCAAGATCTCAGCCTTCCTAACTCTTATACATATGGAGCCTTTCACCCACATCTCATAAAAAGAGGCATACATAAAATTTGAGGAGTTTAAGGAAGTATTTCAACTATTGTAAAGGAAACGTTTGTGTATAATAAGGTGGTTGTAAGATCGAATATCATCTCGATGATGGTTTACTCTATAAGCTAGACAAGTGCTCTATCATAAAGGTGAAAGGTTATGACTTATTAAAGAGTCTCACCTCCAAAGTTGCGAGGTATTTGTGCGTTGGGACGATAGTTTCCAATTTATAAAGGTATATTGTTCTCAAATACAAGAAAATGCAGATTTGTTTATTAGAGATATGTAGTAAGCCTAGCATAGAAATCAAAGTTTATACAACCCTTTACTTATACCTATTGGACCATGGAAAAACATATCCACAAGTTTCCTAGTGTTTTTCCAAGAGAAAGGAAGGGAGAAGACCATCTTTTTGTGGTATAGTTGAAAATTTTAGCAAGATGTGCATTCTTATGCCTTGTAAAAATACCATAAAGGGACAATATGCAAGAAATATGCACTCTGAAAAAGTTTGGGTGCATTTTTGGATACCAAGGAGCATCATCTCAGATGGAGATACATGATTTATTAGCACCTTTTGGCTTACACATTGGGAGAAGATGGACACCAAGTTTAAGAGACTAATATCTTTCCACCCAAAGACAAATGGTTTGAAAAAAGTAGTGAACATGACATTGGTTCAAGTTTTAGGGGTTACAATTAGAAGCATATAATAATGGTAGATGAAAATTCGAGTTATAGTTAGTACTCTTATAATAGAGAAATCCATACTTATATCAATAGGTCTCCTTTCTCCCCTTTTGAAATTTCTATGGATATCTTCCATCTTCTCCCTTGGTTGTCGTATATGGGAAATAAGAAGGAATGAGGGAAGGCACCATAGGAGAAGCATTTGAAGGTTGGATAATTCATTTATAAAATCATATGGATCCACTTTCAAGTATATGAGACATGGAAGAAGTTACAAGAAAAGTACAAGAGGAAACATGATACAAATAGAATTGAGAAAACATTCAAGGTGGGGAACATAGTTTGGTTGGATATAAAAAAGAAAGGCTACAAGGACCTCGTATGAAGATCAAGGATTTTTGGTATTGTCCTTTTAATGTGGCAGATACGGTTGGCGATAATGCCTATAGAATCATCTTATCCCATATACTTGCATTCACTCTGTAGTGATTGTGGAAAATATGAAACTATGAGCCTTCCATGTTGTATAAAGATGGGTAATTCTTACCTACCATAGAGGAATTAGCACCAAAAGATGATGTAGATTTAGCAGAAGATATATATTTTTAGAAGGAATCTAGAACAACCATATAGGGTCAACATGAACTCTAGTAGGTTAGCTTAAAATAAAAACTTTGATGCAAGGGAAAGTGTTACTCTAGAGAGAAAGTAAAGGAAATATTTCCTCACCTCCTTTAGTAAAATCCTTGGTTGATCCAAGGATCTTTTGCTTATATATGTATGAAAAGAATCACATGTAAAATTTGCAGCTTAACACAGAAATCTAATGTGCACACATAAAAGAAGAAGGAACACATAAAAGGCACAACAAGAAGACAACAAGACTTGATAACAGAGTTTTTCCAACTCAGACTATGTCTCTGGGCCCTGCTCGATCAATGGGGAGGCCTTCATATATTAAGTGGCATGAGAAAAAGAGAATGCATTCATTAGTTTACATAAAAAGAGGCTATACCTCCACTCTGGACAATGGCTATGAAATGGAGACCTCATATGGAGAAATGGATAGCACCAATGCATCCGTGGCGATGAAAGGGGCTGAAAACATATAATATTTGTCCAAATTAGACAAAGTACACTATCGGCCCTCCTGAAAACTCTCCTGCCTCAAACTGCGTGCTGAAAATCCCTCTCCCTTGCTTTCTTCATACATCGGGCCTTTATATGTTTCATTTAGGACAAGGCCGCTTAACAATCGGAGGTCGGTTTTGTTAGAATGGAAACCGTTCAGGTGGAAGGGTCGGCGGGCACAACAAACCCTTAAAAATATCCTTTTTATCGTTTAAAAGCGATAATACAAAAACCCGAAAAACACTGAAAATCCGACCAAAACCTTTAAAATTAGACTTCAAATATATCAAATCAGCCCTATAAATCCATCGAGTCTGATCCCGATCGCAAATCGTTGTCACTAAGGTTCATGCCCCTATATGTCGGGGAATCGCCAATCGTCGGTTGCTGATTTGCTGATTCCCTAATCGCCGATTAGATCCCGACCGTCTATCTGCTTTCCGATCCGACGGCTAAGATTTCACGTCGCGATCGGCAATCACAATTGCAATGGCCCAAAGGTCCGAGTCTTGTGCCTTGAGTTTCCCCGACCCAATCCATTGATGTCGACTGCTTTATGTCCCCAATTTTGTTGATTGCCTGCCCCTGATTGTGATTAGTTGGGGATTGCTAATCAAGGGTTCCACTGCCCTTGCTTCTCCTTCTTTGAATTCTCTAACCCAATATATCAGCAATCATTGATCGAGGGTCTTAAATTCCACCCTTTGCATGATTTCCAATGCATGTCCCTTTTAAAGCTAACAAACCATTTTTAAGGGAAAAGTCCTCATTTTCCAGAGGAACAAGGTGACCTTCTTTCTGCCATAACTTCATCATTTGGACTCGGATTGGAGTGTCGTTTGCACTACTGGAATTAGGGTGATGAGCACTTCGATCTAAATGTCAAGATACCTATTTTTCTACCACTTTGAATTTTGAGCTTTTCCATGTCATTGTATCTGAGGATCCACCTGGATCAATCCTCCCCATTGAGGAGCTTTTGGACCACCAAAAGCTTTCATTAGTCAATTGGCAAGTGAGGGAATTGTTCCCTCACCTTTTCCTTCTCCAGCCATTTGGCCTTGCTGGGGTGCATTCCCTTGAAACCAACTTGAAGGTATTCCACATCTCCTCACCGTGAAGTTTTGGTCCTTCTGTCAAGGATGATGTCTTCAGGTAACTCATCGAGATATTCTGGAGAAAAATCATCAACTAGAGGAATTGTGCCCATCTCATTGGTGTCCATGATCAATGGAGGTTCATACAGCTTTAGATTCTCTACATTCACACATGTTATGAAACCAGCTCACAAAAGATAGAAAAGATATATCAACACCTTAGAATTCAACCTCTTCGAGGGGGAAACCTCCTTTACATTACATAAATGAACAATTCTTGGATGATACAAATGAAAAGACCTCCTTTCTATATATAGGAGTCTAAGGGGTCATAACATAATCAGATCCAACATAACAATAATAATGTAAGGGCACAATAATAACAATAGTGGGCTTCTATGGGGCACAATAGTAACAATATGGGCACTACATGGGTACATCAATATAATAAGTGGGTCGTATTAATAACAATAAGGGGTTACACTAGTAATATAGGGGCCTAACATGCCCATCTCCTTCAGAAAGCGTTGTCCTCAACGCTTGAGTAGTTCTTGATGCTAAATTCTTGTCCTCTAATGTGGAATCTTCAGCGGGTAAGTTCTTCCACTTGATGAGATACTCTGAATTGATCGATTTCTTAGCTGTCAGGTTCTTGTTTCTATGACTGCTCCATGTTCCAATATGATTTTTCCTTCCTCTTCAATTTCTGGCAATATTGTTTGAATTGGGATCTTTTGCAACTTTTGAATAAGTGGCCATACTTCTTCGTCCTTCTTCCATTCATCCCTTGCTTTGTTTATCCAATCTGGTTGGATAATAGAAATAACACAAAACAATGCTTCCACATCCTTATCCTTGAAGAGTCTTCCCATTCGATAAGGTTGCCATTTTTTAAGTGCATGTAGTATTGCCAACATTTCCTTTTCATAAATATATTGCTTGAGATGTAGCAGTAAAAATACCCAATCACCTACATCAAAACATTTTTCACTACGATGTTGATCTACCTGTTGTTTCGTTTGATTTTGCACTGAAGTGGCGTTATCCTTTAAAAGTTGGAGAACTTGTTGTTGATGCTTGATGTGATCTTTCACTGCTTGAACCTTTTTCTTCTTGATATGTCCTTCTATCTCTAGATTTTGAGGAGTGGTAATTTCTTTCAATCCTTTACAGGATATGGTTGGATTCATTTCTTGATGCTTGATGTGATCTTTCACTTCTTGAACATTTTTCTTCTTGATATGTCCTTCTATCTTGATAGTTTGAGGAGTGGTAATTTCAACCAATGAATTACAAGATATGGTTGGATTCATTTCCTCTTTCTTGATGTGATATTTCACTTCTTGCACCTTTTTCTTCTTGATAGGTCCTTCTATCTTGAGAGTTTGAGGAGTGGTAATTCTTTCCAATGCTTTACAAGATATGGTCTGATTCATTTCTTCTTTCTCTGGGGTGGGGTCCTAACGTATATATTCTTCTTTTGATGTTTCTTGATCCTTTTCTTCCTCCTCTTCATATTCTATGTAAAATAATTTCTTCTCAACACACTTATGACCTTTAGTGCATTTGCTATCACAATTGTAATAAAGCCCTTTTTCTCTTTTTTCTTCCAATTGTTGTGGTGTACCCCTTGTAGGTTGTGGAAGGCTAGGAGAAACAACACTTCCATCTTTATAGTTGTGAGGGGTATGATTCCTAGTTTCCATAATTTTGCTTTCCACTATGTCACAAAGCCCTTTTACTCTTTCCAATTGTTGTGGTGTTGCTCTAAAGAAGGTGTTGCTCTTTGTATCCTCATAATGTGCTATCATTTCCTCCGTGAAAATTGACCACGTAACAAGTTGTTTACGAGAACAAAGCCTGTCATACCATAAAAATTGATCTGGTTCTAAATATGAAGATCCAATACATACCTTTTTTAATAGTGGTACACCATGTAGATCAAAATATTGCTCCATCTGAAGTATCCAATTTACCGGATCCTTGCCATCAAACTTCCTCATCTTGCTTTTTCTTGATTTTAGGAGCTCGATCTTGAAACGACTGTAACTTTGTACTTTCGGATCCTTAAGATCTGAAATTGTGATCTATAGTATCTCTCTGTGTCCTCTTTCCAATGCCACTAGTCTTATCCAAATTGGATTCTCCAAGAAAGAGTTATGCACAATCTCCCAAGATGACCTGATTATAGACCTTTCTAGAAGAGCGAACTTGTATGAAGTGCCACGTGTCACTGTTTCGACCTTTGGCTCTGAAAAATATCTACAAGAAACTAAAGTCTGTCCTCTTTCTATACCTTCTTACGAAATTTCAATCTGATGCTCAGAGAGAAATTTATGATGATTTTCCCCAGGTCACCTGTTTGGAATGTAATTCAGGAGTCTGCAAGAAAACCAACTTCCTCAGATCATATCTCTGCAAATATAGCGTGAAAAGCTCTGAAATTTGGACCCGAGATTCAGCACGATGTCTTCTCAAATGGGTTTTTTTTTAGCTTCTGAAACGTCGTAGAAAAAAATTTCTAGCGAAAATGCCACAATGACCTGTTTGGAGTAGCGAAACCCTAGAATCGAAAGCTTTGATACCAAATGTTATGAAACCAGCTCACAAAAGATAGAAAAGATATATCAACGCCTTAGAATTCAGCCTCTTCAAGGGGGAAACCTCCTTTACATTACATAAATGAACAATTCTTGGATGATACAAATGAAAAGACCTCCTTTCTATATATAGGAGTCTAAGGGGTCATAACATAATCAGAGCCAACATAACAATAATAATGTAAGGGCACAATAATAACAATAGTGGGCTTCTATGGGGCACAATAGTAACAATATGGGCACTACATGGGTACATCAATATAATAAGTGGGTTGTATTAATAACAATAAGGGGTTACACTAGGGAAGAGGGTAGCGATTTTTCACTGTAATTTTGTTTAGCATGCGGTAATCCATGCACATCCTCCAGGTTTCATCTTTCTTTGGCACTAAGACAATCGGTGAACCAAATAGAGAAGTGCTCAGCCCGATGACCCCTTCGTCCAGCAATTCATGCACCTGTTTCTTGATTTCCTCCATCTCAATAGTCGACATCCTATACAAGCCAATATTTGGCAAAGGAGCGTCATGCTGCAAATGGATCTCATGTTGGATTTCCCTCTTAAGAGGTAATCCCTTCGGTTCCTAAAACAACTCATAATAATTAGAAATTAATTCAGATAATTCCTGGTTATGTTCCTAATCGCAGCCCTGGAAACCATCAACGAATTCTGCCTCTTTTTCCCTTACAACCATAAGCATGCAACCCTTACTGGAATTCACCAGTCTTTTCATTTGTACAGCGCTTACAAGGTTGGCATTGATTTTATTTTGATGAGCCCTTACTATATATTCTACCCCATCTTTTGTGATTTGGTATTTTTTTTCATGACGGAAAAAGATTGCCTTTCTATCATACAGATATGGGCTCCCTAATACCATGCCACGGATATCCAATGGAATCACATCTAGTTCTACTTCATCCACTAGCTTAGAAGTGATTACAAATTTTACTTTACACTTCTTGGTTACATTCAGTTTTGATTTATCATGTATCCATCCAAGCGGGTAAGGTTTCGAGTGTGGTTTTGTTTCTAAGCCAAGTTTCTTTACCAAGGATTCTACAATTAAGTTTTCTTGGGATCCAGTATCAAATAGAGTTTCAACTTTGGTATGATTTATGACAACTTTGATATGAAATAGTTCAATTCTCTTTCGGTCATTGGGAAGGGACTCGTTTACAGAATTGGTGCCTTCATGCGATTCAGAATTAACATGAGGTGTAAGAGTACCTTTTGTTCCTGCGGCTGTGATTAATGCTTCATCTCTGGAATCCAATCCAAGGTATTGTTGCACCGTTGCCACTGTCTTTTTCTTCCCTTTTCCTCCATACTTCTTTAGACACTCTTCTAGGTGCTGCTTCCAACAGTGATCGTCATCGTGGCCTTCCTTTTTTCAGTCATTGCAATACAACCTTTCTCCTTCTTTGTCTATTGCTATTTTCTTCTCCTTTCCTTTCCATTTTTCTTTGGATTTTCCATTGGGAGGTTTGAATGGTGGTTATCTGGAATGATCATCTCTTTCGTTTTTGCCCCTGTTCTTAATACGAATTGCTTTTATGCTGGTTGCATCAATAGTGGTTGGTCAAACAACAACAATGAATGCCTAATGTAACTATGCAATGAGCCAATATACTTAGTTACAGCTTCAGGTGTATCAAGTGGAATATCCAAATTCAGTGCTTGCTTCCTAAACTCCTCTATAAAACTCTGAACATCCTAACTTTTTCCTTGTCTTAAATACTGCCAATTCATTAATGCTTTTTGCTTGTATCCTAAAGGATAAAATGGTTCCTTTAATGCATAAATAAAATCAGGCCATGAGGAAAAGAGGTTACCCACATTCTTACTGCGCTGCAATTTTCTCTCCCACCAAATGAGAGCAGTGCTACTCAATCTTAGATAGGCCAGCTGAATCTTTGCCTCATCCTCCATGATTTGCTGAATCTTGCAGTAGACCTCGATCTACCTAATCCAATTATCAAGCTTTTCTGCATTGCTTTCACCATTAAACATGGGAAGATCAAATTTAACATCTAATTTAAAGAAAGGCTTCTTAAATACATCCTTTGAATTTCTACGATTATGGTGGTGAGAGGAAGGAGAACCTTCACTTCTGGAAGGAGAAGGAGGGGGTTCTTCTCCACCATTCCCATGTGCTAAACCTTGTCCTTTTGGGTTTCTCTCCTCTGCTTTCTCTAGCCTTAAAACCAGTCGACTGATATTCTCTGCCATTGAATAGAAAGTCTTGCTAAAATTGTGCTCCTCTTCAAGATGAGCTTCATCTTCTGCCATGTTTCTCCTTCTATGTGTACGCACCGCTTTGGGATCGAAAGGCTCTAATTCCCCTTCACCTCTTCGGAGTTTGTCTCTTGTTAGCATACAAACATGCAATTCACATCTAAAAAGACCTGCTTTGATACCACTTGATCCAGGGATCTTTTGCTTATAGATGTATGAAAAGAATCACATGTAAAAATTGCAGCTTAACACAGAAACCTAATGTGCACACATAAAAGAAGAAGGAACACATAAAAGGCACAATAAGAAGACAACAAGACTTGATAACGGAGTTTGTCCAACTCGGACTACATCTCTAGGCCTTGCTTGATCAATGGGGAGGCCTTCATATATTAAGTGGCATGAAAAAAAGAGAATGCATTCATCAGTTTACATAAAAAGAGGCTATACCTCCACTCTGGACAATGGCTGTGAAATGGAGACCTCATATGGAGAAATGGACAACACCAATGTGTCCGGGGAAATGAAAGAGGTTGAAAACATATAAGACTTGTCCAAATCAAACAAAGTACACTATTAGCCCTCCTGAAAACTCTCCTTTCTCGGATTACGTGCTGAAAATACCCTCCCCTGCTTTCTTCATACATCGGGCCTTTATATGTTTCATTTAGGACAAGGCCGCTTAACAATTGGAGGTCGATTTTGTTAGAATGAAACCATTCAGGTGGAAGGGTCGGCGGCCACAACAAACCCTTAAAAATATCATTTTTATCATTTAAAATTGATAATACAAAAACCCAAAAAACACTGAAAATCCAACCAAAACCTTTAAAATCAGACTTCAAATATATCAAATTGGCCTTATAAATCCATCGGGTCCAATCCTGATTGCAAGTTGCTATCGCTGAGCTTCATGCCCCTGTATATCGGGGAATTGGCGATCGGCGATCACCAATTTGCTGATTCCCCGGTCGTGATTAGATCCCGGCCGTCGATCTGCTTTCCGATCCGACAGCTGAGATTGCATGTTGCTGATCAACGATCGCAATCACAATGGCCCAAAGGTCTGGGTCTTGTGCCTTGGGTTTCGCCGACCCAATTCGCCAATGCCGACCACTTTATGTCCCCGATATTGTCGGTTGCCTGCCCTCGATTGTGATTAGTCATGGATCACTAATTGGGGGTTTCGTTGTCCTTGCTTCTCCTTCTTTGACCTGATATATCGGCGATCACTGATTGGGGGTCTTAAATTCTACCCTTTGCACAATTTTCGATGTGATTCCCTTTTAAAGCTAACAACCCATTTTTTAGGGAAAAATCCTCATTTTCCAAAGGAGCAAGGTGAGCTTCTTTCTGCCATAACTTCATCATCCGGACTTGGATTGGAGTGTCGTTTGCACCATTGGAATTAGGGTGACGAGCACTTCGATCTGATGTCAAGATACTTGCTTTTTTGCCACTTTGAATTTTTATTTTTTCCATGCCATTGTATCTGAAGATCCACCTGGATCATTGGTGTAATGCTACACATCCATATACACAGGTAAACCTAGGAGAAAAATGTTTCTCCTATGTTGCAACTTTCTAGCCAATATACTTACCATGATATATAAATAGCTAGCCCTATATGCCTTGTTTAACACATGCATGGCAAAGGCTGAATATGAAGGATAATCATGAGGTTGCATATTATTGACATGATATACATTTATAGTACATGGTGTGACCCTTGGATTCATATTCCAAGTGGTCTCTTAGACTCAGGTGGTTGTTCACATTCCACACCAACCCATAGAGAATTAGGTGTCCAACATTCTCCCCCTTAATCTAAAGGGGTGTGTATGAGTCCAAGAAGAGAGTTGTAATAGGAAATGTACAAAAATGTATGGAAGCACTAGGGCGAATGTGCTCTCTAAAATGTTGGTATAGGGGGGGTGGTTTAAGGATGACCATCAACACTGGAATGCTTAGTGTAGTTCCCATAACTCTTCCAAATCTGGCATGAAGTTGAGGTCTTTTGCTAGAGGAAGTGCTCCTCATATTTTGAAGAGGGAAAACTTCAACCTTGAAAGGGAGGTCTCACCCCACATAAAAAGGGAGAACCTCAACCTAAAAAGGAAGGTCTCAACCTGTGATGGTTTAAGGATGACTACCAACTTTGGAATGCTTAATGAAATTCCTGAAAATCTTCCAATACTGGCAAGGAACTGAAGTCTTTTGCTAGAGGAAGTGCCCCCAATTCTTTGAAGAGACGTCTCAACCCCGCATAGATGTTTTAAGGATGATCATCAACCGAAGGCATGCTCAAGGGCATCTTTGTCTCTAGATACAACTTTGGATCTGGTATGGCAGGTTGTGGCTCAGGCTTGCTTGTAGATGACCATCATTTCCCACCCTCTCAGATGCAAGGATAGAAGATGGTGAAAACTCAACTGCAAGGCCTTTTAATATTCTAGAAGAAATTTTGACATATGACTGAAATATCTTCTTGGCTCTTGAGGCCCATTTCCAAGAAGAAATCCATCCAATATGAATCTTTGTTCTTACAGGAGGCTTGTTTTTTAAGCACCCGAGTGAAGAATGAGTACACTAACCACAATGCTTTCATGGATGCAGATCAAAGCAATGATCTTTCATATGGTCAGCTCGGTCACAATGTTGGCATATAACATTATGTTGTTGTTGTTGTTGTGGAAGAGGAGTAGAATCTAGAACAACTGAAGGTGAACTACCATGAAGAAACCCAGCACTTTGAAATTTGATGGGCTTTGAGTAATCTGGAATATGAAAGGAAACATTCTTTTCATGTCCAAGACTAGTTGTATGCTTGTTATGGACAAGCTCTTCCCAAGGTCTGGTGATTGGCTTGGGAAGTGCAGATTGAACCGCTACATATTTCTGTACATCTGCTCCTGAAATGGGTACTACATCTGTCATTTCTTGTTGCTGATGGGAATCCATCTCAATGTTATTGATTTGACCACTTGTTGGATGCTCATGGATGTCATGATTCTTATGTTATTGTAGCTCATCTCATTGGAATTGAGATTATAGTTATAGAAACTCGATCATTTCCTATGCATATTGAAAACATATTTGAATATTAAAAAGTGTGTCCTTGTTTATTTTTACTATATCATGATCAATGGAGTGTATCAGAGTTATTAGGAACTCTAATACCTCAGTAATTTTGGACATTGTCTCAGCAAAACTAAATGCCTCAAAGGATTTTAATAGTTGGGTCGAATTCCTTCCTTACTATTTCAACTTTGAAAAAACAATGGCATATAAAATCAAGACACCATTTACAGTCCACATTCTTGTTTCAAATTCAATGCACTCAGATGTAAAATTTAACATGACTTGCAATTTGAGAGAGAGAGGAGAATTGTTAGAGAAAAACTACGACCAGGCCATAAAGCAAATCGTGTTCTTGACTTCCAGCTCTAGCTTCAATGTTCCTTCAATATGTCGATATTCCAAGAGACCGATGCACTTGTTAGACAAGAAAAAACTTCTCAAACAAGCACTTCCACTAGTGAAAAAATGCACAATAAAAAGTTTTAATGTTTTTTTGGTTACCAAATGAACATAAATATCAGTAGCTTGATTCGATCGAGAAGCATTTGAAATCAGTTCCTTTAGTCCTGCTAGAGAAACAAACAAAAATATTATTGGAAATGCAGAGAGAGTGCCCAAGTTTCAGTTAGTTCTTCTACATCTGCCTCTTAGGCTCCAAACGAGAGCTTCTTCATCGAGGAATCCCTTACAGTCATCCAAGAGCAAGCCTTTGTAACACAAGAATTCAAGTTTGTCTTCCGCACTGGTGTTGCTAGTTAACAAAGATGGGAGAAGACGAGCCAAAATCAATGTGATTAAATGAGCTAATGAAGAGGTGTCAATAGGTTGACACACACAGGCAATGGTGTGATGTTGAAATATAACTATAATGGTAGCTATGAGATTATCAAAAGCTTATCATAAAGGCCCTCTAAAGCTTCAATGCAAATGACTTTAATGGATGGTAGAGTGTTAGTTTACACAAATAGTTCTAGTGTGGGATTAGGCAAAATCTTGTAATTTTGATACTTCCCAATCAATAACACAAGTAAAATAGTAACACAAGTATTAAGAGTTGAATCTTTGGAAAATCCCCAACCTTAGTCTGCAGATAGTCATTTGAATTCTAAATTCTTCTGGTGTCATACTCATGATCATTCTATGATAATGTTGCCATAAATATTCGCAACACAATCCTACAATGAACCTAGTTTCTCATAGCCAAAGTAACTGATAAGATAGAAGAAAGAAGACCAGGTGTTACAAAAAGAAATATGAGACTCCATACAATTATATGCGTGGAAAATGGCTTAGGTAATGCAAAAAAACTGAAGAGATGGATAGATAATGGTCTTCGCGTTAGGTTTGTCGTTATTATCTCTATGAGGAGTTACACAAAATAGAGTTTTGACATCTCAGATAAATGGCAGCAGAATGCTAGGCTTGAGCAATAGAGTTCTAAGACATAGCAGTAATGAGAAGGTCAAACTGGTATGGAAATAATGCAACAGCCAGGGGACATAGTTGCGACAATGACATAATTGATTGGTAGAATAATGGCATGTCGAATTCAACCGATATACCCTAATTTATTTGCCTCAAATTCATTAATCCAAAACAACTGTTTGGACAGAGAGGACTCCAAATTCCTCCTCTGTGATCATTATTTTTACAGAAATGTCTCGGAAAAGGGCATTATTAAAGAAATAATTCACAATTCCTCCATTGCATTCGTGACCAGTATTTGGGTAGAAATAATGTTGCTAGAAAAGCCGCAAATGATTCAAAACCCAAAGAAATCCACCGTCGAACTCATGCCAATAACATTAAGAGTTCCAAGGTTCACTCTCACATACACACTAGCAAATGAGTGTAACGTTCTGTAAGTGTGAAGACAAATCTGAAAAACCATAATGGTAAGGAGGCAAGTCCATTTCAAGAGCAGGGAAAGCGAAGCGTTTTGGTGCAGGTTTGCAGATAATATAGCTCAGGGTAGAAGAAGTGTGATTCTACAAGAGTAGAGAGAATGATAGTGTTAGGTCTACAAGAACAACCCTCAGGTGCATTTCTGACAAGAAAATGAGGGTGAAAAGATTGAGGCCACAGAAACCAATGGCTCACACTTGGGGCAAGATATTTCCTATAACTCTGATGCCATGTTAAACACATACATGGCGAAGGCAGAATATGAAGGATAAGCAAGAGATTGCATATATTATTGACATGATATACATTTATAGTACATGGTGTGACACTTGGATTCATATTCTAAGTGGTATCTTGGACTCTAGTGGCTGTTAACATTCCACACCAACCCATAGAGGATTAGGTTTCCAACATGCCTACAATCCTTGATCTGATCAATATGTTCATTAATCCAACCTACTCATTTTATGAAGGTGAGTCACCTATTATGAGGCACTTTAACCATTTTTTCATTCAAGCATTTTCATTTAATGTTTAAGGAATTTTAGTATGAATCATGGTTTGAAATTGAATTATTTATCACTATAGACTATGTTATTGTTCCTATAGTTCACCTGTTGGGTGCAACCCAACTTGGCCAAATTTTGGGCAAAGAATTCAAATTTTGTGGGAAACATGTGCAGTAGAAAGGATGTTGTAGAGTGCGAAGAGGACCGCGTAGCAGATCACAACAAGGAACGCACAAAAAACTCACTACGCAGTATAGGGGCTTTGCGGCGAAGCCCCTCCCTTTTTGTAAAATCATATAATATTGTAAAAGTTGAAGGGTTTTGGACCATAGTCCCTTGTATTTTGGAAACCATGGTATTGGTGTTACCGGGAAAAGTGTCTATTTAGAACTGCTCTATCCCACTAAGGTGTGATAGCTGCCTTAGAAACAAACAAAAAAAAACTACTTTTGTATTTCCTTTATGAACTATAGATAGAGAGGAATAGAAAGAACCAACCTGTGTCTTGCGCTAATCCTTTGATCCAATCCCTCTCTTCTTTGACAGTCTCCAGCTACCTGCTCCCTTACTTGCCCAGCTTCACCAAGTACCTGTAAGATCACAGAAGAAGAACACTATACAAAGACATGGATCTATATTCATAAACAACTTAAGATCAGATTTAAGTTAACCATACAAATGTAACAAGCATCAATGATACAAAAGCATGGAGGAAAAACTCAAATAGTTTTATTGATAAACAAGAAAAGATCCAGGAGGAGTTACAACCGATGGTTCCTGACCCAGCATCAACCTCCCAGAAAAGAAGCCCCTCTTCACCTCCAACAAAGCATAGATCACCCAATACTCTGATGTTTGTCTCAAAACCAACAGCAATTCCTTACAATATGCAAAATTCCAGCCCCTGGATCTCTGAGATGAGGGATCCATATATAGATATGTGTAAGGAGGATGAGTCAGCTTGTGATTTGATTAGTGTCTTCTCTCTATCAGTTCTTGCTTCCACTTGGAGACTGAGAGCCTCTTACTCATCCTTGGTCGAATTCAGTGAGGCAAGTGTCACAGGAGAAGATTCTGGAAGCTTCCATTGTCTCTCCACCTCGCGGCATGACACTGCCATTTGTCATTTCTCGCTCATCGCACCCCATAGAAGGGACTTTTGCAATGCAACGCACCCCCACAGTGTATTTAGGTGCAATGCAACGCACCTAGCCAGTGGAGCAGCTGAAATGATCATGTTTTGACTTATTCTGAGCAGTTTCTGGTGGAGAACTTCTGGGAGAAGCTGTAATCTATTGACCTTGTTCCTTTAGGGGTTAGAACAACACTTTTAGGGACTTAGGAGCCCTTGTTTTATGGACATTTCATGCTTAGAGTTGTAAGGCACAAAAATGTCTATAACAATTGGGTCCACGGTAATGTAGTGATTTAATCCCTCAATGTCATAGTATATATAGGGATGAATGATAAATAAGGAAGGCATGAAATTGATCCAGATATATGTTTATGGTTGTACTTTTGTGATATGTACTTCAGAGAAAGGGAAAGACTCTGCAACTGAGTGCGCGGAGGCTGGGTCTACAGCTTAGTGTGCAAACAACCTGCATCTTTGTGCACATGTGAAGAATTGTTTGTTGTACCAAATTCTCTATTATAAGTAATATCTTATGGATGTAGTCCCACATTGGGATGAACCATGGTAAAATATGTGTCTTCATGTGTTGATTTGCTTATTATCTGCACTTTATTTCAGTACTGTGAAGTTTATGGATGTTTATGATATGTTTAAGTGATGAATGTAATTTTGTGAAGTAATATATAAGTGTGAAGTAGTTCATGAATGCGAATTAGTTTAAGTGTTAAAGCATAAGAAAATACAAAATTTCCCCATCAAAATATCCCTCAAGCTTGCAGAAACCTAGTTCTGCAACCTCCCATAGTCACTTCAGGTGAGACTGTGACTTGCTTGCAGGTCGTTGCCGAAAGGGCCAGTGATTGAGGGTTTTGTTGGTGCACAATAAATAATTGAACCTGGGTTAGCCCAACCTAAGCCAAAAAATGGTTTTGTTGCTAGGATCAGGATTTGTTTGAGGGATATGTTTATGTGGCATCCATTGAAGAAACAAATTCAAGGTTGGGTAGAATAGAAGGAATGAGAATCTGCAGAACAAGAAAATAGAAGCCCTCATCTGTCAACTGAAAGGTGGTTGGAGAAGTATATTTTTGAAGATCAATACTAAATCTTCTTCAGTTTTTTTCATGTTGAGCTATACGAGTGGATATCAAGGTTGACTGAGAGAAGGAACTATTTTAAAGGAGGTGAACCTAAGGAATGGACTCTTGAACTAATACATCGACTCAAGAACACCGACAATAGGATCTCAAGAGTTGTTGATTTCTAGATTGATAGCATCTTGGGAGGATTCACTAGTAAGTTTACGGTAGATTCGATTGTGTCCTATAGCGAAACAAAACATAAATTCTTCAAAGGACTGCGAGGTAAGTTATTAAGATCTCTTAAACTCTGGATTAAGATGCTTTTGTGTGAAAAGAGAATTTTATGAATGTAGTCATATTATTAGTTACCTAAGTTTGGGAGAAGATTTGAAGAAGAAACTAGAACAATGCGAAGTGGGAAAATATATATAATAGACACAAGGAAGAGATCTCGTGGCCAATATCCAAATACTTTTATAGAAAATGACTATATCCCTCTTTTAAGTGAGTCTGAAAGTAAGGAAAATGCCCTGATAACCCTGAAGTAACTCAACAGTATTCACCCTTCTAGCCTGAAATTTCTTCAAAGTCAGAATCAAGTAGTAATCATGGTAATTTTCCGTTTCCTCACCCCCCCTACCCCCATCCCAATTCCCTTACGAATCCCCCTCCCCCTCCCCCTCTAAGAGGAACTATAGCTAATGATATGTATATTTAAAGGGACTGGATTAGATGATCCAAAGCAATTCTGGTTTTTATGTGAACTAGTATGGATAACGAAGTAGGTCCATGATGAAAGCATGAAGAAAGTGTAGCTTATCATGAAATTTCAAGATATAGTGTTGACGTGCTACATGAAGTATTCAAGCAATCAGATCAGATCATTTGCATACATTAAAACAACATTGGTAAAAGAATTTAAGAAGCCGAAGTCTGAGTTGCAGTGTATCACAAAATTAAAAGAAATCAAACAAAATCCTACTGGATCAGGTGAGCTTTGAAATAGCTCTGTAGCAAAATAAATAATCGTTTATAGCTACGTTGCTTCCGCATATAAGATTTCCTTTGTCGCAACAAAAGATAGAAACTCAAACCAATGCTTTAGAACTTGCGATGAAATTAGAAGCTTCACCTATAGGGGATACCAATGCAGGTATGTAGTAGATCCAAAGTTAGCTGGAAAATTTGACTTTGCAGATACAAGAGATGAAGAAAATTAAGGAAGTCTTAGAAGAAGTGTGGTGTACTAAGTGTAAATCAGAAGGCCACTCTAAAGAACAATCCCCTCTCTTCAGAAACTACATGGCCAGTGGAGCACTAAATCCTTTGAATCTTGAATCCCGCTTATGGTACGAGATACATAAAAATAGAGGTGAACATCATGTAGATGATTGATACCTATCACAGAAGTATGTCCAGATGCCAAGAAACTTACATTTCAAGTTTTGCAAATTAGTAGCGCATGTTCAGAACAACTGTCAAGCATATGAATTGATGATGGTGCATAGTACTGATTCCTATAGAATGCAAGCTGAAGAACATGGATGTGAGGAACATGAAAAATGTATTGGTCAAGGTTGTTATCAAGTAAGAGTTCAAGGTGGCAGAGCTGGTCAAGGCTATGGACAGATTATCTGCTACTGCACCCAAGCTGGTCACATTACAAGAGATTGTCATAATCCTACTATGACATGTAAGTATTGAAAATCATTTGATCATGTAATTGAGGAGCGTCTGGTACTTATAGCAAAAATTCAAGAAAATAAAAATCAATAGCCGACACAAAACATTCAGATGATGATTTTGGAACCAAGGACTAATGAATCTCGCATTAATATTATAACAAGGAGTCGAGTTGTGACTGTAAATGATAAAGCAGATGGAAAGAAGGAAGTTGAGGCTACATGGGTTAGAAAGACTACTAAAAAATCCCCTGTGTTTGATATTGAAAAGGAGGAAGAAGTCTTTATGAAAGCGAAGTGAATCTCTATGGATGCAGGAGCTTTGACATCCAGCATGCAACAAAATTAGAAGAATAGTTTCAGTGTATCATCTTTGACACAAAGCCAAGCTCTGACAATATGAGAACAAGATGCAACATATACGGTAGATACTTTTAAAAAAATTCTCCAAACTTGTATGAAATTGTTGCGAGATCAAAAAGTTGTAGAAGGAATTTAAGAATTGATAAATTATTGTGCATCTAAAGAAGTACCATAGAGTGAGGTGCGCGAAGTTAATAATTTACATAGACATAAGAGAACGAAAAAGGAAATGAGGCTTAGTGCACAAATAGGAGAATATGACATGGATCAAGTTATTTTAGATCTAGGATTTTAGGCTAATGATGAGAAAGAAAACATGTGAGTTAATGGGTAAGATGAAGTTGCAATGGTCACCTATTCAGCTACGAATAACGAATCAACAAAAGATTGTTCCTCTAGGACGATTATCAAACATTACAGTGGAAATTTAAGGGGTGTGCACTACTATTGATTTTGAAGTAATAAATATTGTGGATGAAAGTAACCCTTATCTTGCATTACTTTCACTAGATTGGGAATTTTCCAACATGGCTATAATCAAATTAAAGAAGAGGAAAATGATATTTTAAAGCAACAATATGAGAGTGATCATTCCCTTGGATCCATCAGAAGGATCAAGGTATACTGAACTAGTTAAAGAGGAGTAGAGTGTAGCTGATATAGATATAATCAATCAGGTGACAGAAAAAGTACAAGACTGTGTTAACCCCACTAAAGGCAATTTGATTTGGGAGCATGATAGTTCGTGTGCTTCAGATTCAGAAGAAGAATTGGAAAATTGGAAAAACAGGTTACATGAAGTATCTACGAGGCAATGTGCAAGAGTCACTAAAGAAGTTCGTTGTATGAAAACTGAGGTATGTGAATTACCTTTTTATGATGGTTTGGCTGATATAAATGCTTTTCTTGAAGAATATGAAGAATAGATACCAGAGTGTTAAATATTTTTAGTTCTGGATATAGCCCTAATAGCTACTCTTGCTAGATGGTGGGGTACACATAAGAAGAATATAGGAACTTGGAAAGAACGTTTAAGGTTGATATGGATAAGGTTTGGTCAGGTAGAAACAAAGTTGGTAGATAAATATGATGGTCAAACTGATCCTAGAGAGCACATACATCTTTGCATGACAACATGGAAGGATATTCCATGAGAAGAATGGGTGCATGGGTTCATCCATACATTAGAGACAATCCTCAAAAATGGTACTTGGAAATAAAACTTCGACATGGTATTGTGAAATGCGAAGAGATGCTTGATGTGTTTATATCAAAATTTAGCTTTAAAGATGATTTTCCATATATAGATTCAACCCTTTAGATAGTCAAAAAGAATATTTTTGAGAATGAGATTCCACCCACTTGGCAGCTTGATTGGGATGCACAAATACAGAATGTACTGGAATGCTACAACATCACTACATAAGAAGATGAAGATCCTCACAATATTGACATAACAAAATATGAAGGCTACTGTGAAGTGAATGGACTTGAGTTAGAAATGTCTGATATAACAAAGCCATTGAAGACAAAGAAGGTGAATATAAGATTGGAAGAGGAGCCGAAGTTTGCAACGATTGGAGATTATTGGGATGAAGAAACAGTCAGTAAAGTGATAGATATTTTGCATTAATATCATGAGTTATTTCCCACTAAGTTTTCATATATGAAGGGCATAGTAGGAGATTTAGGAATTATGAAGATTCCTCTAAAGCCTTATGTGAAGCCAATTAAACAAAGGCCTTATAGACTGAATCCAAAAGTACAAAAAAAAAGTGAAGAGAGAACTTGACAAAATGATAGCAGCTGGAATCATTGAACTTGTGGAAGAATCAAAGTGGGTAATCCTTATGGTGGTAAAAGAAATGAAAACACAAGGAGAAATTAGGATTTGTGTTGATTTAAGGAATTAAACGATGCATGTCTTCATGACCCATTCCCTACTCCTTTTACTGATGAAGTATTAGACAATGTAGGAGGCCAGGAAGCCTATTCATTTACAGATGGATTTTCTTGATACCATCAGATTAGAATTGCAATAGAGGATCGACATAAGACCACCTTCGCTACAGAATGGGGTTCATATTAGTATATAGTGATTCCATTTAGACTGAAGAGTGCCTCTGCCATATTTCTTAGAGTGATGGTTACAATTTTCAAAGAATATATTCACAAGTTTTTAGAAGTATACTTTGATGATTGGATAGTATTTGATTTATTTAAAAAACATTTTACGAGCTTAAGGCTGATGCTCAACACATGTAGGAAGTATCAGATTTCCCTGGATATCAAAAAATGCATATTCTATGTACCTTTTGGTATATTGCTGGGATACATTGTTTGCAAGCAAGGATTGATGGTGGATCCTGTGAAGATTGCTATTGTTGTGAATTTACCTCCACCAAATATAGTGAGACAGCTTCACACCACATTGAGACATACAGGATATTACATAAAATTTATCAAAGGATATGCATAGATCACTATGCCTATAGAAAAGTTACTGAAGAAAGATATAACATTCCTATGGAATGAAGAATGTCAAAAGAGCCTTGACACATTAAAAGAAAAGATGGTAACTACTCCTATACTGGTATTCCCAGATTGGAATAAGGAATTTCATGTTCATGTGTATGCTTCATGCATAGCCTTAGGAGTGGTATTGGCATAGCCTAGTACAGGAGAAATTGATCACCCTATAGCTTTCACAAGTAAGAAACTGAGCATAAACAAACTATCCAACTACAAAGAGGGAAAGATTGGCTATGGTATATGCTTACAAAATTTTAGACATTATTTGTTGGGATCACATTTCAAGATCTTCACAGATCACTCTGCACTAAATTATTTGGTCAATAATCCTATTTTAGGAGGAAAGATTTGCAGTTAGCTATTATGATTTGAGGAGTATGATTTTGAAGTTGTTGTTAAGCCAAGAAGAATAGTTGTTGGACCTGATCATTTGTCAAGGTTGGAAATAGGAGAAGAACCAATGAATATAGAGAATAATATTCCTAATGCACAACTATTTGCAATCAGAATAGCGGATGATCACTTCACTGATATTATTCAGTTATTAACCATAGGGGTGGCTCCTTCATAATACACTATGTAGTAGAAGAAAGAATTGGTGTTTAAGGCAACAAATTTCTCACTAATAGCAAGACATTTGTATAAGATGGGACTAGATGAAATATTGCATAAGTATGTTCCTAAGTACAAAAGGCAGATACTTTTAATAGAAGCTCATAGTGGTGCAGCTAGTGGACATTATGCAGGGAAAGCTATTGCACAGAAAATTTTAAGTGCAGGATTATAGTGGCCTACACTACACAAAGATGCAAAGGAGTACTGTCAAGCTTGTGATGTCTGCCAAAGAACAGAAAAAACTTCAAGAAGAGATGAAATGCCACTAGTGCCACAAGTAACATTGTAGGTTTTTTATAAATTGGCTATTGATTTTATTGGACCTTTCAATCCACCAAGAAAAAGGACTGATGCGAGGTATATAATCATTGCGACTGATTATTTGACAAGGTAGGCCAAAGCACAACCAGTGAAGGATTGTAGCGCAAAAATTACTGTGAAGTTCATCTTTGAATACATATTGTCCAAATTTGGGTGTCCAAAGATATTGATAATTGACCAGGGGTCACATTTCTTGAATAAGACCACTGAAGAATTAATTGAGGAATTTCAAGTTTAGCACCAAAAGAGAACTCCTTATCATGCTTAGGCAAATGGAACTATGGAAGCATTCAATAAAATTTTGGAGCATGCACTGGACAAGGTATGTAATGTAAATAGGGATGACTAGGATCTTAGGATTCCAACAGTATTATGGGCCTATAGGACTACATGCAAAAAGTTGACAGCTCAGACACCCTTTAGTTGGGCTTATGGGCAAGAAGTTGTGATGCCCATGGAATACATTATCCCTAGCCTAAGAATTGCATGTTTCACAGATATGGCAGACCTTGCATAATGAAAGAAAGGATGTCGCAGTCACTTGATCTGGAAGAAGACATGTTTATAGCAGGATTTCCTCAACAAGTACAACAAGTGAGAGAAAAGGCTTGGCATGACAAGCACATTAAGAAAATGAAGTTTCAGATAGGAGACCTTGTTCTCCTCTATGAAAATAAGTTTGTGAAAATTCCAAGGAAATTCAAAACACTCTGGTTAGGCCCATATGTTATTAAGCATATTACTGATGGAGGCACAGTGCAGTTAGTGAAGTTAAATGGATAATTAATTCAAGGAATAGTAAATGGCAGTAGATTGAAATTGTACAGGGACAACCATGCCCCTATAACTTCTCCCTAAAGAATAAAGAAGGAAAGTATTAGGGTCACATGAAGTTTAAAGTGGGAACTGGACTACAAACCATGTTGTAGAGAGAGCTTCGATGAAGAAACTACTTCGCTACATTCGTGAATATGTCGAATTTCGCAGAAATTGCGAAGTAAGATAGAGGTGTGCTATAATAGGGAATGTTTCGAATTTTGCCAAAAAAGTAGAAATATAACCATTAAAATAGAAAATACATTCACAAAGTTGCATTTAAGACGACATGTTGGCAGAATTTAAGGATACACATATGCATTTAATGACTAAATCTGAACAAAATCGACACAAAATCAAATCTAATGATGAGGTTGAAAGGTTGAAATTGTTATAAATAGCTGACTCTTGCTCAGATTAAGAACTGTGCTGAATCAAGAGCTCGAGTGATTAATAGTGTGAAGAACTTGTAGGAGACTTCATTGTGTATGTCGTCTGAGCGATCTTGGGAGGAGATTGTGTAGAATTTTTGTGAGAAGGGATTGTCTAGAGTCATGGAAGTTGTTGATATGTCCACACCAGCAGTTGAAACACCCACAACAACATCACCTACAGTAGCAACACCATCGCCATAGAAACACTGACAATCACCAAGGACGAAGCAAACCAAGGAAGAAAGAAGCAAGAAAAAGCAAGACAAGAAGCCTGCCAAACCTGTGAAACCTCAGAAGCAACCTAAGCAGGTCAATATTGTAGAAGAAGTGGAGGAAGTACAAGCAGAGGAAGGTGGCGCAACATTCATATCACCTCTACTCTCATACATCCCCCTGGGGAAGCCAAGTGCCAAACTAGTAAAGGATTCCAAAGACGCAAAGTATGAGACATTCACACCACTATTTCCAGAAGCTATGCCATTTTCAGGAGAAATTTTAGGGAAAATTCTGCAGCTCAAATTTACAGAGTATTATTTTAATGACCACAATAATTACCCTCATTTTGCACCAGACTGGTACTTGCAGCAAGTTCACTACCTAGAGAGCGGAGTGACAAAATTAGAACCACAACAATGGGCGAATTGGTTGGCACAGTCAGGACTGATCAATATGTTGAATGTGTGCACTTTGATAGAAGTTCAGTGAACACAACATGTGCACCAATTGTTGGTATTGATACATGATGGACACCTATGGATTGGGAATAAGATCTGTTAGGAAATTATATATTACAGAGCAATGGAACACATAAAATATTGCAGAAATATAAACACAAAAAACACACAAAACAAGAGAGACACAGATATACGTGGTTCACCCAGTTTGGGCTACGTCCACCCCGAAAAGCGAGTCCTTCCTTTCTATTATCCAGCAAAATGAAGAGACACAACCTACAGCAAATCCGCTGTAATATCCTCTGTTTTCTCTCACAGTCTCACCTCTCTGTTTCTCGCTCACAGAATACACATCTATATCTCAGCCTCCAATACAATTCCCTCATACAAAGAGAGGGGTTTCCTTCTAGGGCAAAAAACCCTAAACTAAACATAAGTTCTACCATCATATCATCTGCCTAATGAACGGCCCAGATTGACTAGAAATTACTATACTTTTACAAGGCAATTTTACATTTGTTTTTAGCTTCGGGGGCGTTACCCCCGAGCCCCCGTCGGGGGACCGCTGGCCCCCGGACCCCCCAGCCGTGGGGGATCGGCCCCCCCGGACCCCCGCGGGGGGGACAAGTCCCCCCCGCAACCCCCCCCCCGTGTGGAGGGGTGTACAAAATTCCTGGGGTATACATCCGGCTGAAACAAAGACCTCTGAACAATCATGCTCCACACACAACAATCTCCCACTTGGAGAATGATTGTTGAAACTCCACCGCTGCTTCATTTGCTGGACAATGACTCCTCTTTGGACCTGGTTGTTTCTCATCTTCATCGTCATCCTTGAAGACCAATTGAAACTGAGCATATTCTCAGTTTCTCCCTGGTTACAACTTTTGTTAGCATATCTCCAGGATTCTGGCTAGTGTGTATCTCTTCCAGCTTCAACTCTCCATCTTCCAACACTGATCGTATGAAATGATACTTGAGCTGTATGTGTTTAGTCCTGGAATGAAATGTTGAGTTCTTTGCAAGATGAATGGCACTTTGACTATCACTGTATAATGTGCCCATATCATGCACCTTACCCAATTCACCCATAAACCTTTGTAACCAAATCATTTCTTTACTAGCCTCTGTAGCAGCAACATACTCTGCTTTTGTTGTTGAAAGTGCAACAACACTTTGGATTTTTGAAACCCAACTGACAGTTGTTCCTCCAACAGTAAATACATATCCTGTAGTGCTCCTCTTGTTATCTCTGTCATCTGCCATATCTGCATCAACATATCCTTGTAGGGAGATGTTTGAACCACCAAAGCATAATGCTTGATTTGTGGTACCTTTCAAATATCTGAGAATCCATTTCACTGCCATCCAATGTTCCTTTCCTAGATTGTTCATGTACCTGCTTACAACTCCCACCGCATGTTCAATATCAGGCCTTGTGCAAACCATTGCATACATTAAGCTTCCAACTGCTGATGCATATGGAACTTTAGACATATAATCCATGTCTTCTTGGGTCTTTGGGCACATTTCCTTGCTAAGTTTGAAATGGCTAGCAAAAGGTGTACTAACTGGTTTTGCATTGTGCATGTTAAATCTTTTCAACACCTTTTGTATGTACTCATTTTGAGACAATGTTAATTTACGATTTTTCCTGTCTCTAGTTATTCTCATACCAAGGATTTGTTTTGCAGCTCCCAAATCCTTCATTGCAAATGAATTTTCCAATTTTCTTTTGAGCACATTTATTTCCTACATGTTAGATCCTGCAACAAGCATGTCATCTACATACAATAACAATATAATATAGCTGCCATCATTTTGCTTTTTCAAATAAACACAATGATTAGAGTGACATCTAGTATAACCTTGTTCAGACATAAACTTGTCAAATTTTAGATACCACTGCCTTGGAGCCTGTTTTAAGCCATACAAGCTCTTCTTCAACCTGCACACTAGTTTCTCCTTCCCTTTCACCTCATATCCTTGTGGCTGCTGCATATATATCTCTTCCTCCAAATCCCCATGGAGAAAGGTTGTCTTTACATCTAACTGCTCAAGATGCAAATCTTCAGTTGCTACAAGACTTAAAATAGTTCTGATTAAAGTCATTTTAACAATAGGAGAAAATATTTCATCAAAATCAATACCTTTCTTCTGTGCAAACCCCTTCACCACAAGTCTAGCTTTGTACCTCTGTTTTCCTCCATCTTCTTCCTTCAGCCTGTAAACCCATTTATTCTTCAATGTAGTTTTTCCTGCAGGCAACCTGACTAAATCCCAAGTCTGGTTATGCATTAAGGAGTCCATCTCTTCTTCCATGGCTACCTCCCACTTCTTCCTACTTTCAACCTGCATTGCTTCTTCATAACATTCGGATTCACCAGAATCAGTCAACAATAAATAATATAATGAAGGAGAGTATCGTTCAGGGGGTCTACTTATCCTGGTAGATCTTCTAACACCACTTTCAGGTGTTTGGGGTGCCTGTTGTTGTTGTGGTAGTTGTTGTTGTTGATTATTATTATTTTCAGGCACCTTTACCTTTTCAGTGATTTCATCAAGAACTGCATATTCCTTGTTTTCTTTTTCCTGTTTCTTTTCCTGCAACTGATTCTTATACAAGACCTTTTCATTGAATATTACATCTCTGCTCCTAATGATTTTGTGATTTTCGTAATCGTATAAGCGATAACCAAAATCATTAACACCATATCCAATAAATGTACATTTCTTTGACTTTGCCTCAAGCTTTGTTCTATTTTCTTTATCAATATGGACAAAGGCCTCACAACCAAAAGGCTTTAAAAAAGAGTAGTTTACCTTTTTACCTGTCCATGCTTCCTCCGGAACACCACCATCCAAGGAACTTGAAGGCCCTCTGTTTATTAGATAAACAGCAGTATCTACAGCATCTGCCCAAAACTGTAAAGGCAATCCTGCATGCAATCTCATGCACCTTGCACGCTCCATGATTGTTTTGTTCATCCTTTCTGACACACCATTTTCTTGTGGTGTTCTTGGAACTGTCTTCTCTCTGCAAATTCCATGTTCTAAACAGTACCTATCAAACTCTTTGCTGCAATATTCACCTCCATTGTCTGATCTAAGACACTTCAATTTCTTTCCTGTCTCAATCTCAACCAAAGCTTTCCATTTCTTGAAAGTATCAAATACATCAGAATTATTGTTAATACAATAAATCCAAGTTTTTCTAGTTGCATCATCAATAAAAGTAACATAATAACGAGAGCCATCGAGAGATGATACCTGAGCAGGTCCCCATACATCTGTATGCACAAGCTCTAATTTTTCATTCTTCTTTTCTTTCCCAACCCTGAGAAATCTGACTCTCTTCTGTTTTCCATAAATGCAATTCTCACAGAAATCCAAATCAACATTCTTCAAACCCGGCAACAAATTCCTTGAGTGATGAATCTTCATCCCCTTTTCACTCATGTGTCCGAGCCTATGATGCCATAATGTTGCATCTGCTCCTTTGGAAGTTAAAGCATTACCAGAGTTAGAAATACCATTGCATAAATACAATGTACCAACCTTTTCGCCTTTTGCTATTACCAGGGCTCCTTTGGTGACCTTCCAAGCTTTATCTGTGAAAGTTGTCACACAACATTCACCGCCTAACTGCCCTGTTGAAATCAAATTTTTCTTTAGATCTGGAACATGCCTTACCTCCTTTAATAGCCATTGGTTTCCATTCTGTTGTTTTACAAGAACCTTACCCATTCCAACGATTTTACAGGGTTTATCATCACCCAGACGAACTTGTCCAAAATCTCCTTGAACATAGTCATGAAAGTATTTCTTATCAGGTGTGGCATGGAATGAAGCCCTTGAATCTACCACCCAGGAATCAGTAATATTTTCGAAAGAAAGAATCAAAGCATCTTGTAACACCTCACCTGTCACATTTGCTTCATGATTGTTTTCTTGCTGTGTATCTCCTTCTTTTCCCTTCCGAGATCTACAGTCTTTCGTTAGGTGTCCTTTCTTTCCACATTTCCAGCACACTATCCCCGATCTGGACTTGGATTTGCCTTTCCTTGATTTACTGCGATATCCTGAGCTCTTTCCTCTTTCCATTTTTCTTCCTCTAGACTCTGCACTCAAAGCATTTCCCGATGTCTCACTAGAGATTTTCCGTCACATTTCCTCGCTAAGGATAGCACCGACAACATCATCAAACTTTAAAGTACTAGATCCAGAAACAAAGTTACTAATGGCCATTACCAAACCATTCCAACTTTCTGGTAATGAGCACAAGAATAACATAGCTCTAACTTCATCATCAAAGTTTACCCCTACAGAACTTAACTGACTTGTAACTGTATTAAAATCATTTAAATGGTTTGCAACAGATCCACCTTCCGACATATTCATATTAAATAACCGTTTCATAAGAAATACCTTGTTTGAGGCCGAGGGTTTTTCATATAGTTTCGACAACGTCTGCATCAAACCCTCTGTCGTGGTTTCCTTCGAAAAGGCGACTGACGCAGCAAGGCACAACCGTATTGTTCCGAGTGCCTTTCTATCGAGAAGGTTCCATTCTTCATCTTTCATACCCGTCGGCATCTTTGTTTTTCCGCCCAATGGTAGGTATAGATCTTTCTGATACAGATAATCTTCCATCTGCATCTTCCACAGTGAGAAGCTTTGGCCGTTAAATTTCTCGACCCTAAACTTACCATCTTCTGCCATTGCTCCCACTCAAACCAGGAACCCTTCTTTCCTACGAGTTTATCAGCCAAATAGACCTTCGGCTCTGATACCAGTTGTTAGGAAATTATATATTATGGAGCAATGGAACACATAAAATATTGCATAAATATAAACACAGAAAACACACAAAACAAGAGAGACACAGATATACGTGGTTCACCCAGTTTGGGCTACGTCCACCCCGAACAGCCAGTCCTTCCTTTCTATTATCCAGCAAAATGAAGAGACACAAGCTATAGCAAATCGGCTGTAATATCCTCTGTTTTCTCTCACAGTCTCACCTCTTTGTTTCTCGCTCACAAAATACACATCTATATCTCAGCCTCCAATACAATGCCCTCATACAAAGAGAGGGGTTGCCTTCTAGGGAAAAAAACCCTAAACTAAACATAAGTTCTACCATTAGATCATCTGCCTAATGAACGGCCCAAATTGACTAGAAATTACTATACTTTTACAAGGCAATTTTACATTTGTTTTTAGCTTCGGGGGCGCTGCCCCCGAGCCCCCGCCGGGGGACCGCTTGCCCCCGGACCCCCCAGCCGGGGGGGATCAGCCCCCGTGAGGGGGACAAGTCCCCCCCGCATGGAGGGGTGTACAAACTTCCTGGGGTATACATCCGGCTGAAACAAAGACCTCTGAACAATCATGCTCCACACACAACAAGATCCTCATAGACCAAATGTTAATATGGAGGATCACAAGATTATCATACCAAGGGCGGAACCCTATGGAGGTGTTCATGGGAGAGGATCAGAACTGCACTTTGGCAGAGAATATGAAGAAGAAGTATGGGTTGATCAAAGGAAAAAGGGGCTACAACATAAACTCTATCGACAAGCAAGTAGTTCGCTTCACCAGACACATTTTTGTTGGAAATATTATGAGGAAGTGTCACGCAAATGAAGTTCTTGCGTCAGTGGTGTCTTTAGCTGCACAGTGTGCAAATGGAGTCTCATATAACTGGGTTGGATAGTTATGCAAGGAATTCCTAGATGATTGCCATGAGGTCTAGGAGAAAGGTACATCTTTTCACTATGCATGGCTGATTTTGATTATATCATTGTTGACATGGAAGGAGCCAAATGATACATAGTTTCCTCTTATAGAAGCCAATGTATGTGAGGCCACGAGGTATGCTTTGGAATCACTCAAGCATCATGAGTGCAAGAGAATAGAATATAATCATATTATATCATATTAATGTACACATGTTAGTCAACCAACATCCACTCCTTTCACCGAGTTTGTACAAACAATACAACCCTATGGCAAGGTTCAAGGAAGATTTTCATAAATTATTCATATAGACATGCAAAGACACGAAGAGGAAATGGCATGCATTGCCATTTATGGTCAAAGAGGATGATCTGAGAAGTAGTATAGACATGGCTCGTAGAATGGATGACTCCGCTGGAAGAAGTAGTGGAAACCACTACAGAATAAGAAGAGTTGGACACTTCGCAGCATGGCAAAGCCAGTGGGAAAGACAAGGAGTAGGAATCAGAGAAAGAGGAAGTGGAAGAAGAGCACAACGAAAAATAACACTACGAAGAAGAACACCATGAGGAGGACCCTCAAGGAGGTGAGGATATGACTAAGGAGACAGAAAAGGCTGAAATAGAGAAAACCATCATGGAGAAAAGAAAGATTCAAGGCTGAGCTACCATTAAAAGCATAAAGAAGCATAAGGCGGATAAAACAAAAGAAATCACACCAATGGTTCTCACTGAAGGTGACCTAGATCAAATCAGAGACAAGGTTTAGGAGATAACAATGGAGTCTTGGAATAGGGTGGAAGAATTGTTATAGACAATTTTGTGCCTTACAGCAACAAGCATGAATTGTCAATAATCCAAGGGATCCAAAGCTCCCTAAACATGATGTTCCTACCCCTAGAGGAACAAGGTCAGCAAACCAACAGCTCTCAGATCAGTTCTCCACCTGAAAACACTCAAAAACAAGCAATCCTGAAATCAAAGCAGGTGCTCCACTAGGTTTCTGCGCTGAAACTCAGTTGCTCCATGGTGTACCTGCGTTGCAAAGCAAGTGGGACAAAGGCCACCTGCGCTGAGCGAAAAGGGACAAGTGGCACAGTGAGTCATTGCTTTGGAATCTTCCAAAAATGACACTTGGATCAGGTATTTCACCTTGTGATGAGTCAGAGGCTCTGTTTCTCCAAGTGGAAGCAAAGTTCTCCAAGTGGACTCAAGAACTGAAGATCAACTAAAGATTAACTGAAGAGAGAGAGGACACAAGGCAGCTACACATCAGTTGCAAGCTGACTCATCCTTTCTCAATTCATCTATATATTGAGCTCTCTCCTATGAGCTCAGGAGGCTGGAATTTTGTGCAAAGTAATGATATGTTGTTGGTTTCACTATTGAGTTATTGGGTGATTGTTTGAGAGAGGTGAAGAAGAGCAATTCTTTCTGCTGGGAGGTGTTGCTGGGTTGGAGCCTTCAATGGTTGTAATACTCTCAGAACCTTTATTTCTTCATTAATAAAAGTTATTGAGGTTCTTCTATGTGCTCTTGTTTCAATTATATATTTTGATGATTGCATGTTTGGTTTACACTAATCCATGAACCAGTTATGATTGCATGCCTCTTGTAGTTTCCTTCTTTGTTATTTTGCAGGATCTCATCGTAGCTGGGCGAGCAGAAGAACAAAGAGCTAGGAGCAAGCGGCCAAAGAGAAGAGTTTGGATTCGACATTAAGCGCAAGGCAACGGTTAGTGCTTTCTCCATTCTCTTTTGCTTTCATAAAGAAGTAAACCTTAAGTAGTTTGTTTTACAGTTGTTGCTAAGGAACTGTCACCCTTAGAGTGGGATAGGGTCATCCGAGTCGGATACTTTTCCCTACAACAAACTGGCGACTCCGCTGGGGATCGTATCCGTTTGATTGTGTTTGTAGTATTTTGCTATTCATTTCCTGAACAAAAGAGTACCAAATCGAAAAGCTTTTGACTATATCAAAAGCGAAGTAGAGGGCAGCTACTCTTGCTCATTTTCTGAGCAAATTCATGATTTGAAGAGCTGATCTACAAGGATCCTTGTAAGCTCTTAGTGATAGCTTTGCACCTTCCTAATCATCCCTTTGAGTGTGCTTGACTGATTGCTTCTGATTTGAGCAAAAACCGTGCATTTTTGAGAAAATTATGACCCGAAAACTGTGAAAACGCAATTCTCGTTTTCCAAAGCAGGTAGTACACAGGCTACCTACTTTGCAACGCAGGTCTCGAAGGGGCTACCTGCGCTGAGAGCCAGTTTGGCTGTGCAGAGCCTGCGTTGGCCCAAATTTGCCTAGTGCATTTGGGGTTTCCTCCTTTCTCTTGCCTGTTTTCACTTAGTTTTGCTGCTAGGTGTCAGTCTTGTGCCTGTTTTGAAACCAATATTACTTGCCATCATTCTGCCTCTGTTATATAACGAAATTGTACTTGTTCTTTGTATTTCTTACTCATTTACAATTTCCCATAACGAAAAGTAAACTAGTCATGCTTTTGGCCTCTTAGATCTGAACCTGTGTTAGGCATTTTGCTGGTCTAAAGAGTTAGCTTGTTTGCTGTCCATAGCTGATTAGTCATTTTACTTTCGTTAGTATGGTTTGATTTCATGTATTTCCAGTGATTAAGCAAGTGAATCTTAAGGTGTCTTTTGATTTTGGACAAACTTGTTTACTTTCGCTTTAAATCGAAATCAAAGTTATATAACCACTTTCTTTTTGTAATCCATCCACATTAAGAAAGGGAAAAGAAAATACATGCATTGTGCATTTTGCATTTGACTGTGTGCTTGACAATTTAGGAAAGATTTGCATCTTAGTGTGTGCTCTATGATCTGTGTGAAAAGATTTGCCTTTCTTTTCCCTCAGTAGTTAAGGTTTTCAAAGTTGAAAGATTGAAAAGTTTGCTTCTCATCTTAGACTGCATTCAGGAATTTGTTATATACATCTCGTGGTGATCCTTAAAGGCAAACTGATAAGCAAGATCAACATTAAAATAAATCCAATTTACATAACAACGCTTTGTAACATAACGCAAACACATAGAGGTCTAGGTAGAGACGTGTTCCGGCGTCGTTAAACATAGTGACTGTCGATCTCTACGAAGGTGGGTGATTCCTCCTGAGAGTCGGTGGCACTAATACGGACTTGTGCTCCCACGTACCGTCGCGTATATATTGGGAGACCCCTATAGGCAATTATCCTTTATCCATAGGAAGCCGTGTCGGCCGCCCTACTGATCGCGATGCAGTGAACACAGCATTCACGAAGATCGACCACCCGTACCGTAAAACGTATTCTGTGGTTTCGCGAAAAGTTTGGCACACCCTCTGCCTAGATCTCCAGAGAAGTTTCTTTTGGCTTTTTTCAAACTCTATAACTGAAAAAGTCCATCCGAGCATTTGTCACTTCGGGCTCGTTAAAACATCGAAGGCGACTAGAGTCATCTTTAGCTTTTTCTCGACTCTTAAAACATGAAAAAGCAAGTTTGTGTCTAAAAGCGTCGTTAATAAAATTTATTTTAAACGGAACAAAATCACCTGTTATTCCCACGTTGATCTTTCAGTTGAAAAGTATGGAGCCCACCAACCAAGGAAGTAACCTTGGCGGAAGTCCAAATCCCTTCTCCTCTTGGGGAGATGTTGGTGCGCCTCATATGGCCACATTGTCACTTCCAGGATTGACAATTGGCCTACCTGTATGGCTCTTTTCAACTAATGTAGTCCAGATCACCACTAATCCTGAGCAGTCGAATCAACAGTCAGAACAGTCTAGAGCTACCCACCAGCCTTCCACTTCTTACAATTCTTCCTCTGATCCTTCATCTTCACAAGGAAGAGCCGGCAAAAGTCAGCCTCCCATGGAGAAGAAGGAAAAGAAGAAGAGAGAAAAGAAGCAGAAGGGGCCTATGGCGAAGGCGACTGGGGGCAAGCAAAAGACAGCTGACAAAAACCCACACACTGCACCGACCGGGCCTAAATCGCCATGTGTCATTTGCAAAGGGGCCCACTTCCATCGTGATTGTCCTTGTATTCCCCGGATACTAAGGGACTGGTCCCCAAGGTTGCACAATCCAGTAGCATCAACCTCTGGTAGTCATGTTGATTGCAGTCCGTCAACTAGCGAGAGTGAAGGACGAAGAGGGAGACCAAGATCACCCTGTATATTGTGTGAAGGCGATCACGCCATCCACAAATGTCCATTCTTAGATGAGGCAAAGAGAGTTTTGGAAGATCGTCTGGTTTCACCGTTACGACTTCCTCCTGGATACCAAAAACTCGCGCCTAATCCCTCGGTAGTTGAAAATCCAGCTGACCCGCTCAAGTGGTCAGCTGAAGTGTCGGTCATTGAAAATGAACCTACTGAATCCAGAACAGACGAAAGTCTAAAGGTCGAAACGGCAGTCGACCCCGTTCTTCCTTCGGAGGTTTCATCCTCCAATGACCCCGTCATTGAAGATCCATCTTCAAATGACACCCTCACTGAAGAGGATAAGGATGACACCGTCCATATTCTTTTCATCAACACAGACTCTGATGAGCATCAGGGCAATGTGCCCATTCCTTTATCGCAGGAAGGAACATCGTCAGGGTCGTATCCGGCCGTATATTCGGTCCCACCACCAAGCAACCTAGTTGTATCCTTTGATTGGAATCAACTAGGCAGACCCCGGTTACCAGCCAGTATCCCATTCAGAATCATAGTCCAAATCTACAGAATGGTGATGGCTGGAACTATCATTGATGAAGGGGCATCTGTGAGTATCCTTTCCTCTGTTGCTTGGAAAGCACTGGGTTGCCCGGCGCTTTTACCTGAGATGAGAAATCTATCAGGTTTTGATAAAGGAACCAGTCACCCGTTAGGGATTCTCCCCAATGTTCCAGTTACATTGAAAGGGAAGACAGTTCATATGAACATCATGGTCGTCCAGGGACCCTTGGCATATAACTTACTCCTTGGACGAGACTATATATATTGCATGGAGGCAATAGTTTCCTCGCTCTTTAGAGTCATGTGTTTTCCGCACGAAGGAAGAATGGTCAAGCTCGTAGACCAACTTTCATTTCCAGGATCACGCATTGCAAATAGTCAAATACCATCCCTTAACGGTTTATTCACTCAAGGAATGCCACCGCCCCGGTTCTACTTCCCGATGAATGCGAGTAATTCGGAAAGAAAAGAACTGGGACCCAGGGGGCATGCACCCTGGCCTGCTTCGGGCAGAGAAAACCTTAGGTATAAAGTTAATTTCCGCAGAAGAATGGACTAGTCCGTACCCCGTCCAAAAAAGGAAGAGAGGGTTGTTCTAGGATAAAATTCTTTTGTCAAAGTTATGTTGAAGCGGAAGAATCGCTCCCTTTGTCTAAAGAGGTGGGCTCTCCTAAGGAGGGGATCTATTTGTGGCAGCAAGAAGGCACCATCTTTGAATGTCAAGCCTCACCCATTAAAACAATATGTTTTAAAAGAGAAGTAGGGGCAGTCTTCAAAGAAAGAGAGGAAATTGCTGCAACAAGTAGTCACCATCCTTAGCAACCTAATGATAGACATCGCCGAAAAGAGAGTTTGGTTTGCGGCAGCAAACAAAACCATTTTTCGGATAATAAGTAAGAGGACAGAATCTCGAAATTATACTTTATACCTGGGGGCATGCAAACCTTTTGGAGTGCAAGCACGGGACGACTATTTATTTTTTAAATTTTTAGGTCCTCCCTTTAAACCTGTAGGTCTAACCCGTTAAACTCGTAGGATTAGCCGTTTCCAGCTTGCATAAAGAAAGGATGAAGGGCAAAAGTTAAAACCTGCCAAATTGGAGTAATTAGTGAGGTATCGCTCCTTAAATAAGATTACCTCACCTAAAGCATTCCTTGTATTAAGACTGGTATAATCGAGCAGTTTTAGCAATGTTCATGCTCGTTAAAAAATAAACGCAAGAACCGAGCAGTTTTAGCGCATAGTTCATGCTCGTTAAAAAATAAACATAAGTTGTGAGCAATCTTCCCCTAGAGTTCAAGCTCACCTAGAAAAAATGAACCGGTAAATAACCTTGGTAAATGTAGCCTTTGACTGCCATATTAAAAGCCCTTGGTCGTGTTTATATGCCATCACCTCCATCCGTTCATTTGGCCAATCGTTCATCTCCATATGATTGTTTACCCATTTTGAGGAACAGCTGCGAAGAGTGATTTCACTTAGCCATCCTTGTGACACTGCCGTGATTGGAAAATTCCAACCTGTACCTAGAATTTGCTGCTATCCCTGTTTATCACTCGTTCCTCAAAAGACGAGTCTTCTTTGAGCTCTTTTCACTGACTCGTAAAATATGAAAAGTTTGCCGAGTTTTGGCCTTCCAGCTCGTTAAAGCGACCGGAAGAGCTATCCCTCCTCTAGATTTTAATCTTTTTGGACCTGAGGGATTATTGCACAAAAAGATCGAGCGCTTGTTTTGTTCGGCTCGTTAAAGCAATCGAAAATTCATCCCTTCTGTATTGTTTTATACTTTTTCGGACTTAAGGGATTAGATGACGAAAAAGGAATTTTGAAGTTGACTTTATGTACCTTTTCAGACTCTCAAAAAATGAAAAGGACCGAGTTATCCTTGTCGTTAGACTCGTTAAATTCATTAAATAGCGACAAACTTGTCTTTAGACGAGAACGAGTTTCCCTATCGCTAGGCTCGTTAAAACATAGCGATGGGCTTGCCCGAAGGGCAGGTTATAGAACAAGCATATGTTATCCTCCTCAAGCTTGATAAAAAATAAAGAGGTACTGGTCAGCAATGACTGGGGAAAAATTGGGAGAACCTCACAGCATTAATGGTAGCAAGTCACTCTTGAACATGACACTTTGTCCTCCGTATCACATCGGGTTGGGTTGTTTCATTCACCAGTCTCATAACCATGGTCTTCGCCACACCATCCACAATTGGGGTAATGCTACCAATCCATCACATCAGTGTCGTTATATGTTCAAGAGATGTGGTTCTGTAAAGAGTCAACCGTGTTCCACCCACTGCCATACATTATCCTTCATCCACTTCATGACCGCCACCCTGAATCATACATCACAGTTTGTTTTCACCTCATCACAATCACTAGCTCCATTCCGTGTCACTGATGTGGGATTCATTAAGGCCCTCCTTTGACGGATCGCTCCTTGTCGACATCAGCTCATTATCCAAGGAGTTGATCTAGGAACACCCCCCTCAGTACTTTGAAGCTTGCATGCCTCAATGGCAAGTTTCTCACTTCCGGCGACAGGTATACATCAATGACCTTCGACCAGAAGATTTTGCATGGTGGTCGACGCCAAGTCTTTTATTCCCACCATGTGGATTGTACTGTCGTACCTTGAGGGTCATCATCCTTATCGGTGACTCCTCTCGCGCTTGTTAACGGTTTACATCATTGACCGGTAATCAAGCGATGTCTTTCCATGTTCGACTTCAAGAAATTCTCACATGGATCGACTTGTACATCGAGTGAAGATCGGAAGAGATTGAAGACCCCGGATCTAGTTTCATCCATCCGGGCTGCGATATATATTCAGGACATAAAGACATTTGATATGTACACCATTACAGCAGATGATCATCCTTCTCAAAGGATGATAATTTCAGCAGAGAATTATCAATCTACAATCAGACGATCGTCTGTTCTATGTACCAAAATGTATTTATAAAGCTGAGCATGGGAATGCCCGCCTCAGCTAGATCATGAAAAATGTATGAAAAATAATGTATTGTATTGTATCTTATTACAGGACACTTCTCAGCAGATTGAATGAACTTCGGATCCTCTCAATAAAGCATTTCACCCGATAAACGACCTCATACTTTAGGGGGCATCTGTTATAGACAATTTTGTGCCTTACAGCAACAAGCATGAATTGTCAATAATCCAAGGGATCCAAAGTTCCCTAAACATGATGTTCCTACCCCTAGAGGAACAAGGTCAGCAAACCAACAGCTCTCAGATCAATTCTCCACCTGAAAACACTCAAAAACAAGCAATCCTGAAATCAAAGCAGGTGCTCCACTAGGTTTCTGCGCTGAAACTCAGTTGCTCCATGGTGTACCTGCATTGCAAAGCAAGTGGGACAAAGGCCACCTGCGCTGAGCGAAAAGGGACAAGTGGCACAGTGAGTCATTGCTTTGGAATCTTCCAAAAATGACACTTGGATCAGGTATTTCGCCTTGTGATGAGTCAGAGGCTCTATTTCTCCAAGTGGAAGCAAAGTTCTCCAAGTGGACTCAAGAACTGAAGATCAACTAAAGATTAACTGAAGAAAGAGAGGACACAAGGCAGCTACACATCAGTTGCAAGCTGACTCATCCTTTCTCAATTCATCTATATATTGAGCTCTCTCCTATGAGCTCAGGAGGCTGGAATTTTGTGCAAAGTAATGATATGCTGTTGGTTTCACTATTGAGTTATTGGGTGATTGTTTGAGAGAGGTGAAGAAGAGCAATTCTTTCTGCTGGGAGGTGTTGCTGGGTTGGAGCCTTCAATGGTTGTAATACTCTCAGAACCTTTATTTCTTCATTAATAAAAGCTATTGAGGTTCTTCTATGTGCTCTTGTTTCAATTATATATTGTGATGATTGCATGTTTGGTTTACACTAATCCATGAACCAGTTATGATTGCATGCCTCTTGTAGTTTCCTTCTTTGTTATTTTGCAGGATCTCATCGTAGCTGGGCGAGCAGAAGAACAAAGAGCTAGGAGCAAGCGGCCAAAGAGAAGAGTTTGGATTCGACATTAAGCGCAAGGCAACAGTTAGTGCTTTCTCCATTCTCTTTTGCTTTCATAAAGAAGTTAACCTTAAGTAGTTTGTTTTACAGTTGTTGCTAAGGAACTGTCACCCTTAGAGTGGGATAGGGTCATCCGAGTCGGATACTTTTCCCTACAACAAGAATAGGGTGGAAGATCACTATGGCGAGTCTATCATACGTGTGAAGTAGATAATTACATAGCTGAAGATTTGGGTGCAAACATCCAGACCACCAGCGTAGATAAGCCAAGGATTCCATCGAGAAAGATTGTTAGAAACAAAATTTTGGATGAGGATAATGCAAATACCTGCTGAAGCTCTACAGTTCAACTCCGCCAAAGTCAAGCAGGAGATAAAAGGTTGGGACCATGTCAATATAACATGGCAGCACTGCCCACTCTAGTCCTACATGAATTGCACCAAGTTATCACAGATGAGCTGAAGGACCATGAACAACACACCTCGCACTTAAATGTTTAGATAGAACAAGAGTGTGTCACACTAAAGAAACATATCAACCAGGCCGTCAAGGACAAGGAATAGGAAGAGTTACAACAACAGAGACAGAAAGAGTTGGTCGAAGCCACTTGCAGGGAAGTTCTGGACACAGATGTCTGCGAGGAAGAATCCATGGAAGATAAGGTTGCGAAGCTCGGCCTTGCAGTCAAGGAATCCAAGAAGAAAATTGAAGATTTAAAGTTTGAATGTGAAGTAAAGTTCATTGAGGTTCAATTGATGCTATAGTTGTCCATGCCACTATAATTGTGCGAATAGAGGGAGATTGAATTAAATACTGGTATGGTCGGCATCTCCGCAACATTGCCAGACTGTGGAAAGTTATTGGATGAGAGAAGGCAAATTGGAATTTGCTACAGGAAGATCCAAATGTTCATAAACTACAAGAGGAAATGAAAAAAAAGAAACATCAATTAGAGGAGAGTCGGGAAACTACAAAGACCTTTTCAATCTTGTAGAGGCTCACAAAAATTAATGAGTCAAAGGAGCTACAAAAGAAATCAAAGAGTTGAACAAGGAGGAGCAGATTTTGATAGAAAGGACTCAGCCTTGGAAGGATGAGGCCCTTCATCTATCACAGGTAGTGGATGAGAAGCTTCAATAGCTTCGAAAAAGGGAGATATAATTGACAAAGAAGGTTGTAAAACATGTCATATAAGCATTATTAGAATAAGTTCACGGTGAGGAATAATAGTTGGAAGAGATTCTGAAACAATTCAACAACGCGTACAACAACATTGTAGAAAAGATTAGAGACAAAGCCACTGAGTGACTCTAGACGAGTCACATGTGAGTGTTGGGGGCCTATTGGGTGCATCCCAACTTGGTCAAATTTTGGGCAAGGAATTTGAATTTTGTGGGAAAAGCATGCAATAGAAAGGATGTCGTGGAATGTGAAGTGGACCGCATAGTAGAGCAGTGAAGCACAACAAGGACCACACAGAAAACTCACCACGCAGTATAGGGGCTTCACAGTGAAGCCCCTTGTTACACTAAAATTTGTCACCATGACTATTCGCAGTTAGTATGGCTCCATCAACTGTCATACTATCCTCCTTGGCAAGTCTTATACCTCTGCTCCTCATGTCAAACTCCAAGAAAGAGAGAAAGTCCTTAAAAAGTCAAATAACTCTGGTTACGCAATTTCTCTTAGCCTTACTTGCATGTATGCACCTCAAGTTCACATTCCATGCGTATTTGTACGCTTTGTCTGTAAAGGGGTGGGTGCGTACCCTTGTAAAGGTCAAAAGGCGCGAGTTTTACTTCAAAAAAGTTACTTGTGGTCGATTCTAGAGCATTCTAAAAGTTTGTTTGACGTGTATTGAGCGCCTCCAGATGGTTCATGTATCCCTATGAAAGAGGAACTTATCCCATCAAGAGGGGAGCTATCCCATTCAAAGAGGGGCTTATCCCATTGATGGTGGACCTGATTAACTTCCTCTAAAGCACTATAAATACAGGCATTGGGCCAGAGGGAGGAGAGGTTGAAAGCTGAACATTCCTAAGGGTAGATGCTGCTGGAATTAGGACTCCCTTATAGAGCTTGAGAGGAGAGATTCCCATCCTTTCCTAGCCTTATTTGGAAGTTGGTGAGCTGATCAAAGTAAAGGAGAACTCTTGCTGGACCCTAGGAGGGACCTGCACAACACCAAGGTTCAGGTTGTAATGGTTTCTTTTGTTTCCACTTAATACAATTAAGCTCATTTTTCTCAACAGATTGTTATACATGATTTGTTTCATATACTACTTGGTCTGTATGATGAATATGTTTTATTTTATGAGTTATTCAGGTGCTATGTAATCTTTTGTTTGTTAGTGAATGCAGGTTTCGAAGAGAAGGAGGAGCTCATCCGGATCGGTGAGGCTGGACTACTACAAAGCGTTGGACTAAAGGTATGTTATAAACACCTGATTACTTGTATTCTAAATGCATATTTAGAGAAAGGTAGTGTTTAATTGTCTTATTTGTCACTAGAAAGCCTTAGCTTCTAGGGAGGTCGGTTTTGTTCGCAAAATTGACTCTTTCTGCATGACAAAATGGCGACTCCGCTGGGGAACTCCATTGATGTGAATGATTTTTCCTTTGTGTGAAACTTTGATTTGAGAAAAGTCGTTTGTTTTCTGGTTTTTGGCTGTTTGACTGTGCATTTGGGTGGGATAGCTTGGGGTTAAATTAGATTTTAGTTTTTCTTGGTTTTGCTAGAAGTACGTAGCCTCTGCGTTGAGCACAGTGCGTACCTGTATGCACTGCAGCTTTGTACACAGAGCGTACACGCACCTGTGCAAACAGGTTGCCTGCGTACCCTGTCAAAATTGAGAAAATTTTAATTTTCTCCTTTTTGCCTCTTAGATTTTGTTTTTAATTTGTTTTTGCTGCCCAGATCCACTAGTTACCTGTCAGAAGTCTTCACCTAAGCTTGTTTCATTAGTGTCAAGGGTTTTAGTGAAATTCATAGAAATTCTAGCCCTAGGGTTTGATTTTTGCATTGGTCCTGTAGTGACTTTGGCTTTAGAAGTTGTAAAACCTTGGATCTCCCTGGTCTTTTCAGTCTTCTTAGGAGTCGGACCTTTCATAAAATCCACCTGTGTGAGAAACCTACCTTTGTGTTGTCTCTTTGCGGAATTTCGACAAAGCTTGCTGGTTAAAGTTGTGAATTTCATTCTTAAGAAAAAGAACAAAAGATTTTGATTTCTGTTTTTTACTGGTTTATGATTCTGCATGAACGAGTCCTTGGTTGAATTGTGACTGAGTAAAACATCATGGAATCATACTTGGTAGGCTTTTGCCTCATTAGATTTACTTTTAGGTGAATTTCTCTTAGATTTGATTTTAGGAAAACTTGTTTTGATTGTCATAGATTTTTAAAAGTTGATTTTTGATTTTTATATGCTTTGTTAAGTAGGAAAAAATCCAAAAACTCTCTTTTGAAGAAAAGTTTGCTTTAGTAGCATTTGAGTCTTTGAAAAGAAAAGGAATTTTCGTGAAATAATTAGTGGTCATGTGTTGTATGCTTTGGAAAAGATAAAGAGATTGTTTCTTTGATTTTCATTGCCAAGAAAGTTGTCTTTATATCAATTTTGCATTCTCCAACTCTCTTAGCTAGGAAATTCATTGAAAAGGGAAAATAGTATAAATCATCCTAGGTGCATCTTTTTAGTGGATTTGAGTCGAGTCTACACACCATCAGTTTCATCTCCGCTACCTTTTGTCCTAAAGAAAAGCCATAAAAATTAATGCTTAAAGTAAAATCAATTTAGTAATTTTTTATTTACTAGGGCTCTGAAACACCAATATAGATCAGGCTAGTGTCTTGGAGTAGGAGAGTAATTAACTCTCCAAGACAGTAAAACCAAACAAGTAGCTCATCTTGTGGTAGGATAAATCCAACTGTTTCATTTGTACTCTGGGAAAGCTCCTCTTAAAGGAGAAGCACGAGACCGTGTCCGAACCAGTGAGGGGATCAATCCTCCTTCATTGGGAAAGACGCCAGATACGCACGTACTACAAACGGTAAACCTCGGATTATTGTCGAGGAGCCTGGGTCACTTGTCGGTAAACCTTGGATTATTGTCAAGGAGCCGGCAAGGGGATTGAGCTTCTTACTCTGCCCTTGCGTGCTATCGGGTCGTAGACTGTTCCCCCAGGTATATTTGTTGCTGTTGGTAACCTTAGTGACCATTATCTTTAGGATTCTACCCGAGGTGACGGTGGAGGGAAGATCCCACTGTACCTGGAGCAGACGTCGGCTAGACTCACTTGGATTTTCTGGGGGGTTCACTTCACTCGAGACGGTTAAAGTGGAGGAACTTGTGCCGGTCTATTCATTAAGCAGGTTGCCGGGGTAACTGTTCCACCCACCACTTCTGTACTGAATTCGGCGATGTTGGGTTCCATCACCAACTAGTGTTTTCGGTCCGGAAGGCTACTGTTTGTGTATGGTTTGACGCCCTAGATTCTTTAGGCGTGTGATTCAAATGTGTTTGGTTCTTTAGAGACTTTAGGCGGTTTGCTTTGAGATTTTACTTTGTTTGCGTGTGCAGTAGTTAAAAGTTTTTAACTGTGGCTGAATTACCGAGACAGTCCCGTAGACTTCGGGGCCAGTCTCCTGACATTGTTACCGTGGCCGATTTGTTGAGGAAGTCCCGTAGACTTCGGGGCGAACCTCCTGAAGACGTCCCGGGTCATTACGAAGGTTTGAAAGTCCTTGTAACTCCTAGTGGCAGTAAAGTAGGTTCACCTGAAGAAGGAGAGTCGTCTTTGGTAGTCCATCCAGATTACCAAGGTCTAGAAACAGGTTATAATCCCGAAGCTATTGCAGTTTCCGAGCTTGTTGGTAGTTTTTCGTCTACTAGTGATATAGGCGAAGAACCTGAAATATCTGAACCTGTTACTCCAACTTCTAGTGTTCCTGATTCACCTAGGGTAGAAAGAGTCATCACCGAAAATATTCCTTCTGGTTTGATAGCTATTGAAGAACTTGCTCCAGAAGAAGAAATAGGCGTCCCTATCCCTGAAGATCAACCTACTATTGATCTAAGGGAGCATGAATCCATTTTTTACAGTCCTCCTAGAAGTACTACTTGGTATCTTTCGTTAACCAATTATTTGGACAACTCAGGGTCAAGTTTTTCTCCACCTCGTACTCCTTATCCACCTGGAGGTATTTATACTCCTGTAAATATGTCTGGTCAGTCGTCCATGTTTACTCAATCTCCTAAATCTTTCTTGTACGGCGGTCCTTCTGTTCCCTCTGGGTATCAGTCACTTTCTGGTACTTTTGCGGGAGCATCTCCTCAACCCATTGAACATGGGTTATTAACTGGAAACAATGGTAATAAACAGTTGGGTGTAGGAGACATTTATATGATGTCAGGTTCAGTTCCCGGTTCTCAACCTCAAGGTGGCCAGTTACCACTTGGGGGGCAGCCTCAATTAACGCTTGGGGGGCAGCCTCAAGGTACACAAATTGCGTCTGGGGGGCAACCTCAAGGACAGTATATACCCATAGTGCATTACATTCCTCAAGGTCAACCCCAGCCTCAATATGTACCCCAAGGTCAACCTCAGTATCAATTTATACCTCAAGGTCAACCCCAGTATTAGTACTTACCTCAAGGTCAGTACTTGAGTCAAGGTTATCAACCACCCCAAGGTCAATCTTATGTTCAAGGTACGGGAAATGTACCTTTCAATTATCAAACCTACCCTCAATCCGGTTATGGATCTCAATATCCTCAACCTGTCATGGGTCAATACCCCGGAATGAACATAGTGTGGGATCCATCGCAAGTTCAACAGGTATTGCAGCCAAGTGTACAGTTGTCATCTCAAGCTGGACAACCCTTAGTTTCTGGTTCACCCCAGCAACCCGTCCAGTCTAATGTTCAAACTTCTGTACCTTCGGTAGTTTCTCAGTCTGGGCCTATTGCCCCTAGTACTCCATCTCAAATGACTGCTGCAACTATCGCAACATCTGTTCCATCCACCACACTTACTTCTGGAGTATCGATAGCTCCGGTTTCTACTGTCTCTGCCACTACTCCTCAGACAACTTTACCATTGTCTGGATCCACAATTCAAACTACGGTTCAGATGCCTGTAGGACAGCCTGGTTTAAGTACGGTTGTCACTAGTCAACCACAATTCACTTATCAACCGTACCAGGGACAGTACCAATACGGGCCTGCTGTCCAGCAGCCAGTTTACCAGTATCAACCGTATCATGGGTACACTTATCAACAACCTCAACAACCCCAGTACGGTCCGGTTAATCCTGGTTTTCCAGGAGGATACAATATCCCGAATGCCATTCCTATTCCAAGTTATAATGGATATCCTCCTCCTGGGACTGGTCTTGTGACCCAGATTTTTATGGATCCTAATCGGCAATTACCGTTTATCGCAACTTTGGATTTACCAGACTTGACGCGCCTAACGAACGATCCGATCAATTATCTTCCGTTTTGGCCGCCAATGCCGAATAAGTTGCCCAGTGACATTCCCAAGTTTGAGGGTAAGTCTGGAGAGGATCCGTCAAATCATGTGATGACTTACCACCTCTGGTGTGCCTCAAATTCCATCTCGGATGATTCGATCCGCTTACGTCTTTTCCAGCGTACGCTCATTGGTCTCGCGGCCAAGTGGTACATTGAGTTACCACGGGCCTCTTTTTATAATTTTAGTCAGTTAGCTACCTCGTTCTTAACTCATTTTCAGTTGCCGGTCAGATATGATAATGGCACGGAGTTACTAACTTCATTAAAACAATCGACGTCCACTTATATTTCCGATCATATTAATGAATGGAGACGTCGAAGGCGATTAGTGAAAGTTTTTATCCCAGACCAAATCTTAGCTGAATGGTTTGTTAAATCATTATTACTGAAGATTACTGAAGACGTAGCTAAGGTCGGCATAGTTACTGAGGAGCAAGTGATTGCTCAAGCGCAGTACCTTGACTTAGTTTATACTCAGTCAGGTACGTTACACGAAAAGATCCCAGATCTTCCTAAGTCGAATCAAATCGCTGCTGCTCCTTCGGGATCTCATGCTGCTGATGGCATGATTGGTATGGTGAATACTAAAAGCAAGAAGAAGTCTTCAAAGAATTCTTCGCCCATTATAACCTTACCAGACTCCCCGACAGGAGAATCTTCTGCTGAAGTTTCCGCTAATATTCACGCTATAGAGTCATCTACGGCTAAATCAAAAAACGGTGGGAAGAAGAAAGGTAAGAAGAAGAATAAAGCAGACAAGACTCCAAAGGAGAAAACAGAAAAGTCGGAAACCGATGACGAAAAGCACAAACCTCGATATCCTTGTCTTATTTGTGAAGAGGATCATTTTACAAGAGATTGCCCTCATCGGGCCGAGGTTGTGAAAATCGTCAAGGGTTCCCCAACTCCTGCTGTTTTGAAAGATCCATTTCCAAAGCAGGAGAGTATATGATAGGTTCTTCCTCGAGTGCCAGTGAAGAACCCATATTGATGATGTCTCATGTAAGGATTGCGACTCGATCGCAAGATTATGGTAGTAAAAGTCCTGTTGATGGATCGAAAGAAGCAGAATATTCTCATTCAAATCCATCAACCTCAACTCCCGGTTCCGATCCACTACAGATCGAGAAACCTAACCCTGACTTATTAATCAAACCACCCGCCAAGGGTGTACTTCGAAGGTCTGCTTTCAATCCACATGCGAGAGCGGCCCAGAATTACAACATTGTTGAGGATTTAGTTGTTTCACCCTCAGCAATGTCGGCTTTAGAAGTGCTGCAATCATGCCCGGCACAACGAAAATTACTTTTGTCGGCTATAGGAGCTGTTGATGTCCAGGACGCGAACCTAATAATCTTTGATCTAGAAAATAGTACACCACGTTTGCCTCATCAGATGGCTTTCCAGATCCCAGTGATAGTCAAAAACAGGCCTATTCATCGGACTGTAATTGATGAGGGAGCTTCCACGTGTATTATGTCGATACAGTGCTGGAGATCGCTTGGTTCTCCTTCACTAAATCAATCCCCGACAGTTCTTAAGGCCTTTGATGGCCGTGGGTTTCATCCGTTTGGCATTCTACAGGATTTGCCTATAGGGGTTGAGGGAAAAACCGTTAGTCTGGATGTGGAGGTGGTTGATGCCCCTCTAGACTACAACCTTCTTTTGGGTCGAAGTTGGTCTTACGCTATGACAGCGGTCGTTTCCTCAGTCTTCAGAGTAATAAAGTTTCCACATAATGGCAAGATCGTAACCATAGACCAGCTAGCTTACTTTTCATCCAACCCAGCCTCTTCAGAGAGTATCCAGCATGTCGGTAAAACGACTATCCCTTATAAGGATGTTGGCGTAGGATTAGTTAAAGATGTCGGTTTACTGGGAACTTTTCCTTTTCCTCCAATCAACGCCGTGTCTTCGTTTGCATCTATTCATATGATTACTTCAGACACCATTGTTTATGACGATCCTTGGATCATTCCTTCTGAATCTGAGATAGACTCATTTGGTGATGCAATGCCTTTGAGTCCATATGAAATTGCCTATGAAGCCGTGCAGTCTTTTACCGACCCGAGTTCAACCAAAATCGACCAAATGAATGTGGTCCGTGAGGAATCACTTTTCACCTCAACCTCGGAGTTAATAACGTTTCCCGAAGTTGTGTCATCTGACGAACAACTTTGTGAAGTCCTGTGCGTAGACGATTTACCATGGGAAGATCTCCATCATAGATCTTCGTTTTTACCTGAGGATGATCATTTTGAAAACGATTTCTCATCAATCTTTACAGCTGAATATGTCAAAGAAGCTCAGAATCCAATGAAACATCCTGATTCAGAGCTGAATTTGGGAAACATTTCTCGCACTATTCCCATTGACATTTCAGTCAAGCCCGGAATTGTTGAGCACATTCATATAGGTGCCTCATGTTCAGATGATGAAATTCAGACATACAAGGCCCTATTTCAAGAATTTCGCGACGTGTTTGCCTGGTCTTATGAGGAAATGCCAGGAATTGATCCCGCGATTGTTGTCCATGAGATCAAGACTTACCCGAACGCTAAACCCGTCCGGCAACGTTTGCGTCAGATTCACCCACGAAAAGCGGCTGCAATTAAAGCAGAAGTTGAGAAACTGTTGAAAGCAGGTTTCATTTATCCGATCCCGTTAACGGATTGGGTATCGAATATTGTTCCGGTTAACAAAAAACAGGGAACAATAAGAATATGTATCGACTATAGGGATATTAATCGTGCTTGTCCTAAGGACAACTACCCTACACCCTATATCGATCAAATAATTGATGATTGTGCCGGCAGTGAAATATTTTCCTTTATGGACGGTTTTTCCGGTTACAACCAAATCAATATTCTACCTGCCGATCAACCAAAAACGGCTTTCATTTGTCCATGGGGGACATTTGCTTATTGCAAATTACCTTTTGGACTTAATAATGTCGGAGCCACTTTTCAAAGGGCGATGTCTTATGCGTTTCATGACATCAAACACATTGTGCAACCGTATCTCGATGATTTGCCCGCTCACTCCTTACATCGAGCTGATCACCTTGTCCATTTACGAGCAATCTTCATGAGGTGTAGGCATTATCGGATTCGGTTGAACCCACACAAATGTGTCTTCTGTATAGAAGTGGGATGATTGCTGGGATTTGTAGTTTCAAAAGCCGGCATTCGCGTCGATCCCTCGAAGGTAGAAGCTATCATCAAATTGCCTCCTCCTTCGAGTCTTCGCCAACTCCAAAGTTTGCAGGGGAAAGCAAACTTTTTACGCCGATTCATTCCTAACTACGCCGAGATTACAAAGGGTTTTACCCAGTTGTTGAAACAGAACGCTCAATTCTCTTGGGATGAGATAGCTCAGAAATCTTTCGATGCGCTCAAGCACGCATTGACCCATGCACCGTTGCTGCATCCTCCCAACTACAACCAGGATTACTTTTTGTACCTCGCCGCTGCCCATTCCACCATTGGCATGGTCTTAGTTCAGGAAGATGAATTCGGAATGGAACATGTGATATATTACCTTAGTCGGACGTTAAATCCAACCGAGCTAAAATACTCACATGTGGAGAAATTGGCATTGGCAGCCATTCAAGCTGTCCAACGTTTCCGTCACTACATTCTACTCCGTAAAACTACAGTTATTTCGGATTGCAACCCTATGATCTACATTTTGACTAAACAATTGCTAGGGGGCAAGTACTCCAAATGGATTGTTATCCTGCAGGAGTTCGACTTGGAATTTGAAAAATCTAAGAAATATTTAGTTTTTGCCAAGTTAATGTGTGACTTCCCGCGTGCTGACACAGAAACTGTGGCAGAAGAGCCCATTGCGGACGAATATTTGTTTCTCATCAGCACTTTAGATCCGTGGTATGGGGATATAATCGTCTATCTCCAGACCCAAACCTTTCGGCCCGAAGTTTCAAAGTCGGAACGTCGGAAAATTCGATTCAAGTCCCAACAGTACAAAATTATTGGAGATACTCTTTATCGCCGTGGGGCAGACTTGGTTTTTCACCGTTGCTTAACTCACGAAGAAGCTGAAAGGGTTCTAAATGACTGTCGCTCTGGAGCGTGTGGCAGTCATATGTCTGGGTATGCCACAGCCCAAAAGATATTGCGCGCTGGCTACTTCTGGCCGTCCTTGTTTAAAGACTGTATTATTGCGGGCCGGAAATGCCACAACTGTCAAATGTTTGATCGCAAGATGCGCGCACCACCTGCTCCTCTCCACCCTATAATTGTCGTTGGTCCTTTTGCCAAATGGGGTATCGATTTTATTACATGTAACCCTCACTCGGTCAGGGGGCATGCGTATATCATCCTTGCGGTTGATTATTTTACTAAGTGGGCCGAGGCGATGCCTACATTCGAGGCAGACGGCAAGACAGCTGCAATTTTCGTATTCAATCACATTATTGCTAGGTTTGGTGTCCCACAAGCGATAATCACTGACCATGGGCGCCATTTTCGAAACGTTATGATGACAGAACTTACAGGCCAGCTTGGTTTGCGTCACGATAGCTCAACTCCTTATTATCCACAAGCAAACGGTCTGGTTGAGTCCATCAACAAAGTTTTAGTTATCATGATCCGATGAATCATTGGTATTCATCGGTCGAATTGGCACAACATGTTATTTTCCGCGCTTTGGGTGTACCGAACCTCAGTGAAAACATCAACAGGGTTCACTCCTTTCCAACTAGTTTATGGTTTGGAAGCTGTGATGCCCATTGAATGCGAAATCTCGTCACTTCAAATGGCTGTCGAATTACTTCCAGCTACTTCCGAAGAGGAGAAGCGTTTATTATACTTAGCTCAATTAGATGAGACTCGACGTGACGCTGCATTGGCAATCGAGACTCACGCAAAACGTATGAAAGCTCAGTATGATAGAAATGTGACCCCTCGAAATTTTTCGGAAGGAGACCAAGTGTTATTATATGATCAAGCTAACGATAAATTAGGTGCTGGAAAATTCGTTCCTATGTGGCATGGGCCCTACATTGTCAAGAGAAAGCTAGCAAAAGGGGCCTATGAGCTGGTAGATTTTGACGGGACTCTTTGGGTAAACCCAGAAATGGACTTTACCTAAAGAGGTATTATGCTTAAATGATGGGTATGGAGATTTTAGTTAGGTTAGGTTTTTCTTTCTAGCTGGTGTGTTTGTTAGTATAGACAGTGTGCTTAGCTTAGAAAGTGTGTTTTTCATCGTTATTCTGCTTATCTTGGTTTTACGCTTGATGTTTGCAGATGTCGATGCCTCTCCAAACATACATCGGATTCGTTGATGGTGCTTGTCGTAGTACACGGAATATCTCTTCCGCAGCTTGGGTTATCTATTCGCCCTCTGACGAGTTAGTTTCTATGCATGGGGTGAGCCTCGGTCAAACAACAAACAACATTGCAGAATACAGTGCAGTGATTGAGTTATTGTCTGAATCTATTTCGTTTGGGATTCGGAGTTTGATAGTGAGGTTAGATTCTGAACTCGTTGTATTACAGCTTAATAGAGTGTATGCCATTAGAAATCCAGTGTTATTAAGGTTATTTTTGAGAGTGCGTCTCTTGGAACGTGAATTTGATTACATTGAATATCAGCATATTCCAAGGTCTTTAAATACATTAGCAGATGCAATTGCTTCTCGAATGTTAGACAGACATTTGCGATAATCATACATGTAAATTTAAAAACATTTCATCACACATGTTTAACAAGATAAGCCGGTAATAATGATATATATAGATAGGAGTGTGTAAAAAATACATCGTCTTCGATCATAGGTTGAGAAACACCTTATGATCGGCAAAAATGATAAGTACAAAAAACCAAAATGTCACATGTGTCTACAAAAGCGACCATCCAATCATTGGTGATGCTCTCTATACGACACCACTGCACGCGCCACCCTACACAAGAACCTCCTAAAAGGTCCTGGGACTGCGACGACATAGCGCTGAAGCCTGATAGGAATATCATCTATAGTAGTCTCTGGTATGTCTGCCGTAAGACGCTCTAGGTCTTGTTCCAACTCAGCTAAGGTCTCTGCGGCCGCGTCCTGTGGGGCCAGTGTCGGTGCAATTGGTACTCTCCTCTCGAAAGGCCGGAGATTGGCTGGACGCCGTGGGCCTACATCTGCATTTTGAAAATTGTCACTGTCAGCTTTGAGACGATATAAAAACAAAAAAAAATATAGATAATTTAAAAACTTGTGAAAAATGAAGTACCTGTGTCATCCCACTGTTCTCCCGGTGGAAGAATCATGTCCGGATCTCCACGAAAATCAACTCCGGCATAAGGAAAATCCTGTATCGAGAAGATCTGGTTCTCCAACCAGTGAAAATACTCCGGTCTAAATCGGACAACCTTCGTGCCCTCATCAGGATGACGGGCCATCACCGCAACCCATCGCGTCAACTTAGGCTCTCGGGGAGGCCCAACCTCAACAGTGAGCTGCTGTGGGATCAGCATCGGAACCCTCTCTAGGGAAAAACTCACAACTAAAGGCCCATAACCAAAAGTCTTCAGCTGTCCGTTTTTGGTCCTAGTCAGTTGGCCCTTTAAGTTGGCCAACACAGCATCGCACCAATTGAAAATGGTGCCCCGATAGCAATCAATCGCCATCCGCATCTGGGATCCAGTGGCAATGGGCAAAGCGGCAGCCCCGCAAAGTCTGGTAACTGTAAAGGCAATTACCATAAGTTCAGGTCGGGATATCTTTTTGATCTCTATCCCCTTCTCCTGGTTCTGATTATTGCACCACTCTAGTCGGAGACTAGCAATGGACTGGCCACCCGGCCTAGTCCCGGACAGAGTCAATTGTTCGCCCCTCTTGGGCAAACCAGTGAGAAAGTAAATATCTGAGGGCTCTATCTCGAGCTGGTGCCCTCCAATGTAAAAGCACTGATCCTGAATGTTCCACCTTTCAACCAGCCACTCTAGAAAGCGCACCTGGGCCCTCATGCCAGGTATGGCCCAGTATTTGTAAAGGCCGCATGCCTTCAAAGCATCAATGGAAGGTTGGTGATTAATGGCAGCCAAATCAACATCTTCGTGTTCTCTCTCGCGCCAATCAAGCATGGTGGGCAATCTACACACCATAAAACATCTGTTAGAGTCCATAAAATTAAAATTTTTTGGTTCATTTTGGAGAAATGGGGGTTTGAAAATCCTCTCTGCGGTGTACGCAGCCCGCCTTTAGAGACAGAGCGTGTGTACGCAGGTTCTCTTAAGGCAAGATGCGTACGCCCGACATTTTCCCAACTGAGAAAATGTCGAGGTACGCAGGTCACCAGTGGAGCACCTGCGTACCCCGAAAAGCGGACCTTGAAACCCCAAGGCCTCCAAAAAATGAAACTAAAGCTTAAAAACAAATTCTAAACGGATGGAAATGCAAGGGAGGATGTTGTAGAATACCTGATGAAACGACGTTCGGTTTCGACGGTCGGATTCTCCGCAATGACCACGGGAAGTTTCTTGCCAAAATCCCTTTTTCTCTCCTCAATAGTAAAATGGTAAAAATGAAATGGTAAAAGCCCTTTTTATAGGTTTTTTGGGTAAATAAATGCTGAATTTGTTTATTTTTCACCATGAAAAGGTATTTTTCAAAGTATTTTTATCTATCTTTAAACAGGTATGAGTAATGTGTTGGTTTTTGTGCAGGATAAAGGATTTTCAGGGAAAATTGTCATTTTTCACAAACAAAAACATCAGAGTCATCTTTTAAGCCCTTTTCTGACTCCTAAAACATGAAAAGATTGCCGAGCGTTTCTTTTACACTCGTTAAAACGGAATTAAAAGACGGTCCCCTTATAGCCCTTTTCTGACCGTAAAAACAGGAAAAGATTGCCGGGTTTTTGTCGTTTCAAATTCGATACTGGAAATAAAACGACGTGTCCTTGATCGCTTTTTACTTTTCAGGTCAAAGACACTAACTATGAAAGTACTCCTTGGTCATAAAAAACCAAGCGGTTCTCTCAAGTATTATTTTATACTTTTTCGGGCTTGAGGGACACAAATTTACGAAAAAGTTCAACCCTGGAGTCTTCTTAAGTTTTTCAGACTCTCTAAAATTGAAAAACACCGAGTTTCTCCTATACTGGACTCGTTAAAATTTCACAGTAAAGGACCTGTTCGATTACAAACAGGAACGGACCACTCCTTCTTAGGGTTCGAATCTAAACTAAGTTGGACTCATCCGAAGGATGAGCTTATAATCAAGCATATGTTATCCTCCTCAAGCTTGTAAAAAATAAAGAGGTACTTGCCAGAAATGGTGGGGGAAAAGAGAGAAAAATGAGCCTATTTGTTATCCTATGTCTCAGAAGAAACCTTATCACCACTCTTGAACACGACACTTTTCATTCACCTGGGTTGGGAAATCCTTTGCCTCACAATTGATTGAACCACATTGAAAGTCTTCAGCCGGGTATTAACTTTGGGTCAAATGTCACCAAGCCATCTGTCGTGTCGTTATGTGTTCAAAGAGGTCACTGCAAATAAACCATTCATCTGCAAAATACCCGTCATCCATCTCGACCATCCCTGAGTCAGTCCTTACAGCTACATTTCTTCAACTTGATCTATGATTTCGTGTTGTGGGCTTGCCTGCAACGGGTAGCTTTCTATCGACATCAGCACATTATCTAGAAAGATGACCTAGAAATCGTCAGTACCTTGAAATCTGCATGCATCAATGGCAGGTTTCTCGCCTTTGACGACGGTTTACATCATTGACTTTCGATCGAAGGATTCCGTGAAATGTTCGACATCAACACATTCATTCACATCTCATGGATTGTACTGGGTACTTTGAGAACCATTGACATCACTGGTGGTCTCTCTCACACTTGTTAATAGTTTACATCATTGACTGGTAATCAAGTGGTTTCTACCATGCTCGACATCAACTCATTTATTCACATGGATAGAATCGTACCATTTCGAGAAATAGAAATGAAGACCCTGGATCTAGTTTCCACCATCCAGGCTGTGAGGAGTTTTGTATTCATTGTACAATAGACTAATCATAAACAGATGGCTGCGTCCATACTGTGTCTACAAGAGTCTATGATTATGATGTACTACGAAATCATTCCTGTATCAGAACAGTAGTTAGTTTGTTAGTTAAAGTTTTCAATCTGAGTATGGGAATGCCTACCTCAGCGATGATATGATCTTATATATGTATTTTGTGTTGAATATTTGCAGGTTCCGACTGGGCTCTCCACAAGATAATCCTTGAAATGATAAAGTACTTCACCCTTCCTAGATGATATGAAACCCTAATCTACTACAGGCTTCGCACTTTAGGGGGCAATCTGTTACACTAAAATTTGTCACCATGACTATTCGCAGTTAGTATGGCTCCATCAACTGTCATACTATCCTCCTTGGCAAGTCTTATACCTCTGCTCCTCATGTCAAACTCCAAGAAAGAGAGAAAGTCCTTACAAAGTCAAATAACTCTGGTTACGCAGTTTCTCTTAGCCTTACCTGCGTGTACGCACCTCAGGTTCACATTCCATGCGTACTTGTACGCTCTGTCTGTAAAGGGGTGGGTGTGTACCCCTGTAAAGGTCAAAAGGCGCGAGTTTTACTTCAAAAAAGTTACTTGTGGTTGATTCTAGAGCATTCTAGAAGTTTGTTTGACGTGTATTGAGCGCCTCCAGATGGTTCATGTATCCCTATGAAAGAGGAACTTATCCCATCAAGAGGGGAGCTATCCCATTCAAAGAGGGGCTTATCCCATTGATGGTGGACCTGATTAACTTCCTCTAAAGCACTATAAATACAGGCATTGGGCCAGAGGGAGGAGAGATTGAAAGCTGAACATTCCTAAGGGTAGATGCTGCTGGAATTAGGACTCCCTTATAGAGCTTGAGAGGAGAGATTCTCATCCTTTCCTAGCCTTATTTGGAAGTGGGTGAGCTGATCAAAGTAAAGGAGAACTCTTGCTGGACCCTAGAAGGGACCTGCACAACACCAAGGCTCAGGTTGTAATGGTTTCTTTTGTTTCCACTTAATACAATTAAGCTCATTTTTCTCAACAGATTGTTATACATGATTTGTTTCATATACTCCTTGGTCTGTATGATGAATATGTTTTATTTTATGAGTTGTTCAGGTGCTATGTAATCTTTTGTTTGTTAGTGAATGCAGGTTTTGAAGAGAAGGAGGAGCTCATCCGGATCGGCGAGGCTGGACTACTACAAAGCATTGGACTAAAGGTATGTTATAAACACCTGATTACTTGTATTCTAAATGCATATTTAGAGAAAGGTAGTGTTTAATTGTCTTGTTTGTCACTAGAAAGCCTCAGCTTCTAGGGAGGTCGGTTTTGTCCGCAAAATTGACTCTTTCCGCATGACACCCCTCTCTTTTTGTAAAAGCATATAATATTGTAAAAGTTGAAGGGTTTTGGACCATAATCTCTTGTATTTTGGAAACCATGGTGTTGTGTCCATGGTAATGTAGCAATGTAATCCCTCATTGAATGGTATATATAGGGATGAATAATAGAGAAGGAAGGCATTAATTAGATCCAGATCTATGTTTATGGGTTTATTTTTGTGATTTGTACTTTGGAGAAAGGGAAAGGATCTGCAGCTGAGTGCACAGAGGCCTAGGTTTGCAACTTAGTTCACAGATTGTCTGCAACTTAGTGCGCAGACAACCTGCAGCTGTGTGCACAGGTGAAGAACTGTTTGTTGTACCAAATTCTCTATTATAAGCAATAGTTCTTGTGGACATAGTCCCACATTGGGATGAACCATGGTAAAATATGTGTCTTCATGTGTTGATTTTCTTATTATCTACACTTTATTTCAGTACTGTGAAGTTTATCTATGTTTATAATATGCTTAAGTGATGAATGTAATTTTGCGAAGTAATATATAAGTGTGAAGTAGTTCATAAATGTGAAGTAGTTTATAAGTGTTAAAGCATAATAAAATACAAAATTTCCACATTGCAGTATCCCTCAAGGCTGCAGAAACCTAGTTCTACAACCTCCCATAGTCACTTCGGGTGAGACTGCAATTTTCTTGCAGGTCATTGCCAAAAGGGTTGGTGATTGAGGGTTTTGTTGGTGTAAAATAAAGAACCGAACCTAGGCTAGCCCAACCTATGCCAACATTACCTTAGTGGTTATCATGTGTCCCTAGTCTAGTTTGACCTTCTTTAGGGTATTTTCTTTCACTATTTAGGAGGGACACAAATATGAGACTTCGATGGTGGTAGTGCTCCATGCTATTCATACTTAACACTTATCTTCATTCCCCTGTATTTGTTATCCCATATTATGATAATTTTTTGCAATTGTTCATGTTGGTTCATTGTCGAATTCTCCTATAAGAAGAAGGGGTTGAATATATGTGAGGTTGATGCAGTTAAAATAAGACAAACGTTAAAAATTCAAAATAATGACAAGGGATGTAAAACAAGTAAAATCCAAATTTATCTTGACATTTACCCCCTCTTAGATAGCCACTCATACCAAAAATTATCCATGCATATTGGTGAGCTCCAGTATTGTAGTAATAATGCTACAACTCCTGGGACTCTCTTCTTTACTTTTATCAACCCGGTAGTTCGTAACAAACTTGGAAGCGACGGTGCTGTATGCACAAGTACTAGCTCTTGCTTCAGCTGTCACTTGATTAGCTAGCACAAGTCCACTAGGGGCTTAAGCCAACTTCTATGAGCTCTAAGAAGAAGATTTTTAACTGATGGACAAAAGCTAACTTAAAGAAGGATGATCTACTTGCAGAAAGAAATTGGAAAGCTAAGAGGAAACGTAAACCCTAGCAAACCCTAATTCTACTAGCTAACCCTACTGATGCAAGAAAGAGGATGTAAGCTACTGAAGGAGATGACATTGATTTCTAGAAAGGTAAATATTCATCTAACCTACTTCTACAGTAACATCTAGAAAAAACATCTTTTTGTATTTTTGAATAAGTTGCCAGAGTTATTATGCATATGTTTTGACTATTTTTGGGTTGTGCAGAGGTGGATGGGTGAGAAGAAATTCTTGGAGGAGGTCAAGAAGGTTCAGAGAGGGCCTAAGGGGTCCCTAACACCCTTCCATAGAGTCTCACCGAGTTTGGCTATCAAGAAACCTCATTCGTGAGCCTCTACAGGAAGTCTGCAGGGGTTCTACAAGATGTCTGTGATCTTCTACAGGATGTCTGTGATTTCCTACAGGATGTTTAGAAGTGAGATTTTGGTGGATGGATGGAGATGAAAAGGTGAAGGAGTGAGTGTGGATGTAGGGTGAGGGGTGGAGATGGTCCAGGACTTGGTGGATGGAGTTGTGGACAGGTGTAGATGGCTGGATTTGGTTCAAAGAAGGCTGAAGCAATGTTACACACAAAACTAGGGTTATGGGAGCAAATGGCAACATGAGGCAAGGATTATAAGTGGAGGGTGGAGTGGATGGTGCTGATGGAGAATAAACCTATGAAGGAGTGGTACAGGTGCTCTGCAAGGCGTTTTTCCAACTGATCCAATGAAGACTTGTAAATTCAAAAACCTAATTACGTTGACCTAATATGCTAGCTTCCAGTAAAGAGAATGAACAGAAGTGTGACCTGCAATGAAACCATGTATTTTAACTCATGCAACTAAGCAAGCAAAAGTCTGAACTTGTAACCAACTTCTACACATGAAAATCAAACACTAGTGATTGCATGGCAAAGCAAAATCAGTGTTTTTGTGGGCAGCAAAGTTATCCTGATCCCAGCTCTTGATCCTACTGAAGGAGAGGTGAAACCAGAGATGTTTGATGGCCCTTTTCTTGAAGCTTTTTCCTGTTAACAACCTATCAACTAAATCTGAGCATTCAAAAGTCTTTCTAACCATTAACAGTGACCTAGTTAATCAGCAAACTTTAATCTACTTAACAGAAATGTTTTTGCAAATGCATAAAGAACAACTAACAATACATAAAGGAGGCCTTAGCACTCGGGTTGGGTCCAACCCCAAGATCTGCAGGCTCCTATAAAGAACTCAGATCTGGTGCCAAGTAAAGCTGCTTCTCATTATTCAAAAATAATCATCATATGAAAGTTGTACAGCAGTAGCTACAATAAAACAAGATGAGCAAAATGACAGCACTATAGTGCAAAAATAACAATAGTTCCAAAAGTAAACTACGAAGGTTGAGGCCTTCCTACTTATACAATACGAGGGGGCTAGCAACCCTCCTAGATTCAAGGGACTCGGTTATCCCAACTGCTAGTAAACAGTCACTCTTCCCAAAACTGCTTGGCTGCCTTTAAAACTCGTTTTGGTGGCCTGTGGAGCTCGGAGTTGAGGGTGGGGATTTCGAGGAAGGCCATTTAATGCAAGAGAAAACCTCCCTAAGAATCCTCACCTCAAGCTTAGTTGTCAGTTGACCCATGATTGCTTGGTTTTGCTCCAAAATTTGTCCAAAAATCCTGAAATAACCACGTATTATCCTCCTAGGTAGAGTGACCACCCTTATTCGTTCAAATAACATAAACATACTAGAAAAACATGCATAATCTATGGAAAATGGAGGATTGAACAAGGAAAATTAGGCAAAATGAGCCCAATAGGTTACCCAATTTGGGGGCTCATCACATATCACATTTGTCAAAGTAAAAGGAACTCTCTATAAACATCTTGACCTCGATGAAGTGATAAATTACCTATCATTAAAGGAGGATTATATGATTACTATTAATAAATCCATAAAATGTGTTAAATAATCTATCTCAAATAAAGAAAGATAAAGGAAAATAATTGGGGCTTGGAAAACAAAAAGTAATGGAAGACAGTTGAAGCAGCGAAGCACTCCCTCTGCCAAGGTGCTCATGGAAAACGTTTTTTCATAACCCAGTATAATATTGACACCTTTTGTGAAATAAATCCAAAGCCATAACACCTATCACTTACACCTACCATTTGAAAGGGTCAACCTAGGAATTGTTCCTCCCCTTAAGGTTTTCTTGATGGTGTTGGATAGTGCCAACATACAAGGGGCCTCCTCGATGTGAAGTCCCTATTAGAGTTCACACCGTTTGGAGTAGGAGACCCATCTAGAGTATCGACCTGACCACCATAACATAAAGGTTTGTATTGGTTTCAATACATAACATAAGAGATTATATATATAAACCTTGAACAAGAAAGTAAGTTGAAATTGTGAAACACCGATTGCAATGTATAAAAGGATACTTTCACAAGGGGAAGACAAAAAATGAGCCTCTAGAAGGAAGTCATAGTACTAACCTAAGAGAGACACACAAGTAAAGCAAGATTCGTTAGTTTTTTAGAAAAATAGTTCATGTAGACACAACGATTATTAACCACATACAACACACCTTCAACAAGATAAGTACTGAGGCAAAGGAAATAGTTTAATTTCCTTAGTACATATAGATGAAACATGTATAGAAAACATCTAAAGAATAGTCTTAAGACATTCACAATACACACAAGAAAATGTGTTGGCTCACCGAGATTCAATTATAAGGTGAAACATCTAAGTACACAGTTACAATGGTGAGACACTAGTTCTAGTAGTGTAACATTAAATCACTTATTGCTTCTCCAAATAATAGTTTTGTCTCTTATGCCAATTAGAGAAGCTAAGACTAGCTCTCCGAAGCTTAAGCCTCCAAGATCCCTATGCTTGAGTTATGATGTTGCTTTTATAACAAGGGAAATGACCTTTCATATCCCAATGACTCTTAAATTACCCTCATGACTCTTGGACTTCTAAGCAGCTCTCTAACTTCTAATGACTTTTGGACTTCTCCTAAAGGCATTTTCACCATATATGGCTAAGTGAATTTTCATATTCCATATATGATTCTTGGACTTCCACCCATTACATTTTGTGTTTTTATTGAGAATACATCATTACATTCCACATGATGATGTGGAATGACACATGGACACATATTTACCATTATGATGACACTTTTACAAATTACAACTTGACAATGACGAAATGGACTTCATGATGAGGTGGCAATGCCAAGTGGTCTTCCTTGCTGCTTCATCTTACATTCTTGGTGGTAGATCTGATATGTGCTTCCTATTCTTGAAATATCCTCTTTGTTTCTGATTTTAACCTTCCAAAGGGTATTTGACCAATATCATAATCCTCTGATTCATCATGCAATGTCTTCTTTATGTCTTTGTCCATGATCTGCTTCATGTCCTCATGATAGCTCTCTTAGTGCTTCTTCTCTGTAGGTGTTTCTTCATGGTTTATCTTTGGTGTCTTCTCTTGAGCAACACCTTGTAATTCTTGTAAGGTACTCCTACCCATTAAAATTCATTCATGACGAGGCAATATCAGCCTTAAAAACAACTATTCTATCACTACCTAGCTCATGGAATGATCTGATGATTATAGGCCTATGAGAGGGCTAAAAGAGAAGGCTTGATTAAGAGGGCATATTCAAACTCATAAATGGCTTAGGAAGGCTCCACTATTCATTTTTACTGGACAATTCACTATGAGGAGGAGCTATCCTTGGTCCAGCGTAGTAGGGAGAAGCCAAAGGGACAAGGTGGAAAGCTTCATGCTTCAAGGTTTCGCCATGCACTCCAAAGAAAAGAGATGGAAGCTTAAAACCATAGTTGACCAATAAAGGTTGAGGGGAGGCATCCTTTAGCCTTCCCTACTACACTATGTTCTCAAAGGAAGGGTCAAAGGAAGGCTAGGGTGCATGAGATCATTGGGAAGGAGGGAAGGTGAAAGGTTTAGCCTTCAAGATTTCACTATGTGCTTAAAGGAAGAAAATAATTCTAGGAAAGCCAAATTTGACTGGTCAAAGGAGGAGATGAGGCTTCCTTCATCCTTCCCTACTGCACCATGCACTCTAGATGAAGAGGTTAGGTAATTCTTGGGCACAAAGAAAATTGGGGAAGGGGTAAGGGTGAGGCTTTGACCTTTGGGAGTGCGCCACACGCTTAAAGGAAGGGGAGGCTTGAAAGAAATCACAATTTTATTCAACAAGGGGTCACTGTTTATTTTTAATGTGATTTTCATCCTAGGCTAGCATAGTTTGACCCAATAGTGGGTGCTTGACCATTTAGAGTGCACTTTTCATTGAGGGCGGCCATAAGGATAAAGCCACTTTGCCTAAGAGAGTTTTCAATGCACGGGAGGATATGAGGATGTTTGCATTGCATGTTTTGCCTTTGTAAAAGGGTGAAAGAGTTCCATGCTATTATTTAAAAATTCTATATTTTCCATCCAATTCAGAGGTGACCAAAACTTATTTAAGTGAGTCAATATAAGTAAGACGGGTCAAGTGACTACCCTTAGGAGGATCATAATCTGTAGTAGATTTTGGGGTAACCTTGAGAGAGACTTATTGCACCAATATTTGGGAGTAGGATTTTATCATTGAAGCCCATGGATAGGTTGAGCTCCACACTTTGTAAGATGGCTTATGGCTTCAGAACTTGCACTAGGCTGAAGGACTAAGAAGGGCTCTAAAATGGCTAAGTGTGGGATTGACAAAGTAAAAGAGAGAAATTCATCCGAGCATGAATCAAACGTGGATGACACACATAAAGCCATAAATACAAGCTAGAAATGTACAAAAGACTCATTAATAAAAACCACACCTTGAAATGACGTCAAAGTGATGCTTACTTCTAAGTGCGCCAGTTAAAACGATACATTATGACACTTAGAACACAAGTTACGCCAACTTTGACAATTGTGACCAAACGGTGCGCTAAGATGTAGAATGTGTCTAGCACATATTCTGATGATATGTAAGACCATATAATGTAGAAGAGTAAACTAGAACTAACTTTGGTGATGTCAAAAGGTGTGACACATGCAGGAGTGAAATTCATAATAGTGACACATGCGACATGAGGAAAACATGAGATGAAACTTGCAAAATGGGAACAACCTTGAAAGAGACACATGTAAAAGAGAAGATAACATTAAAATTCCAATTATTAAAGTGAAAAAAACCAAAAACAACATCCATGAATGTAAAAGAGACACTTGTGGAAGTGAAGGTACGCAGAAGCAAAAATTGAGAAAACTCTTTGTAATAAAACTACAAAGGCAACCAAAGTGAGGGAGGTTGCCGATTTAAGTGTAAACTAATTGTGGTCGTGATTTAGCATCACATAGGAACTATCTTGATGGAAGTTGTTATGCCTATTCAAGCTTGCATAAAGTAAGTATTCTCATGAACTCATCAAAGACTATGCATGTGAGTGAAAGTGACTTGACAATTTAAAACTGAGAATAAGAATTAAATGATTTACAAAGCATAAAAATACCATGGAGTAACCATAGACTGACAGATCATAACACACTCATTAGGCTCCAAAATTCAAGTGTGAGAAAATTTTTGGAGGGTGTTTGTTACAACAAAAACACTTGGTGACACACTGGTCGAAATCCAACTCCTCTATTTAGGTTTATTTCTCTAAGTGAAAGGTCCCAGTCTTTCAGGAGGCATTGATTCATCCTGAATATTACCTTGGTTTCCATACTTAACCTGGTTAGAGATATATTCCCCTTCATTCCCTTACTCGGTTAAACACATATCAAGGCTTGCCAAATCACAATTTTTTCGATCTAGGAACAAGTAATATGCTCGATGAGTTTAAGAAATGCATAGCATGAGTTTCATCTCTAGTGTTGCTCCAATTCCAGCATACTTAGATAGTACCCCGACAGAGACACTACAATAGCACAACTATTGCTTCGCTACCAGTGACCCTGGACAATACCCTAATGAAGTCACTTTCTTCACCTCCCTATGCAGGAAGCCTTTCTCTTATTTCACCCTTTATTTATTTATTTAATATGGATATGCTTTTGGCACTTATTATTTTCAATGAACAGAAGATGGATGCTGACTTATTGAGAGAAAAGGAGGTTTCCATTTCAAACAAGTATTTATATAACTTGTGATATTGGTTTTCTCACTTTATATTTTCCCCTTATAATTTCTCTACTTGATTGGATTGGAAAGAAAAATGCTATTTACTTACAATACTGAGTTGAGGAAAGAGGATCATAGAATATATATGGGATTAATAGTTTGAGCAAAGGCTTTCTGTTCGAGTGGATCACATTTTACATTCAGAAATTTTTGACTTTAAAGATGCTTAAACCCAAGATAAGGAGAGGTAACAGATTATATAAGCATCATTTGTCATCACCATTTCCCTTTTCAAGTTTTTCCACATTGTCTTTTGAGCTGAACAAAAGCATCTTTCATGCAAAGCCTTATTGAACAAAATGACAAAAGAAAATACATGAAAAAAAAAAACCAAAAGAACTATGAGAAAAATAAACAAATGCAGTGACTCGATGGAGAGTAGGATAAAGGGTGGATACAATGCAAGGGAAACTAAATTCAACTAGAACTATTAACCTAACTGGATAGAAGGTCAGGGCTAAGTAACGATATTTCCAATGTAGCCATTGTCATTGCTGACCTATAAACATTGATATAAGAGCAATTAAAATTGATATATAATAATTTTCAATAGAGAAGATAAGAAATTGAAAATCTTGCACAAAACATTGAAGGCATTTCTTAAAGGAAGAAATATATGTCATGTTACCTAACTTTACCCATCCTGAAACCTTACCTTTTTTACGAGAGTAACCATGAAATTTACCTTGAAGATTTCTTGTGAATGCACCTGCATCTGTATTATCTTGCTTATCAAATATCAAGAAAGATCATAACTTGCTTTTAAAAAATGGGCTTACTAAGTAAGATTCTTCTAACTAATGACAGATTAGATCATGTAATTAAAAAAAATATTCTTTGAAATCCTAAAATCCTTGGGAGAAATAATTGTCCATTAATGATGTGGAATTAGGATGAGAATCTTACAAGGGAAAATAAACCTAATCATATTTAGAAGGCTTGTCAAGATAGTGAGGTCCTGAAATAATCATTAATGAAGGATGAAGTGCCTCAACTAATTGAAAAGTATCTAAATATTGAGCTAATAAACCATAAATATCAACTAATGTAAAAAAACCATCATTATGTACACTAGTGGGAAAATTATCATATGAATGACACTTGTTAGAACAAGAACCATGATCAGATGGGTTGATTAAGGCATGATATTCTTTGTTAGGAGACATCAAAGCTTGATCGGTTTGAACAATTTTACAAATGCTTTTGACAAAAGAATTATTTTCCTCATATGTTTAATGTGACACACTATCTACTTGTGACTGGTTACAAACTGGACTGACATCATGATCATTGAAAATGAATGCCAATATGGAAATCACATGAAACCAGTCGAGATGTAGTGCAAGAAAATGAGGAACTTGATTCAACAAATAACACAAGCATTAGTTGATACTGAAAAGGATATCAGTGCCATGAAGAAAATAATCAATATCAAAATATTCACAAGAAGGATTAGGAGTTGACTACTTTCAAAATTATGTGATAGGTATGAATCTGTTGATGGAAAATAATCTTTAGAATGATCAACTTCATAGCTTCACTCGTCCATGAAAGGTATACACTCCAAACCCAAGTTTAATACAAGATATTCATGTAGAAATTCTGAGTGTAGATTAACGTGATTATGTAATATAACTAAAGCAAAATACTTAATCTACTTCTATAATCAAACTTGCGGAAGCTTAATAGATTTGAGAAAGATCAAGCAGAACACCTATAATAGAGAAGAAGAATCAATACACATGAAACACTGAAGAATACACTGAGGAAAGCCTCAGCTAAAAACCCAGTTATCTGTATTATCATATAAGTGGAAATATATAAAGATTACACACAGCTTTAGCTCTCACAGCTATCCAGCTCTCAGTACAATCCCTCACACTACTCATAGATAGAATAGATTTCTCATATGCCTTCTCCTCTGCCCTCCAAGCCTCCTATTTCCTTGCACAATTTTCCCTGGGTGATCCAGTTGTAATCTTGTGTGACACTGATCTCACACACTGCTCCAACAACTATAAAACTGCGCAAATCTCAAGGAATGAATTCCTTCTACATGAAAGAGTTTTCCTTATAGGAAAATTATTGCAACTAATGGTACATTTTCCTTGTCATTAATCTCAACTGGGTCTTTCTCTGAACTGACATGCATGAGTTATCGATGAGATAATATTCAGTTATTTAGAGTACACTAGTTTGATGCATGCATGCATTAACTAATTGAACTCACAATTAGTTCCTCAAACTATTTGGAACTAATTTAACTGGACTTAACTCAGTTAACTGAGCTAACTAATTACAACTCAAATACAACTCACTCTTATCTCCTTAATCAAGGGATAATCTCCTTAATTTAAAGGATAATTGTTGCATGACTTCACAAATACTTCTAGCTTGAATTTATCCAACTAATTAACTCAAGATGAATTAATTAATTATTTTTCAAGCAACTAGTGAGACTAAATTCGAATTTTAATTCTCAATTTTAATTCAAGGACAAATTAAAATTGGAATATTCTTGTTGCCACATTTCAACACTCCCGCTCAACAAGAAAGGGATTATCTGCCACCTTGATCTTGTCTCTATGGAACTCGAATTTACACTTTGAAAATGCCTTTGTCAAAATGTCTGCATCTTGCTCCTCTGTCGAAATATACTGCAACAACATGATCCTCCTCGCCACATAGTCTCTAAGATGATGATACCAGATGTTAATGTGCTTGGACCTATCATGAAATACTGGATTCTCAGATAGTTTGATACAACTCTGATTTTTGCAATAGATCACAGTTGATCCATCCTCTGATCAAACAAACCAACTAGAATTTTCTGCATCCAAATGGCCTCACATGTTGCATGAATTGCAGCCATGTATTCAGCCTCTGCCGAGTTGAGTGCAACTAACCTCTGTTTCATGCTGTACCAAGAAATTGTAGCTGACCCAAGGTTGAAAATTCCTCCTGATGTGCTCTTCTGATCTGATGGACTCCTTGCCCAATCTGTATCAGTGAAGCCTTGTAGCTTCACTCCCACTGTCTGTCTGTACTATAATCCATATTGAGATGTGCCCCTGATGTATCTCAAAACATGCTTAGTTGCCTTCCAAAACATGTTGGCAGGCTGAACCATTACTTGACTCAACTGGTTGACTGCATAGCACAAATATGGTCGTGTGTTCACTAAATACAACAGTGAACCCACAAGCTACCGATACAGAATAGCCTCTACTACTTCTCCTGAAGTAGCATCCTCCTTCCTCCAGTTACCTGCTAGAGGAGTCTGCATGGGCTTGCACTTCTCCATGTGGAATCTCTTGAGTATCTCATTGGCATACTTGCCTTGAGACACAAACACTTCCCCATCCTTCTACCATACTTCCATGCCAAGGAAGTAGTGCATGAGACCAATGTCTTTCATATCGAATTCTCTTGCAAGGTCCTCCTTGCAAGACATGATCAACTGATCATCACTTGTTAATATGAGATCATCAACATAAAGAACAATATGGCTTACCTTTCACAATGATGTGATATAGGTTTGCATCCATTTCACTCATTGTGAAGCCGAACCTGGTGAAGTAGTTATCAATCCTAGTGTACCAAGCACGAGGTGCTTGCTTTAGCCTGTACAAAGCTCTCTTGAGTCGACACACATGCGACTCACGATCGAAGGTCTCAAAACCTTCCGGCTGCTCTATGTACACCTCTTCCTCAATCTTGCCATTGAGGAATGCAGTCTTCACATCCATCTGATGGATCTTCCAACCCATCTGTGCTGATAGTGCCAACATCAATATGATAGATGAGTACCTTGCGACAGGAGAAAAAGTCTCATCATAGTTGATCCCCTCGACCTGTGAAAAGCCACGGGCAATAAATATTGCCTTATTCTTTTCCACACTACCATCAACAGCTTGCTTTACCTTGTAAAGCCAACGAGAACTCGCAACTGACTTGTTCTCTGGTCTTGGAACCACATCCTAAACACTGTTCCAAACTATGGAGTCATACTCCTCCACCATAGCATCAACCAAATCAGCTGCTACACTGCTTCCTCAAAGGAATATGGCTCGGTCTCAACACATTCCCCAATAAGGGCCATGTATCCATTATACCTCTTAGATGGCCTCCTCTATCTGTGCTGAGAATATGGTTCTCCCACATTCTCTCTAGCATCTGAAAACAATCTTTCAGCGTCTCTTGTTTGCTTTCGCCCCTCTCTAGAAGACTTAGCTTGAGTGGATGTCTCCACTCCTAGAATCTCTGCATGGGGCTTCTCCACATAAGTCTGAGTCTCTCCTCCTTAGGAGCCAGCAGTTCCTCCACAGCCTGTAGTTGGAGCTCCCTCTCAAGGGAAACTCGCATGGCCTTTTTCTCATCAAACTTGAGATCTCTGCGAACCACAGTCTTTCCACTGGTAGGCAAGTACACCTGATAGCTTTGGGGTGTATCAGTGTACCCCACAAGTATCCCCAAATCTGTTGTCAGCTCAAGTTTCTTGCAGGCATCCTTGGTCACATGGAAATATACCGATGAGCCAAAGATCCCGAAGTGACCCACATCTGGTCTCTTCTCGGAGAAAGCTTCCTCTGGTGTCTTCATCTCAAGTATGTGATGCAAGGTTCTATTCTGCAAATAGACCGTTGTGTTGCATGCCTTAGCTCACAAATGAAGTGGTAGGCCTTGGTCATGCAACATCGCTTGTGCTGCCCCTACAATTGTTCTGTTCTTCCTCTTGGCCACCCTATTCTGCTGTGGGTTATGAGGTGCCGTCAACTCCCGTTCAATTCCTTTCGTTGCACAGAAGTCCTTAAACTCTTGAGAGACATACTCTCCACCATTGTCACTTCTCAAGGCCTTGATCTTCTTCCCTGACTCTTTCTCAACCAAAGCTTTGAACTCACGAAACTTTGAGAAGGTTTGGTCCTTCTTCTGCATGAAATAAATCCAGCATTTATGAGAAAAATCATCAATGAAAATCACATAATACCTTTTCTTCGTGGTGGATGTCTTCGAGAATGGTCCACATAAACCAGTATGAACTCACTCTAAGATAGCTTTGGCTCAACTGTCTCGATCATGAAAGGAAGAATTTGTGTACTTACCCAAGGTACAACCTTTGCATGTGTCAACTTGCTCAAGTTTACCTTTGGGAAGTCCAGTAGAGATCTACTGCATTATCTTCAAGGCCGCATGATGCAAATGGCCCAACCACCTGTGCCATAACTGGCCAATGTCTTGGTTTTGCACCAATTCTGCTTTCAAACTCAATGCAGCACAATCATCCACCTCTAATTTATAGAGATTCTTCACTCGAATCCCAATCCTCTTGGTCTAACCCATGGCTATGTGTCTCAGGAATGCCTTTCCTTTACTGAAGACAACATCGTAGCCTTTTTCCTCCAACATCATGACTGATACAAAGTTCTTCTTCAGTCTAGGCACATACTTCACATCTGTCAAGGTGAAAGGAGATCCATGCTCCCTCTGAAAAGTAACTGTGCCCACTCCTGAAACACTGTACTTTCCATCGTCACCCATCTCTATGCACATCTTGAGGTATTTCTCCTCTAAGGTACTAAATAAACTTTTATCGTCGGTCATGTGGAATGAGGCTCCACTGTCAAGATACCAAACACAACCCACCATCGATGTAACCATGCATGCGATGAGGGTAAAATCCAGTTTGAACTGAGAGGCTAATGCCTCACCTTCTGATCCTTTCGGGGATCCCTTCTTGGATTCTTCAATGGGAAATTAGTTGGATAATGGCCCATCTCATGACAATTAAAGCATCTCACTTTAGATTTGTCACTCTTCTTCCCTCCATGAGAAGAATTCGATTTGGAATGGGAAGCCTTCCCTTTCCCTTTCCTTGCCTTACTTGCTAAGGCCAGATTTTATTCATCATCATGCTTAGATAAAGAACCATCTCTTGTGCTCCTCCTGATCTCCTCTTGCATCAGATCCGACCACAGTTGTTCCCAATCCAGTAGTTTCTCCCTTCCATTCACAAACACCTGGTAGCTATTCTAGCTCTTTGGAAGGCCGAGGAGAGTGAGGCTCACCATATCATCATAGGTAGTAGTTATTCCCACACTACTAAGCTCATCTCTGTAGGTGGTGAGCTTGTTCAAGTATGTGGAAATAGTGTCGCCCTTCTCCATCTTGATTCTCCGAAGCTTATCCTTGAGCGCCAATTTCCTCTCATCGCTACTGTTCTGGTAAAGGTCCTTCAATGTCTTCCACATTGGAAATGGAGTATCCTTCCCATGGAGACTCGAGACAATATGGTCTCGAGCTCCCTCTAGGATGATCTGTCTCACCTTTGCCACACACTTCTTCCATTCAGCCAATTCTTGTGCATTAGTTGAAGCAGGCTTTTGGATTTCTTGATCAATGAATTCCTTCAAGCCATTGCCTTCTAATACAGCCTCCATGCGATATTTCCAGGCTTTGTAATTTGAGCTACCATCCAGAGCATATTTGAGTCTCAATCCATTGAATTCCATTGGTGAACTTTGAAGTATGATAAGAACTCGATTTTGCACCTGCAACCACGAACTTCAAACTTCGAATTTCCCTTCTTACTATATTGTTCACAGCTTCGATCACCTTTTCTCGGATACCATGTAGAAATTTTGAGTGTAGATTAACCTGATTATGCAATATAACTAACGAAAAATACTTAATCTACTTCTACAAAAAAACTTGTAGAAGCTTAATAGATTTGAGCAAGATCAAGCGAAACACATATAACAGGGAAGAAGAATCAATACACATGAAACACAGAAGAATACTCTAGGGAAAGCCTTAGCTAAAAACCCCACTATCTGTATTATCATACAAGTGGAAATATATCAAAATTACACACAACTTTAGCTCTCACAGCAATCCAGCTCTCAGTACAATCCCTCACACTGCTCATAGATAGAATAGATTGCTCATATGCTTTCTCCTCTACCCTCCAAACCTCCTATTTCCTTCCACAGTTTTCCCTGGGTGATCCAGTTGTAACCTTGTGTGACACTGATCTCACACACTGCTCCAACACACTGTAAAACTATGCAAATATCAAGGAATGAATTCCTTCTGCATGCAAGAGTTTTCCTTATAGGAAAATTTGTGCAACTGATAGTACACTGTCCCTGTCCTTAATATCAACTAGGTCTTTCTCTGAACTGACATGCATGAGTTATCGATGAGAGAATCTTTAGTTATCTGGAGTACACTAGTTTGATGCATGTATGCATTAACTAACTGAACTCAAAATTAGTTCCTCAAACTGTTTGGAACTAACTTAACTGCACTTAACTTAGTTAATTGAGCTTACTAATTAGAACTCAAATACAACTCACTCTTATCTCCTTAATCAAGGGATAATCTCCTTAATTTAAGGGATAACTGTTGCATGACTTCACAAAGACTTCTAGCTTGAATTTCTCCAACTAATTAACTCAAGATGAATTAATTAATTATTTTTCAAGCAGCTGGTGAGACTAAATTCGAATTTTAATTCTCAATTTTAATTCAAGGACAATTTAAAATTGGAATATTCTTGTTTCCACATTTTAACAATTCACATGAGGAATGACCAATTGAAACGAAATATTCGGTCTGATAAAAACCCTAATATTTAAAGTTAAAAGAGCTATATTCAAAATGGCAAACATTTTTAAAGAAGGAATTTTCTTTGAAGGAAACCATGCAAAGAAAATAATTTTAAAAGAATATCCAAATCTTATTTAGTAAGGGGATCTTACCAGAGTTGCGAGAACCTGACATAACCATCAACGAAAGTTGAAGTGCCTCGACCCCCTAGTGAGTCCCATAAATTTCAAGAATTATATAATTTCATTTTGAAAATTGAACCATATCATGCATGGTGTGTGGACAACTACCATCAATAATTTCAATAAGATCACTACTATCCAAATGTGAGCCATCTACATCACTGAATTGGTCAAAATTTACATATTACACAAAAAGATCACCCAAGTCATAAGGTTCTTCGAATTACACATCTAAATGTGGATTGATTGAAAAAATGTGATGGGTAACCTGGATAGAAGAATTTTCTTCATGCAAGAGTGGAAATGATAAGGATTGGAATGGATATTTAATGATCTCCTACCTTCTTCTTCATCATGGATAACCTCACTTCCTTGTGTTAATTTAAACTTCAACTCATTAGATGATGAGATTGAAGAGCATGGAGTATCTTAATCATAAGTTAATGCATTACAAAAAGTAGAACACAAGGGATAGTGAGGTGAAGACGAAGTTTCCATAATAAGTTCTTATTTAACTAAATTAGATTCAAGATCTAAATCTTTCGAAGAGAATTTTTCTTGAGAAATCAAAAGATAAAAATGTTGTTAGGACCCCATATTGTCTATTTTTGACCTTATATTTTGTCATAATATTACCCTCTTCAACCCATAGTTGAAAGCCTTTGCTAGTGTTTTGACTTAATCATTCCAAAGGTATACAGTAACTCTCCTCATTGCTATATGTTTAATTATTCAACACATAATCATGCTATCTTTATAATTGATCCTTGAATTTGACTAAGTTGCTGAACAATTGTTGAAACTGCCTAAAGCTGGCAGGACCATATTTTGCAGTTGCTGAAACAGCGGAAACAGCACGAACCTCGAAGCTGAAACAGCAAGGACATCATGCGAACCTCGAGGAGAAAGTTGAGATTTGCGTATCAAATCTGCAACAGCAAAGGAATCTGATTGATTATTGAATAAACAGTTACATTGGTCGTAATGTTCATGATCCACATTACTGTAGTAGCATTCTGTTAACGGGAACTGATTTCCCTATTTTTGTACAAAGGGTCGAACTAGAATGAATAATGAAAATCTTTTGTAATAGATGTCTCCTCTATAAAGAGGAGACATCTACATTAGAGGGGGGATATAGAGAGGATGAACAAGCTGTAACACAGGAATTGTAGTGGAAGGACGAGATTGAATCTCTCTTGTAATATGGTATATTGACAGATGAATAAAGTTCTGTTCTGAGTATTTCGTCTTAGTTTCTGTGTCCTGGGGAATCTTGTGAGAAGGACAGGGCCCACCTTCATCACAAGATTCACCCATCTTCTTTTTGTTGTGTGTTGTGTGTGATTTATGTTGATACCTTATTCACGAGTATTGCTTTTGATGATATTTTACTTTTGCTAAGACTCTGTTTTTCTTTTAATCGATTGATGTTGTATATGAGTGCCTCACCGGTGACTAGGATTTACAGAGTGTATTGGCGAACTGGATAATAGAGGCAGGTGCTGAATGTTCCTACTCTGGGGATAGGGTCCTGATCCTTTTTTACAGGACAACCATCGCTTCCTTTTGCAGATTTATTCTCTTTAATTAATTATATGTTCTTATTCCATTCCTACAATAGACTATAACTGTTGTAACACAGAGTAAGGGTTTAACAGAGAATGAATTGTTTATACTATAGCTTTTAATGCTATTAAAATCGAGTACATACAGTACGTAGTCACCTTTGAAATAATCGGACTTTCCCGGGTTGACAATTTATGTGGCACTCGACTGTTTAATTAATAAACAATTAAAGTGACCAACATTTTGGTGTCGTTGCCGGGGAAGGCGACCGAAGATTTTAAAAGTATTAACGATTTTCTTTTAGAGATACAGGATGCATGAGAGGACGCAGGAAGGCTAACCTTACAGGCGGCAAGGGCAAAGGAGGAGGAAGAAAAACTTTCATTAACGATATTATTTCAAAAGTTGAGACATCCCAGAGGTTAAGCTCTCGAAGGCCACAGACCCAACACTCTTTCCAAATAGACTATCAGACAGAGGAAGTAGTGGGACCGGAGAGGGTTATAGAACCATCAGAATATACTGAGGAACCGGTGGAAGAAGTTGAAGGACCAGTAGAAAATATTGAGGAGCCAATAGAGGAGACTAAAGTGGAGGAACCATTGCAGGACATTGAAAGTCCAACAGAAAACACCGAATACCGGGCAAGCGCATCAAGAAAAAAATCAATGGAGGATAACAATGAAGGAATTTTCGGTGGAGGTCGCAGAGGAGAAGGAAGAGGAGAGAATTCTCTCTCCACCCTGGAATTCCCTATTAGGGAACTCCCCAGAGGAGCAACTCCTATGAAGAATATCCCACTTTCAGCATTACCCAATTTCCATGGTTTATCCTCAGAAGATCCTGATGAGTTTCTTTTTGAATTTGATATATTGTGTAGAAGCTATGACTATGTTAATGCTGCTCAGAAATTGAATTTGTTTCTAGCTACATTAAAAGGGAATGCACTAAGATGATTTATGAGCTTGGGAGCTCATGTGATTACGACATGGGACCAGATGAAGGAGAAATTTCTGGCCAAATACCAAGATTATTGTCGAACAAGAGAAAGGAAGGAGGAATTATTTAAGATGGTTCAGAAGGAGGACAAAAATCTGGAGGACTTCGTGGAAAGACTACAGTATAATTTGCAGCGATCTGATCATCCGGATATGAGTAAGGATATTCTTAAGTCAATACTGCTAAAAGGGGTATGAGATGATTGTTTAGATATGTTGAATATGCTTGGAAAAGGGGATATATCTAAGGAATCATATGATGAGATTGTCAACCTCTGTAAGAGATGTTCAAGAGGAGCAGCAAGCAGACCAAAAAGCAAGGATAGTACATACTCAAGAGTCCAGAAATCAGCAAGTGGAGGAGCAACACGGGCCGAAATAGGTAACTTACTTGAAGAATTTAAAACTGAAATGTTAAGCTCTTTTGCTTCACAAATTGATACCTTGCAGGTTAAAAAGAAGCAGGCAGAAGCAGAAGTTGCTCTGGCTATTTTCTGCTCTAAATGCAGAGAAAAACACCCACTAAGGGAATGCCCACTGGACAAGGTACCAATTTGCACTATTTGCGAAAAGGACCATGAGACTCAACAATGCCCTTCTTTGCCAGGAATAAAAGCAGTGTTGCAGCCAATTGAAGAAGAAGCTGAAGCAGTGTACCTACTGACACAGAGGAGGCAACGGTAACCACGAGGACAAGGTACGAATTCTAACATGCCATTTAATCGTTGGAATAATCATCCTCCTTTTCAAGCAAATTACCCGCCCTTGAATCAAATGCAGTACCCACCCTTTAATCAAATGAATTTACCACCCATGCAGCAACCAAATCCTCCTTTTGTTGATCCTACGATATGGAATCCCTGGGCTCTACAGCAATCCTATTATAATCAATGGAACCCAAATTGGACAGCTCAACAGATCCCATTTCCAAACCAATTTCCTCAGTATCAGCAATCTCTCTCCTTACCATCAAATGCTCCACCGAATAATCAAACAATGAGACCCCAGCTGCCTGTACAACCTAACCCCAATCCAAATAACAATAAAGCTCTGCAGGTAATTGATATTCAAAACCAACCTGTTTCCCCTATGCAATGTAATGATATTCATTTACGCTCTGGGAGAATAGTTGAACCCATTATTTATGACATTACTTCTTCTGACTCTGATAAAGAAGAAACTGAAAAAGAAAAGTCATCTAATAACAATGTTGAAACAGTTGAATCATCCTCTAATAAGACTGCTGAAACAGTAGAGCCACCATTCCCTGAACAGACTCTTACCAAAACACTTGAGCCACCTGCTTTTAATATTTTAGGGGAACTGCAGAATTTATATGTTAGAATTCCACTCTTACAAGCACTGAGAGATGTACCAATTTATGCTAGAACTGTTAGAGATATTTTTATTAAGAAACCTGGAAGAAAAGCTAAAGATCCCCTCACAGTTCATGTGATGGGTGATCTAGCTGCTCTAATGTCAGAAAAAAACCCCTCTGTGAAATATGGTGACCCTGGTCTTCCTACGGTCACAGTGCAGGTTGGAAAAACTTTTGTTTCTAGAGTTCTAGTAGATCTGGGTGCTGCAATAAACATCATGACACTTGAAACCACACAGTTACTACAATTAAAGAATGTAATTAGGGAAACCCCAACCATTCTAGAGCTAGATGACCGCTCCACAATCAAACCTGAAGGAGTCATTGAAGACCTGATAATTTCAGTCGAATCTTGGAACTACCCAGCTGATTTTGTTGTATTACAGACTAAAACAAAGTTGGGGGGTCATCCATTGATTTTAGGGAGACCTTGGCTGGCTACAGCAGATGCCTTCATCAGCTGTAGATCAGGTTCAATGACAATTTCTAATGGATGTGAAACCAAGCAGCTTACTCTTTACCCTCATGCTACACCTATGATTAATAATGATAACTCTGTATGGTTAGATTATGAGGATGATGAGACCCAACCCATCTTGACTGTCAGACAAGCTTTAACTTTTAAAGATTCAACCGAAGATGAATTAATTAGCAACTTTATTTCTGAACCTTCTTCGGTTAACTCTGAAATACATGATCACTTGACTACAATCTTGGAATCTGAATCTCAGCAAAACCTTAGAACTGAAAATTTATCTCAGACATCAGCTGGTATCTCCTCCAAAGGTATAACAGTAGAAATCGAGCCTGGCAAAACATTAAATATAAACCCTAACCTAACAGATGCTGAAACACAACAGTTAATGAAGCTACTCCGTGAGAATAAAGAAGCATTTTCATGGGATTACACAGATATGAATGGAATCTCTCCTAAATTATGTACTCATCGTATTTATATTAAAGAAGGATCTCGCCCAGTCTGTCAACCCCAACGACGAATGAATCCCAATTTAAGGGAAATTGTGAAGGAAGAACTTCAAAAATTGTTGAATGTAGGATTTATATATCCTATATCTGATAGTGAATGGGTTTCTCCATTAGCAATTGTACCCAAGAAAAATGGGAAATGGAGAGTGTGTGTAGATTATAGAGCTCTAAATAAGGCCACTCAGAAAGACCATTTCCCCTTACCATTTATTGATCAGATACTAGACAATTTGGCAGGTAAGAGATTCTTTTCCTTTTTGGATGGATTTAGTGGATATAATCAGATCAAGATTGCACCCCAAGATCAGGACAAGACCAATTTTACTAGTCCATGGGGGACTTTTGCCTATAGAGTTCTTCCATTTGGACTATGTAATGCCCCAGCAACATTTCAAAGAGCAGTGATAGGGATTTTTTCTGATATGCTTAATGATTCCTTAGAGATATTTATGGATGACTTTACTCCTTATGGTGTGACTTCTAAAGATGCATTACAGAACCTTGAAAAAGTACTTAAACGATGTATAGAAGCACTGAAAAATGCCATATGATGATGAATCAAGGTATTGTATTGGGACACTTCATCTCATTCCTAGGAATTCAAGTTGATCCGGCTAAAGTACAAGTAATTCAAACTCTTCCTATCCCTAAAACACAAACTGATGTAAGAAGTTTTTTAGGACATGCTGGATATTATAGAAGATTTATCAAGGATTTTTCTAAAATAGCTTCTCCTTTGTTTGTGTTACTTATGAAAAATGTTGAATTTAAGTGGACTGATGGTTGTCAAAAAGCATTTAATGAACTTAAACATCAATTGTCTACAGCTCCCATTTTAAGAGGACCTGACTGGGCACTCCCCTTTCATATATCCTCTGATGCTTCAGATACTGCAATTGGAGCTGTCTTGGGTCAAGAAGAAAATAATCTTCCCTATGCTATCTATTTTATTAGTAAAAATATGACCCCTGCTGAACTTAATTATACAGTTACCGAGAAAGAATTCTCAGCAGTCATTTATGTTATTAATAAGTTTCGACATTATATTACCGGTTACACTACTTTTGTTCATACTGATCACTCGGTCATTAAATATTTAATGAACAAATCAGTTACAAATGCTCGAGTTACCAGATGGTTATTATTATTACAAGAATTCGATATCACAAATGTAGATCGACCAGGTAAAGAAAATGTAATTGCTGATTTCCTTTCTCAGTTAAAAACTGATGAAAATATTCCAGTAGATTATTCTTTTCCTGACAAATATTTATTTGCAATATCTGCTCACTCACCTTGGTATGCAGAAATTGCCAATTACTTAGTTGCAGGGAAACTACCATCACACCTATCGCACAGAGAGAAAAGAAAGATCGTTCAGCAAAGTGCTAGGTACAGTTGGATAAGCGGGTGTCTTTTTCACACAGGACTCAATCAGGAAATTCGGAGATGCATCAGAGAAGATGAAGTTTATGATATATTGAAGGCTTGTCACAATGGCCCTTGTGGAGGGCATTTTGCGGATAAAAGAACAGCACACAAAGTTCTTAGAATGGGTTATTATTGGCCCTCACTTTTCAAGGACGCAAAGAAATATGTTAGGGCCTGTGATAGCTGTCAGAGAATGGGCCAGCCTAATCACAGGGATGAAATGCCACTCAACCCCCAGGTAATACTTGAACCTTTTGAAAGATGGGCACTAGATTTTATAGGTCCCATCAATCCTCCATCCAATCAAAGAGTTTATATACTGGTTTGCACAGATTATATGACTAAATGGGTAGAAGCTAAGGCACTCCTCAGAGCTAATGAAGAATCAGTGTTAACCTTTTTATTTGAAGAAATCTTTGTTAGGTTTGGTTTGCCTAGAGAGCTAGTCACAGATGGAGGACCTCCTTTTAACTCTCATGGCTTCAAAGATACACTCCAGAAATATCACATTAAGCATAAAATGACTACACCTTATCACCCCCAGGCAAATGGGCAGGTGGAAAGTACGAATAAAGTCATAGAAGCCATTTTAACAAAAACAGTAAAGGAAAATAGAAGGGACTGGTTTCAAAGGTTGCCTGAAGCATTATGGGCTTACAGAACTACTTGGAGGAACACTACGGGTTTTTCACCTTATGAATTAGTTTATGGTAAAAATGTTGTTTTTCCTGTGGAATTTGAAATCAAAACCTTAAGGACTGCTTTAGCTGTTAACCTTGACTTGACTGATGCACAGATAGCTAGGTTGCAGCAGCTTCAGGAATTGGATGAAAAGAGGTTGGATGCCATCCATCAAACAACCATGATACAACAACAAAGAACCAGGTGGCATGACAAAACTATTAAGCATAAGCAGTTCCAAAAAGGTAATTGGGCTCTACTGTATGACTCCCGTTTTGAAAATTTTCAAGGTAAATTAAGAACAAGGTGGCTAGGACCTTATGAAGTAGATACTGTTTTTCCAAATGGAACAGTCAGACTCCTAACGATTGATGATTCTAGAACACCATTATTAGTGAATGGGTATTGACTCTGTTTGTATCAATAGCCTATTTCTAAAGAAGACTTCAAAGCTACTTGCATGACAGACATACACTATGCCTTTTTGGGGGACCTGCTATCCCTCAATGCACTTAATTTTTTGTTTATGTATTTATTTTTAGATTAGATTTCTTAACTAATAATCCCTGTCAAGGGTTGCCATGTTACAATTAATTATTTTGCAGATCTTAGTTTCAGAGGGTGGCTGAGAAGAAAAATTCCAATATAGGAAGAAGTAATTTGCGGCTTGGGAAGCATTGCCATGTCACTTCAGATCATAATTCATTCCCTCTTACATTTTCTCCACCATTTCCCGTTGCTGAAACACCAAATCCCAGTGCTTAAACACCAACCTTTTCAATTTTTCCTAAAAAGCACCAATTTCCCCATTTTTGTTCCCGAGAATGAACTATTACTCCGATAGAAACATATCATTCTTCATTAAAGGAATTAGCCATTCATCCTGATAATTATGTTCCTCCACTACTACTTCATGTGAATAATGAAAACCTTGTGTATAAAAACCCGCATACTTTACAGACCCTTTTTATAATTATCATTGACCTATTAAGCATGAGATAATACTTTTTGGCGCAACAACCAAAGGTAAATATAAAGGTATGCGTGTTTAAGTGTGAATATTAAATTGTAGTTAATGAGGAGATATTGATACTATTGCCGAAATTGTCGTACCACCAACCCTATTATTCAGCCGCAGTTAGGGGGGATTACCGAAATATTGTAATCATTACATGACACGCCAATCACCACCATCTCTATTTCTCGCGGTAGTATCTAAGTCACCTTGTTTGTACCTTATCATGTCATAACTTCATTTGTAATGTTCTGCTTTGTTTCGACCTCGGCAACTCGGCTCTGCACTTTGTATTTTGTCTGAACCAGTAACTATGGGAGGAAATGTTGTTAGACATGAACCTGGCTCAACGGCATTACTGGAACTCTACCGGGAGGCATACCAAATCTTTCTACAAGCAAGATGGGTGGATTACTTCAGAAGACTTCGGATTTTGATTCACAGCAGGTTCTGGAATTTGCATGCAATTTGAGGGAAGGATACTCCATTGTCCAAGGGGTGCAAATTCCAGCAACAGAGGAGGACATAGAGCAAGTTTCGGGACTACCAACCAATGGTACTTGCTGGTTCAGCATGAAACACCTCATTCTCAATGCACAGCAAGATTCTCTGTTACCAGGGGAGCACGTTGAAACCAAAGGCAAGGGTGTTGCACTTCGATCACTACCACCACCATGGCCAAAGGTTGCAGAATTTGTTAAGCAGTATTTCACCTGTGAGGGTCGTTATCAAGTAGTCTACCAACACGACTTTGTTTTATTAAATCATTTGAGGCATGGTCGTTTAATAAATATGCCCTATTATCTGCTTGGCTGTCTAAAAAATATGGCACACTATACCGTGAACGCAAGGCACCAACTCCTCTCCCTCACGCACCATCGTTTGGTCCAGCTCTTAATAAATAGAGGCTTTGCCCTGCACAATCCACCTCCCCTCAATAACCCTCCTCAGCAAGCTGAGGAAAATCCTCAGCAAGACGAAGAAAATTTCCAGCAATCCGAGGAAAACTCCCAGCAAGCTGCCGAAAATCAGCAACCAGCAGCAGAAACACCCCAATTGAGCACTAAAAATCTGCAGCGGACCCCACCCCTTAATAAAGTTGAACCATCCACTCCCATAGTCCATATCCCCACCGATGATTCGGATGACAATACCCCCATCATTTTCCTTAAGAGGAAAAAGCAACAGAAAGCTGCAACCCCACTAAAAAGAAGAACCAGGGCCTCAGTTAAGGAAGCCACCATTTCTTATAATCCCCCTACCCTGAGGAAAAGTGCTCGTAAGAGAAAAACTACTGTTTTTCCTGATTCCTTACCACGACAACGAACAAGGTCGTCTGCAGCAACTGAGGCCATTATCCCAAATTCCCCACCTATCATTCTAAATTCCTGTATTCCGCCTAGCCCTGAACCTTCACCTTCCTCACCCTCGGGTGCCGAAATGCAGAGCGTTCACGATTTTGTGACATCATTTTTTTCAAAAGAGGCAGCTGCTCCACAAGAACCAGCTGCCAATACATCTAAAGTAGACACCCAAGACGATATAGGGTATGTGGCTGTTACACAAGAACCAGCCACTGACCCAACAGGTGCCACACAAGAACCACCTATTGGAGAACAAAAAGAAGATGACCTAGATGTGGCTGATACACAAGAACCAGCCATTGACCCAACAGGTGATACACAAGAACCACCTGTTGTGGACGCAAATGATGGAGTTGATGCCGAACAACAATTGTCTCCTCCATTGGAACCTGCAACTACAGAAGCCCCGGTTACTTTAGCCTCCCTGCAGGAAGAAAATGAATTTTTGAAATCGGAAATTAAGGCTTATCAGCAAGAGTTAACAATGGCTAGGGAAACATATAAAAAGGAACTCAATCTGTACATGTTAGCTTAGGTAGCATCTGCAGCTGAAAAGAGTGCAGAAAAGGATCAATACAGTGAATACATGTGCAGTGAATGTGGTGATCTCTATACTCGAGCAGGTTATAAGATAGTTGAAGTTCCATTGTCTGGAGCCAGTCCAGTACCTTCTCCTGTTATAGTCAAAAAAGAACACCCTGCTATTACACAAGAACCAGCAAGGTCTTCAAGAATTTTAGAGGAAGAAACAAAACCACCCCGGCCTACCCAAGTTGTTACAGAACAGAAACCAGTACCAAAGTCTTTTACAACTATGTATACACAGACTGAACCTTCCCGTGTTAGCATTGCTTACACACAGACTTCCAGTCTTCGAAAACTAAGTGACACATGGAAGACAGAATATGAACTCTCACAAGGAAAGGCATTTCAGCAACAGAAGTCATTATGGCTCAACTATGCATACAGAAATTGGGAAGTTCTTGAACAGTCTCGTGCACAACATAAGGAGAATAAGAAATTAAAAACCAGACTGTCCCTCATCTTTGACTTGGTCCAGCGGTTACTCGCTACAAGGAAACCTTCTTTTAACTATTCTGTATTTTTGAGAGAACGTTTAGCGTTCCTCCAAATAAAAGCAATCAAGGATGGAAGACCCCACCAGGTCTCTACACCGCACCAATTTATTGAGACTTTCGCAGAAGCACCAAATAGTGACCAGAACTTGCTGTGTGAACTCTATCTTCACAATGAGGCTATGCCTGAAGATAGAAAGATTAGTTTACTTTCTCTTGTTGGCTATATCCAAATAAGAGCCTTTATTTCCTTCTTGGCCAATCAGCTTACTTGGCAGAATGCTTTTATGTTGGCGGCACACAATGAGGAGAATTGTCTTCTTTGGATTCGTGCTGAACCCCAGAATGCAGCTATCTTCATTGCAGAACATCAACGAATTCTACGAGAACTAGGGATGACTGATCATATCAGGAAACTACAAGCAGCAGTCTTGGAAGACTGCCAATATTATGTGAAAACTAAAGGAGCTCTGGCTATAAAAGCAAATAATCTATTCTGGGAACACTGTCCTAAAGAAAGACGGGAATATCATCCTTATAATCCTCTCAATCTTCAGGTGGCAATCTCACGCATACCTAATTATGTTAAATGCATTAGACAGTGTGCTGAACGATGGATTGGTTACCACTTTCATTTCCCTCTCCTATGGCTACCTGGACAGCAATATAAGGCTCAATTTAAATTGACCAAACAGGAGGAGTTGGCAGCATGGCAGAAACTTCAGAGTGTCCATGGGTTTAGAGACATGGTTGACAGCACCTTCTACAGTTACTGCATAAGCAATTTGCACTGTTCATCCCAGTATTCCGACTCAGATTCAAAGTAGACGTTGCATGCAGACATGCAACCTTTTCAGTTGGGGGGGATGTTAGGACCCCATATTGTCTATTTTTGACCTTATATTTTGTCATAATATTACCCTCTTCAACCCATAGTTGAAAGCCTTTGCTATTTTTTTGACTTAATCATTCCAAAGGTATACAGTAACTCTCCTCATTGCTATATGTTTAATTATTCAACACATAATCATGCTATCTTTATAATTGATCCTTGAAGTTGACTAAGTTGCTGAACAAATGTTGAAACTGCCTAAAGTTGGCAGGACCATATTTTGCAGTTGTTGAAACAGCGGAAACACCATGAACCTCGAAGCTGAAACAGCAAGGACAGCATGCAAACCTCGAGGAGACAGTTGATATTTGCGTATCAGATCTGCAACAGCAAAGGAATCCGATCGATTATTGAATAAACGGTTACATTGGTCGTAACGTTCATGATCCACATTACTGTAACAACATTCTGTTAATGGGAACTGATTTCCCTATTTTTGTACAAAGGGTCAAACTAGAATGAATAATGAAAATCTTTTGTAATAGATGTCTCCTCTATAAAGAGGAGACATCTACATTAGAGGGGGGATATAGAGAGGATGAACAAGCTGTAACACAGGAATTGTCGTGGAAGGACGAGATTGAATCTTTCTTGTAATATGGTATATTGACAGATGAATAAAGTTCTGTTCTGAGTATTTCGTCTTAGTTTCCATGTCCTGGGGAATCTCGTGAGAAGGACAGGGCCCACCTTCATCACAAGATTCACCCATCTTCTTTCTGTTGTGTGTTGTGTGTGATTTCTGTTCATACCTTATTCACGAGTATTGCTTCTGATGATATTTTAATTTTGCTAAGACTCCATTTTTCTTTTAATAGATTGATGTTGTATATGAGTGCCTCACCGGTGACTAGGATTTACAAAGTGTATTGGCGAACTGGATAAGAGAGGTAGGTGTTGAATGTTCCTACTCTAGGGATAGGGTCCTGATCCTTTGTTACAGGACAGCCATCACTTCCTTTTGCAGATTTATTCTCTTTAATTAATTATCTGTTCTTATTCCATTCCTGCAATAGACTATAACTGTTGTAACACAGAGTAAGGGTTTAACAGAGAATGAATTGTTTATACTACAGCTTTTAATGCTATTAAAATCGAGTACATACAGTACGTTGTCACCTTTGAAATAATCGGACTTTCCTGGGTTGAAAATTTATGTGGCACTCGACTGTTTAATTAATAAACAATTAAAGTGACCAACAAATGTGTACTTGGGAAACCATCATTACATGGAATAATGGAGTCATAATCATCAGGATGAATATTGTCCAAGACTTCAGATTGATTAGAAAAATTAATTCCATTTTTTTCATCACTGATATTGCTAGATTCAAAATCAACCAAGGATGGGAGAAAATTATATTGACTTGCATGATTTTGGAAAAGAGAAGAAATATCAAAAGAATCCTCACCTTCCTGCTCCTCTACCTATGAGAATGACTACCTTGCACCTAATTATTGTTCATATTTGGAAGTGATTGATCATGCGAATCTACATGCAAGGGATCATGGGAAAGATATGGAAGAGGATAATCTGAATTCAAATCAGATTCAAAACTATGGTTATGAGTGTAAATATCATCTTGAGGAATGAAATTATTAAACTTTACATGAGGCATCATGAACCATTCCAAATTTTCCTCCACAAGTTCTAAATCATGAAGAACAAAAGAATATTAGGAAGATGGATTAGGCATCTAATTTCTAAATTTCCCAACTTCAACATTATAACAAGGAGGCAACCAAATTGGTCCAGGAAAAGCAGGAGGACACTGAAAAAAAGGAATATTAGTAGGTTTCTTCTCAAGAATTAGAAGTTCCTCATGATTTACAAATTTTGGGTAAATAGGAACATTTGGGGTTTTAGATTCAAATTGATTTAAAGAGATTTGAACCAAATGTTCAAACTTTTGATTAAAGAAATTCCAACCCATATATTTTTTAGGAAATTCATAACATAAGTGAAGGCTTAATTGATTCATTAGTATTGATTCTAAGTTTATTTATTCTTTTATAAACAACTCGGTAATCATACCTATCAAAATATTGATGAAGCTCCTTGAAGAATTGATCAAAAGAATGGATGGAAGAAGATGGTAAGGTATGACACCATAGATTAACAAGACCTTCAAGGGTGTGAAAGAAAAACACACAAGAAATTTCTTCATATTCAATTCCATGAGATTCACAATACTTGAAAAACTAAAAGAAATGTTCGACTATGGATATTTTACCCTCACCATCGAACTTTAGCTAAGACAAGTCATAAATTTGTTCCACGGAGATGAAATGGTTACCATGGGATAGGTTAGAAAAACATTCCAGGAACATTATTTTAGGATGAGGCATTAAGCTAAGAGATTCAACACAAACTCGACGGGCACAACTTTTCATCTAGCCCTCCTTCTAGCTCCACAATGTTGATGGTCCTGGATACCACCAACATACAGGGGGCCTCCCCGATGTGAAGTCCCAATTAGACCTCACATTTTTTGGAGTAGGAGCCCCATCTGGAGTATTGTCTCGAGCACCATAACATAAAGGTTCATCCTAGTTTCAATGGATAACATAAGAGATTATATACATAAACCTTGAACAAGCAAGTAACTTAACATTGTGAAACACTAATTGCAATGTATAAAAGGAGACTTTCATGAGGGGGAGACAAAAACTGAGCCTCTAGAAGGAAGTAATAGTACTAACCTAAGAGATACACACAAGAAAATAAATATTCGTTAGTTATATAGTGAAATAGTTCATGTAGACACAATGATCAATGACCACATACAACACACCTTCAAACAGATAAGTATCGAGGTCACCGATATTTCAATTTCCTTAGTACATATGGATGAAACATGTATAACAAATATCTAAAGAATTGTCCTAAGACATTCACAATACATGCATGAAAATGTGATGGCTCATCAAGCTTCAATTGTAAGGTGAAAGATCTAAGTACACATTTACAATGGTGAGGTACTAGTTCCAATAGTGGAACATTAAGTCACTTCTTTTTTCTCCAAATAATAGTTTTCTCTCCTGTGCCAAGTAGAGAAGCCATGACTATCTCTCCAAATCTTAAGCCTAAAAAATCCCTTTTCTTGAGTTATGAGGTTTCTTTTATAATAAGGGGAATGACCTTTCATATCCCCATGACTCTTGAATTACAGTCATGACTCTTGGAATTCTAATGTGTCCCTTGGACTTCTAAACAAATCTTGAACTTCTAATGACTTTTAGACTTCTCCGAATGGAATTTTTTCCATATATTTCTAAGTGACTTTTCATATTCCACATATGACTCTTGGACCTCCACCCATTATATTTTTTTGTTTTCTTGAGAATACATCATTACATTCCACATGATGATGTGGCATGACAAATTGACACATATTGGCTATTATGATGACACTTTTACAAATTAAAACTTGATAATGATGAAATGGACATTATGATGAGGTGGCAATGCCAAGTGGTCTTCCTTGATGCTTCATCTAACTTTCTTGGTGGTACATATTATTTATGATTCATCTTCATGAAGTATCCTTTTTTAAACTCATTTTCACCTTCCAAAGGGTATTTTATTAATATTGGAATCCTCTGAGTCATCATGCAACGTCTTCTTCTTTCTAGGTGTTTCTTTGTGTTTTATATTTGTTATTTTCTCTTGAGAATCATCTTTTCATGCTTGGAAGGTACTCCTTCCAATGAAAATAATTCATGGAGCAAAGATCAACTTTAAAAACATCTATTCTATTACTACTTAGGTCATGGAATGATCTACTCGTGATAGGCTTGTGAGATGGTTAAAAGAAGGCTTGATTAAGAGGGTGCATTAAAACTCATCAGTGGCTTAGGAAGGCTCCACTTTTAATTTTTACTATGGCATGCAATGTGAGGAGGATCTCTCCTTGGTACAGAATGGTGGGGGGTAGTTGAAGGGACAAACGGTGGAAAACTTCATGCTTCAAGATTGCGCCATGTGCTCCAAAGAAAAGAGAGGGAAGCTTAAAATTGAAGTTTGACAAATTAAGGGTGAAGGGAGGCCTCCTTTAGCTTTCCCTACTACACCATGTACTAGAAGGAAAGGTCAAGGAAAGGATAGGGTGCATGAGAACATTGGGAAGGAGGGAAGGTGAAAGGTTCAGCCTTCAGGACTGTGCTATGTGCTTAAAGGAAGAGAATAATTCTAGGAGAACATAGTTTGACTAGTCAAAGGTAGGGAGGAGGATTTCTTCAGCCTTACCTAATGCACAATGCACTCTAGAGGAATAGGTTAGGAAAGGCTAGGGCATAGAGCACATTGGGGAAGGGGGAAGGGTGAGGCTTCGGCCTTCGGGAGTGTTCCATGTGCTCAAAGGAAAAGGTGACTTAAAAGAAAGCACATTTTTCTTCAAAAAGGGGTCACTATTTATTTTTAATGTGTTTTTCATCCTAGGCTAGTGAAATTTGACCCAACAGTGGGTAATTTACCATTTACAGTGTGCTTTTCACTGAGGGAGGCCATAGGGATGAAGCCCCTTTTCCTAGAAGGATTTTCACTGCACTAGGAGGATAGAAGGATCTTTGCATTGCATGTTTTTCCTTTGCGAAATGGTGAAATAGGTCCATGCAATTAGCTAGGAATGCTCTATGTTCAACCCAAGGCAAAGGTGACCAAAACTCAGTGAAGTGAGTTAGTACAACAAAGAAGGGCCAAGTGATTTCCCTTCAGAGGATCATAATGTGCAATAGATTTTGGGGTAATCTTGAGAGGGACTTATTACACCAATATTTGTTATTATGATTGTATCATTGAGGAACATGGATAGGTTGAGATCCACACTCATTAATATGGCTTATGGAATCACAAATTTCACTGGGCTGAAGGATCAAGAAGGGATCCAAAATGGCTAATTGTGGGACCGATGGAGTAAAAGAGAGAAATGCCTCCAGACATGACTCAACTTGTATAACAAACATAAAACCATAAATAAAAGCCAAGAAGATACAAAAGGATCATGAATAACAACCACACCTTGAAATGACATCAAATCAACACTTATTTCTAAGTGTGACAGTTAAAATGACACATTACGACATAGAACACAAGTTACGACAATTATGACAACTATGACCAAGCAGTGCGATAAGCTGTAGAAATGTGAAAAGTGCATATTATAATGATATTTGAAATGATATAATAAAAAAGATTGTGCTAGAACTAACTTTTGTGATGTGAAAATGTGTGACACATGCACGAGTGAAAACCATAAGAGCGACACTTGTGACAAGAGGAAGACATGAGATGACACTTTCAAAATGTGAATAACCTTGAGAGAGACACATGCCAGAGTGAAGATAACATGAAAAAACCATTTATTAAAGTGAAAATAAGAAAAAACAATAGCCATGAATGTAAAAGTGAAAGTGTGTAGAAGAAATAATTGAGAAAAGTCTTCGTAATAAAATTACAAATGCAACCAAAGTGAGGGAAACTTTCGATGTAAGTGTGCATTGAATTTCATCATGAGTTGAACATTGAATAGGCACTATCTTGATGGAAGGTGTTATTCTTATTCAATTTTGAATAAAGGAAGTGTTTTCATGGAATCATCGAAGATTTTGCATGTGAGTGCAAGTGAATTGAAAATTTAAAACTGAGAAGAAGACGTAAACGCTTTTCAAAGAATCAAACGACCATGGAGTAATCATAGAGCGACAGATCATAATATCCATACTAGGCTCCAAAATTCAAGTGTGAGAAAATTTTGGAGGGTTTTTGTCACAATGACAATAGGTTGGAAGCACCTAATAAGGTTATGTTATAATCCTCCCATACTTAAGGGAAGTGACTTGTGCACAATCATAAGCTAGTTGGACATTTGAAAGTGATGCTTATGTGTAGTAATTTGATGGCTTTGGCATTGAATATGGTCCACGTCGATGCTTTTATGATTCTTGTATGCATTATATTTACCTCACTTGAGTTCTTGTGTATGTGCCATAATATTCTTACAGGTGTAACTAGGATCCCTTGAGGGATAAGTGATGCTTCTCTAGCACATTTTACGGAATCTCCAACCCCATTCCATGATAATGCAAGATATTTGATGGAGAATGTTAGAATCTTGTTGAGGATAATTTACTTGGATGATGAATTAGAATAGGTGATGTGACCCTCATCCAACCCTAGGACCTTGGATTCTAAGTATTGAAGATGTGGCATTGACATGAGAGAAGGTGCACCCATAAGATGCCTACACCCCTAGGCTGAAATTTCACTTTTTCATGGACGTTTCACTTCTTTTGATGGTGATTGATGGTTTTGATCACTTGTACCCCTTTGTAGGGGTAGATGCACCCTATACCTTGATAACATCATGTTATTCTTGGAGGAAATCATCCTAGTTCCTCTTTGATTATGATGTGAGCCCTTGTAAGGATGATGTGGGATTTGGAGGACTATTTTTTTTATATGACACTTCATTTTGATGGAGATCCATGATTTAGTGAATAATAAATGTCACTTAAGTTTTTATTTTCACCATTTCATGGAGATACATGCCCTTTTGATGATTAAATCACCTATGCAGAGCACTAAAATCACACATGTGGTATAATTAAGGCTTGATTTGTTGTTATTTCATTTATTTGGCTATCCTTGGGGGTCAATTTAAGACCTATTGACCTTGTATCATGGATCATTTTCAAATTTGTATTATTAAACTTGCTTATTAGTGATCTCCTATGTCTAGTGCACAATGGAGGACTAGTAGAGTAACTTTTTCTTGGGTGGAACTAGGATGCAATGTGACCTCTTTTCATGGATGCTTATGGTGGCTCTGGGATGTTGCATGATGAATTAAGTTGTTTTATTTGATTTATCTTGCTATTATGTTTTATGGAATATATGTTCTTGTGCTAATTTAGATTATTTAACATTTGCTTCATTGTCCCTTATTTAGCTAAACGCTTCCTCCAATATTTTAGGAATGTAGATAGCTTTTGTTTCCCTTAATCATCAATAAAATTAAGAACCTAAATTACAAACCCTAGGATAAGTTAGTTTATTTTCAATATTTTGTTTGGATTTATAATTTATCCTAAAGAAACCCTAGATTAGTTTATATCCTAGAATTCATTTTCCCTATATTGATAAGGCACTAGTCTTTATTATTTGTGACATTCTATTTAAGACCCTAGAATTCATTTTTTTGTTTCATGGTAAATTAGGGTTAATTTTGAAAAATGTCTTTTGCTTTTAGGAATTATTGACATATTGGTGTGAGACCTAAGGTTATGTAATTTTTAGAAGTGCATCAAAGAATCCAATTCAAATTTTTTCATGCATTTTTCATCCATTTTTTAGGGTTGAAACCATAAATTATTTGTTACTACATGCTTTATTAACTCTGAATTGTTTTTTGCAATTTCATGCTTGGTTTGCTCTTAAATTTACCCTTCATTCGATATAATTTTCACATTTTTAAGGCTAAATTTGTGGTTGTTATATGTTATTGTTATATTGCAATTTTCTAGCCCAAAACTCTAGTTTATAATAGCTTTGAATTTTTCTTTATTGGATATGTTTAGGTAACTTATTTGAGACTACTTAGGCTAACTCTATGCTTTATATTTACCCAGAGACCACATAAGGAACCCAAAAAAAAGTTAAAGCTTAAATTTTTTCTACAACAAAGAAATTTTGATGTACAATAAAAAATAATACCACAGAGGTGATCCTATATGTCATAAAATTACACAATAACAAAAGGATTGGGTTGAATTCAACATAACCACACTGGTTATAATATGTGTATTTCATAATTGAAAGGATAAGGCATAGGCCAAATCAATTATAACCATGTTGGTGGAATCAACTGATGGGTCCCATTAATAGGTGTATTTTGAAGTTCATTATGCTATCCTCCAGCCCTTAAAACTATCATTTTCTTACATTACTTCACATTTTTAGCCATAATATGCTTAGTAAGAAGATTAAAAGGTGTTGTTCATATTTTGAGGCCTAATGTGATTTAATTGCAGTAAAAAGAGACATTTTCGAGGCATTTACTATGCACGGGCTTGATGGATACAACCAAGAGAGAATCTAGGGGGCTTGTCCACCTCCTTAACTCTCTAACTCAGCTTAGGATCATAGGATCCTCACTCATGGCTCGAATTCACTAGCAGCTGAGGGACTCCAAGTCCATGTGAAGATCAAGGAGAACCATATGCATAATTCTCAAGATCTTGGAGGGAATCACTCCTATTTTCAAGGGAGCTGTCGTCAACTACCTTTTTTTACAAATAAACCAACTGAAAGGCTCATTAGGTTTCAAGTTTTGGTTCAGCTAAGAGTAGCTACTAATCCTACATATTGACAGTGTTATTCTTAACATTCATGTGGTGTATGAGACTACTGTTTCTTCTAATGAGAAATTTTCCATTGATCTGCATATAAGTTGGTTTTAGAGGACTAAAACCCTTGGGTTTGGGCCCAACCCATAGGCTTTAGTCCTTCTTCTGTATTTATTTATTGTTCTTATTTCAAATCACTTCATGTATTTCTCTTGTTTTATTATATGTTAAGCTATAAAAATTTGTGATTGCAGGGTTCCCTATCACCTCTCTTATGGGAAGAGTGATTGGAAAGGTTTACAATTTCAGTCCAAAAACATTTGTTTATGCTTTCTTGGAAATAGATAGATGTTAGTTGTAATCCTTTTGATTGTTTAATCTCTGAAAATTAGGATTTAGTTTAGTAATCTGAGTAGTGTTATGGAATAGAATATATTTTAGTCAAAATCAACTCATATTTTCCATGATAGTTTATTTCATTGTGTTATTGGTAATTTGATGCATGTATTTAGATAGCTGCAGGATTGTGCTTATCTGCAAGTGTGGGAACATATTTCCATCTCCACCTATACCTTTCCATATTCTTCCTCTGCACCTCACACTGATCCCAAACTCTATTTCCACAATCATTTTGTTAAGGAAAATAGAGGACATCATGGCCATCACCTTGGTGCAAGATAGACCTCCGAGAGGTACTAAGATTCACTAGGGGGGTCCCCAAACCTTCATTCAATTCCTCCTACCTTAATCCATCTTATACTTCCCTCAAGGTACCATTTCTACCCTCAAAAGGCTCTCATAACTCTTCCTATAGCAAAACAGGGTTTCCTGTAGCAATACAAGACCTCCAGTAGCAGCCCTATAGTAGTGTTATTTTCAACCAGTTTTGATCCCACTTCGATCTTAGCCTATTCAAGTTCAATAATGGCCCCAAGTTGTGATTTGATGATTAAGGAAGGCTCTTATACCACTCCAACCTCCTCGTTTCCTCACTACAAAATAGAGTTAGAATTAGTTTTTTTCATAAGCATGTTAAAAGTTAGATTCCTTATCTTCAAGCAAATGTAAAGTAGATCAATGATACATCCAAGTAGGTCAGTGATTTGATTAAATGTGAAAAGTAGAGTAGCTTTAATTTTGTAAGTAGATTATCCCTTTCTCTTTCATGCAATGTTAATTAGCATCTACATTTGAATGAATGACATGATCCCTTTCATAATTAGAATTAGGTTCAATTATGCTTCCATAAGAAGTTTTCACTATAGTTAGTTGGAGGAATGGTCTCTGAACACCTTGATCTGATTTCATGACTAAGGGTGACATGAGTAGAACCTAACTTACTATGCATATAACATTGTCACCTCTAATTTTGTACGAGCCCTATTTGAGTTGAGGAGCCCTTTGGAGGTGCAGCACTCTTGATGCAATACCAAGGCTCACCACTTTTTGGCATCCTTGTCAGGGAGGTGTCTAAGTAGGTATTGTTTCTACTGAAGCAATTTTTTTTTTTTGCATTAGTCTTATTATTTAAAAAAAAAGTGAAAAATTCAAAAAAAAGAAACTTGTTCTTTCATGCCTTGTAGGAGTAGGGATAAACAAGGGAAATTCTTACCAAAAGCCCCCACCCCCTCAAGCAGTCAACCTTCATTCTTCTTTGGTGATTGTGAACTTCCCTCTCTGACTATAGGGGAGGTGGAAAACCATCTAGAAGGGGCACCTGAAAATTTTGAAGAACATATAAGAGAAGAAGAACCTATCTCACCTACCCAAACTATGGGTGAAAACCAGAACAATGAAATTTTCCCTATCAGAGAAGCTGATGGAGAGGCTAGAATTAAAAATATAAGGCTTGGTGCCCTTCCACATTTCCATGGCCTAACCTATAAGGATCCTAACACCTTCATTTTTTATTTTGTTGTTGTCTGTAGGACCTATGACTATGCCTCCAATGAGAAAAATATGAATTAGGTTCCTTCTACCTTCAAAGATGTAGCCTTGCACTGGTTTATGAGTCTACCTAGAGGAAACATCACTACATGGGCCCAAATGAAACAAACCTTCAATGAAAAATATCAGGATTACTGTAGGTCCAAGGAAAAAAAGGAGGAAACCTTTAGGATGACCCTTGGACCTGATGAATCCTTAGAGGACTACGAAGAAATATTTCAACTCAATTATAGGAAGGCCAATTGTACCCTTGATCATGAGTAACGCAAGCTAGTTATTCTCTAAGGGATCAAGGAAGATGTAATGGAAACCATAAACATGATATCTGGCGGAGATATCTACCAATTTCCTTATGATGACATAAAAAATGTATTCAAGAATCACTCTAGGGATTTTAGGAAAAAGGGTAGGCCTAGCTAGATATTGGTAGTTTTTTTCCCTCCACAACATGCATCAAGCATGAGATAGGGAATATGTTGGAGGATTTCAAGAGTGAAATGTTTCATACCTTTTCCCTGCAAATGGATACTATGCAAATCGAAAAAAAACAAGAGGAAGCAGAAAGAGTACTAGCTATTTTATGCCCTAGATGTATGAAAGGACATCCTAGGAATGAATTCCCAGTGAATGTCATAGAAGTCTACCAAGTTTGTGAGGAGAATCATGCAACAAACAAATGTCCCACTTTTCCAAGCCTTAAGGCTATATACCAGGGAAGATTATATAGTGGGTAAGAACATTTTTTCTTCATTAACCAAAGGATACCCCCATGACCTTGGCCATATCAACAAGGTAGGTAGGGTGCACATTATCCTCACTACAATCCAAATAATAATGCACCTTTCCATCCTTGGTACGCTCCCACTCATCCATCATTGTCCAAACCTACTCCTTGGTCTTATACTCCTCAATATCCTCCTCATCCTATTAACCCTCCTTTTCATCCATATCCACATGAATCTTCCCAATGGGGAAACCCCTCACAAGGGTGGAGGCCTTAAACAAACTAGCCTCCTAATTTATTTCTTCCACCCCAACCTCAACCATAAATAACTCATCATACCCCACCTAAGAATCCTCAAATTCCTTCTCAACCCAATCTGAATTTGAACAATAAGAAGGCACAACAGGTCTATAGTGGGGAAACATCTTATCATGCTTATGTTGTGGAAATCCAAGAGATCAAACTTTGGTCTAGGAGGGTGCTCCCAGATAACCATCCATCTCCTGAACCTAAATAGCTTGAATAAGAGAAGGAAGAGAGTTCCCCTCAAGTCAATACACCCCCGTATCCTAAAAGGTTGGTCCACCCTAACCAACACACCCCAGAAGAGGTTGAAATTTTGGGATAATTGAATAATTTGTTGTGTTAAGATACCCCTTCTCCAAGCCATTAAAGATGTTCCCATCTAAAACAAGCTTATTAAGGAAAAAAAATTCAAAATACTCGGGAGAAGAAGAAGAGATACCCCCACCATCAATGTTTTTGGAAAACTATCTGATATTATGCTTGGGAGGGTGATCTCCCCAAAATACCTAGACCCTAGTAGCCTAGTAGTGGATGTGCACATCGATGGAATTATGGTCCCTAATACCCTGATTGATCTTAGGGATGTGATTAATGTGATGACTACGGAAACCATGATGAAGCTCAATCTTCAAGGGCCTTTGAGAAAGACCACCACAATGCTGCAGCATGTAGACAGATCCACAGTAGCCCCTGAAGGAACTATTGAGGATGTCATGGTCTCCATTGAATCCTAGGAATATCCTATTGATTTCGTGGTCCTCCAGTCCAAGACCAAGTTTAATGGTTATCCTATCATCTTAGGAAGACCTTGGTTGGCCACTGCTAATGCTTACATTAATTGCAGGGTTGGGAAAATGAATATCAACAATGAAAATTTATCAAAACAAATTGTGTTGTATCCTCCTACTCAACCTTCTATTGAACGTGATTTACCCATATGGTTAGAGGATGAGGAAGAGGATGAATTGTATCACACAACCCCCTACCCAATCTGCACTCTAGATACTATTATAAGAGGGGGAAAACTTGATGAAGATGACCTTATTGACCATATTTTATAGAACCAGCCTCCTACTACCATACGCATTGATGAATTGCTGAAAGAATCTGAGAGTAGTCCCTAGACTGACTTGTGTTCTGTTGACTCTAGCCCATAACATGTCAGGATTGTAGAGCTTGGCCCGTCCATAACTTTAAATATCAACCCCTCTATCTCGGCCAAATAGGAAGAATAGTTGTGCAATGTACTAAGGTAACACCTTGATGATTTTTTTTGGCATTATAAGGAAATGAAAGGTGTGCATCCCCTCAGTTTGTACTAAGCATATTTACATAAAAAAAGTAATGCAAGCTTGTGTGCGAACCCCGGAGAAGGATGAACCCAACTCTTAAGGACATTGTGAAAGAATAATTACAAAAGCTACTGGATGCATGGTTCATATACCCCATTTCAAATAGTGAGGGGGTGTCACATCTTGTTTTAGTTCCCAAGAAGAATGGGAAGTGGAGAATGTATTTCGTTTACTAGGAACTTAACAAGGCCACAAATAAGGACCATTTTCCTTTTCCCTTCATTGACCAAGTCCTAGATGGCCTTGCAGGAAATAAATTTTTCTCCTTCCTCGATGGATTTAGTGGATACAACCAAATTTACATCCCCTAAATACCAAGACAATACCACATTTGCATGTCCTTGTGGTACCTTTTCTTATAGAGTTATTCCATTCGGTCTGTGAAATGCCCCTATTACTTTTCAAAGGGTGGTTCTAAGTATCTTTGTTGAACTTGTTCATGACTCTATTAAGATATACATGGATGATTTCACTCCTTATGGATGTGACTTCCAGGAATCTCTTTCTAATATGTGGAAAGTATTGAAGAAATGTATTGAAATGAACCTCTCATTGAGCCCTGAGAAATGTCAGTTTTTTAATGAATGGAGGGACTTTCCTTGTCCATTCCATATCCAAGAAAGGGATACAAGTTGACCAAAACAATATTGCCATCATAAAAATGTTGGTATTATGACACAGGATTGGCACTATGACACAGGTGTTGTCCTTGATGGCAACCCACTCAGATGACATATCACAGTTCAGGCTCACAGAATGAAGGAAAAATACATATACGCAGGTTCCCCTCAACCAAGCTACATATACACGCGGGTTCGCCGACCAAGAGGTACATATGCATATACACGCACTTTCATGCAAGGAAAGGCATATACATGTTGGAGAATTTGGTTTTGGTCCATGGTATTTGGACCATGGTATTTTGACCCATGGTATTGGTCCAAGGTATCTTGTCTGAAGTGTTGACCCCAAGTAATTGGTCCAAGGTATTGTTTCTGAGTGGTTTTGGACCATGGTATTGAGTAAGGCCTAAGACTATAAAATGAGGAGGAGATCATTAGGCAAACATACTCAAGTATTGAATATCTAATGAAGAGCAAGATCTAGAATAATGATCATTGGGTTATGGTGCATAGCTGGATCTGAATCAAGGAGGAACCTGAGCGCTTGAATAAGGATAAGTTCTATTGATGGGTCAAGATCTTAAGGCATGAAGAGAAGTATCTTTGTGTGGTTTTGATCTTTTATTTGAATAATTGTTGCATGTCGTAATCTGTAAATCCGATGATCTGGGTATAACTGATGTCTGAATAGTGAAAAGGTTAAATCATCTTTTACAGATCTGTACGCATGTTCAGTATAGCAAAGGCACGTATACATTCTGGTTAGGCATTTCAAAACGGCATATACGCAGGTCCACCTTGATAAAAGTGTGTATGCATGCAAGTTCAACACATTGAAGTAGCGTACACCTCATAAAATATGTTTTAGCTACTTCAGTTTACTGTTGCAGTGTTCTGGGTTCTGAATTGAGTTCTGGTTACTGTTACTGTATTCTGGTTACAGCATTCAAAAAAGTGATTGTTTGATTCAGTTTTGGTTGGTACAAAGGAGATTGGTTGATGCAGATATATTTGATGTTTGATTGATGTTATTGATGTATCCAGTCTAAAAATTTATGAAATATGGTCCCTGGAAGAAAAGAGAAGGTTGTAGCCCTCTGTAGGTCAGCACCTACATACTAGTAAACACATCAGCTAGTACAAGAGCAAAGGGGGTTGTATCTCCCTTCCAGGAAAAACTGGAGAACTAGAGAAGGTTGTAGCCTTCTACGGGTAGAAGTGTGCGTACTGGTATAAGACTACACTAGTACAAAATTTGTAAAAAGAATTTTCTTATTAAAGAAAGATAGAGACGATTGCAACAGGTGGTTTTCACCCACATTGGGTTTCCACCTTATATCTTGTGCTCATGTGTGTGATTTCCTGTTCTGTTTACTGCACTTGGTTACTGTTTATATGGTTCTAATACACAAATTAAAGATCAACTAACTTAATTATAAGTTTGCAAGGTATACGCTGGTTGCTCTAAACACAGTTGCATATACACGCAAATTGCATTAACAGAAGTAGCATATATAAATCTGTTTATGGAAATGAAATATTGTTAACTTGCTAATACTAATTCACCTCCCCCCCCCCGCCCCAGTATTATTTCTAACAATTGGTATCATAGCAGGTCCTTCAAAAGAAGCTTGATTGCTTGAAGGAAGATCTATCATCATGGGCAGCTACGAAAGAGGAGGATCCATTAGACCACCAATCTTTGATGGGAGAAACTTCGTCTATTGGAAGGTAAGAACCACAACCTATCTTCGATCTCTTGGAACAGATGTTTGGGAAATCGTGGAAGGTGGATATACATTTCCATCAGAAATTTCTACAGATACGGCAGGTAAAAAGAAATATGAAACAAATGCCAAGGTTGTCTATAGACTACTGGGGAGTCTGTCATAATCAGAATTTGTCAAGGTTATCTAGCTGAAAACCACCAAAGAAATATGGGACAAGATCATTCTATGCTATGAAGGAGACAATCAAGTAAAACATGCAAAACTACAATCTCTTAGAATTCAATATGAAACTCTCAAAATGCACAATGATGAAAGTATATCTCATTACTTCCTACGTATAGATGACATTGTTAGTCGAATAAAAAAATTGGGTGAAGAGATAAAAGAAGTTACTTTATTTGAAAAGGTTTTAAGATCCTTGTCTTCTAAGTTTGAATCAAAAGTTTCTGCCATAGAAAAAAAGCACGATCTTCAGAGTATGACTATGACACAGCTGCACGGAATCCTAACTACTGTTGAAATGAGAAAAGGAGGTCCATCAGATATGAGAGAAGCCACATTCAAGGCTTCAGGAAGAGAAGAGCTCAATGAATCGGGACATAATTCAGAAGGAGAGGAAGAAGCAAACTTTGTCAAGAACCTTCAATGGGGTTCTGGAATATTCAGAGGTAAACTACCTTTCAAATGATTTTCTTGTGGAAGAGTCGGTCATTATGCAGCCAAACGTCCTCATAAAGATAATCTTGATAAAGTTAAGGAACTAGAAAAATGGAATAGAAAACAGAATGTAAGCAAGAAGAGCTACTATATGCATGAAGATAGAGTTGGTTTATCAAATAGTGTTGAAGATGAACATGGTAATGACTATAGGCTTTTGATGGCTTTGAAGATGATGATTTCTTGGATGCTTTAGATGAAGATGGTCTCTATGAAGAATTTTCTAAACTTAAAATCTGTTTAGAAGAAAAGAGTATGATTATAGATACTCTGACATTCCAACTTGCTAAAAGGGAAAAACACAATGAAAAATTAGAATATGAAATTGTGGGACTAAGAAAGGATATTGAGAAAACAAAAGCTCTTAATCTCAGGTTTGCTAAAGGATCGGAAACTTTAGATGAAATTATCAAAGTGTAGCATTCTCCTCTGATAAAGACAGGTCTTGGATATACTAAAGAAGCATCTCAAGCACAGAAGCCATCAACCTCCAAAAGCTATCTTGAGACAGCAACGAGAAGTGAACAGGTTGGCAATTGTCAGCAAAGGCATAAAGCAGATCACCAAGTAAATCTGGTTCAATCTACTTCAAGGATGAACAGAAGCTATAACCAACCACAGGTAAATCATTCTCAATTTGCTTCAAGAATGAATGTCAATGGAAACTACAATCATCAGGTCAATAGATTCGATAATCGCAGGAATTTATTTAATGGCCAATGTTTTTCATGTCATAACTTTGGACACAAAGCTACTCAATGTGTTGCTTACAAGACCATCATGACTAAAGAAGCACGAAATCAAAGGAATGTGACTGGGATCATGAAAAGTACCTACAATAACTTCTCTACTCTTGAAAATGAAATAGAATGCTCTATCTTTAACAACTTCGGTCATGAAGATTCTGAATGCAGGAGTAAATTTCGGCAAACATCTCAGAAGGAGCAAGCTTCATTGGGTCCCAAAACATGGAGAAAGAAAGAACCGCAAACAGAAAGATGTGGAATAGCCTTGTATGCAGAAGGACAAGAAAATCAGTGGTATACCAACAGTGGATGCTCAAAACACATGACAGGTGACAAAGAAAAACTTCAGTCATATAATGCCTTAAAAAAGGAAAAGAAGGTCTCTTTTGGAAATGACATTCCTGCTGTCATAAAAGGTAAAGGCTCTGTTCTCTTAAAAGAAAAGGTTAAAGCTGGAAATGTTATGTATGTTGATGGCCTTAAGAATAACCTATTAAGTGTGAGTCGAATGTGTGATCAAGGAAATGAATTAGTATTTCGATCAAATGGATGTGTTGTTTGTGAGCTTGATACAAGAGAAACAGTGATCAAAGGTGTAAGAACTCCAAACAACTTGTACATACTCAAGGGAGGACAACAACAGTGTTATCTAAGAAAAAGTTATGAACATTGTCTATGGCACAGAAGACTGGGGCATCTAAGCTTCCCTCAAATAAGAAAAGCATGTAGATACCAAGCATTTTGTGATCTTCCGGATATCTACATTCTAGAAAATACAATATGAAAATCATGTCAATTTGGTAAGCAAACTAGAACACATTTCCCTAAAAATGAAGGATCAGCTAGTAAGCCTCTTGAACTTGTTCACACTGATTTATGTGGTCCATCTAGGAAAAGGTCACCTCGTGGAGAAGAATACTTTATATTGTTCATTGAAAAAATTTCCAAAATGTATTGGATAGGACTTATAAAGCATAAAGACGAAGAATTCGAAAAGTTCAAAGCCTTCAAAGCTTTGGTTGAAAATGAATCAGATCGCAAAATCAAATGCCTCAGGTCTGATCAAGGAGGGGAATTTACCTCGGATGAATTCTTCGACTTCTGTGAAGAACATGGAATAAGAAGGGAATTCTCTACCACAAGAACTCCTCAGGAAAATGGAGTGGTAGAAAGGATGAACATAACTGTTCAACAAATGGCTCGTGTTATGCCAGATGAGTCTCAAACTCCTACAACCTTTTGGGGTGAAGCTACATTTGCTACCGTCACTATTCTCAACAAAATAAACGTCCGGGTAAACAGCACTCAAACTCCACATGAACTTTGGTATGGTAAGACTCCTACTATAAAATACTTCAAAATTTTTGGAAGAAAATGTTACATAAAAAGGACTGATGAAAAACTTGGCAAGTTTGAACCTAGAGCAGATGAAGGCATTCTCCTTGGTTACTCTTCCCGAAGTAAAGGATATGTTGGTACCATCCCATGACCTCCTTTTTCCTCCTAAAACATATCATTTGCCTATTCCTTTTCATCATATATCTCTTAGAATCCTTGAAAATTGATTAGTTAATAGTTCTATAGTTATTAAAATGCATTGAAATTGATTTAGGAGTTTTATGTTAAAGAATTAGAAGTTTTTGGTAAAATGGTTACAGGAAGTTCCAACATCCTGTAATTGGCTCATTGTTTGACATGTGGCACAACAGCTGGGCTAGAGCGAAAGGCATGGATGAAAAGTAGAATTTCCAAGCATGGACGAATACCTATCCCACAGCAGAATCGACCCTCCTACATGCGCGGTCAACACAGGTCAAAGCATGGCACACTGGCGACAAAGGCAGCAATAGCAGAGCATTCTAATTTGATTTAGTTTTTGTTCTTTTTGAAATCAGTTAGGATGGAAACATTTTAAAAATCTCGATGTAGTAAAAGCGGCAACAGCCATATCATGTATGTACATTCGTGTTTTTGAAATGTGTTGTAAAAAGACATATGTAAATACAGTTCGATGTAATGAACGATGGTTAATCGTTGTATCATTCTGAAACAGAGTTTTTGAACTTAATACTAAGAATCCAGTTACAGTCACGACCCTTGTCTTGTGCGTTGATTTGATAGCCGGTTGAATACAGTCCAGTATACCTCTGGAACGCGGACGGGCCCTACGTTAAACTGGTATACTGTCCTTTTCGTTTTATTCGCACTTAGGGTATTACATGGTTTGCACAGTCGTTAAGATTGGTTTTCGATTTCAATAGTTAGGATTGGTTATTGACTTTAATCGAATGCATATGGTTGTGTTTGTGATAATGCTTGAATAGCCCATTGCTGAGATCGTGAATCGTGTCCTGTAAGGGATTCGATCCCTGTGTTGTCTTTTGAAGCAATGTCATGAACTTTGTTTTTATTTCAAAATCTGTTTATGATCTCTGTATATTTTTATCTTGCATAAATATTAGTGAATGTTGGGTGTTTGCTGAACAAGGGTTTTATGTATAATGTCTCTGTAAGGAGATTGAAATCTTGGTTTGCAGTGATACACAGTGTTTAATTTCAGTGTTTAATTTGGCGAATGAATTTAATGATCGTATTGTAATTAGGTATATTAGCAGAGTGACCTGAGTGTTTGGATGATAGGTAACATACCCCAATCTTCCGTAAAGAAGTTCTGTGACCTACATCATAACCACTTAGCTAATAATCCTTTATGTCTATATACTTTAGACGCATGCCTCTAAGCTTACGCATCCTGGTCGATAATAAATATGGTCTAGTCTAGTACCCTAGATAGAACACTACATTTTGGCGCCGTTGCCGGGGAGGCGTACTTAAAGGATTCAAACAAAAAGAAAAAAAAATTCAATACACAAAAATAAACAAAAACACAGTTAGAAATCATGTTCATTTATGCCTAGATTTAGAGACAGTCAAGGTAGATTTGTAAAAACCCCCCACCATCTAAAAACTAACCCATCATCATCAGGAGCAGACTCTCTAGGGAATACAACACCAGCTGAGGAAGTTATCCAAGCATTGGAAGAAAAACAAAAGTCAAGACAGAGACTTACTCTTATTGAAAGGCAAACTTTATTTACACATAAATCTCAGAAGAAGCACTTTCCTAGACCTTCCATACAAGGAGAAAGTAGCACAGTGACCGAACAATCTTTCTTTATCTCCTTTTTCAAACAAGTGACACTGACACAGAGAGACCTATTAGAATGGCTGAGGAAGAATCTGGATCAGTACCACGCCAAGGAGATGAAGAGGAATCAACTTTTAAGTTTCCTATACATGAACCACAGGAAGATGATGAGATCAAAATGAAAAACATACCCCCATCCGTGCTACCAAATTTCTATGGTATGGCTTCGGAGGATCCAGACTCATTCTTGTTCGAGTTTGACATTGTATGTCGAACATATGGCTATACAGATGATGCTCATAGGCTTAGATTATTCCTAGCGACATTAAAGGCATCAGCCTTAAGATGGTTCATGAGGCTTGGTGAGCATGCTATAGTTGATTGGGATGGCATGAGGAGAATATTTCTTAGGAAATATCAACCTTATTGCAGATCCAAAGATTCTAAAGATGATATCTTTAGAATGAGCCAGCAAGAGGATGAAACCTTAGAGGAATATTTAGAACGGTTTGTCTATAACTTACAAAAATCTAAACACCGAACTATGCCTCCTGATCTGATCCGCACAATATTCTTGAAAGGTATCCGAGAGGAATACATGGATGACCTCAACTTGATGGGCAAAGGTGACATTTTTTCCTTACCCTTTGAAGAAATCGCTGAGTTGTGCGAAAAGTATTCAAGGAGTAAAGCTAAAATGGGAAAGAGAACCCTGTCATCCAAGGTCACAAAATCTGCCTCTGCAAGTGTCACAAGGGCTGAAATAGGGAATCTTTTAGAAGAGTTTAAAACAGATCTGTTAAGCACCCTAGGGAACCAAATTGACACTTTAAAAGCCAAGAAGAAACAAGAAGATGAGGATCACATAATGGCTATCTTCTGCCCAAAATGCCGGAAGAAACATGCATTAAAAGACTGCCCTCTAGAAAACATCCAAGTTTGTGCTTTCTGTACTGAACATCATGATATGTTTAACTGTCCTAAAGTTAAGGTTTTGTAGAACTATAATATGGCAGCCAATGTAGAGATGGAAAACGTGTATTACATGGGTGCAAAGAGACCATGGCAGCCAAGGCCAGCACCTCAAGGTATGTTTCCAAGTCCAAATTTGCAATTTCCTATGAATGATCAAATGTATGCACAAAACTCATGGAATGTACCCATGCCATGGCAGCACCAAAACCAACCACAACACCAATGGAGACCGTCTCAACAGTACTCCCAATCTTATCATACATACCCTCAATCATACCCACCATACTCACAACCATATCAGCAATACCAACAGCCCTATTCATCACATTCTCAACCATATCAGCAGTATCCTCAGCAAGTTGTTTATCAGCCCCAACCTCCTCAACAAGCACTGCCTGCTCCTCCACCAATAAATCCACCACAACTGCAATTTCCAGCTAACTCACAACCTCCCAGACCCACTCAAATTCCTGCTCAAACTGTCCCAAACCCAAATAATAGAGCAGAGAGGCCAGCTTACAATGTAGAAGAGGGAACCTCATATTCCACACTGCTTTTGCAAAATATTAACTTGAGGTCTGGTAGGGTACTCCACAAAGATTCTCCAATAACAGATAAGCAAGAAGAAAACACAGAAAATGAAAATGAAATGACAAATCAAAGAAAACCAAACAATGATACCAAAGACAAACATATGCAACCACTGCATCCACCTTTTCCAGACCGATTGGTCCAAATAAAACCTCCACTGTCTATACCACAGTTTGATGTCTTAGATGAACTCAAGAATGTCTACATAAAAATTCCACTGCTGCAAGCTATAAAAGACATTCCTATCTATACCAAAGCCATCAAAGACATGTGCCTCAAGAAGCCTGCTAGAAAAAGGATTGATCCTCAAACCATTCATGTTTTAGGAAATTTAGCAGGCCTTATGACCAATACCATCTCCATGGAGAAGTATGTTGATCCTGGCATCCCCAGAGTGACCACCATCATTAACAACATACGGATTCCAAACACTTTGATAGATCTCGGGGCCGCAATCAATGTCATGACTCTTGAAACCATGAGAACACTCCAGCTCATAAATTTGCAACATACAACGATTGTTCTAGAACTAGCTGATAGGTCTAAAGTGATTCCTGAGGGGATCTTGGAGGACATCATTGTCTCATTGGACTCTTGGGAGTATCCAATGGATTTCTTAGTCCTTCAACCCAAATCCAATTTAGGAGGACACCCTATCATCCTTAGTAGACCATGGTTGGCGACTGCTGATGCATTTATAGGATGTCGATCGGGCAACATGATCATTTCAAGGGGGACCGAAAGAAAACAACTCACCCTTTATCCATCGGCACAATCACCAGCAGTAACACACAATTTGTGGCTTGATGATAAATTTAATGATAAAGAAGAAGTACAATTTGTTTTCAGCATTGACCAAATCTATGATTTCCAAGAACAAGACAATAATGATTTGGTAGAATTATTCCTTTCTCAACCTGATATGTCTGAAAATTTGAGAAACGAACAATATCATGCTGCAGATGTGCTTCTGGCCCAAAGCTTTCAGGAAACATGCACCATTCAATCTTTGCAAACCACATTTCACGACATTTTTCCAGTTCAATCCATCACCAACACACAGAGTCAGATCATAGAGATCAGTCCAGGGAAAACTCTGAACATAGACAATCACCTAGACTCATCTCAGCAAGAGAAATTGATTAGACTCTTGAGAAAATGCCAAAAAGCCTTTGCTTGGGACTACACCGATATGCATGGGATTCACCCCGACACATGCACTCACCATATCTATACAGATAGCACCATTAAACCAGTGAGGCAACCACAGAGAAGAATGAACCCCATGCTCCAAGATTTTGTCAGAGAGGAATTGCAAAAACTTTTGAGAGTTAATTTTATATATCCTATTTCTGACAGTCAGTGGGTATCCCCATTGGTTATAGTGCCCAAGAAAAATGGTAAGTGGCGCATTTGTGTTGATTACAGGCAGCTGAACAAAGCAACACTCAAAGATTATTTCCCACTACCATTTATTGACCAAGTGTTAGACACCCTAGCTGGCAAATCATCATTTTCTTTTCTTGATGGTTTCAGTGGCTACAACCAGATCAGGATCGCCTCAGAAGACCAGGACAAAACCACATTCACCTGTCCTTGGGGCACTTATGCTTACATTGTTTTTCCATTTGGACTTTGCAACGCTCCAGCTACATTTCAGAGAGCTGTGCTAGCTATTTTCGCTGATTTAATTCATGATTGTGTTGAAGTTTACATGGATGATTTTTCAGTATATGGCAATTCATTTGAACATGCATTAGACAACCTTGAGAGAGTTTTGAAAAGATGTATTGAAGCTAACCTGTCCCTCAGCAATGAAAAGTGCTTTATGATGTTAAACGAAGGGATAGTGTTAGGCCACTATATTTCTTTTCAAGGCATCAAGGTTGACCCATCAAAGATCCAGATCATTGCTGATTTGCCAATTCCACAAAATCAAAGAGAGGTAAGAAGTTTCCTTGGGTATGCAAGCTACTACAGAAGATTCATTGAACATTTTAGTAAGATAGCTTTACCTTTGTTTAAACTTCTAACCAAAGATGTACTTTTCAACTGGAATGAAAACTGTCAACAAGCATTTGAACAACTCAAAAAGAAGTTATCAACCGCACCAGTCTTGAGAGGGCCTAATTGGAGCCTACCATTTCATATCTTCACGGATGCATCTGACACTGCAGTGGGTGCATCCTTAGTCCAAAAAGAGGAATTTTGTACTTATGCCATTTATTTCATTAGCAAAAATCTAACACCTGCAGAGTTAAACTACACAGTTACAGAAAAGGAAACACTTGCCATCATTTATGCTGTGAATAAATTCCGACATTACATAACCGGTTATGAGGTCTTTGTACATACTGATCATTCGGCCATTAGACATTTAATGAATAAACCAATAACTAGTGGCAGAGTCACCAGATGGTTATTATTGTTACAGGAATTTAACATCACAGTGTTAGATAGACCAGGCAAAGAGAACCAGGTGGCAGATTTTCTTTCTAGACTGCAAAATCTAGGTGAGGTTGTTCCAGTTGAAGATTCTTTTCCAGATGAAAACTTATTTGCAATTTCCATAGTAACTCCTTGGTATGCTGATTTGGCAAATTATTTGTCTACAGGAAGGACACCTCCACACTTTACTACAAAGGAAAGGAAGAGACTAGTCAAACAAAGTGCTAGATATTCATGGCTTAATGGCGATTTATTTTACACTGGTTATGATATGATCATTAGAAGATGTGTAAGAAATGATGAGGTAATTGATATTTTAAAATCTTGCCATGATGAACCATGTGGTGGGCATTTTGCAGCTAAGCGGACAGCATTCAAAGTTCTTACTCTTGGATACTACTGGCCATCCATTTTCAAGGATGCCAAGAAGTATGTAAAGAGTTGTGACAGCTGCCAAAGAATGGGCAGGCCCACAACTACCGATGAGATGCCCCTTCAGCCCCAAGTTCACTTAGAGCCATTTGACAAATGGGCTCTAGACTTTATAGGACCCATTAACCCAACCTCCAATGGTAAAAAGTACATCTTAGTATGTACTGATTACGTCACAAAGTGGGCTGAAGCAAAAGCACTGGTTAGAGCAACCGAACACACAGTAGTAAATTTCCTTTTTGAAGAGATTTTTGTGAGGTATGGAGTACCAAGGGAAATTGTGACTGATCAAGGTACTCAATTCACCTCAAAGCTAGTGAAGGACATCACAGACAAATACCAAATCAAGCATAGGAAAAGTATCCCTTACCATCCACAGGCCAATGGGCAGGTGGAATCCACAAACAAAACTTTGGAGGGGATCATTACTAAAACTGTGGCAATGAACAGGAAGAATTGGGAAGAGAAGCTCAAAGATGCACTCTGGGCTTACAGAATTACGTGGAAAGATACTACCGGATTTACACCATATCAATTGGTGTACGGAAAAGAGGTAATGCTTCCTATTGAGTTTCAAATACATACTTTTAAACTGGCTGCAGATTTGCAAATTGACTTGGACCAAGCACAAAAAGAAAGAATTCAGCAGTTGAACCAGCTGGATGAAATGAGGCAGCAAGCAGAGGAGACCACAATCCTCATGCAAAAACAAAGGAAGCAGTGGCATGATGCACATATTAAGAAGAAGCAGTTCAAGGAAGGTGACTGGGCTTTACTTTTTGACTCAAAATTCAGAGATCATAAAGCCAAGTTCACCACCCATTGGATGGGCCCATATGAAATTATTCAGGCTTACGACAATGGTTCAGTCAAGCTCAAAACTATTGATGGGGAAGGTCACTCCTTTACTGTCAATGGTCATCGCCTGAAACTATACACCAAGCCCATCAGCAAGCAAGATTTTCTCCATACACTATCTCAGCAAAGAGAGGTTGAGGTATTGCAGCCCTCAGCTGCAGTATCACTGCCTTAGTTCATTTTCCTTTCAATTTCAGAGTCAAAAAGAAATAAAAAATAATAATATAAAACAAAAACTAAAAAATATATATAAACAGAAAAAAATAAAATTAAAATATATATATATATATATATATATATATATATATATATATATATATATAAAATAATGGGTTAGATGTGAAAACCAGCCTCTGGCACACTCTAACCCCGAATTCCTACTTGAAAACCAATTCGTTGGCGGGTATGAATTCTCTTTCTTTTGTTCACTGTTTGATTTATCAGCTGAATCATGACTTGAGGACAAGTCAAAATTTTAGTCGGGGAGAGAGGCATCAGCATTTTGTTCTTTTATCTCTCCATTGTAAATTCTTAAAGATTTCTTATCCTATCTCTTCACTGTAAATTTCCAAAGCAGCTTGTTCCAGCATTCTAGATTTCAATAAATAAGCTGTTTTGTCATTGTTTTATCTCAGAGGGACCTGGTTATAAACATTATGCAGGGGGACATGTTCTGTCCAGACGACTATGCTACCAACATCAGCAGTAATGGGACCTGTTTAAGACACCTATAAGGGACCTGTTAAGGAGATTGACACCCAAGGCTACTTCAACAGAGTTTTATCAAGTTTCTACAAGGATTTGGGCACTAAGATTCCATCAAATGCCCAAGTTCAATGAACCTGTATACATATAAGGAGCTGCATGAACATTTTCACATCTTTCTCAAGGGACCTGTTACATCTTCAAATCTTTCTCAAAGGACCTGTGCATCCAATCTTTCTCATGGGACCCATTACAACAAGCAAAAGAACAGTCAAAAAGGGACTAGTCCTACTCAGCATGTCAATACAACAACAACCAACAAAAGAGTAATATGTTTCTTATTCTTAACATTTAATTTCTTAGATTAATTTTTAATGTAAATTTGATGACTATGACTGTTATGATCGATTTCAAGGACACCTACATTTCCTATCATCCCTTATTCCACCGATTCTTATCATTTCTCATACTTCAACCTATTCATACTTCTAAACCCATTACCAACACATCAACCTTGTCATGCTAAATGCATCCTACAGCCATACCAATATCCTCCATCTGACCGAATGCCAACCGAAACAGGACACGTGGTGGATTGTGTTTTTAAATAAAAGGGGAAAGAAACAAATGTAAAGCGGCCTATTCATTGTATTCCACACGGCCAAATCATGACTCCACCACCCGACGTAGCAAAATGATTCAAGGGACTCCCCGAAATCATACCCAACATTATATATATACGCTCCCAGCGCTCTTATAGTGACATCTATGCAAGCGTACAGCACTCCTCTGTTCTAAAAAAATGAATACGCTGTGAGTAAGTACGGCTGGTTATCCCACCATCATTTTCGCATTTGATTCCTGTAACTTTCAAAGTAGAATCAGAAGCAGTGAGCGCCGAAAGAAGTATTACCATTTGGGTTCGACTTACACAGTGAGGATTGGAAGCAGTGAGCGCCACAGAAAGGGAAACATAACCACTCGGTTTCGACTCCCACCAAATTCATAAGACAATCGACCGACTGAGCATCATATTAAGGGAGCGACACACCAGGTAACAAATTGAAATTTCTTTGTTAAAATTGCAAGACATAGACAGAGAAGGGTTAGAGCACGACCCTCTGCCACTATGACTAATAGGGTCGAACCGAGTGTGTTCGACAGTTCTCAATATCATGAAGATTTCATTGCAATTCTTAGAGAGATACAGTGGTTACCATTTTTAGAGAAATTTCATGGAAGTAATGAAGAGGTTACCAAGCAATTTGCTTTCACATTCAATGGAGAGAAAGCCCTGATAGGTAACTTCTCATTCAGGGTTTCAGAGGATACTATAGCTCAGTCAATAGGGATTAGCCCAGAAGGGGAGAAGTACTTTAAAACAAAGCAATTTAAAGAGAAATCATGGACACAGTTTATGTCTAGATCCAGAGTCTCATCAGTTAACTGGAAGAAAGGTGTTCCAAGAAGTTGGTTGATGCATCCCTGGGATGAGATGGTTTATATCCTTCAAAAATTCATAACCTGCGAAGGTCGTTACAGTATTGTTTATCTATACCATATTAAACTATTGCTCCACTTGAAGAAACAATGTGTTATCAGTCTACCATATTTTCTATTACAAAGCTTAACCAAGATGTCCAAGACCATCCAGAAGCAGAAGGGGAATGAAGACAAGAGCCTATATCACTTTGGCTTAATTAAAATTCTTATTGAGCATGAATTTCAGAGAAGAGGGAAACCGTGGAAAGAATTCCTAGCTGCTAATCAAATTAGAGATGAGGAAGACAAAGAAGAAGTGCAGGAGGACTCAGGGTTCATGAAGGACATTGATGAAGAAATCCCAGTATCCAAAGCCAGTAAGGCACCTCTACCTATGGGCAGCATAAGGACTAGGAACATGAGAAAGGAAGATTCTAAGAGGGCAGAACAAGATAAAATTTTCACCACTTACTCACGAAGAACAAGGAGGACACCAAAAGCCCAGTTACAAGAAGACCAGCTTGAATCCAATGCACCTGCACAAATGGATGTTGAGAGTGGTGACCACTCACTACCAGGGCTAGGGGTTGATATAGAGGTAGAAAGCAATAACAGGCAGGAAAAATGTTCACCACCTCCCATTAAGAGACAGAAGAAATTAGAAAAACAAATTGAAGAACTAAAGGAAGAGCTCATGGAGGCTAATATGCTAGAAAAAGTTATCAAGAGAGAAAATGAAATGCTCCGAGCGCAGAGTAAAGAAACTCAAAAGAAGAATGAAAAGTTAAGGGAGAGAATCAGTGAACTGGAGGCTGAGCAAACGGAGATTTCTAACTGGGCCACTAAGTGGTACAATCAGAAGAAGACCCTCAAAGAAAAATACAAAAGATTAAAGCAGGAGCTCAAGGGTCAGAAAGATTCCCACGTGAAAAATAATGTGGACACATTGCTAAAGGCAGCAAAGATCCAGGCAGGGACAGAATTCAAGGGAAGCACTTTAGGGTTAGCATGAGGACATGCTAAGTCCTTAAGTCGGGGAGAGATGTTGGTACCATCCCATGACCTCCTTTTTTCTCCTAAAACATATCATTTGCCTATTCCTTTTCATCATATATCTCTTAGAATCCTTGAAAATTGATTAGTTAATAGTTCTATAGTTATTAAAATGTATTGAAATTGATTTAGGAGTTTTATGTTAAAGAATTAGAAGTTTTTGGTAAAATGGTTACAGGAAGTTCCAACATCCTGTAATTGGCTCATTGTTTGACATGTGGCACAACAGCTAGGCTAGAGCGAAAGGCATGGATGAAAAGTAGAATGTCCAAGCATGGACGAATACCTATCCCATAGCAGAATCGACCCTCCTACATGCGCGATCAACACAGGTCAAAGCATGGCACACTGGCGACAAAGGCAGCAACAGCAGAGCATTCTAATTTGATTTAGTTTTTGTTCTTTTCGAAATCAGTCTAGGATGGAAACATTTTAAAAATCTCGATGTAGTAAAAGCGGCAACAGCCATATCATGTATGTACATTCGTGTTTTTGAAATGTGTTGTAAAAAGACATATGTAAATACAGTTCGATGTAATGAACGATGGTTAATCGTTGTATCATTCTGAAACAGAGTTTTTGAACTTAATACTAAGAATCCAGTTACAGTCACGACCCTTGTCTTGTGCGTTGATTTGATAGCCGGTTGAATACAGTCCAGTATACCTCTGGAACGCGGACGGGCCCTGCGTTAAACTGGTATACTGTCCTTTTCGTTTTATTCGCACTTAGGGTATTACATGGTTTGCACAGTAGTTAAGATTGGTTTCCGATTTCAATAGTTAGGATTGGTTATTGACTTTAATCGAATGCATATGGTTGTGTTTGTGATAATGCTTGAATAGCCCATCGCTGAGATCGTGAATCGTGTCCTGTAAGGGATTCGATCCCTGTGTTGTCTTTTGAAGCAATGTCATGAACTTTGTTTTTATTTCAAAATCTATTTATGATCTCTGTATATTTTTATCTTGCATAAATATTAGTGAATGCTGGGTGTTTGCTGAACAAGGGTTTTATGTATAATGTCTCTGTAAGGAGATTGAAATCTTGGTTTGCAGTGATACACAGTGTTTAATTTCAGTGTTTAATTTGGCGAATGAATTTAATGATCATATTGTAATTAGGTATATTAGCAGAGTGACCTGAGTGTTTGGATGATAGGTAACATACCCCAATCTTCCATAAAGAAGTTCTGTGACCTACATCATAACCACTTAGCTAATAATCCTTTATGTCTATATACTTTAGACGCATGCCTCTAAGCTTACGCATCCTGGTCGATAATAAATATGGTCTAGTCTAGTACCCTAGATAGAACACTACAGGATATAAGTGTCATAATAAAATACTTGGGAGAATTGTTGAAAGTATTGATGTTTTGGTTGATGAAGCAGGCAAAAATCCAAAGCAGGTAAAAACCAAAGATTATGAAGAAGATGAGGACTATCCTTCCACATCAAATCAGAGTAATTCTGAAGAAGAAACCAATGAGGCACCAGAAGAACAGATAAGGGTAGAAGAAAAGACTCCATCTAGGTATGTTCAAAAGAGTCATCCAAAGACTCAAATTTTGGGGCAGAAAGAGGTAGGTGTGCAGACAAGAAGAATTATTACAGAAGCTTCAAGCTATCTAGCATTGCTTTCCTTCGTCGAACCGCAAAATGTAAATGAAGCATACAAAGATGAATGTTGGGTCAAGGCCATGAATGAAGAACTTGAGCAGACTGAAAAGAATAATACTTGGGAATTGGTTCCTAGACCTAATGATAATAATGTCATAGGAACCAAATGGATATTCAAAAACAAGCTGAATGAAAATGGAGGAGTTATTAGAACCAAGGCCAGACTTGTTTATAAAGGGTATGCTCAACAAGAAAGTATAGACTTTGAAGAAACTTTTGCACCTATTGCTAGACTTGAAGCCATAAGAATGTTCCTTGCTCTTTCTAGCTTTCAGAAGTTCAAAGTATATCAAATGGATGTGAAATCTACCTTTCTTAATGGAGCCCTAGAAGAAGAAGTATATATTGAGCAAACAGCCGGATTCGTCCTTGGAAATGATCCAAAACTTGTATGCAGACTCAGAAAGGCTCTCTATGGTCTAAAACAAGCTCCAAGGGCATGGTATTATCGTCTTGACAAATACCTTCATCAACAAGGTTTTTCAAAAGGATCAGCTGATAGAAATATATATATCAAAATTCACAATGATAAATTGCTAACACTTGTTGTGTATGTTGATGATATCATTTTTGGTAGCAATGAAGAAGCCATGAGTTAAAACTTTGCTTTGGTAATGCAGAAAGAATTTGAAATGTCCCTGCTTGGCGAGCTCACATATTTTCTTGGTTTACAAGTTCAACAAAATAAAGATGGTATTTTCCTATCACAAACCAAGTACCTCAAGTAGATCATGAAGAAATATGGCATGGAAGATTCTAAACCAGTATGTATCCCTATGGTAATAGGATGCAGCCTTAGCTCAAATGATGAACCAACAGCAATACATCAACCAACCTACAGATCCATGATTGGTAGTCTACTTTATCTAACAGGTACCTGACCAGACATCATGCATGTAGTGGGAATAGGTGGAAGATTCCAAGAAAATCCAAAGGAATCACACCTTCAGGCAGTCAAACGGATTTTCAAATATCTTCAAGGAACACAAAACTTTGGTTTACGATATCCTATAGATACATATCTTACACTTCATGCATATACAGATGCAGATTGGGCAGGAAGTGTGGATGACAGAACAAGCACTAGTGGTGGTGCATTCTATATGGGTTCCAGATTAGTGTCTTGGTTCAGCAAGAAACAAAGTTCAATTGCATTATCTACAGCTGAAGCAGAATATGTGGCTGCTGCATCTTGTTGCACACAACTCCTTTGGATGATGCAAACATTGCAAGACATTCAGATCACATGTACTCTACCCATCTCCATTCTATGTGATAATACAAGTGTAATCATTATTTCAAAGAATCCGGTCATGCATTCCAAGACCAAGAACATACCTATCAAATATCATTTTCTCCGGGAAGAAGTGCTTGAACAAAAGGTCAAATTGGAGTATGTTCCCTCCAAGGAATAGGTTGCTGACATATTCACCAAACCACTACCCAGAGAGACATTTGAATACCTCATACAGAAGTTGGGAGTAGTTGATGCATCATCTTGCCATTGACACTTATCTATTTCAGAGAACAGTGGTTGTACGTGAGTTTCATGAAGCGTATCCGCGTATATATGCCGGTTGCTATGGATACAGCTGTGTATATGTTGGTTTGAAGAATATCAGTGGGCTAGACTTAGGATGAAAAGAGTCTGATATGGATCTGACAGTGATCATCTGACACACGTTCAGGGGGAGCATATACTTCTAATAATGCATTGTTGGCATTATCTTAGAAGATCTTGGTACAATTTCACAATTGTTTTTTATTTAGGTGGAACAGGTGCAGAGGGAGATCATGGTTGCTGGTCTGGATGGTGATTGACAGATGCTGCTGATGATAGTTGTTGATGACTATCATAGTCTTGTTTTAGATATTTTGTCTCTATGTTATGTATATCTTTTATTATCAAGGTCATGTAACGACCTATTTTGTTTCCCCACTATGCTTGGGATGGATAGTGTAATGCTCTTGTTGTATCATGTATAAACTTTTGGTGTATCCCCACTTGGTTGGGTGGATGAGTCAATCTTGGTATATTCCAACGTGGTTGGGAGATGGATGTATGTATGAGTCTTTAGTGATAGGAAGGTCATCTATGACATACAAAGTCATGTTCTTCTTGTAGAACACCTTTTTGCAGACCTTGCTTACAGTCAAGGGGAGCATGAACAGCACACTTCAGCATATTAGAGAATTCAGCATGTACTCAGGCGGAGCATAACCCTTTGCCCTTGATGAAAAAGGGGGAGAGTGACTTAGGGTTGCCATCAAGTCCAAAGGGGGAGATTGTTGGCATTATGACACAGGTTTGGCGCTATGACAAAGGTGTTGTCCTTGATGGCAACTCACTCAGATGACAGATCATAGTTCAGGCTCGGAAAAAGAGATATACGCAGGTTCCCCTTGACCAAGCTGCGTATACACACAGGTTTGCCGACCAAAAGGCGTGTATGTGTATACATGCACTTTCACGCAAGGAAAAGCGCGTACATGTTGGAGAATTTGGTTTTGGTCAGTGGTATTTGGACCATGGTATTTTGACCCATGGTATTGGTCCGAGGTATCTTGTTTGAAGTGTTGACCCCAGGTAATTGGTCCAAGGTATTGTTTCTAAGTGGTTTTGGACCATGGTATTGAGTAAGGCCTAAGACTATAAAAGGAGGAGGAGATCATTAGGCAAACGTAGTCAAGTATTGAATATCTAATGAAGAGCAAGATCTAGAATACTGATCATTGGGTTATGGTGCATAGTTGGATCTGAATCAAGGAGGAACCTGAGCGCTTGAAGAAGGATAAGTTCTATTGATGGGTCAAGATCTTAAGGCTTGAAGAGAAGTATCATTGTGTGGTTTTGATATTTTATCTGAATAATTGGCACATGTCGTAATCTGTAAATCTGATGATCTAGGTATAACTGATGTCTGAATAGTGAAAAGGTTAAATCATCTTTTACAGATCTGTACGCAGGTTCAGTATAGCAAAGGCGCATATACATGCTGGTTAGGCATTTCAAAATGGCGTATATGTAGGTACGCCTTGATAAAAGTGCATATGCACGTGGGTTCGACACATTAAAGTAGTGTACATCTCATAAAATATGTTTTAGCTACTTCTGTTTATTGTTGCAGTGTTCTGTGTTCTGGATTGAGTTCTGGTTACTGTTACTGTATTCTGGTTACAACATTCAGAAAAGTGATTATTTGATTCAATTTTGGTTGGTACAAAGGAGATTGGTTGATGCGGATATATTTGATGTTTGATTGATGTTATTGATGGATCTAATTTGAAAATTTATGAAACGTGGTCCCTAGAAGAAAAGAGAAGGTTGTAGCCTTCTGTAGGTCAGCACCTACGTACTAGTAAACACATTAGCTAGTACAAGAGCAAAGGGGGTTGTAGCTCCCTTCCAGGAAAACCTGGAGAATGAGAGAAGGTTGTAGCCTTATGCAGGTAGAAGCCTGCATACTGGTATAAGACTGCACTAGTACAAGATTTGTAAAAAGAAGTTTCTTATTAAAGAAAGATAGAGACGATTGCAGCAGGTGATTTTCACCCACATTGGGTTTCCACCTTATATCTTGTGTTCATGTGTGTGATTTCCTATTCTGTTTACTACACTTGGTTATTGTTTATATGGTTCTAATACACAGATTAAAGATCAACTAACTAAATTATAAGTTTGCAAGGTATACGCTAGTTGCTCTAAGCACATTTGGTATACACGCAAGTTGCATTAACAGAAGTAGCGTATATAAATATGTTTATGGAAATGAAATATTATTAAATTGCTAATACTGATTCACCCCCCCCCCCCCCTCTCAGTATTATTTCCAACAAAAAAGGGTACCTATCCCTCAAAAGAAAAGATATGTTAGGAGCTTCCTTCGTTAGCTCAATAATATAGAAGGTTCATTAAATATTTTAACAACATGGATTCACCCTTGTTTGGAATGCTCGCTAAAGATTCAAATTTTTGTTGTACCAACACCTATCAAGAAGCCTCTAAAATACTAAAAGAAAAGTTGACCACTGCACCCATCCTTACGGTTCCCAACTAGGAATTACCTTTCCATATACACACATATGCATCAGATAAAGTTGTAGGGAAGCCTTAGGACAAGTTGAAGACAAATTTCCTTATGATATTGATTTCATTTGTAATAACTTTTCTAAAGCTGAGTTAAATTATACAATCAATGAGAACGAACTCTTGGTTGTGGTGCATTCTTTGAGCAACTTTAGGCATTATATCAGTATTTATCAAACTTTGGTTCACACTAATGATGCAAGCATTAAGAAGTTAATGAATAAACCTATTGTCAATACTAGGATAATTAGATGGTTGTTATTATTGCAACAATTTTATTTGACTATTGTTGATGAACCAGGGAAAGGGAATGTGGTTGCATATTTCTTGTCAAGACTAACCTTGCTTGCAGGAAAGGAAGAAATGATAGATGCTTGACTTGATGAACATCTCTTTTACATCTCATTGCTTTCTCCTTGGTTTGTTGATATAGAAAACTTTTTAGTTGCTGGGAGGTTCCCTCCTAACCTATCCTCTAAGGAGAAAAGAAAGATTGTCAGGAAGAGTTCCCCATTCACCTAGATTAGGGGAAATATTTTCCGATTGGGGCAAGATAAGATCCTGAGAAGATGTGTGAGGGAAGAAGATGTCTTTGACATCCTCTCAGAATGCCATGATGGACCCTGTGGGGGCCACTTTACTTCTAAGAGGACGACCTTCAAATTTATACAATCAGATTACTATTGGCCAACTTTACATCAGGATGCAAGGAGATACATCACCATATGTGATCAGTGCTAAAGGATGGGTAAGGCAACACCCAAGGATGAAATTCCCTTACAAACTCAAGTGACTCTAAAGCCATTTGAAAAGTGGGGCATGGATTCCATTGGAACTATTGATCCCCCATCAGGATAGAAAAGGTATATGATCATTGTATGCATTGATTACTTGACCAAATGGGCTAGAAAAAAAGAAGAAAAGGCAACAATTGAGCAGAAGGTGGTTGAATTTCTGAGGGAGAACACATCCTACAAATTTGGTTTTCCAAGGGAATTAGTTGATTATCAAGGAGCACAATTTACATCAAGTTTGATTAAAGATCTTATGGATCAACACCACATCAAGCATAAGACATCTACTGCCTATCGCCCTCAAGCAAATGGGCAATTGGAAGTCACAAACATAACATTGTAGAGCATTCTTACCAATGTTGTTAGTAACAACAGAAAAGATTGGGCAGATAGACTTGTGGAAGCCACTTGGGCCTACAACACCACTGGATTCAGTCCATTTACGTTGGTCTATGGGAAGAAGGTCATGTTAGGATTCCAAGAGACTCTCCTAGGTTGTAGTTTGGAGATGCCTGGTAACATATAAATTCAACTATTGTTGCAATGGATGAATGGAAGGAATGATGCTTGTCCAAGCCAGATAACCACTTCTACTTTGTTCCACTCCAGACATGCGTGAACACCCCCAGACTACAAGGCTTCAAACCACCAACTACTCACAATTTAGAGATTGGGTGAATATGGAGAATATTGACCACACCAGCAGATACACAAGACCATGTGATGGCCGACTAGAACCAGTAAAGAAGTCTGCAAATCTAATCTACTAATGCAAATATAGGATGACAACTCTCCTGCATTAGATAGATAGAAACTTGGACCACCTATTCAGTGATGCATACAAGATTTTAACACAGAGATAGGATGACAGCTATCTAATGTTAAACATCAAGATCTCAAGTACATAGCATATCAGGCACAACTTAGAACATAGGAAAATGGAAAGTGAGCAGTTAACAGCAAAAGAAGCTTATATTAGCTGAAAATGAAGATGAGATGTTGCAAGTGACAAAATATCTACAGTCTTCAGAAGTTGAACTTTACATCAAATGCCAACCATCAACCCTGATTACATCTTGTTTCTGGGTATTTAAAGATTTACATTACAAGGGCACTTGGCCATTCTAGGTATGGAGGGGTTATAATTGACCACCAACTACATTTAACTGTCTGATGGAGTCTCTGACTGTTTTTGTTTGATGTAGTGGATGAATCCAATCTGCTCAGGTGTTGTGTTGTCCTCTTAGGTAGTTGGAGTGCTCGTACCAGTGGGGTCCCATAACTGATAAATGCAGTCGCAGGGTCGTGCTCTGTCCTTTTCTCCCTTGGCCATGTTGTTTGTTAAATATGGTTGTTGGAAGTCTGACAACGACTGGTAATGGCAAGCTGGTCATCTTCCTTCTTTGGGCAAACGGAATGGTGAAGGACGTGGAATGCATGGGCGAGTGGATGAGTTGGATGAGCAGAATGGGTGGTCGTTAGAGGTTATCGGCCGGGGTAAGAGTGGGGTGAATGAGGGCCGTTGGATCTTTGGCAGGTAGATCGAACGGTGATCGAGCGATGGAGTTATGTGGTCTGTATCGGGCGGGAGCGGTTTGGTTGAGCGGTAATGGTTTTTATCGCACTGCTTTCGGGCCCTAAGCGGTAAAAGCCAAAAGTTGTGTGATTCCACTCATCGATTGATACGTAGCGGCAGATGAGAGAGAAAAATTACTCTCATTGTGTGCTATCGTTCGATCAGGGTATGGGCACGATAAGAGCGAATGCTGTCGGATCTTTATGGAAATTATCAGATGGTGGAGAAAAGATCGTGTGGTTTACTTTATCGAAGGTGATGAGGGTCGTTGGATTAGCGGGGTGGATCAATGATGGGGATGGAAAGAAAAGAGCTATGAAAGTGCGAGGTTGTCGGGGTGAGGTTTTATGGCAGGTTTGGGCCTCGCACTAGGGGCTAAGGCCGAAGCGGGATAATTCTGTCAGGTTTAGGAGAATAATAAAGAAATGGAGGTGGTGGAGAGAAAGTGGGGTGGAAGAAAAAGGAAGAATGATCAATTGTGAGCCTTCTTTTGGACGCAGAATAACAGACCAAGCTTGTCTCTGACCTTAGAAAATCAGCACTACATAGCAGAGCTAACATGCCCTATTGTCTATTAAACTTGAGAACAACACCTTGAGGATGGTAGCTCAGTTAGACTTGGATCTCGCTATTAAAAAATAGGAAAGGCCTCTCCAACTCAATGGTCTAGATGAATTTATAATGGAAGATCTCCTGCACACTGATGTAATCTAGCTACAAAGGAATATTTGGCATGATAAGAACATTAGAGAAAGGAATTTTCAAGAAGGAAATTAGGCCCTATTGTATGATTTCATATTCAAGGATTTCAAGGGGAAGTTAATGATAAGATGGTTGGGTCCCTATCTAATAGAAATGTATCATGAGAATGGGTATGTTCAAATCAAAACAATTGATGAGGAGGGGATCCCCTTACTTGTCAATGGTCATAGGTTGAAGTTTTACAAGAAACCTTTGACCAGGAAAGAGTTTGTCAGTTCAGTTAGCAGAGAGTTAAATGTGATTAGGAGGCTCATAGTCCTTAGTCCACCAAATTTCTAAATAATAATAATAATAATAATAAGAGGGCCTAGATGAAAACCTCCATGAGGCATCTGAGGCCAACTCTTGAGTTGAAAACCTCTCTAAGGCAGCCCAAGAAAAAAAATAGAAGAAAAAAATAAAAGATGAAAGGAGCCCCAGGTGAAAACATCCTTTTGAGGTGCCTAGGGTAGGCATGAAAGTTGAAAATCTCTACAGAGGCACCTTGATTTTCTAAAAAAATAGAAAAAAAAAAAAGAAAGAGAGAAAAAAGAGAAAAACATAGGGAAGGAATCCTTACAACATTTTTTCTAACATCTATTATTTGCAGGACTCTAATCAGTTGACAGGATCATCGATACAGGGTAGCGTATACATGAGTATTCCTCCATTGTTATGGCCACACATTTAATTTCCACACTCCCCACACACATACCCACCTATCTTCATCATCCAACCAACAAAAGAATCAAATTTTTCCTCCTCGTTGTAATGCTACAGGAGGAGCCCAAAATTCTACAGGAGGGAGAACCAATGGGAAAAAGAGACCATAGGGTCATACTTTATTTAGGTAGTGTTGAGAGATTTTCACCATTGTAAATTTCATCACCCATCCACTCCATCTATTCAAGTTGCCTTAAATTTCATCTCTATCATGCATCTAAAAAACACACAAAACCTTTGCTTTCCATTCCTCCACTACCTACACCACTCCCTTATGATCTCAATTATGTCCTCATACCTTTCATGACTTTCCCTCAATCTGATATACAAAATGAGGTCTTGGAAAAGGGGATTAAATGGTTGCTACATGAAGGAAAATGCTCCTATAGTATCTTGTACAGTCACAATAAAACTACTTAAAATTATTTTTTCCACCCATGAAGAACTTCATGGATCCATTTATGAAGTATATAAGAGGCACATCATCCTCAGGAAGAAGTCCATCCACTCCACCAACAATTGATTAGACACAAGAAAGGGACATGCACACACAATGAAGTTATCAGTCAAAATACCATCAAGTTATGAAGACTTTAATAAATACAAGCAAAGAAAATCAACACCCTGAAGATCACAATGTTATGAGATCCATCTCCAACATGCAAGAACCTTGAGTAATTCGATCCATAGGTAGGCTCAAGTATGACAACCCTCACCTCTTCCTTATGCATATAATTCTAAAATGTGTTAATAATCGATAAAGGAATTTTAATGGGCTAAAGGTGGCCAGTGAACTTGGCCACCCTCGACTGGTAAACTCAAGTTAATTTCAGTTACACATGCATGTGAAAAATTCAACTCAAGAGAGGCGGTGATTACAAGGAGAGAGGTGATAATCAAGAGGAGCAAGGTAATGATTGCAAGGAGTGAAGACAACGGTTCAAGAAAGGAAGTCTGTGTATGATCCATGTCACCTAAGTGATCCGAGTCTTTACCAAAAAAGAGAATATTAACTACTAGGCCTGACTCCATTTGAATCATCGCTCATTTCTAGAAAAAACAGTTAGAGGAAGGATGAGCTAGTGCTATCAAACTTCCTAGGGTGTCGCCAAGCTGCTTCAAATTGTGGTTATAGGTGCTACAAGAGAAGCCACAAGAGGAGCTATAGGAGGGTCTGAACTACTATAGGAGGGTCGAGAAGAAGCTAAAGGAGGGAATTGAAGGGTGAGAGAGAGAGCCAAAGTGACCCAAAGTTGTCCTCGAACCCTCATGCATATGACACAAATATTTTGAAAAGGAGTAAGTGATCCTTTCCCTCTCTAATTTCCATACGTCTTCTTGGGAAATTCTGCTTGAAATAAGTTCCCTATAACAAAGAATTATACAGTAATTTCCTTTTGAAAATTGTTGTATGTAAAGTCAAGATAGGTACATAAAAAGAGTTTTCTTCGATATAAATGATTGCATCCTTCTCCCTCACTAATAAAAATTAAGTTTAATATTGTTTCTACCATTGATATTGCTTTGAGTAAACATTTAAATTCACACCCAAGTAACACTAAGAAGGAGCAGTAGAAGAAATGAGGGGAGAATTCAATAAAAGAGAACCCACAAATGCAAAGAGAATTCATCAACATCCTCATATGCCAAATATTTTTTAGAGACATCAATGGTTGGGTTTATATGAACCGTTGAAGGGGTATGATGATGACATAACCCAGGAATTTTCCATAGCATTAAATCCTCAAGGAGAATATATCGCCACCACTGTTGTTAGAGAATTGGCCATCTCCTTAAGTCATGAAACCATAAGTATAGTGACCACCTTACCCATAGGGATTTGATGGAGTGAGGTGGAGTAAGAAGTAAGTGCTACAACGAGGAAGAATGTTTTCATTCAGAGAGAGAATCCTATAGAAGATACAAATGGAGTAAGAAGACAAATCCTACCTTACCCCTCGGATGAAGTGGCTTATCACATTCTCAAGTATATATCTTGTGTGGGGAGGCTGGCATTGTATATTCTTATCATTTTAGGTTAATCCATGAGTAAATATTCAAAGAACAATTAGCAATCCCACAGAGACTAATTCTTCCCCATTTCCTCCTGCAATCAATCATTGACCTACCCAGTGAAAAAAGGAAGGATTAGGACCAAGTGAAGGGAATATTGAGGAGGTTACCTCTCTTAAGGCCAAAACCAAGCCACCTATGATACATGTGGGAAGGACCACCACTAGGGAATTCATCTTCAAGAGACTCAAGATAGAAACTACCATTGGATAAGCAAAAAAAGAGGAGCTACAAGAGGAAACATAGCAGCTAAAGGAGAAACAAGGGATGCTATAGGAGAAGAAAGAGGAGCTACGGGAAGGATAATCCACCACAAGAACAGATGAAAGAAGCCTCCAAAAGCTACAGGAGACTGAGAAGCATCCCAGACTAGAATCCTACTACAATTTTTTTGAGGGAGGTATGATTATACCCAGAAGTTCGCCATCCCACTCTTCTTTGAATTAGAAAAGGAAAGAGGAAGGGCACATAGATGGATGCAGATTTCCAAATCCAAAAATGTAGAAGATGTGAACCTAATGGAGGAAAAGATAAATGAAATGGGCAAGTAATTAAGTGACCTAAAAATAAGGGAGTCAACCATGAGAGAGAAGCTACAGGTAAAGAACACGAGACTAAAATAACAATTGCAAGACTTGCCACTATGGCAAGTCTCTCTATGGAAGCCATACAATGTAGGTAACCATCCAAATCCTATACTCTTTTCCTCAAGGAGCAGTGGTTGCAATTCCAAATAAATACCCTAGCACATTATGGTTCTTTTCCTTTCCAAGACTACAACCAGTTTATTGAGTTTTTCAAAAAGGTAAGTATGGAGGAGAAGAGAAAACGAGCTGAATTGTATATGCATAAGCTGATCCTAACATATCTTAATTTTTGGCACCCCGATTCAATATTGGGAGACATGGAACTCATGGAATTAGCATCATGGTTAACACATGAGGAGACAAGGGTTGAAGAGGTAATATGGAAAAGGAAGGCTCGAAAGAGCCCTTATACATCATAGCAGAATTGGCAAGCCATACAACTATCATCAACAATCACAACCTCATCTCCTTTGATTCTGATTTAGCACCTAAGTACATAGAAACCCAAGATAAATCCATTCTTCATTTTGAGGACACTTTTAGGGTGTTAGGGACAGAGAGTCTACAAGATTGTTAGAGAAGGTGGAATGCCTTACCCCACAGTCGACAAATCAAAGAGTATCACTCTCCTGAAAGGCTAAGGAATGCCTTGGAAATAACCCCATGGTACAAAATAATCATGCAAAGATTGAAGATGAAATGGACAGGACCCAAACTTAGTCCACCCTTCATGTTGGGCTTACAAGAAAGAAGAAACTAGGTAGAAGAACAAAAGATATGGACCGAGATAGATTCAAGTGTTAGTTTTTATTCGTAGGAAGGCATACCCTTTTAGGCACCTTGAGATGTCAAAGAGGCCACAAGGGCCATGAATGAGCTTCATATAGATAACTAAGTTGCTTAAAGGATGAGAAACACCTTTATTAGGGGGTGATGATGGATCTCATTAATAGCTATATTTTGAAGTTCATTATACTATCCCCCATCCCTTAAACCTATCCTTTTCTCACATTAATTCACATTTTTAGCCATAATATGGTTAGTAAGAAGATAAAAAGGTGTTTTTCATATTGCGAGGCCTAATGTGATTAAATTATAGGAAAAAGATGCATTTTTTAGGAGTTTTCTATGCAAAGGCTTGATGGAGACAACCAAGAGAGAATCTAAGGGGCTTGTCCACCTCCTTAACTCTCTAACTTAGCTTAAGATCACAATATCCTCACTCATGGCTCGAATTCACTAGCAACCTAGGAACTCCAAGTCCATGTGAAGATCAAGGAGAACCAAATCCATAATTCTTGAGATGTTAGCAGGAATCACTCCTATTTTCAAGGGAGTTTCCATCAACTACCTTTTTGTATAAATAAACTAGTTGAAAGGCTCATTAGGATTCACATTTTTTTATTCATCTATGAGTAGCTATTGAGCCTAGTGCTTGACAATTTTATTCTTAACTTTCATGTGATGTATGAGACTACTATTTTCTATGTAATATTCCTAATTAGCCATGGCTAATTGGAATATTCGATTTTGCCCAATTTTTTCCTTCTATAGTTATTTATAAATAAAAAAGTGAGGACGGGGGACATAACTCACTTTAAGAATAAAAAGCTACTTCCTAGTATCACAAAAATGTGACTTAAGGAGGAGCCAAGGGGGCCAAAGGGGGACGCAGAAATTTGGCCCACGCAGACACATGGAGGGCTTGCGCAGGAGGGAAGAACACATGGCAAGAGGGGAATCACACAGGAGGAAGTGAGCCTAGGGATTGTGAGAGGCAGAGGCTATAAAATAGAGAGGAGCCCCCTCATTTTGGAGATTATGAGCATTTGTGATAGTCATTTCGACTTAGAGCACGCTGACTGTTTAGCTAGTCTGTAGCACTGTTTAGTGCATTGAGTGTCTCCGTTCGGAGATCTCACCCTTAGTCCCATGGGACTTCAAGTGCCTGCTCGAGTAAGGTATTTCCATTGGCATTCCAACAGTAGATTCATCAGCATTTCAGTAGCAGTTTCATCAGAATTTCAGGAGCAGTTTCATCAGCATTTCAGCAGCAGTTTCATCAGCGTCTTTGAGGAACTGCGCAGAACCCAAGGGGGTGATTTTTGGGGTCGGCCATTTCAGAAAAGATTTCTGGGTTTTTTCTGGGTTTTTTTAGTAGAGTCTGACTCTAGAGTTTTAGCCTTTTCTGAGGAAGGGAGCAGACCCAAATCCTCATTCGATTTCCAGTAGTAATAGTAGCACGACAGTCTCCCAGTAGCTGGGATGCAGATCAGTGTGAGGCCATTCCAGGAAATATTTATGGGTTTTTCTGGGTTTCTTGAGAAGAGCCCGAATCCAGAGTTTCAGATTTTTCCAAGGAGGGGAGCAGCCCCAAATCATCATTTGTTTTCTAGCAGCAGCAGGAGCACAACAATAGCATCCACGCAAAGAAGCCATTCTTGTCATTCTAAGATTATTTCATCACTTGCCTTGTGCAAGTCGAGGTGCCATCTGCCTAATCACCTCTTGTACTCATTTATTGCTCAGTATAATAAAATGGCTTAGCATTTCTCGCTGCATTTCTTGTGCATCTGTTTATGGTTTATTTGATATATATATAGTATCATTGTTACTTGTATCTCTGTGAGCATTCTCGGCTATTATACCACTTGTGTGTTTCTATTATACTCTTAGACAGAGTCTAGAAAGGGCCAGGTAGCCTCCGGATCTCGTCCTCTTTTTAGAGGCGACATATCTGGTAAATGCCCTCCCAGTCCATCTCTGGTTGGAGTTTTCTTGTGTTTGGGGTATATTCCTGATATGGGATATTACAATCTACTAATGAGAAGTTTGCTATTGATCTGAATTTGAGCTAGTTTTAGAGGGTTGAAACCCTTAGGTTTGGGCCCAACCCAAAGGATTTTGTCCCTCTTCTGTATTTATTTCTTGTTCTTATTTAAAATTACTTCATTTATTTCTCTTGTTTTATTATGTTAAGCTATAAAAATTTGTGATTGGAGGCTTCCCTATCACCTCTCCTGTGGGAAGAGTGATTGGAAATATTTACAATGTCAGTCCAAAAGCATTTGTTTATGATTTCTTGGAAATAGATAGATGTTAGTTATAATCCTTTTACATGTTTATTCTCTACAACTTAGGAGTTAGTTCAGTAATAAGAGTAGCATTATGGAATAGAATATATTTTAGTCAAATTCAACTCATCTTTTCCATGATATTTTATCTCATTGTGTTATTGGTCATTTGATGCATGTATTTGGCTAGCTACAAGATTGTGTTTATCTTCAAGTGTGGGCGCATATTCCCATATCCACCTGGACCTTTCCATCTTCTTCCTCTGGACCTCACATTGATCCCAAACTCTATTTCCACAGTCATTTTGTTAAGGAATATATAGGACATCTGAGCATCACCCTTGGTGCAAGATAGACCTTCGAGAGGTCCTAGGGTTAGCTAGGGGAATCCCCCAATATTCATTCACTTCCTCCTACCTTCATCCATCTTCTCCTTCCCTAAAGACACCATTTATACCCTCAAAAGGCTCTTGAAACCCCTCCTGTATCAGAAAAGGCATCTTGTAGCAATATAGGACCTCCTGTAGCAGCCATATAGTAGTGTTCTTTTCAATTAGTTTTTCTCCCCACTTTGATCCTAGCCTAGTTAATTTCAATAGTTCCCCCAACTTGTTATTTTACGATTAGGTAAGGCTCTTAAACAACTCCAACCTCCCCCTTTCCTCACTGCAAAACAAAATTAGAATTAGTTCTTTCCATAAGCATTTTAAAATTTAGATTCCTTATTTTCAAAAAAATGTAAAGTTGATCAATGATATGTGCAAGTAGGTAATTGATTTGATTAAATGCGAAAAGTAGAGTAGCTTTACTTCTACAAGTAGATTAGCCCTTTCTCTTTCATGCAATGTCAATTAGCATCTACATTTGAATGAATGGTATTTTCACTTTCATAGTTAGAATCAGGTTCAATTATACTTTCATGGTAATGTTTCACTATAGTTAGTTGGAGGAATGGTCTCTGAACACCTTGATCTGATCTCATGACTGAGGGTGAAATGAGTAGAACCTGACCTACTGTGCATATAGCATTGCCACCTCTAAGTTTGTACGAACCCTGGGTTGATAATTTGAGTTGAGGAGCCCTTGGAAGTTGCAACACTCTTGGTGCAATACCTGGGCTCACCATCAATGTTAACACAACTAAATTATATGATTCTAGGTAAACTTAAGCTTATGCCCATGCCAACAATTTTGAACATATATATTTTTAAAATATTTGGTTCCTAATTAAGGTAACACATATCTATGTTGGTAATGGATACATACATACATACACTCAGACACAAATATGTATATATATATATATACCATTAGTCATATTTTACTTAATATATGTATATATTGTTAAGTTTTGCATGAGAGGCATGGGGTCGATTTGGTATGAATTTGAATTCATAATTTCACATTAGTTATGTTAAAGTTTTAATTAGCCATACCGAATTTCATTTCCAAATTAAAATTAATACACACATAAATTTCCCATATCCATTTAACCATCATACATCAAGGGCATAATCATCTTGGTTGATTCGTCTTGTAGGCAAATTACATGTAACTATAATCAAACTAGTTGAATTTTAAAGTAAACAATTTATGTATATACTTCCATAAACTCTTTTATAAAATGTAATATGAACCCACAACTATATTTTAAGGGTAGATGAAAAACAAAACAAAAATAAGCTTCTAGCCCCTTCCTATAATGTTTCCAGACTTGCTTATAATGATTTTAGACAATATCGAAGTTTAAATGAGTTGAAACTATTGCAACAAAATTTTCACTCAGTAATCGAATAACATCAACCTTGCAACTGACTCCACTATTGTCAAATCAAGGTATATATTGGTGAACAATTATGGTATTTTTCTAGGACAAAATATTGAGTCTTGAAGGTGCAAAATTCAATTAATTTCCAATTATTGTAACAACACATTTAAAATATCAAAAAGGGTTAACCACTCTTATCATGAGAAAAAAATGCTATAAAATGGGCCAACTCAGTAATACATGATAAAATGGGTGAATCTGATCACAAAAATGGTAACATGAAAGCCATAAAGGTATCCATAGTCCTAGTTTGATTCATATGCAATTCATACCACCTAAACAATATACACAATTTTGATAAATAAAATCTAGTTTTGTCAAAGCATATCAGTACACTTATAAATTCATATATTTCAAACATTTAACATATTTCACACATAATTTAGTTGCATGAGTGTTCAATACTTAGAATAAATTCTCGAGCCATGTTAGTTATGTAATTGATTTATTGGTAAAATTAAGAAGGGACTTCCACTCTCCTCCCAACTATAGATCAGTTGCACTGTGAACACTCTTGCAACTAATCATCCCTGAGCTAGATCCAGGGCATGAGGAGGCTTGTAGGTAGTTTTAATCAGTGGAGAGTGAGCACCCATTTCTCAGACAAATAATTTTCATTCCAACCTCTCCACTCTGCATAGATGAAATAATGGCACTCCAAAGAGTAAGCCAATTAGATGGATGGGAAAATGGACAACGAAATGGTAGTACAACTCTAGTTGGAGTGATGGTTCTTTGTCTTGGTTGAATGGAAAGTGTTTTTCCAACAAAAATGACTTCAAAGTGTGTTTAGGATGATGGGGATGGGTGCGATTATGAATCAATTAACTGAACCCAAATGAGCAAGGGAGGATTCCCTTTTCCACCTATATAATATAGTTCCAGTTCCCTTGGTGTCTATTTTAAAAAGTGAGAAGGCACTGCTTTCCCACGGTGACTTCATAAGTGTGTTTGAATCTTCAAGGTTTCAGAGGGTAAGTATCCACCTTATTCTTTTGTGCCACATTTATTCTCTAAAATCATTCCTGTTCCAACTCATTAAAACTTGGTTAGAGGCATGTCTTTTTCTAGAAACAAGAATAACCTTGCATTTAATTTGATAGGTAAGGGTATGGATTTTGGAATAATAATAAAAAAAACCAACAAATTTTTCCTCAATCTACCGAGATGATAGAACAATAGTTTGAATGGGTCGTTGGAAAGCCTAGACAAGTCCTCCATGTGCGAAATCGAAGAGGAGAGATCTCATGAAGAGGAAAAGGGGTTGGCCCCTTGGTTTCGAAGAAAAACATATGTAGTGCTCCCAAAGAGCTGTGGGGGCATAATGAATGGTCTCATGGGTCTCCAACTAGATCAATATGATGATACTCCATCCATGAGGGCTAGAATGATGATACAAGCCCTCCCTTGTCTCCCTAGGTGAGACAATACCCCATCTTAGCCTTGAACCATATGCCTAGTCTTTTGTGCAATTATGTATCCATCTAGGTGATGTGGTCCAAATGCATCATCATCTCTACCTGAGTAGGGAAAAAAAACAAGTTAATTATGGTGTTGAAGGATCCCATGGTTTGGAAATCAATGCTCTATTGTGGAGGAGGCCCATGGCTCTCAACGCTCACCCTACAAGTGCCATAATGACCCTATAGAGGGATTGGATCCAATATAGGGAGACTAAACCTCAAGATGAAGACCCACTTCTAATCTTGTATAATATCCAATGCATTTCCTCACCTTCCAATACAATAGTTCATTAGTGCAATTGAGCAAATGAGCTTAAAAATCACGGAACCAGGTGGGAACTGTGTAGTGGAATGCCCTTCCATAATGGGCTTTAGAATGTATTGGTGTCTTTAGGATCAAGAAAGAGGTTAATCAAGGACCATATTAGGTGGTTTCAACCTCTAAGGGAGTGACATGTCCATGGTACATATGTTATTTGGCAGGTATCATATGAAATAATGATGGAATGGAGTGGGGAAACAAGGAAGGCTCCAAGCCACATGCCATGATACAAGGGTAGATATAATTAGGGAGGCCCACAATTGGGTGTATAGATATAGGAGGGAGTAATTGTGGTACATGAGTTACCCTGGCCTTTGTTTTTCCTATTGGGAAAAATACTGAGACAAGGAGGGGGTGAATTAGTATTTCAAAAAATATAAACTTTTTAATTTCATATCCATATTTTTGTACACGACTTTACTGAAAGGAACCCACGTATGTACACGACTATTATGTAGACAACTAGAGTATATCTAGTAAATGTAAATTTCAGTTAATTCATCACCTGTTTAACTTGAGCTAGTGTATCAATACCTCACTAAACATTAGTTAAACAATAACCATGTATAGAAACAACAAAATAAACCATCACACATAAGAAACACATCAATACTCATGAAAACTAGGATATTTAGGTGGAAACCCGATGTGGGAAAAAACCATTGTTGTTGTTGTCTCTATATTCATGTTATATTATAAAGAAAACATATTACAATCTTGTCTTGGAGTATACTCATACTAGCACGCAGGCACCCACCTACAGAAGGCTACAACCTTCTCTCGTTCTCCAGCACCCATTGGAAGGGAGCTCCAACCTCCTACTCTCGTTTACCAACACCCACTAGAAGGGAGCTCCTACCCCCTTATTTGATTTTCAAGCTACCACTAGAAGGAAGCTTCGACTCCCTTACTAAAGAATCCAACCCTCAACACCTTTGTGGACCACGTTTCATAAATTTTCATATTGGATCCACCTTCTAAAAAGCATCTCAACTTGTATGCCACATTTCATCAAATTTTTAGATTGGACCCACTACCATCATTTAAGCCCAATACCAAATATCAAAACTGAAATTGATCACTACAACAAACCACTCAATCATTGAACCAACTGAATCAGCTAATCAATGAACCAAATAAGACCCAAATCAATCAACTTATTCTCAAAAATTCAAAGTAATTATATCATTGTAACCAAAATACCAATACTAAACCCAAATGCTACATCAACTCACTGAATCAACTAAAAACCCTAATCAATAAAATATCGGAATATATACACTAGTTTACTTTAGCAAAATTGCGTGTATATGTGACTATCTTGAAGCATACCAGCGTATAGATCTCAAAACACTAAACCCTTAACCTAAATCAATGTCATTCTGAAATAACCTCTGAATCACACACAAAACCACTAAATCATTCTGGAATAATCACAAAACCATCAGAGATCTTCAATCACATATAACTAGTAGCATCATCATTCTTCAATCAATCAATTCAACTTCAAATATCATTGTTCAACCTAGATCATCAAGTAAGACTTCATTAACAGACAACAGAGACACAACAAGATTGGTGAGACTAATCTATTATCCTTTTTATAAAAACCCTAGCTTATATACACGCTTTCTATAAATCATTTCCATGTGTATATGCGCTTTTCAGGAATGAAACCCACGTACAAATCTATAACTATTGACACAAAACCTTTGTTGCACAAAAGAACTTCAAACATATCCAAATCTCAGCATACACAAAATAATCACACATAAAATCATTATCATCTCAGATCAAATAAACCCATAATTAATATTTTCATTTCATATCTAGTGGATCTGATCAATCATCGAATTCCTGGGTGAAATCATAGTTTTAGATCAAGAAAACCATTAACAACCTATTGTAGCAGCGACAACACCCTCCAAAATTTTGGCCTGCATCCAATTTCGGAGCCTTAGGTTTTTCCTTGATGTTTTCAAGCACACGGGCTCATCCCATGAGCCCATGTTGAGCCTTTGTACCCTCCTCGCTTGATTGTTTATCAAACATCTTTTTGCATGTTGATAATAATTTCATGCTTGCAGTCATGTTATGGCCATGCACAAAGTTTGCCTTCGGATGTACAAGTTGTATTTGCTATGTAAACATCCATTGCACTCACACATGAAGTTATATGAATAGGCGTGCAAGTGTCATCATGGTCATTCAATGATCTATCAAAAGTGTTGCACTTGTCACTCGCACTGTCAGTCATTCAAACTGAGTGTATGTTGTCTTGATGGTTTGAGGTTTCCTATCATCAAGTCATTTTGGGTGTGTGTTCGCAAGGTCATGCATGTACAAAGTCACTTGTTCACACACTTATTCATTTTGTTGAAGCTATGTCAACCGGACCAACCCCAACAACCAGACCTTGGTTGAGCGCCACTGGCTAGAATTGCATAGAGCTTGAGACTACCTCCTGAGAAGTCTGCACTGCATAATCCTGGAATTGATTCGACTGAATTTCACCCAGAACAATGTAGAAGTTTCCTAGCAAGCCATCTCAATCTGTGCTGCCCGCAAGCAACATCAACCAAGCCTCGAGCTGGTCAACTAGAGAATTTGACCGGGTAGTGACCCTGGGCCTCACTCCTCCAAAAAATTACGCAGAAGCTACGAAGCATGCCCACTTCCGCTGATTGAAGAAACTGCATAGACATGATGGACAGACACTCACTACCTATCACTGCACTACCCTAAAATATTGTGCAGTTTTTCCAGCCAATCACCCTATCAGCCGCTTGCTACTCCTCGTGAAAACTGTGCAGTTTTCATGAGCAGTCTCTCGACTTCCCAACATTCTACTCAGCTCAGAAATTGTGCAGGAATGTCTAGCAAGAAAATCTCCCAGCTCTTCACAGTTTTTTCCAGCAGCCTCCCATAGCCCACTGCCAACTCCCCAGAGAAATTGCGCAATTTTTGCTATCAGTCTCCCCTTTGTTTCTTGCACTGACTCCCTGTTACACTAAAAAATGTCACCATGACTACTTACAGTTAGTATGGCTCAAATCAACAGTCATGCTACCCTCTTAGGCAAGTCTTATGCCTCTGCTATCCATCTCAAACTCAAAGAAGAGAGAAAGTCTTGTAAAAAATGTGTTTATCTCTGGGGTCGCAGGTTCTCTCTAGCCTTACCTGCGGGGACGCTCACAATGTTCACAAAAGCTGCGTCCTTGGACGCTCTGTATGTTAAGGGACAGGTGCGTCCTTCTGTAAAAGGCAAAATGCGCGAGTTTCATCTTAAAAAGTTACTTGTGGTTACTTCTAGAACTTTCTAGAGGTCGGTTTGATGAAATGGATGCGCCTCCAGTTGGTTCATGTATCCCTATTAAGGAGGAACTTATCCCATCAATAAGGGAGCTATCCCACCCAAAGAGGGGGATTATCCCATTGATGGTGGACCTGAATAACCTCTTTATAGCACTATAAATAAAGGCATTGAGCCAGAGGGAGGAGAGGTTGGAGCTATACATTTTCTTTGGGTAAATGCTGCAGGAATTAGGACTCCCATTTAGAACCTTGTGAGGAGAGATTGTCTTTGCTTGATTCTACTTGGAAGTGGGTGAGCTTTGTCAAAGTAGAGGAAAACCCTTGATGGACCCTGGGAGGAACTTGCACAACACCAAGGCCAGGTTGTAAGAGTTTCTTTGTTTCGTTATTAATACAAACTGGTTTATTTTTCTCAATAGCTTGTGTTAATGAGTTATTTCATGTGTTCCTTGGTCTGCATGTTGAATATATGTTTTATTATATGAAATGCAAGTGCTTGGTAATTGTTTGATTGTTTGTGGTTGCAGGAATTGATGTGAAGGAGGAGCTCATCCGGATCGGCAAGGACGGACTACAACAACAGCGTTTTGGAATAAGGTAAGCCTAAACACTTGTAGTTTTCATGTTTTAAAAGGTATATTTAGAGAAAGATCACTCCATTTTGTCTTGTTTGTCGCTAGAGAGTTTAGACTCCTAGGGAGGTCAGTTGTGTCCGCACAAACGACTTTTTCCGCCACGACAAATTGGCGACTCCGCTGGGGAATCCATTAATGAGAAAGTCTTTTCCTTTGTGTGAACTTTGCTCTGAGAAAATCATTTTTATTTTCTGGTTTTTGACTGTGAGAATTAGTATTTGGGTGGCTTAGCTTTAGATTTAGTTAGATTTGGTTTTTCTTAACTTTTCCAGAAGGACGCACCCTCTGAGTACTGCACAGTGCGTCTTTGGACGCGCTGTTGCCGTTTGCACAGAGCGGGCCCGCGCCTGTTATAACGGGTTGCCTGCGTCTTCCTGTAAAATTTAGGAAAATTCCATTTTTTGCTTTAATTGCTTTTAGATTTTGATTTTTCTTAGTGTTTTCTGCCCAGATCCTTTAGTACCCTGTCAAAAATTTTCACCTGAACTTGTTTTGTGAGCTTTGAGTGTTTTAGTGGATTTCAACGAAGTTTAGGCCTAGGGTTTGATTTTTAGATAGGTCCTGTAGTGACTTTGACGGTAGAAAGTTGTCCAGCCTTAGATCTCTCTGGTTAGTCAGCCTTCTTAGAAGTCGGGCCTGTCGTAAAGTCTCCTTGTGTGAGCAGCTTGCCATTTAAGTTGTTTTGGGTCAAATTTCGAATTACTTGTTTATAAAGTGTTGATTTCCATTTTACAAAAGAACAAAAAGATTAGAGTTTTGTTTTGGCTAGTTTTTGGTTCTGCAATAAGCTAGTCCTTGATTTGATTGTGATCAAGTAAAACACCTTAGAATAATCATTGTTGGTTTTGGCCTCGTTAAGATTGCTTAGAGTAATTTTACCTTTTAGTTTGCTTATGAGTGAATTTTCGTAGATTTTAATAGTTGTTAAGATTGATTTTTGTTACCTTAGATTTATTTGCTTTATTAAAAGAAAAATACAAAAACATCTTCTTTAAAAGTCTTGTTTCAAGTAGCTTTTTGTTTTTGAAAGAGAAAAAGAGTTTTTTCGTGCATGTAAAGAGCGGTCATGTTTTTATGCTTGGAAAAGACAAACGAATTGTTTCTTTGATTGTCTTCAATTAAGAAGTTGTTTTTATAAAGATTGCATTCTCTCAACTTTTTAGTTAAGCAATTCATCGAAAAAGTAAAGTAGTGGGTAAATCATCCTAGGTGCATTTTGTAGTGGTTTCGAGTCGAGTCAACACACCACTGGTTTCACTTCCATCACCTTTTGACTTAAGAAACAACCTTAAAAGTAACGCTTAAATTAAAATCAATCTAGTAATTTTTATTTTTCTAGGGCTCTGAAACACCAACATAGCTTAGGCTAGGGTCTTGGAGTAGGTGAGTACTTAACTCTCCAAGACTACAAAACCAAACAGATAGTTTATCTTGAGTAGATTAAATCCAATTGTTTCAGTTGCACTCTGGGAAAGCTCCTCTTAAAGGAGAAGCACGAGCTCGTGTCCGAACCAGTGAGGGGATCATTCCCCCCTCGTTGGGAACGACGCCAGACAGTACGTATTACAAACGGTAAACCTCGGATTAACCATTGTCGAGGAGCCAGGGGTCACTTATCGGTAAACCTTGGATTATTGTCAAGGAGCCGGTAAGGGGATTGAGCTTGTTACTCTGCCCTTGCGTGCTGTCGGAGTTTAGACTGTTCCCCCAGGTGTAATTGTTGTGATTGGTAACTTTAGTGACCATAATCTTTAGGGTTCTACCGAGGTGACGGTGGAGGGAAGGTCCCACTGTACCTGGAGCAGACGTCGGTTATACTCACTTGGATTTTCCGGGGGGTTCACTTCACTTCGAGACGGTTAAAGTGGAAGAACTTGTGCCGGTCTATTCATTAAGCAGGTTGCCGGGGTAACTGTTCCACCCGCCATTTCTGTACTGAATCCTGCGAGGTTGGGCCTAATCACCAACTAGCGCTTTTGGTCCGGAAGACTACTGTTTGTGTTTGGTTTGACGCTCTAGATTATTTAGGCGTGTGCTTCAAATTTGTTTGCTTCTTTAGAAGACTTTAGGTGGTTTGATTTGAAATTTTTTACTTTGTTTTCGTGTGTTGTAGTTAAAAATCTTTAATTGTGGCGGAATTACCGAGACAGTCCCGTCGACTTCGGGGCAAGTCTCCTGAGATTGTTACCGGAATAGATTTGTTAAGAAAACTCCGTAAATCGCGGGGTGAATCTCCTGAAGACATTCCGGGTCAGTACGAAGGGTTAAAGGTCCTTGTAACTCCTCCTAGTGACAGTAGAGTAGGTTCACTGAAGAAGGAGAATCTTCCTTGGTAGTCCATCCAGATTACCAAAGTTTAGAGACAGGTTACAATCCCGAAACTGTTACAGTTTCCGAGCTTGCTGGTAGTTTTTCATCTGCCAGTGAAACAGGCGAAGAACCTGAAATTTCCGAACCTGTTACTCCAACTTCTAGTGTCCCTGATTCACCGAGAATAGAAAGAATTATCACCGAAAATCTACCTTCTGGTTTGATTGCTATAGAAGAACTTGCTCCAGAAGAAGATATAGGTGTCTCTCACCTTGAAGGTCAACTTACTATTGATCTAAGGGAGCGTGAATCCATCTTTTACAGTCCTCCTAGAAGTACTTCTTGGTACCTTGCGTTAACCAATTTTTTAGACAACTCAGTAGGTTTTTCTACACCTCGTACTCCTTTTCCACCTGGAGGTATTTATACTCCTGTAAATATGTCTGGTCAGTCGTCCGTGTTTACTCAAAGTCCTGAATCTTTTTTACACGGCGGTCCTTCTGTTCCCACTGGGTATCAGTCACTTTCTGGTACCTTTGCGGGGGCATCTCCTCAACCCGTTGATCATGGGTTATTTGCTGGAAACAGTGGTAATGTACCATTGGGTGTAGGAGACATTTACATGATGTCAGGTTCAGTTCCCGTTTCCCAACCTCAAGGTGGCCAATTACCGCCTGGGGGGCAACCGCAGTTAACGCCTGGGGGGCAACCTCAAGGTAAAATCGTGTCTGGGGGGCAACCTCAAAGTCAATATGTACCTATGGTGCAATACTTGCCTCAAGTCAACCTCAGCCTCAATATGTACCCCAAGGTCAACCTCAGTATCAATATCAACCTCAAGGATGGCAACCCCAAGGATGGCAACCTCAAGGGTATCAACCCCAAGGTTATCAACCTCAAGGGTACCAACCTCAAGGTCAAGGTCAACCCCAGTATCAGTATTTACCTCAAGGTTATCAACCTCAAGGTCAATACTCAAGTCAAGGTTATCAACCGCCTCAAGGTCAGTCATATGTTCCAAGTATGGGAACTGCACCTTACAATTATCAATCCTACCCTCAATCTGGTTATGGATCTCAGTATCCTCAACCTGTTACGGGTCAATACCCTGGAATGTTAGTGTGGGATCCATCACAGGGTCAACAGGTGTTGCAGCCAAGTGTACAGATGGTTCCTCAAGCTGGACAACCCGTAGTTTCTGGTCCAACCCAGCAACCGCAACCTGTCCAGCCAAATGTTCAAACTTCTGTAGCTTCGGTAGTTACTCAGCCGTCAATTGCACCTAGTACTCCATCTCAAACGGCTGCTGCAACTACCGCTACATCTACCATACTTACTTCTGGAGTATCGACGGCTCCAGTTTCTACTGTCCCTGTTACCACACCTCAGACATCTTTACCGTTGTCTGGATCTACGATTCAAACCACGGTCCAGATGCCTGTAGGTCAGCCTGGTATAAGTACGGTTGTCACTACTCAACCTCAATTTGTTCAACCTCCGTACCAGGGACAGTACCAACATGGGCAAGCTGTCCAACAACCGGTTTACCAGTATCAACCGTATCCTGGGTACACTTATCAACAACCTCAACAACCCCAGTACGGTCCGGTTAATCCTGGTTTTCCAGGAGGATATAATATCCCAAATGCGACTCCTGTTCCTAGTTATCCTGGATATCCTCCTCCTGGGGCTGGTATTGTGACCCAGAGTTTTAGAGATCCTAACCGGCAGTTACCGTTTATTGCAACTTTGGATTTACCCGACTTGACGCGCCTAACTAATGATCTAATTCAATATCTTCAGTTCTGGCCGCCAATGCCAAATAAGTTGCCCAGCGACATACCCAAGTTCGAAGGTAAGTCTGGAGAGGATCCGTCCAATCATGTGATGACTTACCACCTCTGGTGTGCTTCGAATTCTATCTCTGATGATTCTATCCGCTTACGTCTTTTCCAGCGTACACTCATTGGTCTCGCGGCCAAGTGGTACATTGAGTTACCACGGGCCTCTTTTTACAACTTTAGCCAGTTAGCTACCTCGTTCTTAACTCACTTTCAGTTGCCGGTCAGATACGATAACGGCACGGAGTTATTAACTTCACTAAAACAATCGACGTCCACGTATATTTCTGATCACATTCATGAGTGGAGACGTCGAAGGAGATTAGTGAAATTTTTTATCCCGGACCAAATCTTAGCTGAATGGTTTGTCAAATCATTATTACCGAAGATTACTGAAGATGTAGCTAAGGCCGGAGTAGTTACTGAGGAGCAAGTCATTGCTCAGGCACAATACCTTGACTTAGTTTACACTCAGTCGGGTACGTTACACGAGAAGATTCCGGATCTTCCAAAGTCGAATCAAATCGCTGCTGCTCCTTCGGGATCTCATGCCGCTGATGGTATGATTGGTATCGTGACTACGAAGAGCAAGAAGAAGTCTTCCAAGGCTTCATCTACTCCAATTATCACTTTGCCTGATTCTCCGACAGGAGAGTCTTCTCCTGAACTCACCGCCGACATTCACGCTGTAGAGTCATCTACGGCCAAATCAAAAAACGGTGGAAAGAAGAAAGGAAAGAAGAAGGCTAAAGCAGACAAGGCTCCAAAGGAGAAAACTGAAAAGTCGGAAACCAATGACGAAAAACGCAAACCTCGATATCCTTGTCTTATTTGTGAAGAGGATCATTTTACGAGAGATTGCCCTCATCGGGCCGAGGTTGTGAAAATAGTCAAAGGTTCTCCCACTCCTGCTGTGTTAAAGAATCCATTTCCGGAGCAGGAGAATAAGATGATAGGTTCTTCTTCGAATGCCAGTGAAGAACCCATTTTGATGATGTCTCATGTGAGGATTGCGACTCGATCGCAAGATTATGGTAGTAAGGCTCCTGTTGATGGTAAGGAAGCAGAATCTTCTCACTCTAACCCATCAACCTCAGCTCCTGGTTCCGATCCACTACAGATCGAAAAACCTAACCCAGACTTAGTGATTAAGCCGCCCGCCAAGGGTGTACTTCGAAGGTCTGCTTTCAATCCACATGCGAGAGCAGCCCAGAATTACAACATTGTTGAGGACTTAGCTGTTTCACCTTCAGCAATGTCGGCACTCGAAGTGCTGCAATCATGCCCAGCACAACGGAAATTGCTTTTGTCGGCTATCGGAGCTGTCGATGTTCAGGACCCGAACCTAATGATCTTTGATCTAGAAAATAGTACGCCACGTCTCCCCCATCAAATGGCTTTCCAAATTCCAGTGATAGTAAAAAACAGGCCTATTCATCGGACTGTGATTGATGAGGGAGCTTCTACGTGTATTATGTCGATTCAATGTTGGAGATCGCTTGGTTCTCCTTCGTTGAACCAATCCCCCACCATCCTTAAGGCCTTTGATGGCCGTGGGTTCCGTCCGTTTGGTATTCTACAAGAATTGCCTATAGGGGTTGAAGGTAAAACCGTTAGTCTGGATGTGGAAGTGGTTGATGCCCCTCTAGACTACAACCTTCTTTTGGGTCGAAGTTGGTCATATGCTATGACAGCGGTCGTTTCATCGGTCTTCAGAGTAATTAAGTTTCCACATAACGGTAAGATCGTGACTATTGATCAGCTGACATACTTTTCATCCGACCCAGCCTCTTCAGAGAGTATCCAGCATGTCGGTAAGACGACAATCCCTTATAGGGACGTTGGTGTAGGTTTAGTTAAGGATTCCGGTTTACTGGGAACTTTTCCTCTCCCTCCACTCAGCGCAGATCCTTCGTTTGCAACAATTCATATGATTACATCAGAAAACATTATTTATGATGATCCTTGGTTCGTCCCATCTGACTCTGAGATAGACTCACTCGGTAATGCTATGCCTTTGAGTCCGTATGAAATTGCTTATGAAGCTCTCATGTCTTTTACCGACTTTCATTCAACCGAAGTCGACCAAATGAATGTGGTCAGTGAAGAGTCACTTTTCACCTCACCCTTAGAACGGATAACGTTTCCCGAAGTCGTGTCATCTGACGAACAACTTCGCGAAATCCTAAGTGTAGACGATCTACCATGGGAGGATCTCCATCACAGATCTTCGTTTTTACCTAAGGATGATGCATTTGAAAATGATTTTTCATCTATCTTTACCGCTGAATATGTCAAAGACGCTCAGGATCCAACGAAACATTCTGATTCAGAGTTGAATTTAGGGAATATTTCTCGTACTATTCCCATTGATATTTCAGTGAAGCCCGGAATCGAGGAAAACATTCATATAGGTGCCGCATGTACTGAAGAAGAAATCCAAACTTACAAGGCCCTATTCCAAGAATTCCGCGACGTGTTTGCCTGGTCTTACGAGGAAATGCCGGGAATTGATCCTGCCATTGTTGTTCATGAAATAAAGACCTACCCGGATGCTAAACCCATCCGGCAACGGTTGCGTCAAATTCACCCTCGAAAAGCGGCTGCGATTAAAGCAGAAGTCGAAAAGCTGTTGAAAGCAGGTTTCATTTATCCGATCCCGTTAACGGATTGGGTATCGAATATTGTTCCGGTCAATAAGAAACAAGGAACAATAAGAATCTGTATCGACTATAGGGATATAAATCGAGCTTGTCCAAAAGACAACTATCCTACGCCTTATATCGATCAAATTATTGATGATTGTGCCGGAAGTGAAATGTTTTCCTTCATGGATGGTTTCTCGGGCTATAATCAAATCAATATTCTACCTGCCGACCAACCAAAAACGGCATTCATTTGTCCATGGGGGACATTTGCTTATTGCAAATTACCTTTTGGGCTTAAGAATGCCGGGGCTACTTTTCAACGGGCGATGTCTTATGCATTTCATGACATCAAGCACATTGTGCAACCCTATCTCGATGATTTGCCTGCTCATTCTTTACATCGAGCTGATCACCTTGTCCACCTACGAGCAATCTTTATGAGGTGTAGGCATTATCGAATTCGGTTGAATCCCCACAAGTGTGTTTTCTGTATAGAAACAGGTCGATTGCTGGGATTTGTTGTTTCAAAAGCCGGCATTCGCGTCGATCCCTCGAAAGTCGAGGCTATCATCAAATTGCCTCCTCCTTCGAGTTTGCGCCAACTCCAAAGTTTGCAAGGGAAAGCGAACTTTTTACGCCGATTCATCCCAAACTACGCCGAGGTCACTAAAGGTTTTACACGGTTGTTGAAACAGAACGCACAATTCTTTTGGGACGAGATTGCCCAACAATCTTTTGATGCACTTAAACACGCGTTGACCCATGCACCGTTATTGCATCCTCCCAACTACAACCAGGACTACTTCTTATACCTCGCAGCTTCGCATTCCACCATTGGAATGGTGTTAGTTCAAGAAGATGAATTCGGAGCGGAACATGTGATATATTATCTTAGTAGGACCTTGAATCCCACTGAGCTAAAATATTCGCATGTGGAGAAATTGGCCCTGGCAGCCGTTCAAGCTGTCCAGCGTTTTCGTCACTACATTCTTCTCCGTAAAACTACAGTTATTTCGGATTGCAACCCTATGATTTACATTTTGACAAAACAACTGCTAGGGGGCAAGTACTCTAAATGGATTGTCATCCTGCAAGAGTTCGACTTGGAGTTCGAGAAGTCCAAGTCTAAGAAATCCTTAGTCTTTGCGGAATTGATGTGTGATTTCCCGAGTGCTGACACAGAGACTGTGGCAGAGGAGTCCATTGCGGACGAATCTTTGTTTCTTATCAGTACGTTAGATCCGTGGTACGGGGATATAATCATCTATCTCCAAACCCAAACCTTTCGGCCTGAAGCTTCCAAAGCGGAACGTCGAAAAATTCGGTTTCAATCCCAGCCATACAAAATTATTGGAGATACACTTTATCGCCGGGGGGCAGACTTAGTTTTTCGACGTTGTTTAACTCACGAAGAGGCTGAGAGGGTTTTGAATGATTGTCACTCTGGAGCATGTGGCGGTCATATGTCTGGGTATGCCACAGCTCAGAAGGTGTTGCGCGCTGGCTATTTCTGGCCGTCTATGTTTAAGGATTGTATCATTGCAGTCAGGAAGTGCCACAACTGTCAAGTGTTTGATCGCAAGATGCGCGCTCCACCTGCTCCTCTCCACCCTATAATTGCCGTTGGTCCATTCGCCAAATGGGGTATCGACTTTATTACTTGTAACCCTCACTCGGCCGGGGGGCATGCGTATATCATCCTTGCGGTTGATTATTTTACTAAGTGGGCCGAGGCGATGCCTACATTCGACGCAAGCGGCAAAACAGCTGCAGTTTTCGTATTCAATCATATCATAACTAGGTTTGGTGTCCCACAAGCAATCATTACTGACCATGGGAGCCATTTTCGAAACGTCATGATGACTGAGCTTACAAGCCAGCTTGGTTTGCGCCACGATAGCTCTACTCCTTATTATCCGCAAGCCAACGGTTTGGTTGAGTCTATCAACAAAGTTCTAGTTATCATGATCCGACGAACCATTGGTGTTCATCGGTCGAATTGGCACAACATGTTATTTTCAGCGCTATGGGCATACCGAACCTCAGTGAAAAATTCAACAGGGTTCACTCCTTTCCAGCTAGTTTATGGCTTGGAAGCTGTGTTACCCATTGAATGCGAAATCCCATCACTTCAAATGGCTGTCGAATTACTTCCAGCTACTTCCGAAGAGGAGAAACGTTTATTGTACTTGGCTAAATTAGATGAGACTCGACGTGACGCTACATTGGCAATCGAGACTCACGCGAAACGAATGAAAGCTCAGTATGATAGAAATGTAACCCCTCGAAGTTTTTCGGAAGGAGACCTAGTACTATTATATGATCAAGCTAACGATAAGCTAGGTGCTGGAAAATTCGTTCCCATGTGGCATGGGCCCTACATTGTAAAGCGAAAGCTAGCAAAAGGGGCTTATGAGCTAGTTGACTTTGATGGGGACTCTTTGGGTAAACCCAGAAATGGACTTTACCTTAAGAGGGCCTTTACTAAGTGGGCCGAGGCGATGCCTACATTCGACGCAAGCAGCAAAACAGCTGCAGTTTTCGTATTCAATCATATCATAACTAGGTTTGGTGTCCCACAAGCAATCATTACTGACCATGGGAGCCATTTTCGAAACGTCATGATGACTGAGCTTACAAGCCATCTTGGTTTGCGCCACGATAGCTCTACTCCTTATTATCCGCAAGCCAACGGTTTGGTTGAGTCTATCAACAAAGTTCTAGTTATCATGATCCGACGAACCATTGGTGTTCATCGGTCGAATTGGCACAACATGTTATTTTCAGCGCTATGGGCATACCGAACCTCAGTGAAAAATTCAACAGGGTTCACTCCTTTCCAGCTAGTTTATGGCTTGGAAGCTGTGTTACCCATTGAATGCGAAATCCCATCACTTCAAATGGCTGTCGAATTACTTCCAGCTACTTCCGAAGAGGAGAAACGTTTATTGTACTTGGCTAAATTAGATGAGACTCGACGTGACGCTACATTGGCAATCGAGACTCACGCGAAACGAATGAAAGCTCAGTATGATAGAAATGTAACCCCTCGAAGTTTTTCGGAAGGAGACCTAGTACTATTATATGATCAAGCTAACGATAAGCTAGGTGCTGGAAAATTCGTTCCCATGTGGCATGGGCCCTACATTGTAAAGCGAAAGCTAGCAAAAGGGGCTTATGAGCTAGTTGACTTTGATGGGGACTCTTTGGGTAAACCCAGAAATGGACTTTACCTTAAGAGGTATTATGCTTAAATGATGGGTATGGAGAAATTTTTAGATAGGTTAGATTTTCTTTCTAGCTAGCAAGTGTGTTAGTTTAGTCAGTGTGCTTAGCTTAGAGGATATGGTTTTTCGTCGTTATTCTGGCTTATCTTGGTTTTACTCTTGATATTGCAGATGTCGACGCCTCTCCAAACATACATTGGATTTGCTGATGGTGCTTGTCGTAGTACACGGAATATCTCTTCCGCAGCTTGGGTTATCTATTCGCCCTCTGACGAGTTAGTTTCTATGCATGGGGTAAGCCTCGGTCAAACAACGAACAACATTGCAGAATACAGTGCAGTGATTGAATTATTATCCGAATCTATTTCATTTGGAATTCGACGTTTGATAGTGAGGTTAGATTCTGAACTTGTTGTATTACAGCTTAATAGAGTTTATGCCATTAGAAATCCTGTGTTATTAAGGTTGTTTTTGAGAGTGCGTCTCTTGGAACGTGAATTTGATTACATTGAATATCAACATATTCCAAGGTCTTTGAATACATTAGCAGATGCAATTGCTTCTCGAATGTTGGACAGACATTTACGATAATCATGCAAGTAAATTTAAAAAACATTTCATCACATATGTTAAACAGGATAAGCCGGTAATAGTGATATATATAGATAGAAGTGTATCAAAAATATATACATCGTCTTCGATCATAGGTTGAAAACACCTTATGATCGGCAAAATGATAGTACAAAAAGTCAAAATGTCACATGTGACTACAAAAGTGACTAGTCAATCACTGGTGGTGCTCTCTGTATGACACCACTGCGCGGGCTACCTTACGCAAAAATCTCCTAAACGGTCCAGGGACCGCGACTACGAAGCGCTGAAACCTGATAGGAATGTCGTCCATAGTAGTCTCAGGTATATCTGCCGTGAGACGCTCTAGATCATGCTCCAACTCAGCTAGTACTTCTGCAGCCGCGTCCTGTGGGGCCGGTACCGGTGCAGCTGGATGTAGTCTATCAAAAGGCCGGAGGTTGGCTGGACGCTGTGGACCAACATCTGCATTTTGAAAGTTTTACTGTTAGTTTTGAGACGATATATATGAAAAATAAAAAAATACATAATTAGAAAACTTGTGAAAATAAAGTACCTCTGTCATCCCATTGTTCTCCCTGTGGAAGAACCATGTCCGGATCACCTCTAAAATCCACTCCGGCATACGGAAAGTCCTGTATCGAAAAAACCTGGTCCTCTAACCAGTGAAAGTAACTATCTGAGAATCGAACCACTGTCGCACCCTCGTCAGGATGCCGGGCCATCACCGCAACCCATCGTATCAGCTTTGGCTCCCGAGGACCCAAGATATCAACAGTGAGTTGCTGAGGGATCAGCATTGGAACTCTCTCCAAGGCAAAGCTCACGACTAAAGGCCCATATCCAAAAGTCTTTAGTCGTCCGTTCTTTGCCTTGGTCAGTTGGCTCTTCATATGAGCCGACACAGCTTCACACCAGTTGAAAATGGTGCCTTGGTAACAGTCAATTGCCATCCGCATTTGGGATCCGGAAGCAATGTGTAAAGCGGCCGCGCCGCAAATTCTGGTAACCGTGAACGCTATGACTTTGAGTTCAGGCAGAGTGATGTGTTTTATCTCTATGCCTTTCGAATGGTGAGCCCCAGGTGTGCACCACTCGTCGCGGAGACTATCAAGGGATTGGCCACCCGGCCTAGTCCCCGCAAGACTGAGTTGCTCGCCTCTGTTCGGCAAGCCAGTGAGAAAGTATACATCCGAGGGCTCTATCTCGAGCTGGTGCCCTCCTATGTAAAAGCATTGTTCTTGAACGTTCCATCGCTCAACCAGCCATTCCAAGAATCTTACCTGGCCCCTCATGCCCGGTATGGTCCAATATTTGTATAATCCGCATGCTCTTAGGGCATCCAGGGAAGGTTGATGATTTATTGCAGCTTCATCATCCTCTACATGCTCTCTTTCTCTCCAATCTAACATGGTTAATACCCTGCACATCAGAAATAGTCATTAGAAATTGATTTGGGAATTTTTAGATAGTTTTTTGAGGGGGTTGGGGTTTTGAAATGCGCGTTTCACGGAAGACGCACCCCGACTTTACAGCACAGGGCGCCCGGACGCGGATGCCCTGAAGGCGGGCTGCGTCTTCCGACCATTTTCCTGTGTAGGAAAAAGTCGGGGGACGCGGGTCACCCGAAGGGCACCCGCGTCCGCCGAGAGGCGCATTCCAAAACCAAAACCCCCCCAAAAAATGAAACTAAGACCTAAAAATTAATTCTAAACGGATAGAAATGCAGAGTAGGATGTGTAAAATACCTGGATAAGACGGCGTTCGATTCCGACGGTCGGATTTTCCGCAGCAACCACGGGAAGTTTCTTGTCAAAAGCTCCTTTTTCAACCTCAACAGTCAAACGGTAAAAATGACATGGTAAAAGGTCTTTTTATAGGTTTTTTGGGTGAATTAGTTCATTTTTTACCATGAAAAGATATTTTTCGATGTATTTTTGCCTATTTTAAACAGGTATGAGTAATGTGTTGCTTTTGTGCAGGACAAAGGGATTTCGAGGGAAATTGTCATTTTTTCACAAACAAAATATCAGAGTCATCTTTTAAGCCCTTTTCTGACTCCTAAAACATGAAAAGATCGCCGAGCGTTTCTTTTACACTCGTTAAAACGGAATTAAAAGACGGTCCCCTTTTAGCTCTTTTCTGACCGCAAAATCAGGAAAAGATTGCCGGGTTTTTGTCGTTTCAAACTCGATAAGGAAATAAAACGACGTGTCCTTGATCGCTTTTTACTTTTCAGGTCAACGACACTATTATGAAAGTACTCCTTGGTCGCAAGATCAAGCGGTTCCCCCAGGTATTATTTTATACTTTTTCGGGCTTGAGGGACACAAATATACGAAAAAGTTCAACGTGGAGTCTCCTTTTGTTTTTTCAGACTCTCTAAAATTGAAAAACGCCGAGTTTCTCCTATACTGGGCTCGTTAAACTTTTACAGTAGAGGACCTGTTCAATTACAAACAGGAACGAACCACTCCTTCCTAGGGTTCGAATTTAAACTAGGTTGGACTCGTCCGAAGGATGAGCTTATAATCAAGCATATGTTATCCTCCTCAAGCTTGTTAAAAATAAAGAGGTACTTGCCAGAAATGGTGGGGGAAAAGAGAGAAGAATGAACCTGTTTGTTACCTTTTGTCTCAAAAGAAACTTTATTACCACTCTTGAACACGACACTTTTTCATTCACCTGGGTTGGGAAATCTTTTACCTCACAGTTGATCAAACCACTTTGAAAGTCTTTAACCGGGTTCCGGGGATTAACTTTGAGTTATTCGTCACCAAGCCATCTGTCGTGTCGTTATGTGTTCAAGAGGTCTGCAAGCAAAACTTTCATCTGCAAAATACTTGTCATCCATTTGACCATCCCTGAGTCAGTCCTTACAGCAACATTTCTTCAACTTGAACAATGATTTCGTGTTGCGGGCTTGCCTGCAACGGGTCGCTTTCTATCGACATCAGCACATTATCTAGAGAGATGACTTAGAAATCGTCAGTACCTTGAAGTTTGCATGCATCAACGGCAGATTTCTCGCCTTTGACGTCAGTTTACATCATTGACTTTCGATCGAAGGATTCCGTGAAATGTTCGACATCAACTCATTTATTCACATCTCATGGATTGTACTGGGTACTTTGAGAACCATTGACATTACTGGTGGTCTCTCTCACGCTTGTTAACAGTTTACATCATCGACTGGTAATCAAGTGGTTTCTACCATGTTCGACATCAAATCATTTAATCACATGGCTAGAATCGTACCAATTCGGGAAGTAGAAGTGAAGACCCTGGATCTAGTTTCTACCATCCAGGCTGCGAGGAGTTTTGTATTCATTATCTATGTAGACTAATCATAAACAGATGGCTGCGTCCATACTGTGTCTACAAAAGTCTATAAAAGTGATGAACTGCAAGATCATTCCTGTATCAGAGTAGTTAGTCCTTTAGTTAAAGTTTTGAATCTGAGTATGGGAATGCCTACCTCAGTGATGATATAATCTTATACATGTATTTTGTGTTGAAAATTGCAGGTTCCAACCAGGTCATCCACAAGACAATCCTTGAAATGATAAAGCGCTTCACCCTTCCTAGAATTACAAAACCCTAATCTATTCCAGGCTTCGCACTTTAGGGGGCAATCTGTTACACTAAAAAATGTCACCATGACTACTTACAGTTAGTATGGCTCAAATCAACAGTCATGCTACCCTCTTAGGCAAGTCTTATGCCTCTGCTATCCATCTCAAACTCAAAGAAGAGAGAAAGTCTTGTAAAAAATGTGTTTATCTCTGGGGTCGCAGGTTCTCTCTAGCCTTACCTGCGGGGACGCTCACAATGTTCACAAAAGCTGCGTCCTTGGACGCTCTGTATGTTAAGGGACAGGTGCGTCCTTCTGTAAAAGGCAAAATGCGCGAGTTTCATCTTAAAAAAGTTACTTGTGGTTACTTCTAGAACTTTCTAGAGGTCGGTTTGATGAAATGGATGCGCCTCCAGTTGGTTCATGTATCCCTATTAAGGAGGAACTTATCCCATCAATAAGGGAGCTATCCCACCCAAAGAGGGGGATTATCCCATTGATGGTGGACCTGAATAACCTCTTTATAGCACTATAAATAAAGGCATTGAGCCAGAGGGAGGAGAGGTTGGAGCTATACATTTTCTTTGGGTAAATGCTGCAGGAATTAGGACTCCCATTTAGAACCTTGTGAGGAGAGATTGTCTTTGCTTGATTCTACTTGGAAGTGGGTGAGCTTTGTCAAAGTAGAGGAAAACCCTTGATGGACCCTGGGAGGAACTTGCACAACACCAAGGCCAGGTTGTAAGAGTTTCTTTGTTTCGTTATTAATACAAACTGGTTTATTTTTCTCAATAGCTTGTGTTAATGAGTTATTTCATGTGTTCCTTGGTCTGCATGTTGAATATATGTTTTATTATATGAAATGCAAGTGCTTGGTAATTGTTTGATTGTTTGTGGTTGCAGGAATTGATGTGAAGGAGGAGCTCATCCGGATCGGCAAGGACGGACTACAACAACAGCGTTTTGGAATAAGGTAAGCCTAAACACTTGTAGTTTTCATGTTTTAAAAGGTATATTTAGAGAAAGATCACTCCATTTTGTCTTGTTTGTCGCTAGAGAGTTTAGACTCCTAGGGAGGTCAGTTGTGTCCGCACAAACGACTTTTTCCGCCACGACAAATTGGCGACTCCGCTGGGGAATCCATTAATGAGAAAGTCTTTTCCTTTGTGTGAACTTTGCTCTGAGAAAATCATTTTTATTTTCTGGTTTTTGACTGTGAGAATTAGTATTTGGGTGGCTTAGCTTTAGATTTAGTTAGATTTGGTTTTTCTTAACTTTTCCAGAAGGACGCACCCTCTGAGTACTGCACAGTGCGTCTTTGGACGCGCTGTTGCCGTTTGCACAGAGCGGGCCCGCGCCTGTTATAACGGGTTGCCTGCGTCTTCCTGTAAAATTTAGGAAAATTCCATTTTTTGCTTTAATTGCTTTTAGATTTTGATTTTTCTTAGTGTTTTCTGCCCAGATCCTTTAGTACCCTGTCAAAAATTTTCACCTGAACTTGTTTTGTGAGCTTTGAGTGTTTTAGTGGATTTCAACGAAGTTTAGGCCTAGGGTTTGATTTTTAGATAGGTCCTGTAGTGACTTTGACGGTAGAAAGTTGTCCAGCCTTAGATCTCTCTGGTTAGTCAGCCTTCTTAGAAGTCGGGCCTGTCGTAAAGTCTCCTTGTGTGAGCAGCTTGCCATTTAAGTTGTTTTGGGTCAAATTTCGAATTACTTGTTTATAAAGTGTTGATTTCCATTTTACAAAAGAACAAAAAGATTAGAGTTTTGTTTTGGCTAGTTTTTGGTTCTGCAATAAGCTAGTCCTTGATTTGATTGTGATCAAGTAAAACACCTTAGAATAATCATTGTTGGTTTTGGCCTCGTTAAGATTGCTTAGAGTAATTTTACCTTTTAGTTTGCTTATGAGTGAATTTTCGTAGATTTTAATAGTTGTTAAGATTGATTTTTGTTACCTTAGATTTATTTGCTTTATTAAAAGAAAAATACAAAAACATCTTCTTTAAAAGTCTTGTTTCAAGTAGCTTTTTGTTTTTGAAAGAGAAAAAGAGTTTTTTCGTGCATGTAAAGAGCGGTCATGTTTTTATGCTTGGAAAAGACAAACGAATTGTTTCTTTGATTGTCTTCAATTAAGAAGTTGTTTTTATAAAGATTGCATTCTCTCAACTTTTTAGTTAAGCAATTCATCGAAAAAGTAAAGTAGTGGGTAAATCATCCTAGGTGCATTTTGTAGTGGTTTCGAGTCGAGTCAACACACCACTGGTTTCACTTCCATCACCTTTTGACTTAAGAAACAACCTTAAAAGTAACGCTTAAATTAAAATCAATCTAGTAATTTTTATTTTTCTAGGGCTCTGAAACACCAACATAGCTTAGGCTAGGGTCTTGGAGTAGGTGAGTACTTAACTCTCCAAGACTACAAAACCAAACAGATAGTTTATCTTGAGTAGATTAAATCCAATTGTTTCAGTTGCACTCTGGGAAAGCTCCTCTTAAAGGAGAAGCACGAGCTCGTGTCCGAACCAGTGAGGGGATCATTCCCCCCTCGTTGGGAACGACGCCAGACAGTACGTATTACAAACGGTAAACCTCGGATTAACCATTGTCGAGGAGCCAGGGGTCACTTATCGGTAAACCTTGGATTATTGTCAAGGAGCCGGTAAGGGGATTGAGCTTGTTACTCTGCCCTTGCGTGCTGTCGGAGTTTAGACTGTTCCCCCAGGTGTAATTGTTGTGATTGGTAACTTTAGTGACCATAATCTTTAGGGTTCTACCGAGGTGACGGTGGAGGGAAGGTCCCACTGTACCTGGAGCAGACGTCGGTTATACTCACTTGGATTTTCCGGGGGGTTCACTTCACTTCGAGACGGTTAAAGTGGAAGAACTTGTGCCGGTCTATTCATTAAGCAGGTTGCCGGGGTAACTGTTCCACCCGCCATTTCTGTACTGAATCCTGCGAGGTTGGGCCTAATCACCAACTAGCGCTTTTGGTCCGGAAGACTACTGTTTGTGTTTGGTTTGACGCTCTAGATTATTTAGGCGTGTGCTTCAAATTTGTTTGCTTCTTTAGAAGACTTTAGGTGGTTTGATTTGAAATTTTTTACTTTGTTTTCGTGTGTTGTAGTTAAAAATCTTTAATTGTGGCGGAATTACCGAGACAGTCCCGTCGACTTCGGGGCAAGTCTCCTGAGATTGTTACCGGAATAGATTTGTTAAGAAAACTCCGTAAATCGCGGGGTGAATCTCCTGAAGACATTCCGGGTCAGTACGAAGGGTTAAAGGTCCTTGTAACTCCTCCTAGTGACAGTAGAGTAGGTTCACCTGAAGAAGGAGAATCTTCCTTGGTAGTCCATCCAGATTACCAAAGTTTAGAGACAGGTTACAATCCCGAAACTGTTACAGTTTCCGAGCTTGCTGGTAGTTTTTCATCTGCCAGTGAAACAGGCGAAGAACCTGAAATTTCCGAACCTGTTACTCCAACTTCTAGTGTCCCTGATTCACCGAGAATAGAAAGAATTATCACCGAAAATCTACCTTCTGGTTTGATTGCTATAGAAGAACTTGCTCCAGAAGAAGATATAGGTGTCTCTCACCTTGAAGGTCAACTTACTATTGATCTAAGGGAGCGTGAATCCATCTTTTACAGTCCTCCTAGAAGTACTTCTTGGTACCTTGCGTTAACCAATTTTTTAGACAACTCAGTAGGTTTTTCTACACCTCGTACTCCTTTTCCACCTGGAGGTATTTATACTCCTGTAAATATGTCTGGTCAGTCGTCCGTGTTTACTCAAAGTCCTGAATCTTTTTTACACGGCGGTCCTTCTGTTCCCACTGGGTATCAGTCACTTTCTGGTACCTTTGCGGGGGCATCTCCTCAACCCATTGATCATGGGTTATTTGCTGGAAACAGTGGTAATGTACCATTGGGTGTAGGAGACATTTACATGATGTCAGGTTCAGTTCCCGTTTCCCAACCTCAAGGTGGCCAATTACCGCCTGGGGGGCAACCGCAGTTAACGCCTGGGGGGCAACCTCAAGGTACGCAAATCGTGTCTGGGGGGCAACCTCAAAGTCAGTATGTACCTATGGTGCAATACTTGCCTCAAGGTCAACCTCAGCCTCAATATGTACCCCAAGGTCAACCTCAGTATCAATATCAACCTCAAGGATGGCAACCCCAAGGATGGCAACCTCAAGGGTATCAACCCCAAGGTTATCAACCTCAAGGGTACCAACCTCAAGGTCAAGGTCAACCCCAGTATCAGTATTTACCTCAAGGTTATCAACCTCAAGGTCAATACTCAAGTCAAGGTTATCAACCGCCTCAAGGTCAGTCATATGTTCCAAGTATGGGAACTGCACCTTACAATTATCAATCCTACCCTCAATCTGGTTATGGATCTCAGTATCCTCAACCTGTTACGGGTCAATACCCTGGAATGTTAGTGTGGGATCCATCACAGGGTCAACAGGTGTTGCAGCCAAGTGTACAGATGGTTCCTCAAGCTGGACAACCCGTAGTTTCTGGTCCAACCCAGCAACCGCAACCTGTCCAGCCAAATGTTCAAACTTCTGTAGCTTCGGTAGTTACTCAGCCGTCAATTGCACCTAGTACTCCATCTCAAACGACTGCTGCAACTACCGCTACATCTACCATACTTACTTCTGGAGTATCGACGGCTCCAGTTTCTACTGTCCCTGTTACCACACCTCAGACATCTTTACCGTTGTCTGGATCTACGATTCAAACCACGGTCCAGATGCCTGTAGGTCAGCCTGGTATAAGTACGGTTGTCACTACTCAACCTCAATTTGTTCAACCTCCGTACCAGGGACAATACCAACATGGGCAAGCTGTCCAACAACCGGTTTACCAGTATCAACCGTATCCTGGGTACACTTATCAACAACCTCAACAACCCCAGTACGGTCCGGTTAATCCTGGTTTTCCAGGAGGATATAATATCCCAAATGCGACTCCTGTTCCTAGTTATCCTGGATATCCTCCTCCTGGGGCTGGTATTGTGACCCAGAGTTTTAGAGATCCTAACCGGCAGTTACCGTTTATTGCAACTTTGGATTTACCCGACTTGACGCGCCTAACTAATGATCTAATTCAATATCTTCAGTTCTGGCCGCCAATGCCAAATAAGTTGCCCAGCGACATACCCAAGTTCGAAGGTAAGTCTGGAGAGGATCCGTCCAATCATGTGATGACTTACCACCTCTGGTGTGCTTCGAATTCTATCTCTGATGATTCTTATCACCCTGTATGTTGTGTGAAGGCGATCACGCCATCCACCGATGTCCATTCTTAGATGAGGCGAAGAGAGTTTTGGAAGATCGTCTGGTATCACCGTTACGACTTCCTCCTGGATACCAAAAACTCGTGCCTAATCCCTCGATAGTTGAAAATTCAGCTGGCCCACTCAAGTGGTCAGCTGAAGTGTCCGTCATTGAGAATGAACCTACTGAATCCAGACCAGACGAAAGTCTAAAGGTCGAAATGGCAGTTGAGCCGGTTCTTCCTTCAGAGGTTTCATCCTCAAATGACACTGTCGTTGAAGATTCATCTTCAAATGACACCCTCACTGAAGAGAATAAGGATGACACCATCCAGATTCTTTTCATCAACACAGACTCTGATGAGCATCAGGGCAATGCGCCCATTCCTTTATCGCAGGAAGGAACATCGTCAGGGTCGTATCCGGCCGTGTATTCGGTCCCACCACCAAGCAACCTAGTTGTATCCTTTGATTGGAATCAACTAGGCAGACCCCGGTTACCAGCCAGTATACCATTCAGAATCATGGTCCAAATCTATAGAATGGTAATGGCTGGAACCATCATTGATGAAGGGGCATCTGTGAGTATCCTTTCCTCTATTGCTTGGAAAGCACTGGGTTCCCCGGCGCTTTTACCTGAGATGAGAAATCTATCAAGTTTTGATAAAGGAACCAATCGCCCGTTAGGGATTCTCCCCAATGTTCCCGTTACATTGAAGGGGAAGACAGTTTATATGAACGTCATGGTCGTCCAAGGACCCTTGGTGTATAACTTACTGCTTGGACAAGACTATATATATTGCATGGAGGCAATAGTGTCCTCACTCTTCAGAGTTATGTGTTTTCCGCACGAAGGAAGGATGGTCAAGCTCGTAGACCAACTTTCATTTCCAGGATCACGCATCGCAAATAGTCAAATACCATCCCTTAACAGTTTATTCACTCAAGTAATGCCTCCACCCCCGGTTCTACTTCCCGATGAATGCGAGTGATTCGGAAAGATGTAACTGGGACCCAGGGGGCATGCACCCTGGCCTGCCTTGGGCAGAGGAAACCTTGGGTATAAAGTTGATTTCCGCAGAAGAATATGACTAGTCCGTACCCCGTCCGAAGGAAGGAAGAGAGGGTTGTTCTAGAATAAGATTCTTTTGTCAAAGTTATGTGAGTGAGATAATCAGCTTCTCGCTCCCCTTGTCTAGGTAAGTAGGCTCTCCTGAGGAAGGAGATCCATTTGTGGCAGCAAGTAGCCACCATCTTTGAAGGCAAGCCTCACCCATTAAAACATATGTTTTGAAGGATAAGTAGGGGCAGCCTCCAAAGAAAGAGATGAAATTGCTGCAACAAGTAGTCACCATCCTTAGCAACCTAATGATAGACATCGCCGAAAAGAGAGTTCAGTTTGCGGCAGCAAATAAAACCATTTTTCGGATAATAAGAAAGAGGCAGCGCCTCGAAATTATACTTTATACCTGGGGGCATGCAAACCTTTTGGAATGCAAGCACGGGACGACTATTTATTTTTTAAATTTTTAGGTCCTCCCTTTAAACCTGTAGGTCTAACCCGTTAAACTCGTAGGATTAGCCGTTTCCAGCTTGCATAAAGAAAGGATGTGGGGCAAAAGTCAAAACTTGCCAAATAGGAGCATAGCTTCGTGAGATAAAGCTCCTTAAAAAATAGCTATCTCACCTGAGGCGTTTCTTGTATTATGACTGGTATATTCGAGCAGTTTTAGCACACAGTTCATGCTCGTTAAAAAATAAACGCAAGATCCGAGCAGTTTTAGCACATAGTTCATGCTCGTTAAAAAATAAACATAAGGTTGAGCAATGTTCAAGCTCGTTAAAAAACGAACCCAGCCCGGTAAATAACCTTGGTAAATGTAACCTTTGACAACCATATTAAAAGCCCTTGGTCGTGTTCTTGCAGTCTCACCTCCATCCGTTCATTTGGCCAATCGTTCATCTCCATATGTTTGTTTACCCATTTTGAGGAACAGCTGCGAAGAGTGATTTCACTTAGCCATCCTTGTGACACTGCCGTGATTGGAATATTCCAACCTGTACCTGGAATCTGCTGCTATCCCTGTTTATCACTCGTTCCTCAAAAGACGAGTCTTCTTTGAGCTCTTTTCTCCTGACTCGTAAAATATGAAAAGTTTGCCGAGTTTTGGCCTTCTAGCTCGTTAAACGACCGGAAGAGCTATCCCTCCTCTAGATTTTAATCTTTTTGGACCTGAGGGATTATTGCACAAAAAGATCGAGCGCTTGTTTTGTTCGGCTCGTTAAAGCAATCGAAAATTCATCCCTTCTGTATTGTTTTATACTTTTTCGGACTTAAGGGATTAGATGACGAAAAAGGAATTCAGGAGTTGACTTTATGTACCTTTTCAGACTCTCTAAAAATGAAAAGGACCGAGTTATCCTTGTCGTTAGACTCGTTAAATTCATTAAATAGCGACAAACTTGTCTTTAGACGAGAACGAGTTTCCCTATCGCTAGGCTCGTTAAAACATAGCGATGGGCTTGCCCGAAGGGCAGGTTATAGAACAAGCATATGTTATCCTCCTCAAGCTTGATAAAAATAAAGAGGTACTGGTCAGCAATGACTGGGGAAAAATTGGGAGAACCTCACAGCTTTAATGGTAGCAAGTCGCTCTTGAACATGACACTTTGTCCTCCGTATCACATCGGGTTGGGTTGTTTCATTCACCGGTCTCATCACCATGGTCCTCGCCACACCATCCATAGTTGGGGTAATGCTACCGATCCATCACATCAGTGTCGTTATATGTTCAAGAGATGTCGTTCTGCAAAGAGTCAACCGTGTCCCATCCACTGCCATACATTGTCCTTCATCCATTTCATGACCACCACCCTAAATCATACATCACAGTTTGTTTTCACCTCATTACAATCACTAGCTCCGTTCCGTGTCAATGATGTGGGATTCATTAAGGCCCTCCTTTGACGGATCGCTCCTTGTCGACATCAGCTCATTATCCAAGGAGTTGATCTAGGAACAACCCCTTCAGTACTTTGAAGCTTGCATGCCTCAATGGCAAGTTTCTCACTTCCGGCGACAGGTATACATCAATGACCTTCGACCAGAAGATTTTGCATGGTGGTCGACGCCAAGTCCTTTATTCCCACCATGTGAATTGTACTGCCGTACCTTGAGGGTCATCATCCTTATCGGTGATTCCTCTCGCGCTTGTTAATGGTTTACATCATTGACCGGTAATCAAGCGATGTCTTTCCATGTTCGACTTCAAGAAATTCTCACATGGATCGACTTGTACATCGAGTGAAGATCGGAAGAGATTGAAGACCCCGGATCTAGTTTCATCCATCCGGGCTGCGATATATATTCAGGATATAAAGACATTTGATGTGTACATCATTGCAGCAGATGATCATCCTTCTCAAAGGATGATAATTTCAGCAGAGAATTATCAGTCTACCATCAGACGATCGTCTGTTCTATGTACCAAAATGAATTTATAAAGCTGAGCATGGGAATGCCCGCCTCAGCTAGATCATGAAAAAGTATGAAAAATAATGTATTGTATTGTATCTTATTACAGGACACTTCTCAGCAGATTGAATGAACTTCGGATCCTCCTAATAAAGCATTTCACCCGATAAACGACCTCATACTTTAGGGGGCATCTGTTATAGACAATTTTGTGCCTTGCAGCATCATGCATGAATTGTCAATAATCCAAGGGATCCAAAGTCCCTAAACATGATGTTCCTACCCCTAGAGGAACAAGGTCAGCAAACCAACAGCTCTCAGATCAGTTCTCCACCTGAAAACACTCAAAAACAAGCAATCCTGAAATCAAAGCAGGTGCTCCACTAGGCTTCTGCGCTGAAACTCAACTCCTCCATGGTGTACCTGCGTTGCAAAGCAGGTAGAACAAAGGCCACCTGCGCTGAGCGAGATGGGACAAGTGGCACACTGAGTCATTGCTCTGGAATCTTCCAAAAATGACACTTGGATCAGGGATTTCGCCTTGTGATGAGTCAGAGGCTCTGTTTCTCCAAGTGGAAGCAAGGTTCTCCAAGTGGACTCAAGAACTGAAGATCAACTGAAGAGAGAGAGGACACAAGGCAGCGACACATTAGTTGCAAGCTGACTCATCCTTTCTCAATTCATCTATATATTGAGCTCTCTCCTATGAGCTCAGGAGGCTGGAATTTTGTGCAAAGTAATGATATGCCGTTGGTTTCACTATAGAACTATTGGGTGATTGCTTGAAGGAGGTGAAGAGGAGAAATTCTTTCTGCTGGGAGGTGTTGCTGGATTGGGGCCTTCAATGGTTGTAACACTCTCAGAACTTTACTTCTTCCATTAATAAAAGCTATTGAGGTTCTTCTATATGCACTTGTTTCAATGATGTATTGTGATAATTGTATATTTGATTTATGCTAATCCTTGAATCAGTTATGATTGCATGCTTCTTGTAGTTTCCTTCTTTGTTATTTTGCAGGATCTCATTGTAGCTGGGCCAGCAAAAGAGCAAGGAGCTGGGAGCAAGCAAGCAAAGAGAAGAGTTTGGATTCGACATTAAGCACAAGACAACGGTTAGTGCATCTCTTCATTCTCTCTTGCTTTCATAAAGAAGTAAACCTTAAGTAGTTTTCTTTACAGTTGTTGCTGAGGTACTATCACCCTTAGAGTGGGATAGGGTCATCCGAATCGGATACTTTTCCCTACAACACAAACCTTTAAGATAATGGCAACTGGGCCATCATACCGGATGGGACTCCTACACCAAATGGTACGAGGTCTAGTTGGGACTTCATACCTAGGAGATCCCCTGAATTTTGGTGGGTCGAGCACCATCAACATTTCTGGCACTAGAAGGAGGGTCGCCAGTTGTTTATGGTTGAATGTCCTCTCACCCCCACTCAAAAATCATCTAGTTAAGGTAGTAAATTTCACTCCCTCTCACCTATGCCTAACTCTGAATTTATTTACTCCTTGCTTCCCAGACGTGAACACAAATTTCATATCAGCACCTCTGCTCTGTACATCCCATCACCTGTCAGTTCGAGAAAGCAGTCGGACTGATCCCAGGAATACAACATCTTCCATACGCATCAAGAAAGCCAAAAGCCACTTCGACAAGAGTTGTTGTATCATCAATGGAAGAAGAAGTTCTTGCCACAGTCGAAGGTCTGGTAGAAGATGTTGAGAATGGAGTGGAACCTCCAGTCTTCCTACAGGAAGAATGAGACACCCTCGTGATATTGGGCTTATATTCTGGTAGAGGAGGCAAAGCAGAAGGCAGCGGAGCAGGAGGAGGTAGAGACGAACCAACAAACTCAGAGCTGGAACCGTCAAATTCTAAATAAGAGGAGGAGGACGAAGAAGAAGAAGACATGGCTCACTAAAACTTGGAATGGGTGAATCAGGGACCATTGGCTCTCCAAATTGATTTTCGCATGATACCAAAGCGTTCGGAGAGAATGCTCACAAATTATGACCTCGACAACACAGTGAAGGAAAAAGACTACCTGAACAACTTATACCTACAATGGAAAACACTTGAGGTTCGGCACGATGACATTTCATACAGATTGTTTCCGTGTACCTTGGATTGCTACACAACAGTATGGTATCACAACCTTCCTGTCAACTCCAACCATAACTCAGTTATGTTCAAACATATATTTTTGGAAAAATTCGCTGATGACAAGATCCCGACCATGTTGCTCAAATATTTGGGTAGTCTGAAAATGGATTCGAGGAAGAAGGTAAAAGATTTCAATTAGAGGTTTTTTCACATATTGGATAAGTTTATAGTGGACAAGAAACCTCATGACTCCCTCATTGTCGAATACTACACGTCCACACTACCAACCAGTATTGCGTAGTTCGTCAAGCGAGATGCGAAACCAATGTTATTAGAAAACATCGAAGAGGAAATCACTATAGAGAAGTACCTGCATGCGATTGGAGTCATCAAGGATGATGAACCTACAAAAGACTCCAAATATGCAAGCAGGAGGCCCTAGGCTGCGATGAGAAAGGATAAAGGCAAGGAAGCAAGTGACATTGAAACCCTTACTCACCTTGTCAACAACCTGACAACAGAAGTGTCTGAGCTGAAACAATGAACGATCAACACATCTACGAGCAGCTGACCACCTAAACAATAAAAAGGAAGCATGTCATCAGGAAACAATCACTTCTCGGCTAAAACTGCACAAAGCTCCAATTTTGTGCTCCAGCTAGAATAGTGCATGAACAACGGATTTTGCTCATTTCATGAAGACGATCACCCAGAAGGGTCTTGGTCATATTGGAAACAAGTTGCAAACTTAGTATGAAACCATATTCCAAACTTAGTGAGAAGTATGCAATGCCATCCGAGAGACATAGATGATGATGAAGATGTTGCACCTGATGAGACATCAAGCACTGAGAAGGTGATCAACATGTATCAGTGCTCGCGAGTAGCGTAGAAGACAAACACCGAGAATCAACCCCAAAAACAAAATGGTCGATATAATCTCATAAGTCAAGGAGCTCCCCCTACAATTGGGGAAATGCAAGAAAGGCTTGAACTACTGAGGAAGGTTGATCCACCAATCATCCAAAAGAAGAAAACACAAAGTAAGCTCGGGAAGACAACAATAGACAAGAGTACATCCATGAGCAACAAACTATAAAAGACTTCACCGGACAATACGAGGACAAGTCTAACCACAGACATCTTGGTGAGTCTACTGCTCCAGATTACAACATTGTGGAAGACATGAAGAAAACTCACGCAAACATCAGTTTGTTCGATTTAGCTAAGATTCATAGTAAACAGGATATTCTAATGTGTGCACTGGGGAAAACATCTATAGACAACACAACCTCTACCAACAAGGGAGAAAGCACATCTCTTGATTCACTCACAATTGTTCTCAACACACTCCAGATGGAAGAAGAAAACTCTATTTTCCCTCCATTTTTGCTTTCATTCGAAATTTTTAACTGCAATTTTCATAACTATTTGGTTTATTCTGGCACATTAGCCAATGTCATGCCCTCTCCATTGCCAAGAAGATCAATGTGCAATGGAGCAAGACATCTATGCAGATCATCTAACTTGATTGGACATGCATATCAACCATTGGTGAGCTTCAGGATAAGATCATCTGACTATCTCATGACGGCTAAGTTCACCAATGCATAAAAATTGTTGTTGTCGACATATTGGAAGCATATTGATTACTGCTCAGCAGAGGCTTCTCTAGCAAGTTGAATGGGTACTTTGCTATAGACTGGTCACACTTATGGCTTCAGTATAAGGGAAAAATAAATCAAATCCGGGTGTTATCCGGGAGATACATGAGGCATAAAATCACTCCCATGAATGGTGAGAACAAAGCATTAACCTTTGCAGAGCTCATATTTGGAAACTACCTCTTGGAAACAAAACCTATATACCACATTATAATATTATTCATAGTAGCAATAGCAGTAGCTATAGCAGTATTACAAGCACGTCGAATGGTCTATGTAAAGATGATATATGGACCATGTATTTTGATGGATCAAAGACACAGGATGGCTCTGGAGTCGGGTGTGTCTTGATTGACCCAAATCACAGAAAACACTTGGTATTGAGCCGCTCGAAGTTTGAGTTCACAAACAACATTGTTGAATATGAAGCACTTGTGTTGGGCTTGAAAAAGGCCATTAGTCTCAACATTGTTGCGCTCAAAGTGGTAGGTGATACAGAACTCACGGTATGGCAAGTACATAACACCATACACTATTTATCCACCTCATCTCAAAAGTTACCAGCAAGAGGTATAGTGACTAATATCTAACTCTCAAGCATTCAATATCATTGTTGTGCCAAGAATGCGTAATGAAGCTATCGATACCTTAGAAAATGCAACTTCTAGCCTGTCACCGCCTAGGGATTGATTTAATGTTGAAATTTTGTATAAGCCTTCTATCCCTGATAACATAACTAATCTACACATTTTTTATGATGATCAACAGATACTGCACTTCATGGACAATGTTGATTCCTTCAAGGACATAATAGCTTATGAAGATGAGCATGAGTAGTACCTGCAAGCTGCAACTAATGACAAGAGAGGCAACCTCATCCTCAAGGGTGTGGTTTCTTTCAACAAGCTCTATGAATTGTAGAACCACTTTTAAGGGTCAAGAAACAACAAAATTTACAGTTCCACCATGATGAACGAATAGATCAACCTTGGACCAGACCACAATCCGAAATTCGTGAGTCTCGGTAAGTGGTGCACACCACAAGAGAAAAAAGTTTTTGTCCACTTGTTCAAACATACCAGGATGTGTTAGTGTGGGCATATAATGACCTGAGTACATACGACATGTGAATAATCCAACACGAGATTCCAATTAAAGAAGGATTCAAGCCATTACAGCAAAAACTGGGTAAAATACATCTGTTTCTTGAACCCCCTATACAGAAAGAACTGAATGGGTTGTTGGATGCTCAGATCACTTACAAAGTTCGTTATTTTACTTGCATTTTTAATTTGGGTTTTGTACGTAAAAATTCTAGAGAAATCCTCTTATTCATGTTGGGTTGTGTTATATTCTTTCCATGACTAGCCAATGTAGTTAACCGGGGGTTAGGGGGGGGAGGTCATAGGGGGTTTGAGGGGCACCCATAACCCCACTTTATGGGGTCCGGGGTAGCGCCCCGAAAAATTTGGTTTTGGACCCTATGTTAGGTTGGGCAGACCCACCTATGGTTTTTTGCATGATTTCGCACATGCTTTTTTGGACGCAATGGTTTTTCGGTCCATGGTATTGGACACGATGGATTTCAGTCCATGGTATTGGACGCGATGGTTTTCGGTCCATGGTATTGGATGCTTCAACATGTATAAAGATGTATTGTAACATTGAAAGGAACATAATGAAAATTCAAGCTGGTAGTCCCAATTTTGGGATCTAGGGGAAAATCTTTGTGTATATGTGTTTTATGTGTTCTTCTCTCGCATTATTTATTTTCTATGTTTTAGAATTCGTATGCAAGTAATTTTTGTACGGGGTTAAAACCTACATTTGGTATCAGAGGAGTTTTAGCTTCAAGGGGATGCCTTTTTTGTTGAGGGGTTTTGCTCGGGCCTGTGGTAGACCCTGTTCAGTGGGAGATCTACGAGATCGATTCTAGTGGTGAAAGAAGATGGTGAGCAGTGGAAAGATAGAGATTGAGAAATTTAATGGTCAGAGTTTTGAGTTGTGGAAACTCAAGATGGAGGATCTGTTGGTGGATAAATATTAGTGGATCGTAGTAGATCTAGGTACTAAACCAACAAGAGTGTCTGATGAAGAATGGAAGAAGTTGGATCAAAAGGCAAAGAGCACAATACGATTGTGTGTCTCAGATTCAGTATTGTTGAATGTATCAGGGGAAGCTACGGCGAAGGCTTTGTGGGAAAAGTTAGGGACTTTGTACCAATCTAAGTCTTTGGTGAATAAACTGTTCCTAGGAAAAAAGTTGTATAACCTGATGATGAAAGATGGAGACTCAGTGACAGAGCATCTGAATGCATTTAATACTGTGGTAAGTTAGTTGGAATATGTTGATATTAAAATTTCAGATGAAGATAAGTGCATCAGTTTGTTGTGTTCTCTACCAGATTTGTGGGATAGTTTGGTTATTGCAATAGGTAGCAATGCAACTACCTTCCAGTTTGATGAAATAGTCTCAGCCTTGCTGACAGAGGAGATGAGATGGAAAAATATGGAGAGCCAGAATGGTGATGCCTTGTTTATACGAGGATGGTCCCAGAACAGAAACAAAAATAAGTCATCGAGTGGGAGATCTAAATCTCCAGGAAAACCTGTAAAGGTGGTGTGCTAGAAATGCGGAAAGGAAGGCCACTTCAAAAGGGACTGTAAATCTAAAGCTCCTGACAAAGGAAAGGTATCTGATGAGGCTCCTTCTGCAGAGGCGAAAACCACCTCAGATGAAGGTGGGGATGTGTACTTGGCTTCTTCAAGTACACATGTAGATCATGAGGCATGGTTGATTGACTCAGGTGCATCCTTTCACTTCACTCCCCATAGAGAGTGGTTCTATGAGTATGAGAAATATGATGGTGGTGATTTCTTCTTGGGGGATGACAGGAAGGCTAAAATCATTGGTCACGAAAAGGTAAAGTTGAATTTGCAAGGTGGAAGAGCTAGAACACTTCCGGGTGTTCTACATATTCCTGCATTGACTAGAAATCTAATTTCTGTAAGGAAGTTGGATGATGCTAGTGTAAAAACAGTGTTCGAGAAGGACACCTGCAAAATGGTTCGGGGAGAACTAGTATTGATGCAGGGAGTTCGGATTGGAACTCTGTACAAGCTGCAAGGTAGCACGGTTGTTGATGGGTGCAACAATTCTGTGTTTCCTGAAAGTGGAGCAAAAAATCTAGTGGTCTCTGGAGAGAAGACCATGATGTGGCATCAAAGGCTTGGACATATTGGAGAGAAAGGCCTTCAAATACTTCATGGTAAAGGTATGGTAGAAGGTATGAGTAATAGCTCTCTAGATTTTGATTTCTGTGAAAATTGTGTATATCAGAAGCAAAATCGGGTGAGTTTCCCCTCTGGTAGTAAGAGGGCAAAACACATATTAGAACTTGTGCACAGTGATGTGTTTGGACCTATGAAGGTTCCATCACTGGATAAGTCTGTGTACTATGTATCATTTATAGATGACTTCTTAAGGAATACATGGATATATTTCCTTAAGAAGAAATCTGAAGTCTTTGACAGGTTTAAAGAATTTAAGGCTCTGGCGGAAAACCAGATAGAGAAGAAGATAAAGGTGCTCAGGACAGATAACGATGGACAGTTTTGCAGTAAGGAATTTGAAGAATTCTATAAGAAGTGTGGTATAGCACGGTAGAAGACTACTCCATATACACCTCAGCAAAATGGAGTTGCAGAAAGAATGAATAAGACGTTGATGGAAAGGGCAAGAAGCATGCTCAATGGTGCTGATTTAGGACATGAATTCTGGGCAGAGGCAGTGGATACTACATGTTACCTGGTCAACAGGTCACCTTCATCAGCGTTGGAGGATAAGACTCCACAAGAGGTATGGACTGGTAAGAAACCCTCTCTTTCACATCTGAGGGTATTTGGATGTGATGCATATGTACATCTTCCAAAGGAGAAACGAACCAAGTTGGATAGTAAATTTGAAAAGTGCATCTTTATTGGGTACAAGGATAGTTTAAAGGGTTATAAGCTTTGGAACCCAGTCACATTGAAGGTTGTGTATAGCCGAGATGTGGTGTTCAAAGAGGTGAAAGATGTTATTAAACATGAAGTCCAACGAATGGAACCTGAGAAGATAGAGTTTGAGCTAAAGGTGGAAGAATCAGACTCTACAACAGAGGAGGAATCAGAAGATGAAGAGCCACAAACTCTGGCTGTGAGAAGATCAGTTCGAGAAAGAAGGCAACCTGAAAGGTATAGTCCATATGCTTTCTGTTCAAATTTTGCTTTATCTATTACTGACGATGATCCCAGAATTGTGAAGGAAATAGTAGATTCATAGGATGGAAAACTTTGGAAAGAGGCCATGGTTGATGAAATGGCATCTTGCACAAAAATGAGGCTTGGGATCTGGTGGAGTTGTCGGTTGGGAGGAAATCCATTGGCAACAAATGGGTGTTCAAAAAGAAGACAAATGCAGAAGGAAAAGTGGAGAAATACAAAGCTCGGTTGGTAGCAAAAGGTTATTCCCAGGTGTCGGGAATTGATTTTGGTGATATTTTTTCTCCTGTTGCCAAGGTAACTTCTATTAGATTACTTTTATCTGTTGCAGCTGCTTTTGATTTTGAGGTAGAACAGATGGATGTGAAGACAGCATTTCTTCACAGGGATTTGGAAGAGGAGATCTACATGAAGCAACCTGAATTCTTTGCGGTGAATGGTAAGAAAGAACTAGTATGCAAGTTAAATAAGTCTTTGTATGGGTTAAAACAGTCACCAAGGATATGGTATCAGAAATTTGATACATTTATACGAGGACTTGGCTTCACCAGAAGCAAAGTAGATCACTGTGTGTCTTTTAAATTAATTGGTGACCGTGTTATTTATCTAGTCTTGTATGTGGATGATATGTTGATGGTTGGAAATGACAAAGAAATTATCCAAGATTTGAAGACCCAATTGTCCTCCAAATTCAACATGAAAGATCTTGGTGCTGCAAACTATATTTTGGGAATGGAAATTAAAATAGATTGGGAAAAGAGGAAGCTCTGGTTAAACTACAGGAAGTATGTTGAGACAATAATGCAGAGGTTCAACATGCAGGATAGTAAACCGATGAAGGTTCCTATTCCTATAGGTGTGAGGTTATCTACTGAGCAGTGTCCCAAGACACAAGAAGAGGAAGAGGACATGTCCAGTGTTCCATATGCAAGTGCAGTCAGTAGCCTGATGTATGCAATGGTCTGTACTAGACCAGACATTGCACATGCAATTGGAGTATTGATCAGGTTTATGTCAAAACCAGTGAAGGAGCATTGGACAACAATGAAGCGGGTTTTCAGGTATTTGCGTGGCACTAGTGATTATGGTTTGTGCTACCAAGGAAGACCAGAATTGGACAGAGTGTTGGATATTCGTGGCTTTTTTGATGCAGACTGGGCTGGAGATCTGGATCAGAGAAGATCTACAAGTGGGTATTTGTTTAACCTATTTGGAGGTGCAGTTAGTTGGATGAGTAAGAAACAATCTGTAGTGGCACTATCAACTACAGAGGCGGAATACATGGCAGCCACTCATGCAAGCAAGGAAGCAGTTTGGTTGCAGAGATTATGTTCAAGTATGGGGTTAGTACAGGAAGCTATAAGGATAGACTGTGACAGCCAAAGTGCAATTTTCTTGGCAAAGCACCCTGCATATCATTCAAAGACAAAGCACATTGATGTTCAGTATCACTTTGTGAGGGACATGATAGAAGACAAAAAAGTGTTACTGGTAAAGGTGGACACTTTGAAGAATACTGCAGATGCATTGACAAAATTTGTGAGCTCTGATAATTTCTCTTGGTGTAGAGAAACAATGGGCGTTGTAGGGGTGGATAAATGACTAAGCTCTCTTGTGGCCCCCTGTGGAAAGAAAACAACAAGTGGGAGAATGTTGGGTTGTGTTATATTCTTTCCACGACTAACTCACGTAGTTAACTGGGGGTTAGAGGGGGGGAGGTCAACCAAGGTTTGAGGATCACCCATAACCCCACTTTATGGGGTCCAGGGCAGCCCCCCAAAAAATTTTGGGACCTTATGTTAGGTTGGGTGGACCCACCTGTGGTTTTGTGCATGATTTTCGCACATGTTTTTTTGGACACGATGGTTTTTCGGTCCATGGTATTGGACGTGATGGTTTTTGGTCCATGGTATTGGATGCTTCGGCATGTATAAATATGTATTGTAACATTGAAAGGAACATAATGAAAAATCAAGCTAGTAGTCCCGATTTTGGGATCCAGGGGAAAATCTCTGTGTATATGTGTTTTATGTGTTCTGCTCTTGCATTGTTTATTTTTTGTGTTTTAGAATTCGTATGCTAAAAATTTCTGTAAGGGGTTAAAACCCACAATGCATTGATTTCTAAAACTTGATTCACTCATAGAACAAGAACAACTACCCCATGCCATCATCGGAACCTATGTTACACGCAGTCTCTGGAGCAGGAATGTTGTCTTTGCTTGATGGTCTTTCGGGATACCACCAGGTTCCTGTAATAGGACTTGATAGTCTGATACTGGTTTAGGAGAGGCTTGGACCACACACGTACCGTCTGCAATCACTTGAAGGGAGGGTTGACAACCTTCGTATCAATGCCCAAGATCTCAGACTCTGTTTTCAGTAGGTTGGGCCGTGCCCCGCACCATGTACATAGTCTGTTTACTTCTTGTTGTTTTATTTTCATTTTGCTTACTATTTTTGTTTCATTTTGTTTTGTTTTCTTAGTATCATACTATTTTTTGTTTTTTAAATAAGTGTGTCCCTCTACTGAGTTTTGGCTTTTGAATATGTGGCTGAGATCTAAAGAACCTTGTGACACTACAACACTTGGCTAGTCCTACTTTCCTCTTCTCTACGCTTGGTTATAACCTTCAGCTGATGAAGTCTTGATGAAAAATACAAGTTGTCTGCAAGGGAATCTTGGGTCCAACCATGAACCTATGTCCACACTGGGAAACCCCATGCATGTACTTAACCTTCTGCTCTATGTGATCAAGCTCATCCAACTAGTAGAAACGGAGAAGGGGGAATCTAAATGAGCAAACCTATGTTAGGGGTATTACATGCTTCTCTAAAGGAATAACCTCTTCTGCTCTCAATAAGTTGGGATCCCTCTTCCACCCCAAAAATAAATAAGTTCCTATGCACAATACTCTTTAAAAATACAAATGCAAAAGAACAGAAAGGCTTCCTGCATAGAGAGGTGAAGGATGCAACTCCACCGGGGTATTGACCAGGCTCACCGGCAGTGGAGCAATGTGTGTGTTCCTATGTGACTTTTTCGAGGTACTATCCAGGCCTGCTGGTAGTGGAGAAACACCAGAGATGAAAACTGATAATCTAAATTTTTTTAACTCGCGGGCTAAACTACCCTTCCTGATTTTGAAACATTGTGATCAAGATGAAACTTGTGGTTTTGTTTGACTAAGTTGGCAAAAGGCTAACCATGTATGTCCATGGGATAAGTGGGGAAGCCGAGGTAACCCACATAACTATTCAATACTCCCTGAGAGACCAAGACCCTGTGCTACCAATGGACCAAAACAGAGAAGCTGGAATTCAACTAGTGTGTTGCCAAGTGTTGTAGCTACTGCAACACCCTTCAAAATTTTGGTCTACATCCAATTTCAGAGCCTTCCTTGGGTTTTTCCTTGATGTTTGGAAGCACACAGGATCATTCCATGAGCCTGTGTTCAGTCTTTTCACCCTCCTCACTTGACCATTCATTGGACATCTTTTGGCATGTTGATCACAAATTCATGCTTACAGTCATGTTCTGGCCATGCACAAAGTCCACCTTCATGTGTACAAGTTGTATTCACTATGTAAGCATACATTGCACTCACACACAAAGTTGTATTCACTATCACGCAAGTGTCATCACAGTCATTCAACGATCTATCACAAGTGTCACACTTGTCACTCACATCGTCAGTCAGTCACACTGAGTATATGTTGTCTTGAAGTTTTGAGGTGTCTTGTCATCAAGTCATGTTGAGTGTGTGTTCACAAAGTCATGCATGTATGAAATCACTCATTCACACACTTAGTAATTTTTTTGAAGCTATGCTAATTGGACCAACCCCAACAACCAAACCTCCACTAAGCTTTAGTGCACAGTTTGAGACCTCAGTGAACATGTACTGCTGCCAAAAATTGCACAGAGCTTGAGGCTACCTCTCGGGTAGTCTGCACTGTGCAATCATGGAATCGATTCAAATGACTGTCACCTAGAACATCGCAGAAGTTTCCCAGTAAGCCATCTCAATCTGCACCGCCCACAAGCAACATCAACCAAGCCTACAATTGGTCAATTGGAGAATTTGACCGGGTAGTGACCTCGGGCCTCACTCCAAAAAATTGATCAGAAGCTGTCAAGCATGCCTACTTCTACTAGATGAAGAGACTGCATAGACATGCCGGATAGACACCCACTTCCTGTCATTGCACTGCCCTAAAAGATTGCATATTTTTTCCAACCAGTCACCTTGTCAGCCGGCCTGCTGCTCCTCCTAAAAACTGCATAGTTTTCATGAGTGGTCTCTTAGCTGCACAACATCCCGTTCAACTTAGAAACTATGTAGGGATGTCTAGCAGGCTAACCTCCCAGCTCTGTGTAGTTTTTTCTGCGACCTCCCGCATCTCATTGCCAGCTCCATGGAGAAATTGCGCAATTTTTTCTAGTAGACTCCCTTAGCCTTCTGCTAGCTAGCCGAAGAAATTATGCAGTTTTTGCTACTAGTCTCCCATTTAATGACTGCACTGACTCCCTAAAAGAATTGCACAAATCTAACCTCCAGCCGAGCCAGATCTCGAAGATAGTCACTGCTAATCTAGATTTCCCATCTCAACCTTCCGTGACCTCTGCGCAATTTTCATGGACAATGCCTGGAACCCATATCCTATCTTGAAATATGCCTTGTGCTGTTTTAGAGCCTTGTCCTCTCTCCCGGTCACCTGCATCCAAAAGAGAAAGATAATGCATCATGGTAGACTAGGAGATTTCTAGATTTGATGTCATCTCGTCATGAGTGGTTGCATATACAAGTACATGGATGAGACATGGTGCAACAAAGAATGGGATGAACAAGGAGCGCATGCAAGGAAAAAATTTTGTGAATGGATGAACACGTGGAGAATTCCAAAGTACAAGCGAAGGAGAGACATGCACGTGCAACATCAAGCAAACACCAAGACCATCAAAGACTCCACACACCTTTCCATGCAGAGGTGAAGGTATGGTACACCAAGAGTACATCCATCACTCAACAACACTGCAACTTGACATTCACACCACCATTAACATGAACGTACCAACTCTGTCGTGTCGAGTCATGCCATGAGTCATCTCAGCCACATCACTATTGTGGACCACATTGTTGTAATCAATGTAATGTAATGTGGAAGTCCATGAGACCCACATGTGTAAATCTGAAGAGTCATGTAAAGTTGAAGAGACATGTAAGTCAAATAGTCATGAGGGAAGTTGAACAGTCACAAGGGCCAGTTTTACCCTTGGCTAGAAATACCCCTCATTTGTATATGCAAATGACTTTTCACCTTAGCTCCTCCCACATAGCCTTGAGAGTCTGTTGTCTTTTGTTTGAGGAGTGAGCAGTGGCTCCAATGCCCTGCTATTGGGGTTAGTGCTATAATGGTGTACCGATGTGTCTTAGAACTTTTTCTTAAATCAAAAGCCTAATAATAGGCCAGCACGTTTTCACACATGTATTGTATTTGCTTGTAAGATTATTCTTTGGATCCTTGTAATGCATGTTGCTTTAACCCATGTTAATATAGTTGAACTATTTTGGTTGTTCTAATACATATGCTTATGAAAATGTGTTGTATAAGTTGTTAACGTTGTCTCGCTCGTGTGGGCTATCCCGCCGGACACTTGACAAAACCATTCCCATAAACCTGTTGTAACAACCGTCACACTTGTGTGGACTACTCCACTAGGTATTGTATGCATTATCCGTTGACTGCGTGTTTGTGACTGTCGTATCCATGTGGACTACTCCACCAGAAGCTACACATGTCCTATTGTGTTGTGTGTCTCTGACAGATTTGGGACTATTCCCTTTCGACTTGAGACTCACTTCCACCCTCTCCCTCTGTGGTGAATGAACCTTGACAAAAGTAACACTAAGCACTCACCAGGAACGTGAACCTCATTGTTCGAAGACAAAGAATAACACTCTCATGTGCTGACAAGAAAGAGATAAGGGAAACCTTTAAGATAATGGTAAACGGGCCATCATATCAGATGGGACTCCTACACCAAATAGTGTGAGGTTTAGTTGCGACTTCATACTAGGGAGCTCCCCTGAATGTTGGCAGGCCCAACACCGTCAACACAATCCATTACATGCAGACTTGCTTTGGATCTAACTATTCAAGACATATTCATCACTCTCACACTAAACACTTTGATCTTCATCTCCTCATATAGCTTAATTAGACAATACCACAGGTCAAAACCGTACTAGTGCCAATAATATTCTTGGACGGGATCAAATATCCATTGTTGGGCTCAATACCATGGGTCAATACTATTGTAAAGACCCCTGGTATTTAGAATACCATGGTGCAGAAACTGTACGAGCCTTTCCTTCTTCATACTCGCGTGTGTACGCGGATTTTCTTCACAGAACCCGCGTATAATTCTTGAAACTTTTTAACACTCTCCTCCCACATCTACCCAAGCAACTAGCTAGCCAAGGTAAGCATACAATGAGAGGCCACTATGGTATGATTCGAACTTCTAATTCATGTTAAGCAAGTGGAACCAATGGAAACACATCATACAGACATTCAACATCAGCATTAGGACCCTCAGGAACCAACCCAAACTTGCTGCCAATCAGCCCTTGAGTCCCACTGATATTTTAGACCACTTGACCTCTAGACACTCTCATGCTATCGACATTTCCGCATCCAGGGACCTATGGAAGCTCTCACAGGACTACAGGCCAACGTCCAGGCACTATTTTGCACAGTGTTGTGCTAGCGTCCCTGAGATTTGAGCCACTTATTCAAGCCCAGAGCCCAGGTCACTGTCCAAAATTTAATGACATCCTTAGAACCATTAAATAGCAAGGAATTAATAGTATAAATGAAATCACTTTAATGAGACCTTGACTGAACCCCTACTAGCCATGATATACATTTCATAAAACATATCATGAATATGTAATCTATAAGTGTAAATAACATATTTGAGCATAGGGGTCTCATACTTAGCTAAGAATCGTTAAGAAGCATTGATGCCTCAACACATCAACTGCCATTTCATCCATTAGGTCATAGATACATTATTCATTCAGTTACCAGTAAAAACATGATGAGAGTCATACATAACTTCTGCCATAAAACATATATATACCAGCATAATAGCAACAAAAAGACCAATGAAATCACATCCATATGATCCACATATATACCAGTATAATACTCATAGAAATAAAAGGAGAAATAGCCTCATATTGGTGATGCCAATCCTAACCCCAGATGGGACTTCCACGTTCCACTCGACCGTAGAATGGCTAAGCCATATCTCTCTTCATCCATTCACCCCCATGACATATTCCAAGCATGAATGTGGGATCTCATAGAACACAGCAATCCAAAACCATTTATGGCTTCCAGAGGCCATCCACCTCAACCCATCAAACATTGGTTCCACCTCAAAGTCAGACATCACCAAAACCATCATCAAATTGGTCTCCATCCAAGCCTTCCAGGTCTTCCAAAGCGTCTGTTCCAACCAAGGCTTCCAGGACTAGTAACTCAACTCACAGATGTCACTAGTATTCCAAAGCATTTGTTCACCTAGGGATTCATGGACTAGTAACTCAACCCACCAAGGGATTCCAAAGAATTTGTCCAACCAAGGCTTCCAAGATGAGTAACTCAACCCAAGTTGTTATTGGGCTTCCAAAGTGTTTGTCCAACTAGGGTTTTCTGGAACTAATAACTCAACCCACGCTAAGGAAACATGAGAACCAACCAAAAAAAACAAGGAAATACACCCACAATCTCCATGGTTATCCAGGAAATGGCAAGGCTAGGTAATCCACTACCAATTCAGGCGATCCTCTTGCCAGTGACAAATCATAAATAATAATACACATGTGTTATGAAACCAGCTTAAGAAAAGATAGAAAAGATAAATCTATGCCTTAGAATTCAGCCTCTTCGAGGGGGCAACCTCCTTTACATTACATAAATGAACAATTCTTGGATGATTCAAATGAAAAAACCTCCTTTCTATATATAGGAGTCTAAGCAGTCACAATATAACCCAGCCGACCTAACAATAATAATATAAATCCACAAAAATAACAATAGAGGGATTCTATGGGGCACGGTAATAACAATATGGGGGCAATAGGGGCACAACAATATTAATAAGGGGTATAACTAAAATAGTAATGGGATAATCACTAGTATTATAGGGACCCAACATGCCCCTCTCCTTCAAAAAAGTGTTGTCCTCAATGCTTGAGTAGTTCTGGATACTTCTGTATAAAATTCTCATCCTCCCATGTGGAATCTTCAGCGGATAAGTTCTTCCACTTGATAAGATACTCTGAAATTGATCGATTTCGTAGCTGTCGAGTTCTTGTTTCTGTGACTGCTTCCGGTTCCAATATAATTTTTCCTTCCTCGTCAAGTTCTGGAAATATTGTTTGAACTGGGAGCTTGTCACCTATAACCTTCTTTAAACATGAAACATGGAAAACTGGGTGCAATCGAGAAGCTGCAGGAAGCTCCAATTTGTATGCCATAGTACCAATCTTTTGCAACACCTTGTACGGACCATAATACTTTGGTGATAATTTATTATCCTTCTTAGCTTGCTTGAGGGAAATTTGCTTATATGGTTGTAGCCGTAGGAATACCCAATCACCTACATCAAAACTTCTTTCATAGCGATGTTGATCTGCCTATTGTTTCATTCTATTATGTGCCAACACGAGGTTATCCTTTAAGAGTTGGAGGACTTTTTGTTGATGTTCGATGTGATGTTCCACTGCCTGAACCTTAGAATTTTCTTTTAAATATGATGTGATGGATGGTGGTTGATACCCATAAAGTGCCATAAATGGGGTCATTTTTGTTGCTGTATGGAAGGAAGTGTTATACCACCATTCAGCAAGAGGCAACCATTTGACCCATTGTGTTTGTTTATCAGATACAAAGCAACGAAGATATCCTTCCAAACATTTGTTTACTATCTCGGTTTTCCCATCAGATTGAGGATGATAAGATAAGCTATGAGCTAACTAAGTACCAAGACAAGAAAATAATTCTGTCTAATAATTTCCAGTGAAAATGGGATCTCTGTCACTTACAATAATCTTTGGGTTTCCATGTAGATTTTGAATTGTTTCCATAAATGTAGTAGAAACTGTATTGGCTTTAAATGGATGTGATAATGCATAAAAGTGTGCATACTTGGTAAGTCTGTCAACTACCACCATGATGACACTCTTTCCCTCAGACTTGGGTAAACCTGTGATAAAATCCATTGGAACCTCCTCCCAACGTTGGCTTGGAATGGATAAAGGTTGTAATAGACCCGGTGTATTAATTGTTTCAACTTTATTTTGTTGGCAAACCAAACATTCCGCCACAAACTTTTGAATATCTGATTTAAGGCCATCCCAAAAAAATCCTTCTTAACCCTGTGGTAAGTTTTTAAAAATCCTAAGTGCCCTCCTAATGGAGAAGCGTCCAATTCCATGTATCAGACGTACTGGAATCTTGTTGTAACTTTCGAATAAGTGCGCACACTTCTTCGTCATTATTCCATTCCTCCCTTGCTTCGTTTATCCAATTTGGTTGGATAATAGAAATGGTGCACAACAATGCTTCCACATCCTCATCCTTTCTTGAGAGTGCATCTGGCACCACATTTTGCTTCCCTTTTTTGTAGATGATTTCAAAGTCATAACCCAACATCTTTGTGACCCACTTTTGTTTCTCTTCAGAGGATAATCTTTTTTCTAAAAAGTATTTAAGGCTATCATGATCCGGTTTTACCTTGAAGTGTCTTCCCATTAGGTAGGGTCGCCATTTCTTAAGTGCATGGAGTATTGCCAACATTTCCTTCTCATAAATAGCTTTGCGTAAAAACTTTCCCTTGATTGGATGACTTTCAAAAGTAATGGATCTTTCATCCTGCATTAGAACAGCACCAATTCCATTTCCTGAAGCATCACATTCCATAATAAAGGTTTTTGTGAAGTCCGGTGTAGCTAAGACCGGTGCTTGGCACATTGCCTCTTTAAGATGTTCAAAGGCCTTTGCTGCTTCCAGAGTCCATGAAAATGCATCTTTCTTCAATAATGTTGTTAGAGGTGCTGCTATTCTCCCATAATTCTTAAAAAACTTGCGATAATACCATGTCAACCAGAGAAATCCTCGCAGATGCTTTATGGATGTGGATATTTTCCATTCCTTAATGGCTTTAATTTTGCTAGGGTCTACCTTAACTCCTTCATGAGATACAATATGACCCAGATATTCCACCTCCTGGACTCCAAAGAAACATTTGGATCTTTTTGCATATACTTGTTTCTCCTCCAATAGTTGTAGCACCCTGTCAACATGTTCAACATGATCCTTCCAAGACTTGTTGTAGATTAGTATATCATCAAAAAATACTAACACAAATTTTCTAAGGAATGGTTTGAAAATTGAATTCATCAAACCTTGAAATGTTGAAGGTGCATTGGTAAGGCCAAAAGGCATGACCAAAAATTCATAATGACCCTCATGAGTTCTAAATGCTGTTTTCGGAATGTCTTCAGTCTTCATTCTGATTTGATGATATCCTGAATGAAGATCCAAATTTGTGAAGTAAATTGATCCATGCAATTCATCCAGTAATTCATCAATGACAGGAATGGGGAACTTATCTTTAATAGTGAGCTTGTTGAGCTCCCTATAATCCAGACACATGTGCCATGATCCATCCTTCTTGTGCACCAATACTACTGGAGCAGAGAAAGAACTTTGACTCAGTTGAATTATACCAACCTCTAGCATTTCTGCAACCATACGTTCAATTTCACTCTTTTGGACATAGGGATATCTGTATGGCCTGATGTTTGGAGGAACACTTCCTGGAATCAGATGAATAGTATGATCATGATCACGCATAGGTGGGAGACCTTTGGGAGTCTCAAATACCTTGGAATGATTGTCCAGGACTTTTTGGAGATCTGGAGAAATAGATGATTCCAATGTGGAAACATCTAGCGAACATAATTGTGCAATTACACCTCTTTGTTCTTTTTTTAGAAGCTTTGTCATACCATTAGAGCTGATTATCTTTCATGGTTTCCCTGCAATACCCCTTAATTCTACTTCCTTTCCTTCCGTAGAAAATTTGATGAAACGTTCTTGAAAATTAAAAGCTATTGTACCCAAGGATTGTAGCCATTAGACTCCTAGTACAACATCAGCACCTCCCATTGGAATGGAAAGCATTGGGCTAGTCAATACATATTCTCCCATGGATAGCTTGATATTATGGCACTTTCCAGAGCAATTTATTGTTCCTCCATTTGCAATCATCACTTGACACTCTGGTGCTGGATATAGGTAGCAATTCAATTCTTTTGCTACCTTACAATGAATAAAATTGTGGGTGCTTCCTGAATCAATCAACACTATTACCTTTTTCTTCTTGATTTGTCCTTCTATCTTGATGGTTTGAGGAGTGGTAATTCCCGCCAATGCATTACAAGATATGGTCGGATTTATTTGTTCTTCATCTAGGCTTTGTTCCTGGAGTATATCCTCTTCTTTTGACCTTCTTGCTTCTTTCCTTCTTCCTCTTCACAATCTATGTAGAATAATTTATTCTCAGCACACTTATGACCTTTAGTGTATTTTCTATCACAACTATAATAAAGCCCTTTTGCTCTTTTTTCTTCCAATTGTTGTGGTGTCAACCTTATAGGTTGTGGAAGACTAGGGGCAACAACACTTCCGTCTTTATAGTTGTGAGTGGTATGCTTCCTAGTTGCCATAATTTTGCTTTCCATTTTTCTTGCTAACCTGAATGCCTTCTCTAATGAATCAGGTTCCCAAAGGCGAACATCATGTTGGATATTATCCTTTAAAGACCTTATGACTTTTTGTTTGAGACTGATTAATTGGCTAAAAAAAAATTTGCTTTTTGTATCCTCATAATGTGCTATCAATTCTTCCGTAAAAATTGCCCAAGTGATAAATTGTTTACGAGAGCAAATCCATTGATACCATACAAACTGATTTGGTTCCAAATATAAAGTTGCCATACATACCTTTTGTGTGTTTTGCACATTATTGAGATCGAAGAATTGCTCCATCTATAATATCCATGTGGCGAGATCCTTGCCATCAAACTTCCTCATATCGATTTTTGGAATATGGTGAGACTTCGATCCAACATTAGAGTCTATGGAATCATGATTAACATTTCTTTTGTTCTCATCATAAGTTTCCTTTAGTACCCTTTCACCATTAGTGACCATTTCTTGTAGCAACTTATTCATATTTATCTTCAATTCTTCCATCTTATCATCCATGCCATCGATTTTAGCGTCTATGCCATTCACCTTAGCTTCCATGCCATCCATCTTAGCTTCTACGCCTTTCTTTAAACAATCCATCTTAGCTTCTACACCTTTCTTTGTACCATCCATCTTAGCTTCTACATCTTTCCTTAAACCATCCATCTTAGATTTTGTTGCTTTTTGTGCAAGTGACACTTGTTGCACTTGTTCTTGTAATTTTGATATATCATATAACATTTCTTCTTCTTCTTCATGAGTCATGCTAGAGCTTTCAGGATCCTTACTAGGTGTTTGCATTTTCTTTCCTCGGGGCATCAGTTACTGATAATAATGCTCTACTAGCCCTTTGAATTCCTGCAAAATAATTTTTCAAACCACTCTTAAGCAAAAATTTAAAAGAATCTACACACCTTTTTTTCACTTTGTAGGAGCTCGATATTGCCTCTGATGTATCTCTGTACTTTCAGATCATGCAGTTCTGAAATTGCAACCTGTGGTAGCCCTCTGTGTCCTCTTTCCAATGCCACCAATCTGATCCAATTTGGATTCTCCAAGGAAGACTTATGTGAAATATCCCACAGTGACCTGATTATAGACTAGTTCAATAGAGTGAACTTGTATGACGTGCCACGAGTCACTGTTTCGTCCTTTGGTTCTGAAAAACATACACAAGAAACTACAGTCCATCCTCTTTCTGCACCTTCTTACGAAATTTCAATCCAATGCTCAGGGAAAAAGTTATGATGATTTTCCCCAGGTCACCTGTTTGGAATGTAATTCAGGAGTCTGTAAAAAGACCCAACTTCCTCAGATCATATCTCCACAAATGTAGCGCCAAAAGCTCTGAAATTCGGACCCGAGATTCAGCACGATGTCTTCTCAAATGGGTTTTTTTTAGCTTCTGAAACATCACAGAAAAAAGTTATAGCGAAAATGCCACGATGAGTTGTTTGGAGCAGCGAAACCCTAGAATCCAAAGCTTTCATACCAAATGTTATGAAACCAGCTCAAGAAAAGATATAAAAGATAGATCTACGCCTTAGAATTCAACCTCTTCGAGGGGGAAACCTCCTTTACATTACATAAATGAACAATTCTTGGATGATTCAAATGACAAAACCTCCTTTCTATATATAGGAGTCTAAGGAGTCACAATATAACCCAGCCGACCTAACAATAATAATATAAAGCCACAAAAATAACAATAGAGGGATTCTATGGGGCACAGTAATAACAATATGGGGGCAATAGGGGCACAACAATATTAATAAGGGGTATAACTACAATAGTAATGGGGTAATCACTAGTATTATAGGGACCCAACAACATGCATATACCAAGTATGCCAAAAATAGTGAGGAAAACATACATGCAACTCATTACCTGCAAGAAAAATTGTTGTAGTTGTTGATACTGATTCCCTCTTGCACTTTCCTTCTCCTCCTATGCCTTCTTTCTCCAAAAATCCAAGTATGCTACACCCTCTAGGAGTGCTCCAAGAAAACTCTAAGTATCCAATGGTATGAGAGAGAGAGTATAATGAGGGAGCTCCAAAACTGAACTGACAAAAGGTTACCAACTGATCCTCACAGGAATTTTTGTCAATGAGGCCTCTATTTTCTTCATTTTCCATTATTTTCCTTGATTTTCCTCCTCACATGTAACCGATGAACTTTCGCCCCCCTTTTCTCCTAATTTCCCTTATTTTTGTAAATAAATGTGCCAAAAATTCCATTTTGCCTTTCCAAATCCTTAGCCATTTCCTTTGCCAATTTCCTTAGCCATTAATCAATCACAAGTGATCCCCATCACTAGGAATTTTCCCAACATTCATCATGGAATAAATATACCGTCAACCGTGGTTATTATTTTTTCCTTTATTAAATTTTATTACATGGAATTTTCACTAGGGCTGTTACAGAACCCTCCCCCTTGGGGGAACACCATCCTCGGTGTTCAACAACACCTATAACCACAAAAATGCATTAAGCAAAATATATTGTCGATGGAGCTTTATAACTTGCTCCATGCAATATTTACAATGATCAACCTATTGAGAAGCAGACCAACATGAAAACATAACAACATAACATCATAATGACATGAAACCCATACTGCTTATTGGAGCTTTATAACATAGCTCATGGTAGCATTTACATCCATGTACATATTTACATATAAAAACATCACCAAAACATATACCAAAACGTATACCAAGACATATACCAAAACACCATACCAAAACTGCTTTTCCTTAGCTGATAAATAAGGAAGGCTACATAGCCCGCATCTGATCTGTCATCTCCCATGTAGCTTCATCTGGCCCAAAGTGCTTCCATTGCACCTTAACCTTATTGATTGATCGGTTCCAGAGCATGAATACATTTTTCATCAATATACACTGAGGGGCCGTCTAGAATTCTCCATCTGGTTCCACCTAAAATTTCACTGTTGGAGGCAGTGTAATTTGATAGGCTACTAGACCAATCCTCTCAATCATACTGAAGGGTCAACAAAATCAGGGTTATAAATTAGCACATGATCTAATTTGTAAGGAGCTCTTCTTTGGTTTGATGTGCAAGTACACCTATTCCCCAACCTGGAACTCCTTGAACAACCTATTCCGATTTTCATAGCTCTTATGCCTATCATGTGCTACCTTTATATTTTTCTTGAATACATACATTTCTTGTTCCATGTCTACCAACATGTCTAGTCCGATCAACACCCTATTAACTGGATCACTCCAACTGATGGGAGTATTTCAACTTCGCCCATACAATCCCTCAAACAGACTCATCCTCAAATATTCATGATACCCATTGTTTTATCGAACTCTACCAGTGGAAGGTACTCTTTCCACTGTCATTGTAAGTGCATTACATACATCCTCAACATGTCCTCCAATATCCTGTTGACCCTCTCTATGTGTCCATCTGTCTGCAAATGTTAAGCTGCACTGAAGGCCAACTCTGTGCCCAAACCTGGAAATAACACCTTCCAAAACTTGGAAGTGAACTTTTCATGCCTATATGACACAATATTCTTCGTAACACCATGCAATATAACCACATATTTGATGAATACCTGTGATACATCGCTATCTAAGAATGTAGACTTCACTAGAATGAAGTGTGCAACCTTTGCCAAGATATCCATAATAACCATGATGGAATCATCCTATCTCACTATCCTCGACAATCTTGTGATGAATTCCATGGAAATGACCTCCCATTTCCATTGTGGAATCACAATCAGTTGTAGAACTCCACCTGGATGCTTACACTCAACCTTCACACACTGACAATCGAAACACCTAGCCACAAACTCTGCTAAATCCTTCTTCAGGTTTGGCCAATAATAAAATTTCTTCATTGTTGTCAATGTCTTTTGATAACCTGGGTGGCCTAAATAAGGTTTCACATGAAACTCCCTCAAGATCACTTCTTGAGATCACTGCTATCTGGAACATACATCATGTCTCTGAACCTAACCAATCGATCTACTGTAAGGAAATATTCCACATCCTATGAACCTGCACCTATACCTGCACCTATACCTGTACCTATACCATTACCTATACATGTACTGTCACATGTACCTATACATGTACTATCACTTGTACCTATACCTATACTATCACATGTACCTATACATGTACTATCACATGTACCTATACCTATACTATCACATGTACCTGTATCAGTACTCTGTTGCAACCTATGAATAATATCCATATATATGACATCCTGCTGACTTGCTTGTAGGATACTATCTTGTAAGTCGGTCCCATAGTAGATCATAGCTTCTGGGTGATTTACCTATATCTGCCTGCTAAGAGCATCTACCACTTTGTTCTCTTTACCTTTGATATACTTGATATCAAAATCAAAGTCACCGATTGTAGCCAACCATAGAGACTACCTACCATTCAGATTCAGTTGGTCAAATTGATACCATAACCCACTGTGATCACTCATCAACGTAAACCTCCTGCCCAGAAGAGAGTGTCTACACATCTCCAATGCATGTATAATTGCTGCCAACTCAAGATAATGTGTGGGGCATGTCTGCTCGTGCTCATTCAGTTTTCACAACTCATAGCATACCACCTATCCATCATGTATAAGGACTCCACCAAGTCCTTTCTTGCAAGCATATGTGCATACTACAAACTCTTTGTCTAGATTTGCAATATTTAACACTGGTGCATGTGTCAACAACTGCTTGAGCTACTCAAAACTAGTGTCGCACTCCTCTGTCCATTCAAACTTCTTACCCTTTCTCTATAACGATGTGATAGGATAAGTGATCTATGAGTAGTTCCTGATGAACCTCCAGTAATAAACTGTGAATCCCATGAGAGATCTCACCTCATCTACATTCCCTGCAGCTACCCACTCCATGATGGCCCTTATCTTTTCTAGATCTACTGTAATTCCCTCCTTGGAGACAACATGTCCCAAGTAGTGTGCCTTGGTCTGAAAGAAACTACACTTGTTGAGATTAGCATACAACTGATGCTCTCTCAAAAACCTCAACATTGTTGCTAAATTCTCGTCATGCTCTTCCTCATTTTTAGAATATACCAATATGTCATCAATGAACACAATAACAAACTTATCTAAATATGGAAGCAACACACTATTCGTCAAGCACATAAATGTACCTGGAGAATTATTCAAACTGAATGGAACTACAACAAACTCATAATGTCCATACTTGGTCTGGAAAGTTGTTTTGTAAATGTCCTCCTCTTTGATGCATACATGATGATATCCAAATCTCAGATCAATCTTTGAGAACACTTCTTCTCCCTTCAACTAATTGAACAAGTCATCAATCCTCGATAACAAATACCTTTTCTTGATGGTCACTTTATTCAATTGCCTGTAGTCAATGCACAATATGAGATTATGATCCTTCTTCTTCACAAACAATACTAGTGCACCCCATTGTGATACACTTGGCCTAATGTATCCCTTGTCCAACATTTCCTTCAACTATAGCGTCAACTCTACCAACTCAGGTGTGCTCATCTTGTAAGGTGATTTTGATGCTGGAGCTACCCCTGACACTAACTCAATAGAAAGGTATACCTCCCTGCGTGGTGGCAACTCAGTAATATCACAAGAAATAAATCTTGAAATTGTTGTCGAACTGGGTACCTTCTCAACACATCTGCATCCTCAACTTCCTTACCCTTGTCACTAGAAATGTGTACTACAAATAACACACACCCTTTCTTGCAACTACACTTTGCCTGCATAGTTGTCACCATCCTAACTGATGTGGCTTTCTTCTTTCCCTGTAAGAATCTTGGTTCTCCATTGTCATCCAAGCACTTAATGGCCTTTTCATAGCAATGCACCTTGGTTCTATGAAGGTACAACCAATCCATGCCCAACAACATACTGTATGATCCCAATGGTGAAGTCTTACCCACTTCAAATCAAATGCACAAGCTCTTACCCATTGGTGAACTCGCTTCTTTATACCTATAGCCAAATGCACTAACCAAGATTATGCATGCAATTCCTTATTCAAACCACACTTATCCACTAATTCAGGACTAACATAGCTATAATTAGATCCAGGGTCAATCAAAATAGAAATAACTTAATCACAAAGCTTACCATCCAACTCAATGATAGATACTTGATGGTCTACCTGTTTGTTATCCAATGCTACATAAATACGAGTAATACTCTAACCAACATCCCCAACAATCGATGCATCCTATGAATTATATATCTTAGGCCTACCACCCTGATTCTGCAGACAATCTCTCCTGCGGTGATCTTTGCCACAAGTCCAACACTTTATATACTTCCACCCTGCATCCTTATTCTGCTCCTCAGATTGATGTCCCTTTCCTCTATATGATGCATTGAAATTCTTAGATGGTGCTGCATTCTCTTTATTAAGTGTACCCTGAGGTCTTGCTCACGTTCTGTCCCATTTTCCTTTGTTATTTATATTACCTTTCCAGTCTAGCCTAGTCTTAGATTTGTGCTTCGATTATTCATAGAAATGCCTTAACTTTTGAATGGTCTCCTCTAATGATTTAGGCTCATCGAACTCAATTCTGTCTTTGAATGCAATCGGTAATCCACTAATGAGCCTATGAATCTTGTTCTTTTCCTCTCTGAGGTAAGGAAGATAGCTCAGTAATTCCATGAACCTTCTAGTGTACTCATCATCTGTCATCAATCCCATATTTAGCTCATAGAATTATTTTGTCCAGTCATCAAATTATCTCTTTGATAGGTATTTCTTCTTAAATAACTTGATCAAACTCACTCAAATTCAAGTCTTCCTCATTAATACATCTGACAATATTCACATATTCCCACCAAATATCTTCTTTGTCTTTGAGATTGAATGTAGCTATTCTGGTTTTCATGTTCTCTGAGTAATCATGCAACTTGAAGAATTTTCTCATACCAAGAAACCATGCCTCTGCATCTTGTGATTTCTTCATCTCTCCATCAAATGTAGGTGGCTTTGCTTTCTTAAAGTCTTCCAGAAAATATCCCCTCTCACTCTTGTAAGGATGATAATGATTATGATCATATTGCCTTTCTGAATCCGAAGTACAATAATACATGTGTCTATCCCTTCTCCTATCTGGATTTTCAAACAATCTTCCATCTCTAACCATGTCATCGCTATCTGACCTATGACCACCACGTGACCTACGACCATATGCCCCATTAGTTTTTTACTCATGTTCGTAGCTAATCCGACGTGGTCCCTATCACTACAAATCTAACAAAATCTGAAGTATCACTGTGTTTACCTCTTCTTGTTTCTCTTGTGCCTGCATGATTATGTCATTATCTACCTTACCACTCCTTATTTCTTCCTTTAAGCTTCTCAATGTATCTTCTAAATCAAAATAATTCCCAAGACCATACTGCTCTTTTGATTAATAGGGAGAGTCTTTGTAGTCTACCATATTGCTAGCCATTTGATATTTCTTCCTGCAAGGTATATCATGTCAGCTAAACCAAATCACAATAAACCAACATACCTTAGTATAGCTCTAGGAGGATACCTTGTCTTCAAAATCAACCAATCAACATGATACATTTATAACATAATCATGAAAACATATAGAAACATAACACATAAGCATGCAACCATGCAACCATCATTCTAGCTAGAGTCTAGTCATCAATGCATGACCTTATTAACAATACATACCACGACCACACGCATGGAAACCATCATTACATCACTATACACTTGAACACATGAAAAAATGAACATGGATAAGAAATGTATAACCAACTCACACAGGCATAAACACATATGATCAAGCATGAATGAACGACACTTGAAACCAAAACTACAAGAATGATGCATGCAACCAAGCATACAAGAATGCAACCAAACATTAAAGAATGTAACCAAACATACAATATTGATACATGTAAGTGCCATATCGCAACATGTAACCAGTCATACACTCACAATGATGCATTCCAAAATAAAAACATCAACTTCCACATGAATACATCACTACAACCATGATCAACATCATGCAAATGCAGCAAGCACATGAAATCCAAGTGTAAGAGACACACATGCAACCGACATGCATGCATGACCCACACACAACCCATCTAGTTCGAGTGGTCAGCCATGCTATGATACCACTCTGTAACACCCTCCTACCACATGTACCCGGCCATCCAGGGTAAACTTGCAACAAGTGGCCACTATGATAATGATTTAACCTCCTAAGTTACATTAAGAAATTTGAACTAACAGAAAAACACCATACAAACATTCAACATCAGCATTAGGACCCAACCCAACCTTGTTGCCAATCAACCCCTAAGTCCAACTGATATTTTGGACCAATTGACCTTTGGATGCTCTCATTCTATGGGCATGCCAACGTCCAAGGACCTTTGGACGCTCTCACACGCCTACAAGCTAGCGTCTAGGGACTATTTTTCATAGTGTTGTGCCAGCATCCCCAGGATTTGAGCCACTCTTTTAGGACTAGAGCCTAGGTCACTGCCAGAATTGAATGGAATCTTTAGAACTATAAAATAACAAGGAAATGACAATATAAATGCATTCACTTGAATGAGACCTTGACTGGAACCCTACTATCCAAGATAGGAATTTCGTCAAAAATATCACGAATATGTAATCTACAGGTGTGAATAACATATATGAGCATAGGGGTCTCATACTTAGCTGAGAATCACTAAGAAGCATTGATGCCTCAACACATCAACTTTCATTTCATTTGTTAGATCATAAATACATTTTTCATTCAGTTACCAGTAAAAACATGATGAAATCCATACATAAATTTTGTCATCAAACATGTATATATAACCAACATAATAGCAACAAAAATACCAATGAAATCACAGCCATATGATCTGCATATAAACTAGTATAATACTCATATAAATACAAGGATAAATAACCTCACCTTGATCATCCAAAATCCAAACCTGGCATGGGACTTCCATGTTCCACCCGATCGTAGAATGGCTGAGCCAAATCTCTCTTCAATCATTCACCCCCATGCCATATTTCAAGCATGAATATGGGATCTCATAGAACACATCAATCCAAAACCATCAAACATTGATTCCACCTCAACCCATCAAATAGTGATTCCATCTCATGGTCAGACATCACAAAAACCATCGTCAGATTGGTCTCCATCCAAGCCTTCCAGGGCTTCCAGAGTGTTTGTTCCAACCAAGGCTTCCAGAGGCCATCTACCTCAACCCATCAAATAGTGATTCCACCTCATGGTCAGCCATCACCAAAACCATCCTCAAATTACTCTCCATCCAAGCCTTCCAGGGCTTCCAGAGGCCATCCACCTCAACCCATCAAACAATGATTCCACCTCATGGTTGGACATCACCAAAACCATCGTTAGATTGGTTTCCGTTCAAGCATTCTAGGGCTTCTACAGTGTTTTTTCCAACCAAGGCTTCTTCAATGGTAGAGCACATTGAGGACTTCCAAAAATTGAATATAAGGGTAAATGATATTCCAAAGAAGCAAACGATTTATGTCTTCATGGGGACTTTAAAGGATAACATTCAACATGAAGTTCGTCTTTGGGAACCTGGTTCATTGGAGAAGGAATTTAGGTTGGCCAGAAAAATTGAAAGAGGAATTATGGAAACAAGGAATCCTACCACTCACAACTATAAATATGGAAGTGTTTTTTCTCCTAGCCTTCCACAACCTACAAGGTTTACACCACAACAATTGGAAGAAAATGGAGCAAAAGGGAGTTGTTACAATTGTGATAGAAAATACATTAAAGGTTCAAGCAGTGAAATATCAGGTAGAAAAGGATCAATAAATGTCAAAATAAAAGGATACTCATCAGGAACCAACCTCAAAGAAAGAAGAAATGAATCCAACCATATATTGTAATGCATTGGCCAGAATTACCACTCCTCAAACTATAAAGATAGAAGGACATATCAAGAAGAAAAAGGTAATAGTGTTGATTGATTCAGGTAGTACCCATAATTTTATTCACTATAAGATAGACAAGGAATTGAATTGCTTCCTATATCCAACAACAGAATGTCAAGTGACGGTTGCAAGTGAAGGAATCATAAATTGCTCTAGAAAGTGCCATAATATCAAGATATCCATGGGATAATATGTTTTGAATAGTTCAATGCTTTCCATTCCAATGGGTGGTGTTGATGTTGTACTAGGAGTCCAATGGTTACAATCCTTAAGTACAATAGCTTTTAATTTTCAAGAAATTTTCATGAATTTTTCTTCGGAAGGAAATGAAGTTGGATTAAGGGGTATCACAGGGAAACCTGGAAAGATAATCAACTCTAACAGAATGACAAATCTTCTAAAGAAAGAGCAAAGAGGCGTAATTGCACAATTATGTTCGCTAGAGGTTCCCACATCGAAATCATCTATTTCTCCATATCTCCAAAGAGTCTTGGACAATCATTCCAAGGTATTTGAGACTCCCAAAGGCCTTCCACCTATTTTTGATCATGATCATGCTATTCATTTTCCAGGAAGTGTTCCTCCAAACATCATGCCTTACATATATCCCTTTGCACAAAAGAGTGAAATTGAACGTATCGTTGCAGAAATGCTAGAGGTTGGTATAATTCAACCAGTCAAAGTTCTTTCTCTACTCTAGTAGTATTGGTGCGCGAGAAGGATGGATCATGGCACATGTGTCTGGATTATAGAGAGCTCAACAATCTCACTATTAAATATAAATTTCCCATTCCTCTCATTAATGAATTATTGGATGAATTGCATGGAGAAATTTACTTCAACAAGTTGGACCTTCATGCAGGATATCATCAAATTAGAATGAAGGCTAAAGACATTCCGAAAACAACATTTAGAACTCATGAGGGTCATTATGAATTTTTGGTCATGCCTTTTTGCCTTACCAATGCACCTTCTACATTCCAAGGTTTGATGAATTCCATTTTCAAACCCTTCCTTAGAAAATTTGTGTTAGTATTTTTTGATGATATACTAATCTACAACAAGTATTGGAAGGATCATGTTCAACATGTTGATAGAGTGCTCACACTATTGAAAGAGAAACAATTATATGCAAAAACCTCCAAATGTTTCTTTGGAGTACAAGAGGTGGAATACTTGGGTCATATTGTATCTCATGAAGGTGTTAAGGTAGACCCTCAACAACAACAAGTTCTCCAACTCTTAAAGAATAACCTCACTTTGGCATAGAATCGAATGAAACAACAGGCATATCAACATCACATCGAAAGAAGTTTTGATATAGACGACTGGGTATTTTTATGAATACAACCATACAAAAAAATGTCCCTCAAGCAAGCTAATAAGGATAATAAATTATCACAAAAGTACTATGGTCCTTACAAGGCATTGCAAAATATTGGTGCTATGGCATACAAATTGGAGCTTCCTACATCTTCCCGAGTGCCCCCAGTTTTCCATGTTTCATGCTTAAAGAAGTTTATAAGTGACAAGCTCCTAGTTCAAACAATATTGTTGGAACTTGAAGAGGAAGGAAAAACCATATTCAAACCTAAAGTATTCACGGAAATAAGAAACTGACAGCTATGAAATCGATCAATTTCATAGTATCTCATCAAGTGGAAGAACTTACCTGCTGAAGATTCCACATGGAAGGACGAGAATTTTATACAGAAGCATCTAGAACTACTCAAGCATTGAGGACAACACTTTTTGAAGGAGAGGGGCATGTTAGGTCCCTATACTACTAGTGTAACCCCTTATTATTATTAGTGAAACCCCCTTATTATACTGTTGTGCCCATGTAGTCCCCATATTGTTATTATTGTGCCCCATAGAAGCCCACTATTGTTATTGTTGTGCCCTTACATTATTATTGTTATGCCGGCTCTGATTACATTATGACCCTTTAGACTCCTATATATAGAAAGGAGGTCTTGTCATTTGTACCATCCAAGAATTTTTCATTTGTGTAATGTAAAGGAGCTTACCCCCTTGAAGAGGCTTATTTCTAATGCATTGATCTATCTTTTCTATCTTTTTGTCAGCTAGTTTCATAACAACTAGTATTTGAACCCACAGTTGTCGTAGGGCTTCTAGAGTGTTTATCCAAGTAGGGCTTTCAAGACTAGTAACTCAACCCACCAAGGGCTTCCAAAGCATTTGTCCAACCAAGGCTTCCAGGACTAGTATCTCAACCGAAGTTGTTACAGGGCTTCTAGAGTGTTTTTCCTTAGCCATTTATCAATCAAAAGTGATCCCCATCACTAGGATTTTTCCCAACATTAATCTTAGAATAATTGTCCCATCAACCATGGTTATAATTTTTGCCTTTATTAAATTTTATTACATGGAATTTTCACCAGGGTTGTTACAAACTTCATCTTTATCATTCCTTTGTCTCTGAACTACTATACCTTTGACCAAACACTCAGTCACATGTAAAAATATCCTTTTGACATCTTCATTTAGTAGGTTTCCATCAAAAAATAACACATCAAGTAGGTTGCCATCAAGGACAACACATTAGTCATAATGCCAAAAATCTCCCCCTTTGGACTTGATGGAAACCACTTTAGTGTTTGATCACCACTACCTATAGATACCTTTAAGACACATCAGGCTAAGCACCAAGATTTTCAAACACCAAGTTACTCTCCCCCTTTGACATCAAGGGAAAAGGGCTAGCCAGTGCTGAATGAAGGCTTATCTCTTGAGCGCTATAGATCTAAACTACTGAGTATGAACATTGAATACTATCCATGCTGCCCCTGAGCACATGCTAAAATTTTGAAGGATGCACAATGAAGTCGATGACTCTATGACTCAATTGAATATGACTTTTCCTATCATCAAGGAGTCAAACTTACATCAATCATACAATCACAGTGGGGTTACATTTTTTACTTCATTATTACATCAACCACACAATCACAGTGGGGTTACAAATTACATCACATGCCCAAAAAGATGGGATTACATGACTTGACCACAATAGTCCATATATGACTGAATTTTAAAATTATTACATCATAGATTTTTACATGACCTTTACATCAAATGACTAATATGATATTTATAATCAAGATAAAAGACCTCAATAACACTGTGATATTCATCAACAACTATCATATACCTTATAGGATATGCACCATAAGCATCTATTAGTAGCAACATGAACAACAACATGCACTTTTTCATCATTAATCAAGAACTTCAGCAACATAAGAAACATCACCATTGATAAGCATCATTATGTATCAAGGAATTCTAAAGCAAAGATAATGCCAACAATGCATTATTAGAAGCATAGAAAATGCTCCCCCTAAACCTGTGCCATATCTGCAAATAGTACTCAACCAATTCCAGAACCAACAAGAAAAATTGGAGCTTGTTTCTTCATCATAACAAAATATACATGATTGTTTAGATCAAAACCTGTGTATATACACAAATAGTATTCATAAGATCCGCGTACAAAAAGTAAAATACTGAAACTTCTTAACTTCATAACCCCCTGAGCCTGTACTATATGTACCAATTCATTGTTATGACATCAGATGCACTGTCAGTAATGCAAGCAATCATGAATATTAAAAAAACATGGGAGTCATCATCAAGACACATATGTATTACTCCCCCTAAACTTGAAGGATCAACAGAGTGATGAAGCAAAGACCATTCCTAATTTATGTATGAGATATTCAAATGCATCATGTGAAAGTAGTTTTGTAAATATGTCAGCAACTTGTTCTTTTGAGGGAACATATTCCAGTTTGACCTTTTGTTCAAGCACATGTTCTCTTAGAAAATGATATTTAATTGGAATATGCTTGGTCTTGGAGTGCATAACCATATTTTTCGAAATACTAATGGCACTTGTATTATCACATAGAATGGAAATGGGTGGAAAACAATTGATTTGAACATCCTGTAATTTTTTCATCATCGAGAGAAGTTGTGTGCAGCAATATGCAACAACAACATATTTTGCTTCTACAGTAGATAACACAAGTGAGCTTATTCTTTTTCTTTTTTCTTTTTTCTTTCTGTTGAACCATGATACCAAGTAGGGACCCATATAAAATGCTCCTACACTAGTGCTTTTTCTATCATCAACGTTTCCTACCCAATATGCATCTGTATAAGCATGAATAGTCAAGTCTGCATCTTTGGGATACCATAAACCAAAGTATTGAATGCCTTGTAGATATGTGAATATTATTTTCACTGCCTTAAGATGAGTTTCCTTTGGATTATCTTGGAATCATCCAACAAACCCAACTGCATGCATGATATCTAGTCTTGTTCCTGTAAGATAAAGTAGAATTCTGATCATGGATATGTATTATTGTTGGTTGACTACGGGAGAATCATCGTGTGAACTGAGACTACATCCTATCACCATGGGTGTGCATACTAGTTTGTAATCTTCCATTCCATATTTCTTCATAATCTTATTTGAGGTACTTTGTTTGTGAGAGAAAGATGCCATTATTTTATTGTTGTACTTGTAAACCAAGAAAGTATGTTAGTTCACCAAGTAAAGACATTTCAAATTCTTGTTGCATGACATAAGTAAACCTTTGACTCATGGATTCTTGATTGCTACCAAAGATGATGTCATCCACATAAACAACAATAATGATTATTTTTATCATCCACCTTTATATATAGGTTGATATTTACATACCCCTTAGTGAAGTCTTGTTGTTGAAGATACCTATCAAGGTGATAATACCATGCACGAGGGGCTTGTTTTAGCCCATATAATGCCTTCTTGAGTTTGAAAACAAGCTTTCATCATTTCTTATAATAAACCCTTTAGGTTGTTCAATATATACTTCTTCTTCTAGGTTCCCATTTAAAAACGCGGATTTAACATCCATTTGATAGACTTTGAAATGATGAGAGATTGAAAAGGAAAGAAACATTCTTATGGCTTTAAGTCTGGCTAAAGGTGCAAATGTTTCTTCAAAGCCTATTCCTGCTTGTTGAGCATAACCTTTGCAAACGAGTCTTGCTTTATTTCTAATTACTTCTTCATTCTCTTTCAATTTATTTTTAAATACCCATTTTGTCCCAATAACATTCTTATCATGAGGTCTAGGTACTAGTTTCCATGAGTGATTCTTTTCTATTTGGTCAAGTTATTCATTCATAGCCTTAACCCAACATTCATATTTTCTAGCTTGATTTACATTTGTGGTTCAATTATGGATATTAAGGCTAGTTGACTAGTAGTTTCAACAATAGTTGTTCTAGTTTGTACTCCAGTTTCCTTATCACCTAGAATTTGAGATTCTAGATGATTTTTCTGAACATGCCTTGATGGAATCTTTTCTGGTGCTTCTATACTGTCACTTCCCTCATCTGATGCTTCATTGAATCTTTCTTCCAGATCCTGTTGGCTTGTTGTAGGAGTATCTTTGTCATCTGTTGGTGCTTCCTTTTTATACATGTGGATGCTTCATCAATCACAACATCAATGCATTCAACAATATTTTGAAGTCTTTTATCGTAACATTTATATCCTTTGCTTCTAGAGGAGTAGCCAAGGAAAATTCCTTCATTGGTGCTAGCTTCAAACTTTTCAAGTTTATCATCATTATTCTTTATGTAAAATTTACTTCCAAAAACTCTAAAATGCTTAACAGTTGGAGGTTTACCGTACTAAAGTTCATAAGGTGTTTTATTATTGTTCACATGGATATGAGCTTTGTTAAGAATAGGTATTGTTGTATGTTTTGCTTCACCCCAGAAGGTATGAGGTGTCCTAGACTCATCAATCATGGCACGTGCCATTTGTTGAATTGTTTTTTTCATTCTCTTTCCTACCCCATTTGGTTGAGGAGTCTTAGCTATAGATAATTGCCTCTTGATGCCATCCTATTCACAAAAGTTGAAAAAAATGTCTAATATGAATTCTCCTCCCTTGTTAGATGTGAGATATTTGATTTTCAAGTCTAACTCCTTCCCTACTAAAGCTTTGAAGACTTTAAATTTATCAAATTCTTCATCTTTATACTTTAATAAACCAATCTAGCACATTCTAGTAAAGCCATCAATAAATAAGATGAAATATTGTTCACCTCTAGGTGACCTTTTCTTCATTGGTCCACACAAATCAGTATGAATAAGGGCAAGGGGCCTATTTGCGGAACCTTTTTTGGCATTGAATTGCACCCTGGTTTGCTTACTGAATTGACATGATTTGCACACAATACTTTCTGGTAGATAGATGTTGGGCAAGTTACAAACTACTCCTAGCTTGCTTGACTTATGTATTTGAGTGAATATTAGATGTCCAAATCTTTTGTGCCAAAACCAAGCTTCTTTTGCTTTGCTTAAGTAACATTTTTCTAGACCACCTTCCAAGACATAGACATTACCTAGAGTTCTTGTTCCTTTTATTAACGTTTTTCGTGTATCGAGATTTTGGACCACACAATTCTTTGATCTGAAAACAAATTCATTCCCTTGGTCACACATCTAGCTAGCACTTAACAAGTTATGCTTCAACCCATCAACAAATAAAACATTTCTAGCTTTAACATTTTCTTTTAGCAAAACAATTCCTTTTCCTTTGATAACAGTAGGTGCATTATTTCCAAAGGTTACGTTATTTTCTTTATTTATTTAATTAAAAGACATAAACTTATCTTTATCACCTGTCATGCATTTTGAGCATCCACTATCAATGTACCACAGGTTTTCTTGATCCCCTTCATATAAATCTAGACCACAGTTCTCAGATTCGATGATCTTATTTTTCCATACATTGGATGTTGTTTCCATTTGCTTATCCTGCGGTATTGATCATCCTTTGCTCTTGTATTCAGATTCTTTATGCCAAAAGTTATTGCAGAAAGAGAATTTGGTTTCATATTCAAGAGGAGAGAAGGAATCGTAGGAGTATTTCTTTACCCCAACCTCATTCTTTTGTTTTGTTGCTTCTCTAGTCATGATAGTTTTGTAAGAAACACATTGAGAAGCCTTATGACCAAAATTGTGACAAGAGAAACATTGTCCATTAAAGTAGAAGTGTCTGGGAGTATAATACCTTCTAGTGTTGTTTTCCTTTTGATTGAACTAAGCATAGTTTATGTGGTAAGTATTTGGTCCTTTATTATTTTGCAGTAGGATGGAGTGATGTTGACTACTTCTCTTTACTGCATTGAGATAGCTTCCTATTTCTATAGAAGACTTTACAGTGTTTGATTTTTCTTCACTATATTTGAGACCTGTCTTTATAAGAGAAGAGCATTGAAATTTGATGATTTCATCTAAGGTTTCAGATCCTTTAGCAAATCTAATATTAAGACTTTTTGGTTTCTCAAGTTTTTTCCTTAGACTTACTATTTCACATTCTAGCTTCTCATTGTGCTCTTCCTTTTATTTGTTTCTTCAAAGTTTCTTTTGCTAATTTAGCTTCTTCAAAACAAATCTTAAGTTGAGATATTTCTTCAATAAAAATATCTTTTTCTTCTAGGGCATCCATGAAATTATCATCAGACTCATTACTACTTCTATCTTCAAATGCCATAAGTAATTGACATTCTTGATCAGACTCTCCTTCTTCAACATTTGAAATACCATCACTATCATTATTGCATAGATAAGGAAATGGATCACATTTAGAAAAAAGGTCCATACTTGATAATTCTTTGTTACCACCTTGTTCATTCTTTATCAATAGAAAGTGGGGTGCTCCCAAACTTGAATATTTGCTGAAATATATAACTATCACTGAATCTGATATGTCATGATCACAATTTTGTGAAACCTTCCTTTGAGTTTCTTCTTCTTTCCCATCATCTTGACGAATCTCCTTCAAGTGATCAAACTTCTTTTAAAGGACATGCTCTGATACCAATTGTTGGGAAAAATACTGGGGGGGTGAATTAGTATTTTAAAAACTTTAAACTTTTCAATTTCATATCCAAATTTATGTATGCGATTTTACTGAAAGAAACTCGTGTATTTACGTGACTATTATGTATATAACTAATGTATATCCAATAAACTTAATTTTTAGTTAATTCATCATCTATTTAACTTGAACCAGTGTATCAATACCTCACAAAACATTAGTTAAACAGTAACCATGTGAAAAAAGAACAAAATAAGCCATCACATAAGAAACACATAAGCACACATGAACACCAGGATTTTTAGGTGGAAACCCAATGTGGGAAAAAATCACCGCTACTGTCATCTCTGTCTTCATCTTATATTATAAAGAAAACATCTTACAATATTGTACTGGCACAAACTCATACCAGCACATAGGCACCCACCTGCAGAAGGCTACAACCTTCTCTTGTTCTCCAGCACCCACTAGAAGGGAGCTCTAACCCCCTAATCTCATTTACCAGCAGCCACCGGAAGGGAGCTCCTACCCCCTGATCTAATTTTCCAGCTACCACTGGAAGAAATCTTTGATGTGGTGAGCATGGAAGGAAGGATCCCATGGTGTGGCAATCAATGTTATGTTGTGGAGGAGGCCCATGGCTCTCAACACTCACCCAACAAGTGAAATCATGACCCTCTAAAGGGCTTGGATCCCATATAGGGAGACCAAACCTCAAGATGAAGAACCACTTGTACTACTGTATAAGATCCAATGTGTCCCCTCACCTTCCAGTACAACAATTCATTAGTCCAAATTGAGAAAATGAGTTTACAAATAATGGAACTAGGTGGGCACTTCGTAGTGGCATGCCCTTCCATAATGGGCTTTACAATGTACACGTGTCTCTGGGATCAATAAAGAGGTTAATAAAGGACCATATTAGGTGGTTTAAAGAGGTTAATAAAGGGCCATATTAGGGGGTGACAAGTCCATGGTACATCCGTTATTTGGTAGGTGTCATATGAAATAATGATGGAATGGAGTAGGGAAACAAGGAAGGCTCCAAGCCACATGCCATGGTACAAGGGTAGATATAATTAGGGAGGCCCACACTCGGGGTGTATAGACATATGAGGAAGTAATTGTGGTACATGAGTTACCTTGGCCTTTGTTTTTCCACCCTTCTTCATATACCTTTTTACTTTTATTGACTTTTCTTTATTTTAACTACTTGGGGCTCCAGGGAATGAGAGCATGATGTGAATGATATAACAGCTAATACCCCCTTAGGGTAGGGCATTTCATCAACTACCAAGGGTTGTGACAATCATGGGTTACTTAATGATGCAGGGGGCTCACATAAGGGCCCCTAGGAACAAGGGCGATGACCATAATTATAGGGGTAAAGCTCATGTTTGTCTTTTTCCCATGTGTTAAATTTTTATGTCTCGCTCATCTTTTTCATTTTATGGTACATTTATTGTTTTATGTGGCCAAATTTTTATTTAACTTTTTTTTTTTAGCTGCATCAACCTTTGAGGCATCAATCTAGGATCAACCCAAAGTGTGTACAAGGGGAGGGGGAGGCTAACTCCTTGTGGACCCAATGGAAAAATGTGGACTTGGATGGGAAATATGTGAAAAGGGGTTATGATGAGGGGAGGGGAGTGATGTATGTGGTGTTGGGAAGTGAGACCACACAACCAAAATCAGGGTTTCCCATGTAGTGCCACTCCTAAAGATAGTAGCTAGTAAATGATATCCCATATGACTAGATATAGGACTAACCACCAAGTTAGATGAGGAGACAAGAGTGCAAACCAAGCCCTTTCTTTCCACTGAATCCCCCCACTAATCCATGTCTAAATGTGTCCATGATAAGTAAGCAAAGATACACAATTACATAATGGAAATCCATACCTTCGAGGTTGGAAGGCCCGCCTTCAAATATACGATCATAAAAGATGGGTGAGGGCACATAATGGTTGGATTAAGTGGCGGAGATGGTGGCATGTCAAGGTATATGGTGACTACAACGGTCTACTAGCTTCCAGCTGAAGACAAATATGGGAGAAAAAATTATCTTATGGGTGTCACCACTGGTGTTGGGTAACATCTGGCCCCAACTGGGACACGATCTCTCAGTAGAGTGCATGAATGTACTTGAACGAGGAGGTCATGAAAACACCAACAATCTCTTGGAATCACAAACCTTTTACCTGCACATCACAAAATAAGTGCACTGGGAAACATGCTTTTGTGGCGTCTTATGATCACCCATGCTTTTGTTAGGCCATACAAATAAACAATAAATAAAATTTAATTATAAATGCAATCCTAAATGCACCTAATCTAGCATGAAAACATAATATGATGTTAGTTATAATACAAAAAAATCAACATGGAATGCATCCTACCCTAACCTGCATATTACATTAAGCAAATACTAAGTGTAATCATACAACCAATGCAACCAAAATATCATTAAATGAATATACGAATTCTCTCCCATATGATTATTTATGCAATAAAAACAGAGGTGCAAGCAATAATGGCCATATGGAAGGTCACAAGGGCGAAAGACGGGAGAATAAAATAACCACAAATGGATGATCATGGGTGAAAAGGGAATAAAGGGATGCATCCTATTCCATAGGATTCTCTCCTTCAACCAAAAGATAGAGATATCAAAAACAAGATCATAAATATCCAATGGATGGAAACCTTAGGCATATCATATTCATCATGGTCCTTATCATTTATATCAGGTTTTGTGGCCACCACACGGTCATGATAGGAAGGAAAGGGAGATTGATGATGGACATAGACAACAATCATGTTTCCCATGATTATCACACTTAGGAGAGAGAGAGGATTCCTCATTATTAGTGATAGTGTAAGAAGGGTTGAGGAAAGGTTCCACATCATACTCAAATATATCCCTAGGATCATAAGGAAATATGAGGGTCTTATTCATATCATCATCAGTGTCATAGATAGGGTCCTTATCAAAATGATACCCATTAACTTCCCATTGCCCCTCTTCAATATGTAAGTAATCATTGATATCAAAGTTCAAAGGGGGGTCAAGACCATTTTTCCCAAGATCTTCATCATGTTCAATGAAGGTTTCCTTTTGAATATCCTATGGTTATCCTACCTATAAATGTTCAAGAAATCCATCAAAGAACTATTCAATAGATGAAACACTCTTAGGTTTGCAATTATATAACCATGAACTATGAACCTGGAGGGATATGATAAATAGCATCATGAGGACATCGAGATGATCCAATCAAAATTTTGAGGAATATGTAGCAAATCTTGCCACATGATCAACTACATAAAGTGTATCACCATCAAACTTGGGCACCCCACATATGATAGTCCATGTGAGATTCTTAGGGCATCCAGGAATGTGAACGATGTCCAAGCAAGGGAAATCATCAAAGCAATGAATTCTATTAAGTTAAACATATCAATCATGTAGGAGTCGCTAGGATGAATTCAAAGGTGCCTAAGAAGATGCTCACTTCACCCTACAAGCATTGACTTTGGATTTCAATGAAGAACTATGGATTTTTTCTTCCAATGGAGTCACCCAAAAGATATGTAAATAATGTCATATGGGAACTCGAAACAGGTCTCATCTCCTTGGTAATAGTGCCAAAAAGGTTGTTGCACAAACTATAACAACCACTAGGGAAGAACAACAATTTTTGGACAAAGGCCCAATGTCACCATAGCCTATGCCCCCTTCTCTTCTCTGATTTTCACTGATGGGAGGAGTCCCAATATCCCTCACTTGTGAGAGATATTCCTAGGATAAGTTTGAAGTGAGGCAAGATGGCTCATTCAATGGAAAGGATAAATAAAGATGCAAGATTTGGGAGAATCGAGAAAGTATTTCCACGAAAAAACCCTTGTAATAGATAGCTACATGATACTTAGGGTTGATGTATATGCCAAAGTATGGGTTCATCCAAGGACATGGTAGTTAAGAGAAAATGCTTTGTGTGATGTAATTCAACAAGTAGTTAAGCATACAATTTCAAGAAATCCCCAATTCAAAGCAACTTCAAGCGTTCCCACTTAGTGTGATAGCTAGGGCATCAATTTATTTGAAACTTCACTGTAGGAATTCGTTCAAAAGTGGAGGATGCCTAGAGAAGACAAAAATGAAAAAAAAAAATCTCAACGGAATCCCAAAATTCCTACTCCCTAATTTTTTGCACCAAGCCCTATAAAATATCATTATCCTTAAAGGGGCAAAGAAAAGAGGAAGAAAAGAGGTGAAAGACTAATATTTTGTTGAGTCAATTTGATCACCAAGAATCCAGGATCGGTGCCTGGCTATTGGGAAGATTGGAGTCAAATGGATATCAATTAGAAAACTTCCCTCTTCAAGGAGGCCTAAAGAAGCAACTTCACTAAATATGGATGAAACAACATGGAAAATTTATACTTTTATAATTTTATGACAAAGGTTATGGAGTTTCAAGGATGAGAATTTACATTATCCTCTAGGAACACTCATCCATTCTTTGTCCAATGAGTAACACATGCAAAATTTGTTTTAACAGTTTCAATGATTCCACTAATTCACATAAATTAGGGCCCATTATTTTACCATAAGAAAATAATTCCATGCATTAGACAATTATTAAAACAAAAATATAACATTATATTTCACTTACAAGGTAAAGAAGATTATATCCATCCACAATATTTCCAAAGAGAAGCTTCAAGAGAGATAGCGAAAACTTTGCACACATAAAAATGCATTTAATCACCCAAATCATTCTACAAATTTTAGATCTGATATTTTTAGAGAGAGATATGCAAAATCAAAGTGATGATGATTTACAAATTATGCCTCACTTATATTTATATGAGCCTCTAACAATTCGAATTGGTCAAATTATCCACATGAGCCCCTAAAATGACTCTAATGTGCAAAATAATAAATCTATTGGTGACAAGCTCAGCAAGTAGCTACAAAGACAAATGATATGCCTTTCAAGAGGTCTAAGATGATAGAAATAGTGAAAATGGGTTGTTGGAAGGCCTATACAAGTGCTCCATGTGCCAAATCGAAGAGGAACGCTCTCATGAAGATTACCAAAGGGTTGGCCCCTTGGTTTCCAAGAAAAACATTTGTAGTTCTCCCAAGTAGTTGTGGGGGCACAGTGAATGGTCTCATGGGCCTCTAACTAGATCAATATGTCGATACTCCATCCATGAGGGCTAGAATGATATCTCCCACTTGGAGACTGATTATAGCAACTCCATTGTTGCTTCATTTGCTGGACAATGACTTCACTTTGGACCAAGTTGTTCCTCATATTCATCATCGTATTTGAAGACCAATTGAAACCGATCAGAATCTTAGTTTCTCCTTGGTTATAACTTTTGTTAACATATCTGTAGGATTCTAGCTAGTGTGTATCTTTTCCAGCTTCAACTGTCCACCTTCCAAAATTGATCATATGAAATGGTACTTGATCTATACATATTAAGTCTTGGAATGAAATGCAGAGTTCTTTGCAAGATGAATGACACTCTAGATGTCACTATACAACTTTCCCAACTCCTACTTCTTACCCAATTCATCCAAAATCTTTTGTAACAAAATCATTTCTTTACTAGCCTCTATAGCAGCAACATACTCTTCTTCCGTTGTTGAGAGTGCAACAAAACTTTGCAATTTTGAAATCCAACTGACAATAACAATAGTGGGCTTCTATGGGGAATAATAATAACAACATGGGGACTATATGGGCACAATAATACAATAAGGGGGTTACACTAATAACAATAAGGGGTTACACTAGTAGTATAGGGACCTAACATTCCCCCTACAGTAAACACATACCTTGTGGTGCTCTTCCTATTATCTCTATCACCTGCCATATCTACATCAACATATCCCTTAAAGCAATGTTTGAACCACCAAAGCGTAATTCTTGATATGTGGTACCTCTCAAATACCTGAGAATCCACTTCATTGCCATCGAATGTTCTTTTCCTAGATTGTTCATGTACCTGCTTACAACTCCCACTGCATGTGCAATATCAGGCCTTGTGAAAACCATTGCATACATCAAGCTTCCAACTACTAATGCATATGGAACTTTAAACATATAATCCATCTCTTCCTGAGTCTTGGGACACATCCTTACTTACTTTGAAATGGCTAGGCAAAGGTGTACTAACCGGTTTTTCATTCTGCATATTAAATCTTTTTAACACCTTTTGTATGTAATCACTTTGAGACAATGCTAATTGTGATTTTTGTTGTCTCTACTTATTCTCATACCAAGAATTTGTTTTACAACACCCAAATCCTTCATTGCAAATGAGTTTACCAATTTTCTTTTGAGCACATTTATTTCCTACATGTTATAACATACAACAAGCATGTCATCTACATACAATAACAATACAATATAATTGCCATGATTTTTCCTTTTGAGATAAACACAATGATCAGAGTGACGTCTAGTATAACCTTGTTTTGACATAAACTTGTCAAATTTTAGATACCACTACCTTGGAGCTTGTTTTAAGCCATACAAGTTGTTCTTCAACCTGCACACTATTTTCTCCTTCCCTTTGACCTCATATCCTTGTGGATGTTGCATATATATCTCTTCCTCCAAATCTGCATGGAGAAAGGTCGTCTTTACATCTAATTGCTCAAGATGAAAATCTTATGTTGCTACTAGAATTAAAATATTTCTGATTGAAGTCATTTTAACATCAGGAGAAAATATCTCATCAAAGTTTATACCTTTTTCTATGCAAACCCCTTCGCCACAAGTCTAGATTTATACCTTTTTCTACCTCCATATTCTTCCTTCAACCTGTAAACCCATTTATTTTGCAATGTTGTGTTACTTGCAGGAAACCTGACTAAGTCCCAAGTCTGTTTATGTACCAAGGAGTCCATCTCTTCTTTCATGGCTAGCTCCCACTTCTTCCTAGTTTCTACCTACACTGCTACTTCATAACATTCTGGTTCACCAGAATCAGTCAACAATACATAATATAATGAAGGAGAGTATCATTCAAGGGGTCTACTTATCTTGGTAGACCTTCTAACACCACCTTCAGGTGTTTGATGTGTCATTTTCTGTTGTGGTTGCAGTTGTTGTTCTATTGGTTGATCATTATGATTTTTAGGCAACTTTACCTTTTCTTTGATCTCATTAAGAATTGTGTATTCTCCGTTTTCTTTTTCCTATTTCCTTTCCTACATCTGATCCTTATATGCAACCTTTTCATTGAATGGGACATCTTTGCTCATAATGATTTTCTGATTTTCATAATCATATAAGCGATAACCAAAATTATTAACAACATATCCAATAAAGGTACATTTCTTAGATTTTGACTCAAGCTTTGTTCTATTTTCTTTATTAATGTAGACACAAGCTTCACAACCAAAAGTCCCTAAAAATGAACAGTTTATCTTTTTACTTGTCCATGCCTCCTCTGGAATACCTCCATCCAAGGAACTTGAAGGCCCTTTTATTAAATAAACACCAATATCTACAGCATATGCCCAAAATTGTAAAGGCAATCCTGCATGCAATCTCATGCACCTTACACGCTTCATGATTGCCTTGTTTATCCTTTCTCACACCCTATTTTCTTGTGGTATTCCTGGAACTGTCTTCTCTCTGTGAATTCCATGCTCTCAATAGTACTTATCAAACTCTTTGGTGCAATATTCACCTCCATTGTCTGATCTGATACACTTCAACCTTTTTCCTGTCTCATTCTCAACCAAAGCTTTCCATTTCTTGAAAGTATCAAATACATCAGATTTATTTCGAATAAAATAAATCCAAGTTTTTTGGTTGCATCATCAATAAACGTAACATAATAATGAAAGCCACCGTGAGATGATACCTGAGAAAGTCACCATACATATGTATGTACAAGCTATAATTTTTTGCTCTTCTTTTATTTCCCAACTCTGAGAAATCTATCTCTCTTCTGTTTTTGACAAACACAATTCTCACAGAATTCCAAATCAACATGCTTCAAACCTAGAAAAAAAATTATTGAGTGAAGAATATTCATCCCCTTCTCACTCATGTTCTCGATCCTATGATGCCACAATGTTGTATCTACTCATGTAGAGTTTAAAGCATTAACAGAATTAGTAATACCATTGCATAATACAATGTACCAACCTTTTCTCCTGTTGTTATTACCAGGGATCCTTTAGTGACATTCCAAGTTTTATATGTAAAATTAGTTACATAGTGTTCACCTCCCAATTTCCCTATTGAAATTAGTTTTTTCTTCAGATATGGAACATGCCTTACCTCCTTCAATAGCCATTGGTTTCCCTTCTGCTGTTTTATGAAAACTTTACCCATTCCAATGATTTTACAAGGTTTATCATCACCCAAACAAACCTGTCCAAAATCTCCTTGAACATAATCATGAAAATGTTTCCTATCAGGTGTGGCATGGAATGAGGTCCCTGAATCTACCACCCAGTCATCAATAATATTTTCAAATGAAATAATCAACACATCTTGCAACACATCACCTGTCACACTCGCTTCATGATTTTTTTCTTGTTGGGCATCTCCTTCTTTTCCCTTCCGAGACTTACAGTCTTTCTTTAGGTGTCATTTATTCTCGCATTTCTAACACACTATCCCCAATCTGGACTTGGATCTACGCTTCCTTGACTTACTTCAATACCCTGGGCTCTTTCCTCTTTCCATTTTTTTCCCTTAGCATTTGTAGTCAAATAATTACCTGATGTCTCACCGAAGCTTTTCCATCGCATTTCCTCACTAAGAATAGTACCGACAACATCATCAAACTTTAAAGTACTAGATCCAGAGACAGAGTTACTAATGGCCGTAACTGAACCATTCCAACTTTCTGGCAATGAGCACAGAAATAATAGAGCCCTAACTTCATCATCACAATTTACCCCTACAGAGCTTAATTAACTGGTAACCGTATTAGATTCATTTAAATAATCAACAACAAATTCACCTTCTGACATCTTCATATTAAATAAATGTTTCATAAGAAATACCTTATTTAAGGTTGAGGTTTTTTTCATATAGAACAATGTAAACTTTGAAATGGGAAATTTGGCCAAAAAATGCCAAAAAAACATCAAAAACAGTGCTAAAAATGAAAAGTGTGTAAACTGGAACAATGGTTTTTTTTTTTGGGGACAATTTTGAACATGTTTTAAAAATGGCAGTGAAAACAAAATTTTCGTGCAAAATATAGCTTGAAAACGAAAAAGTGATTATACTGGAATGATGATTTTTTTTTAGGGTCAATCTTCAAAATTTAAAAAAAATGCTAGTAAAATCATCTAACAACATAAAAGTGAATCATAACTTCTCATTTAACACTATATGGAAATCAAAAATTTTATTTCAAGAGACGATGCATACATCAGTTAGATAAACTGTCTTAAACAATTATTCAAAATCACTCATATTTTCTTGCACGCCATCAGAATTCACATCTTCAGATGAGTCACTGGATGCTGATGAAGATGTTCCATATTCTTCTCTTTCATCAACTAGTGCCCCATTTGAGTCCACATGCATGCCCATCATTTCAGGTTTCAAAATTCTTCTAGATCTACAACTGGTTTCAGCAGACTCCCATCTCAATACTATTCCTTTTGGTAACAACCTTTTCAGAATCTCTATCATCTTGAAGCGAAGAGTTCCCCTCTTTGTTAAATTGAAGTCATAAACAAGTATGTCAACATCCTCCAATTTCAATATGTCTGTGCAGTGATGATTTATATTCGTACCCTTTCTTTTTCTCTTTCCGCCATTTTTTTTGTCAACTACCATCTCTAGCTTATACACACCATTGAATGGGTGTGTATTTGTGGCATACCAATGTACTTCAACACTTGTAACATCCTCATTTTCTGTAAAGACCTTTATAACTTTAGCAACCCAAAATGGATAGCCATTGAGATCTCCATCTGCTAGCACTACAATCATGCAACCCTCCTTAATATCCTATATTGAACCCCTGTAAAGGTCTTCCATGGCTTCACGTTGTGCATGAGATCTTCTCGAACCAATATACATCTCTCTTTCCTCTGCCTGTGAAGAATTAATGATACCTTGAGATTGTTGCTGTTCAACAATGTTTATTTCCTCATGTGCATTCGACACATTTTGTGGCCAAATAAATGGATTTTTCAAAGGTATATCTTCATTTGTTCTTGTTGAAATGATATTACTTTGATTATTGAAAAATGACTCCCACCAAACTGAATCAGCAATGTAAAAGTACTCATATGTATATCTAATACATTTTTTAATTTCTTCTAGGCAATCAGAATAATTTATATCGTTGTTTTGTTTGTGTGCATTATGAACTTCATCAACTGATTGTAATAACAATATTTTCGATGCAAATATTGGATGATCTAGAATGAACTTCAAAAATTGCAAACCTGATGACGGTGCCCATTCTGTAATAGTTGAATACTTCTTGCCCCATATTAGTCTTTTCCCATTAATTTTTTTGATACGAAATTGATGTTTCTAGCTAATGTCATTAAGTTGTTCAATGCATTTCCCCTTGCCATATGATCCCATAATAAACCTTCGCATGTCAACAGTTTCTTCCAACACATCAAAACTAGACTCTGGCATGTATGATTTCTTAATACATTCAATTAATGATGGCAAGCTCTGAGCTTCCTTCCTCCTCAATGTGACTGAAAAACGACTGAACATCTAATCAATATGGTCATGAGTGTGCCCAACAAGAAGGAAACCAACCTTTACCTTCTGAAAATTTCTCAATTCAACAAGCATGTTTAGATATCCAAAAACACCCTGATTTTTGTTTTCATGGCAAGTGTTGTCCAATTGTAGATACAAAACTTTAGGAAGAGTACCAGACCAATGAGAAAGCACATCATGAATTATGGTTATGGTCAGATTTTCATCATTATGAATATTTGGAGTTGTGAATTACACATTTGGCAGCATTTTCCCATTGAAGACCATACAACCGACCAAGTGATATTGAATAAAATTTTCCTCCTATAAATTTTTGGGTGTGCGAACAAAATGTGGTAAAAGTGCTTTCTTCTGTTCCATACCATCAATTATCAAACCCAAATATTTATTTGGATTATCATGACACTTCTTTCGATGCTTGTACAACTTTTTCCGTTCATTTGTTTTTTGTTCGCGATGCTCCTGAAGTTCTTTGACAATTGAATCTACACAACATAAAAGAAAGCCATTAAGAAATATGTTTTCATACTTGATGAATATACAATCTTAAAAGTTAAAGTTATGAATGCCTACCTCTTTCTGACCCTTCACATTTGTCCCTTTTTTATTTAAGAGAAGCACATGTATTGCAAATCCCCATCCTTGTCTTCTTAGGAATACGGACATTTTTGAATTTTTTCTTCCATATCTTCACAAAATATTGATATGTAATAAATCGGCCATGTCCCTAAGCACCTTCTGCATATTCTTTGTATAAGTTGCAGATTTCGTGTCTCGAAAAATTATCTGGAATATGTATTGTCTCTCTATTTGGCATACACTCTCCATTCTTTGAAAAGAAATCTTTCATCCATGACATTGCAATGTTTGATAATGGCCCAAACTGTCTTTTATGACGTATTTCAGAATAAAATGTGGGATCCTTTTCCAAATTTTCTTGAATTCTCGAGAGACGAAAATTCCCAATCGAATGAAACATTTTGAAAGCTTTTCTACAGATAAATAAAGTCTTAATATGATAATCATAACTTGACAATGTAGATTGCATGCACCCAACTAAATATGAATTTTGCATGCTTTTATTCATTGACAAATATCTCTTCCTGCTCTCAAATGAAAATTTGAAATCCATATGTTTCAAGCAATCTTTTTGGCAACATTCACTTGAAATGAGTGCGTTGATAGAACTTCTTCTCGTCAGATATTTTGCTCTACCCCTTGTATAACTAGAACATCTTGCATTGATACGAAAAGGTCTGGTCCTACTCCTCGATACAATATTTCTTGGCAACATCTCCATCATTAGATCATCATTTGTATAAGGGTTTTTATCATCATTAAGAGGAATGTTATCCATGCTATGATCAACTGTGCTTTTCAAATACTGACTTGGAGGATATTCTTCATCTTCCCCTTCTTCAGTGCTACTGTCATAGTCCATAGAATTCAGACTCAATGGAAATTTTGACTTGATGTTTATTGGATATTCTTCCTCATGTGCATTTTCAGTGCTGCTCTCACGGTCCATAGAATTAGGACTAAGTGTATCATCTTGTCCTTCATCATTGCTACCTTTATACTCATTAGAATTAGGACTAAGTGCATCATCATGTCCTTCATCATTGCTGCTCTCATAGTCCTTAGAATCAGGACTAAGAGGACATTGTGACACTCCATTCTTTTGAAATTCATCATCGCGCTCTTCATCACTATTGCTCTCATAGTCCTTAGAATTAGGACTAAGTGGACACTGTGACACTCCATTATTTTGAATTTCATCATCCCACTCTTCATCACTGCTGCTGTCATAGTCCTTAGAATTAGGACTAACTAGACACCGTCACACTCCATACTTTTGAAATTCATCATCCCGCTCTTCATCAAAGCTGCTTTCATAGTCCTTAGAATTAGGACTAACTGGACACCATGGCATTCCATACTTTTGAAATTCATCATCCTGCTCTTCATCAAAGCTGCTCTCATAGTCCTTAGAATTAGGACTAACTGGACACCGTGACACTCCATACTTTTGAAATTCATCATCATGCACTTCATCGCTACTGCTCTCATAGTCCTTAGAATTAGGACTAAGTGGACACTTTGACACTCCATTCTTTTCAAATTCGTTATCACGCTCTTCATCACTGCTACTCTCATAGTCCTTAGAATTAGGACTGAGTGGACACCGTGACACTCCATTCTTTTGAACTTCACCATCTTGCTTTTCATCACTGTTGCTTTCATAGTCCATAGAATTAGGACTAAGTGGACACCGTGAGATTCCATTCTTTTGAAATTTGTCATCAAGCTCATCATCACTACTGCTTTCATAGTCCTTTGAATTCGGACTAAGTGGAATCTGTGACTCTTTATTTATTTGAAATTCTCCATCCCCTCTTTCATCAGTGTTGCTCTCATAGTCCTTAGGATCAGGACTAAGTGGAATAATTGACTTTCTATTCATAGTGGAAGAATTCCCACTATATTCATCCATATGAATAGAGTTGTTAAGCGATGAAGATGTTGATGTTGTATAAATCGAAACTTCACTATCAGGACAATCCATCCCTTTCAAATAGAAGATGTTGAATGATAAAAATGGAGAGTCTCCTAAAGATATTATATAGCTTAGAGAATGAAATTTTCCCTCCAAAAATTTCCTTCCAAAAAAATTTCGCGAAAATATTTCCCTCCAAAAATTTTCCAACCAAAAAATTTCGCGAAAATATTTCCCTCCTAAAAGTTTGTGAGATATATTTCACTTCATTATTTTATTATGAAATTTAATGGAAAATGTAAACTTGATTTTTTTTATGAAATAAATCATTAAAGTTAAAATTGTAAACTACAACTTCTACCTAAATTATTTTAATAGTCAAAGTATATAATTCTTACTAAACAATTGAATGTTTCTTTAAATTTTTATAATACATTTAGAAACAAAGTAAATCCACATTCACCCCGCTATAAAACAATTCCAAACTGTTTGCTTTATCATATTTTCATTCATCGCCATAAAAAAATTAACATGTTAAAATTTATTAAAACTAATTAATCCCGCATTCACCGTACGATAAAACATCTCCGTAGTTTACGTAAAAATATTCCATTATCACTATTACTCATGTTACATCAAGGTTTGTTGAGGTTCGTTAAAATACTTGGAGCGAATTTGTGGAGCAGCTACATTGGGATCAACAACATATTCAATGAAGAATTTCCGCAATTGAAAGGTCAGTTAAATTTCTTTCCCTGAAATTTCTCATATTAAATTAGTTTAACGAAGTAGATTTTTTTTATAAACTTAAAATTTTTTTTCAACCAAATTAAGAAATATTTCTGTCATGAGCATGGTGGGCCCAGGGCAACCCCATCCTGCAATCGACCGGCCACTAAATTTTTTTTTTATAAACTTAAAATTTTTTGTCAACCAAATTAACAAATATTTTTGACGTGAGCATGGTGGGCCCAAGGCAACCCCATCCTGCAATCGGCTGACCACCCACTCCCTCAGCACACCCTTTCGGGCCCCTCCCCAGACTCAGCAACCCCTTTCCCCCTCATCCCTCAACCCCCCTTCCGCCCGACCTCCCTACCCCACACGACCGTCACCCCTACCCGGCCCCCTACCTCACTCCCCTGGAGCCACCCACCTACCCCCCTACCCAACTCCCCTTCCCTTCCCCCTCACCTCACCCCTCGTTTCTCCCCACTCTACCCCTACAGCCCCCTTACCCCCCCACCACAACCCCCAACTCCCCTCGTCACCCCTCATCCCTATTCCACCCCCCCGCCACAACCCCACTCCCTCCACCTCACCCTTACCCCTCACCCCCGGGGCCCCACCATAGCCCCCCAACCCCCCTCCATCCCCTCGGCCCTCCCTCTCTGCCCCTGGGACCCTACCCTCACACTGACCCTACTTCCCCCTGGGTGCCCCCCACTAAGCCTACCTGTACCCCTGGCGGCCCCCCCTTAACCCTACCCCATCCACCCCCCCTCCAACCCATACACACCCCCTACTCCCCCCTCCTGCCCCCACCCCTTAACCCCCCTCCCAAACCCATCCCCATACCCACCCCCCCTTAACCCCCCTCCCCATACCCGCCCCCCCCCCCTTAACCCCCCTCCCAAACCCTTAACGTCCCCCACCCCACCCCCTTAACCCCCTACCCATACACACCCCCTACCTCCCCTCCTGCCCCCACCCCTTAACCCCCCTTCCCATGCCCGGCCCCCCCCCCTTAACCCCCCACCCCCATACCTGCCCCCAGCCAACCCTACCCCACCCCAGTAACCTCCCCACCCAACCCATACCCGCCCCCCCCTCATACCCACCCCCCCCCCTTAACCCCCCCAACCCAACCCTACCCCACCCCCGTAACCTCCCCACCCAACCCATACCCGCCCACCCCCCGTAACCCTCCACCAAACCCACCCCCACCCAACCCCGCCCCCCGCCCGGCCCCCTCCCATCCCCGCCCCGCCCCTCCCCTCCCCCTCACCCTCCCTCCTCCGCCTCCACCTCCACCTCCCGACCTCCTCCCGCTCAAGAATCCCAGAATAGGGTGGGCCGGGGTGGTGCAGGGTGGGACACCGTTGCCCGCCCTGCGCCACCCCGACGGCTCGCCGGCCTACCCGCCCCGTGCCACCCCGGGCAGGTCGGTAGGCCGCTGGGGTGGCACGGGGTGGGGCGTTGCCACCCGCCTCGCGCCACCCCAGCGGCCCGCCCGAGGTGGCGCGGGGCGGGCGGCCGCGCCCCACCCCGCGCCACGTCGGCGACCCGCCGGCCCGCCCGGGGTGGTCGTTCGATTCCAGGAATTGGATGGCCACCCTGGGCGGGGGGCGGGGTTACGGGGGGTGGGGATGGGCGGGGATGGGTTGGGTGGGGGTGGGTTTGGGGGCGGGCGAGGATGGGTTGGGTGGGGGCGTGTTTGGGGGGCGGGTATGGGTTGGGTGGGGGGGTTAAGTGGGTGGGGCAAGGGGGCAGATGGGGTGGGGTTAAGTGGGGGGGGTGGGATTAAGGGGTTAAGGGGGGGGGTGGGGGTTTGGGAAGGGGGTTAAGGGGGGGGGATATGGGTTGAGTGGCGGGTTAAGGGGGTAGGCCGGGGGGGGGGATGGAGTAGGGTTAAGGGGTTTGGGAGGGGGGTTAATGGGGTGGGGCTGGGGGGGATGGGGTAGGGTTAAGGGGGGAGGTTGGTATGGGTTGGGGGTGGGAGTAAGGGGGGTCGATGGGGTAGGGTTAAGGGGGGTCAACGAGGGTGGGGGGGGTGGGGTTAAGTGGGTGGGGCGAGGAGGGATGTGGTACGGTTAAGGGGTTAAGTGGGGGTGGGGGTTTGGGAAGGGGGTTGGGGGGGGGGGGTATGGGTTGGGTGGCAGGTTAAGGGGGTAGGCCAGGGGGGGGGATGGGGTAGGGTTAAGGGGTTTGGGAGGGGGGTTAAGGGGGTGGGGCTGGGGAGGATGGGGTAGGGTTAAGGGGGGAGGTGGGTATGGGTTGGGGGTTGGAGTAAGGGGAGGCGATGGGGCAAGGTTAAGGGGGGTCCGCCGAGGGTACAGGTAGGTAGGTTTAGTGGGGGGCGCCCAGGGGGGGAGTAGGGTGAGGGTGAGGGTAGGGTCCCAGGGGTAGAGGGGGAGGGCCGAGGGGATGGGGGGGTTATGGAGGTGGGTTGGGGGGTTATGGAGGGGGGCCGGGGGGTGAGGTGGAAGGAGTGGGGTTGAGGGTGTTAAGGGAAGTAGAGGTAGGGTGGGTGGGGTGAGTTAAGGGTTCGAGGGAGGGGGGGCAGCCGAGTCAAAGAACTGGAATATGCTTACATGCAAAATGGAAATAAACTAGCTTGAGTGATGGTAGCTTATCTCTGAGAAGAGATGTGACAGCTACATGCCTTTGAACTGTGTTACAATGAGACTTGGTGGCCTTTTTATCAGAGAAACAATGAGAAACCCTAAACATCCAAAAACCTAATCGTAGGAGATGAAGAGCCAAAAGCTTGTGGACCCATTTGGGTAAGTTGGAACGTCAACTTCCTAGTGTCGTAACTTTGGCATACGATCTTTGTTTGGTTGTTTCGAAGATCTCGAAGAGAAGCCGGAAAATAATTGATTAGTTTGATTAGGCACTTTTCCAATCTCTCAGGTTTTCCTAAAAACGTCTTTTAAAATCTAAAAATGGCTCGAGAAGTTTTGGATCCAAAAAGCTACCAAAAATAGTAAGTTGTGCTACAATTAATAAAACTAAAAAGAAACAATGGTGGGGGACCAAGTGGAATAGGAGGGTGGCCACCAATATCCACCTGGATCATTGAAAGTATGCAACATGGGTACTCCTTGGATGAGGAATTAAATTATGCATACAATGAGTGTTCTCGCTCGAAATTTGAGTAAAGTTGTGGGGAGCTAAGTTGAAAAGTAGTTCTTTATTTTTTTGTTAATTTATGTTTTTACCTTTTTACTCCAAAAATGGTGAATCACCCCCCATGGTTGATATCATCATCTTGAATCCTATTGGTTATTATAAAGTTGATTTACATTGTACGTTTTTGTTTTGAGGCCCATTTTTTACCTCAAAATTTCTATAGTAGTTTAATCTTTGATCCATAACCTTGCCAAGAGTTCGAGGACTCAAGGATGCTCACAAAATTTCAAGGTTGAGCCTTACCGTCTTCACAATTTTCTTTTGGCCACTGGCATTTTTAACACTAGATGATAAAAGGATTTGAAGTTCCCTAAAAAGACAACTTCTATGTTTCAAATAAGAATGACTAAGGGGGGTTATTTAGATGTCTAACCACAAAGTCCTAACTGAGCTAAAATATTGCTTTGTTACACCATGCTGCAAGAGATTAGTGACTTGAATTGAATTAAGGTTTTTTTTAAAGACGTTTATAGTTGGGGAGGTGGTCCAACTCATTTAACTTATTGTGTGAACAAAACAAGCTTTTTGTAGATAATTATTAACTTTTAGATTCCCTCATATCGCTCATGGGTAGAGGGAGAAGAGCATACTTCTCAACAATGACCTTAAAAGAATTGATGTTTGTGATAATGATTATGTGCAAGTGTATTGGTGCCAATATCATATGTTAAATTGCAATATGTGGATATAATTGGATCCTTAATTTTTGCTAATTAAATTAGATGAAAGTGCAACATTGCAAAAAAAGAAAACATGTGGCATGTATGTGTCACGTTATGTAAAATTTTCTATCTACTTAGTAAGGGAGATGGAGGAGACTTATGATCCATTCTAATTCATCTATATCACACAAAGTGTGAGGGGAAGAGCATACTTAGATGTAAAGTCTCTCTTTCAATGCCTAATAACTAACAAGAAATTCAATCTTAACTAGGAAATGCATATGTGTTTTAGAGTCACTTTAGAGTGGGTCATCCTTGTGGAAAAAGAAAAGAAAATGGTTCTTACCTAATGGCATCTCTATCTAAATATTATTAGTGAGTAGGTGTAGGATATTGGAGCTACAACCTGAATAAAATGAAAAGAGAATAATTATAGCACACCCAACCCCCTAATGTTGTATTATGATTGTGGGGTGTTATCAAACTTCCTCTTCGTTATATCACTTCAAATCACATTTATGATACCACCATCATCTTCTACTTATCCATAGCTTTCTAGCGATATTAATTTCATCTCATTATGAGTTTCATGCACAAAGTTATGCCCATTTGAACATATACCCATTGAGGGACACATTAGCATATGTACAGTCCACATGACTGACACGTGGTATCCCTTGGCCATGTGTCACTCCTAAATTAATCCATGTCTATTGACATTCCATCATATCAAAGCCCTACAATACCATATTTTTTATAGGAAGCACATTTCCTATTCTTTTAGTGTTTTGATATTCTAGTATACCTCTAAGGGAAGTTATGTCAGTATCTCAATGACAATATCCTGATATGATGACATATCGCTACTTCGATATGACAACTCAATATTCCACCTCATTCTCTGATGCTCAATCACTATCTAAAATGTGGTAGATGTTGACGTGTTCATTGACACATGGCACTTATTTTCGTGCCTTTTGTGGTCTTAAAATGCCATATATGGATTAAATGTGTCCTGCACATGGAATTTCCATGTCATCATTTGTGACATCATCATGACACCATCCTTCAATATTTTCAGTACTACAGTATCATATGTTGTCAGTTAATGCACCCATAAAAAGAGACATTGTCATTAAGTAGAGTCCATAGATAATAACATAGCCATACCAAGATTTCTCCAAAGTGTGTTTGTTTCATTCTTCTAGTGTTTTCATATCTAGTAATCCCCCTTTCCAACTAGCTCTTGGTCATGGCTCTTATCGGGCCATGTGACTAGGGGTTAATTTTGAGGCTTTCCATTCCATGAATTTCCATATAATGTTTCATGAAAAGCTTCATGATGAGCCTCGGTATTGCAACAAGAATGTTGCAACTCCCAAGGCTACCGACTTTAATTATCAACCCGGGGTTCATACAAACTTAAGAGGTATCAGCACTATATGTGTGGCATACAATGTGTCCTTCCTTTGTTGTCATGATGTAATGGAATGCATGTACTGAAGCCAAATCCTAAACTAATTGCAGAAAATGAAATGTTCGAGATGGAACCTTAACCTATTGCAAGAAAGAAAGTACAAGGAAAGAGACTGAAATCAAATGCTAAAACACACCATTTTATAACTAACTGCTAAGAGGCTTTGCTTCAAAAGAATGCTAAGTTAACATGTATGCAATCCTATTGTCCTAAGCATGCAGATTCAAACCATCAAACCTTCTACTGTTGTGCATGTAAATGAATAAAATAAATTTGTTTTTCTTTTTGTCTTTTTTCATGTGAGAGTGTGAAATCTAATCTCTTTTGGTGATGTGGCAGGTGGCTTGGAGATGATGGTGAATGGTCAGAAGGCTTGGGAGACAAGTAGGGACCCTTTGCTAACTTCCTAGAGGATTTTTCCTCAATTCGGCCTCAAAACAGGCCACTATAGGAAAACCTACAGGATATAGCCGAAAGCAAAATGATGGATTTTGAAGGTGACAGAAAGCTTAGGGAAGGTGGTTGGTGGAAGGAATGAGGCAAGGGAGTGCCTAGTACAACTTCATAACTCAAAACCAAATTTGGGAGATGGATGGATTTTCTCAAAAATCTTGGAGAAGTTTCCTTGTGAAATGATGAAATTGGTGAGGGTTTAGTGAAAGAAAGTGAGGACCATGGGTGGATGAAGTTGGGATGAGGTTGTTGACTATGAATCTTTTTGTACTCCTAAAACACATGCACTGCATCAAACATTGACATTTACCCAAAAATCATGCAAACAAGAAGAATTTCAATTATCTAAAGGAAACAAAATTTCATGATCTAGTTGTCTACTTCATGCATGAGGAGAACTTTGTAGAATGGTATAAAACATTGATGAGATCTAATGTAAGACTGAAGATAGAAGAAATGGAAATCAAATCCTACCCATGAAAACTAGCAAAATGTTGACCTAAGTGTGGAGAAAGAGGGTTAAAATGGTATTAATGGCATGGAGGTCAAGTAGAGGCCTAATCCCAGCTTCAATGATGATTTTTCTCAATTCGGGCTCAAAACATGCTTTCCTACATGATGCTACAGTGATTTACTAGAGGATGTACATATTTACTATAATTCATCAAATGACCAAGCTAATCAAATCCAAATTGTATGGGACAAATTTCGTATTAACTAGGATGTCTTAGGTACCCATTCCAAGTGGAATCACTCAAAAAGACCTCTTTTAACCCATGCAAAAAAAATTGAAAGCATTAGTATTCGAAAATCTAGAAATTCGAGAACTAGTGAGCTAGTAAATCTAAAAAATCCCTAACCAAATCAAGTGAAAATGCAATGGGGTAATTTTTGTTATGAACTAGAATGTTTTTTTGATCTAATGCAAGTGGAACCAACTCAATTGAAACTTGTTAGCATGCTCTAAAAAATAGCAGAAATTTATTGTTCTTTGTTAAAAAGGAGGTCCAGAAATCTAGATTTGGGAATAAGAAGACTAATCCAAGCATCTCAATGATTACTATTTACTTCCAAAGCTTTTCCAAGGATGAAATAATGCTTTTGATCCTGCAAAATAACTTACATCAACCATTTAACTCAATCCTACGACAAGAAATTAGTAATACTAAATGCAAAAATAAAAAGAAATAAAAACTAAAGATGCGTGTGAATAAGCAGTGAAAAGAAGGAAAGAAAATGATACAAAAGGGCTCTGAGATTCCTGGGATGGCCAAGCCCAAGGAAACTCAGAGACCTATGGAGGAGAACAAGATTTAGAAGCTGAACATGACACCAATCTTCATTATTTTCATCAATGGAATTACATCCCTGCAAGAAAATGCAATGGAGCTGCAAAAATAAGAGTTCTCTCCACAAGAACACTAATAAAAATCTCTCCCTACAGGCAAATTCGACTTGGTACTTATAAAAATGATTAGAAATCATTCCCCATGAATGGAGGAAGCTTTCCCCACAGATTTCTCTCCACAAGAACACTAATAAAAATCTCTCCCTAGAGGCAAATTCGACTTGGTACTTATAAAAAATGATTAAAAATCATTCCCCATGAATGGAGGAAGCTTTCCCCACCAAAATCCCTTGATTATTGGAACACATTCCTAGATTTTCTCAATCATTGGAGTTCCACAATCTGTGCCATAATTCCATAATATCTTGTTAATTTATTATTTATTATTGATCCTCCTGTAGTAGGGAACAAGTCCCTAAATTATCTCCTCCTCTAAATCTTTATAATCTGCCCAACATTCTCATAATATTCCACAAAAATAAATAATATTAGGCACAAATATCCAATTATTCGTAAACCGTCCTAATGAATATATTAAAGTAAAAAATAAATTATCTAATGCAAAAAGAGAGGTTTAATGTGTCGAAGGATGGTCATAGGCCTTAATTTATGTTTTAATGTAGAGGCATGGACCTTAATTTATGTCTAATTTAGAGGCCCATCACTTCATCCCCAAATTTATTTATGGCTTGAAACATAAGAATCAAAACCCTTAATTTCCTTGTGGCAAGCTAGGCTTGCAAAGGGGACACTTAAGCTATTCTCAATAACTAAAGAAGACTTGACATGGCACTAAAGTTACCAAGAAAACTTTTACATCGAAAAGATCCTTCTCAACCATGAAGGCATCTCTCATCTAGAACCTCACTTTCTTATCAAGGTTATTTCCATTTATTCTATGTCTAGATCACCAACAAGCCCCTTTTGTGATTCATAAACCATTGTGGATATTCCACTGGATAATTCATCATAGAAAATTTGATAAAACTATATTTAAAAATACGAAATCGACACTATTAGGGTTTTATTTCTCTTTAGATTTTTTGACTTGTAGATTATTATTAACTGTATATGCATGCAAATTAAAATTATGTAGAAAATAGAGAACAATGAAATAAAAACTCACGAACAATGATTTGACACAAGATATAACCCAAGAAACCCTTTCAGGAGAAAACCCTACCAGAAGGTTATGTCGCTCTCCTCTCTTTCTCTGAATAGAAAATGATTGTGAGTACAAAGAAGTATGGCATGTGACCTGTGGGATACTACAGTCTACAAATCCTCTCTGTCTACTTTATCTTCTATCCTTATTGGCTATTTTTGCTTATCAATGGAAGAAATGCACTCGAAAACGAATGGAATCACTTTTTCCTCCTAGTGGTTTGATTATAACACAACCCGATAACCTACTACTGGTTAGGTTGGACTACCTCAACTCTTAACCAAAGTTACAATATATAATATTCTAGAGTAACAGTCATCATAATCATGTCGATAGCCCCTTTTCCATGAATAATGGGGGCTAAGATGGCATCCTCTTGAATTATGGTGGCTAAAACAAGAAGGTCAACCTTTGAGTGACATAAATTTTGCATACATACTCTGATTGAGGCAATTCTTGCATCGTTGGAAAGGTCTTTGTGTGAATAATATATCAATAAAGATGATATGCTAAATCTACAATTTTTTTACCCCCAAAAAACATCATTTTGTGCCTCAAAATTCTCCCACAAGGTTTCAAACCCCAATTTGCCAAACTGGATCTCGCTTATAAAATGGTCTTGTGAAATGGTTTCTCAATATTTTCCACTCTGAAAGCATTGATATGGATGAAAAACAATGTAATGATCAAATCTAGATCACACCTCCCCTTTTTGGGAGGATTTTTGTCCCCAAAGTCTTATATTTAGTGAGGTGAGGAAAATGTTTCCTCCACCTTCTATGTGATGTACCATTTAGATTTTCTTGGAAGTTGTCCTTTCAACCCAATCTGCCAAAGGTCACGCTAACCCTGTCTTGTAGTTCTAGACCTTTTCTTTAAAACTATATATTCTATTAACTCTACCAGAGCATCTCGTGCCAAATATTCTATAGAAGATAAGACTTGTTCCTCTTCCTGATCTAGGATGGAAAGCTCATAGAGCTTTAGATTCTCCACATTCACAATTAAGTAAATGTGCATGTATGGGGGTATAATGAGTGTATAGGTGTGATATCCCACGTTTTCTAGTATATCAAAGGGGACATTTTGCAGAGCATTGATTTTCTTACCAGGACCATGTAGCATCTCCTTATTTAAGTAGGACCATACTATGTCTCCCACCTTGAATGACTTCTTTGTTTTGTTATAGAGTTCATGCTTTATATTACTAATTAAATTAATAAAATAATTTTGACCCCAGTCCTAGAGTCAAACTAGCCGTTGGTCAAGTTAGCCGTTGGAGGCTCTGCTCAGACTATTTAACATGCTAAGCTAGATCTGTTTCTTCAACTTGTCCTGACGATGAACCACACTAGTTGGTTCGAAACGCGTCGACAAATGGTATTCTTTGTTTTATGTTGATCATGTCTGACCTTGTATTTTTCCTGTGACTTATGTAGTGTATCTTATACCTATTTATGAATCTACCTAATCTTTTCTATAAATTTTCCAGCCCTCAAGGCATCCCCTGTAATATCCTCCCTTACTCCTTCATGTTGCCCATATGCAATATCCAAAGGTAAAGGTGGAAAATATCCAAAACAAGTTTCAAATGGGGACTTACTAGTAGAAGTGTGGACTAATATGTTATAAGAGTGTTGTATATATACCATATTTTCGTCCCAGGTCTTCATATGCTTCTGATTATAACCCTTCAAAAGTTGCACCAAAGTCTTGTTGAATACTTTTGTTTTCCCATTTGTCTAAGGATGGAATGTTATAGACCTCTTCAAGTAAGTGCCCATATTCTCCCACAAAGTAGTCCAAAATGCACTGAGAAATCTCGTGTCCCTATCTGAAATGATGCTCCTTGATATCCCGAAGTGCACCCGAACTTGTCCAAAAAAGAAGTTTTCTACTTCTTATCCATTGATGATCTTTTTATAGGGCATTATAACACACATCTTGCTAAACATGTCAACTACCATGGACAGGTAATCATGTCCTTCCTATTTAGTGGTTAACCTCCCACAAATTCCATGGAAATGCTTTCCCAGGGATGAGTGGGTGCAGGTGAGGGATCATATAGACCATGTTTCTTGTTACTAGGCTTGCTAGTACAACAAAGCATGCATTCGCTTATAAACCTAGCTGCATTTTCTTGCATCTTAGGCCAATACACATGCCTCTGCAGTTTGGCCATTGTCTTCCCTACATCAAAGTTCCTTGCAACCTCTGAGGTGTGAGCCTCTCTGATCAACTGCAAATTCTCACATTTAGTAACATGTAACTTATCTAGCATATAGAGTACCTCATCTTAGATATGGTAGTCAACGATGTTGTCGCCATAGTGCACATGACTATCACTCTGCAATTGTTGAAACACCTCCTTGAAGTCCTCATCCTCTAAATATGCCTCTCTATATGCATCATGTGTGAATGGCTCCATGTGCATCAGAGTTCCCAAAGCTATAATCTTTGATGTGGGTGGCCATGAAAGCATGTCAGCCAACTTGTTTTTGTTTCCCTTCGTGTACTTCATCACTAAATTAAATTATTGTAGAAACCCCATCCACTTGTAATGCTTGGTCCATTGCAGCTTACTCTAGGCCTACAAGTACTGTAGTGGTTGGTGATCTGTGTGGATTATTGTCTCCTTTCCCATCAAATAGTGTTTCCACTTCTTCACAGCTTGCACCAGGACATAGATCTCCTTGTCACAGTTAGGGTGCTTAATAACTTCCTAATGAAATACTTTAGAAAGGTAGCATACAGGCCTTCCTCCCTGCATCAAGATCACTCCCATAACATACCCACTCACATTTGTCTCCACTTTGAATGATTGTTGCAAGTTTGGTAATGTTAGAACTAGTGCTTGACTAGTATTCTTATTTAACTCCTCAAAGGCTCTCCACTGACCCTTTCCCCACTGTAAACTCTTGCCACTTATTGTTATGGCATGGAGTGGCACTACTACAACTAAAAATGAGGCTATGAATTTCCTCAGGTACTATGCTTCCCCTATGAAACTCCTAACCGCAAAAACATGAGTAGGCATTATCTATTTCATAATGGACTCCATCTTGGCATGATCTATCTTGAACTCTCCTCCATCTATCCCATACCCCAAATACACCAAATATTCTTGTGCAAACTCACACTTCTTAAGATTTGCTAATAGCTAGTGCCTCTTTAAAGTTTTTAGCACCTGCGTCAAATATGAGATGTGCTCCTCCTGGGTAGCGTTGTATACCATTATATCATCCAAATATACAATAACAAATGAATCTATAAAAGGGCACAATATAGTATTCACTAACCTCATAAATGTAGTTGGTGCATTGCATAGGTCGAATGGCATGACTAACCATTCATACAAACCTTGCCTGGTTTTGAAGGCAGTCTTCGAAGTATCTTCTTCTTTGACTCAAACCCAGTGATGTCTAGATTTTAATTCCATCTTGGTGAAGTATATCTCTTGATGTAACTGGTCCAACAAATAATCTATTCTAGCAAGGGGATACATGTTCTTGAACGTGATTTTTTCAATGCCCTCTAATTTATACACATTTGCCAAGTCTTATCCTTCTTTGGTATAATGATGATGGGTGACCCACATGGTGATGTATTCGGCCAAATGAGACCCTATTTGAGTAGTTGTTGCAACTATTTCTTCACCTCACTTACTTTTATAACAAACTCCTTGTACAAACCAATGTTTAGCAATGGGAGTTCGATAATAGTTGGATCTCATGCTCCACTTCCCTCTTCGGTGGTAACCCTTTACGCTCCTGAAACACATCTTTATATGCTTGTAGTAACTCTCTTAGTTGTTCTTTATATTTATTAGTACACCCCTCCAGGGATGCCTTGCCTCTTACTAAATCTTCTACATATTGATTTTCTCTTAAAAACAATAAAACATACTTCTTCCCAAAAGCAATCAATTTCTCGGCTTGGTTGGAACATACTAGCAAAATTTTCGACTTACCATGGACTTACCTTTATGTGCATTTATGGTGAACAATTTTCCATCCTTGATAAGTCAGTAGAGGTTGGTTCTCCACATGAATATTACATCTCACATGTACATGTAGGGAATTCCAAAACACCACTCCACATACATCAAGGGGAACCGCATCTAGTTCTAGTTCATCAATAAAATTAACATTAATAGAAAATCTAATTTTTCATTGTTTTGCTACCTTCAACTTTCCATCCTTATTTACCCATCCCAATGGATATGGGCTTGGATTATCACGAACATCCAATCCCAATTTGTTGACCAACTCTGTTGCATTGAGATTCGCCTACAATCCTAAGTCAAACAAGGCCTCAATCTTTTTCTCCTTGACTTGTATATTTATGTGGGAGATTTTGGTCATTTCTTTCTCTTCCTATTGCTGGAGGCTACTCAGATTCACCTCCTTCTACAATGACGCACATATGATATTCTCATCCACCTCTGAGTTGCTTTCAACCTTATTGCTCGAATCGGTGGCCATGAGATTCTTCTTCTTATCATCTTTCTTTTTGTTCTTTAAGTTAAGCTCTGGATGCAACTTCAAACACTTCTCCTTTGTATGACCATCAATGTTGTAATGGTTGTTGGGATCTTTGCACTAATGTGTTATGGCTTTCGTCTTTTTATCATTCCCCCCCCCCCATTCCACTTCTCTTCCCCTCTTAAGAAGCGTCGTGTTGCTCCTTCTGCTTCAATCCCCTTGATTTCCCTTTCTTCAAGACTATGTTCTTTATCTATTTTGCATGTACACAAGCCTCTTCCACAGATCTGGGCTTGAACAACATCACTTGCTTCTGCAGATGGTTGTGTACCCCAGATATTTGAGGAGTACATCTGAGTTCTTTGGGAAGATACCCATCATTATGGCCATCTTTCTAAATTTTTTTGTGTATTCCTGTAGACATTGCCCCTGTTTCTGCCTGAAGTAGTGCCACCATAGCCACTGGTCCTCTACATACCCAATAGGGTAAAATTTTGACTTTATGAGGGTTTTAAATTCCTCCCACTTAGTCACTAAGGATCCCCCTCCACCCTCAAGGTTTTCGTGTGTTGTTCCCACCAAGTTAGGGCATGGCCCTCTAATTTCAGCTGCACAAATGAAATCTTATATTCTTCCTCAACATTATGGACACTGAAATACACTTCTAATTGTTGTAATTAGTGTTTTAGCTTCATAGTGTCAGACTCACCTTGGCACAACTTGATATCGGCCTTCGCTTCCATTTTGAACAAGGACTGTGAATGGTTCTCGACACTTGAACTGGGTTGATCTCTTTTGGATCATTTCTTCAACTGATCCTTTGTTTTTTCATGATCTCTTGATCTCCCCTCTAATCTATCCTTTGCATTAGAACCCCTATCTTCTCTGAGTAGCCCGAGTTTATTGTTCAAGGATGACATAAGGAGATTCAAATTACGGCTTATATTTGAAACTTATGCTTCTAGCTATGAAAACCTCTCCTTTTTAGGATCATGAGAGTTATTCATAGATTTTTTGGCCATGATTAGGGTTTTATGACTTTTGGCTCAGCCGATTTAGATCCCTTGCAAATCTCCACTATATACCCAAAGAAACCTTCTTTGATACCAATATGATATATATATCGTCCAGTGGAATACCTATAACAATTTACAGATCATTTTGTTTCTAAATTGACATAGGGATCCTTTCTCCTATCTAACTAGACTTACTTATTCAACTCATAGGGATCTCCTTCCCTCTAACTAGCCATCATGGTTGCCCATACCTTTAAGCAATTATGGTACAATTGGCCCACTCTTCTCATACCTGCTAACAGTTATTGCCACACCTTCCCATTAGATATTTTTTGGGAACTTGATCCTTATGAACATTAGGCTAAGCCAATAATTTATTGCCAACTATTAATTCTCCAAATCTCCTTTTGACGACTACCCTCCTCCTCATGGTTTCTCATGGTTCGTATCATATCAATCCTTCACCTCTTCGACATCTAGAATTAGATTATAATTACAACTATTTCGAATCTTTTCCCATTTAATATACATGCCAATACAAGGATCAATAACATAATTAATATCAATTACAACATTATCGGGGTTAAGTGTTGAGGATGTTATAATCCCCTCCCCCTTAAAGGAACATTGTCCTCAGTGTTCACGTCCCTTTTAGTTGTCACCCTCGACAACATTACATTATTTCAAGTGCTCTTTGTTCATGTCAATAGTCTATGTATCATTTCCTTTTAGATGCACTTGCATCCTTGCTCCTTCTCAACATCATTCTTCATGTTCTTTATTCTTTCCACTACTTCAACAATGGCATTCTTCTTCACAGTTTGGTCACTTTCAAATCTTTAACATTCTTACAACACTTATGAGAAACCAAGTGAAATAAAATAATTTTATAAGTATAAGCATTTTCCTAAATTTTCACAAATATGGATAAAAATATTTATTTGACCATAATACTTATATGTATGGTTATTCTTTGCTTTATCGAGCTTCCATAAGTAATAAGCTTAGCTCACTACTCACTTAGACACACCTACATGCATTCATGAGCCCAATGAGCATGTGTGTGTGTGTGTGTGTTATTTATTATTTTTAAAATTCATTCAAATCTCCTCTTCCTTGTTGTCACTCGCCCTTCTAGGCTCAGGTAATCCCCTTCTCTATTATACAGTCCCTCGAGTGATTTGCCTTGTCAAGGATTTCTTGCACATGAAGGTCAAAAAGACTCAAATAGTTTTAGCCAAGGTACCCCTCTGTGTTACTCTTAACATATCACAACTCACCTCAAATGTCATGGCTCATGGTGATAAAAGCATATCATAGGTTTTATTGTCACCACAATGGCTTTGTTCCTGAGTTCTGGCTTTACATCCTTCACTTTTTCCAACTAAGGCATTCACCATATCCCTTTATGGAGGAATTACGTGGAATAATCCAAGTCTTTTGTTGCCCCACTCTGATTTACAACAATCATCTATCCTCCCTGGATAGATATGTCACCTCACCTATATCACATGCATATGATTCCCATGAGATTTATCATGAAATTTTCAATCATAAACTTTATTTTCGAAACTTGTTTCATATAGAAGGAAAGTCTCAAAACCAAGAGACTATTCTCATAATGTTTGGCTCTTTGCATGTGATAATATTTTTAGCTTGCATTATGGGCTTACATCCCATTCCATGCTCAAGAAACTCTACCTAAAATCCACATTCATACTCAACCAAACTATGTTAGTTTCTCTGCCATAACATCCTTTCAATATATCATTTAAAACATTTACTAAATTTATTTAAAAACCATCACATAGTCAATCGTTTAATAATGTGTAGTTACATACTAAGAAAATTGAAGGGAAACATCAATGCATTGAGAAATTCATTTCATATAGGCATGCTCATTTTAAGAAACTGTTCACATGCAAAACTAAACTTTTCTTGCCAATTGTGTAGAAATTTTGAATAATAAACACTTATTCACAGAGATTATCCCGATTATACACTATTGCGGAATACATGCATAATACATAACCTCCTCTACGTTGATCATCAATTTAGCAGAATTCAGAAACAATCGCATGCGCACATTGAAGCATCAATCACACATATCAACACAATATATCACGGGGAAAGCATATAGCTGAAAAGCCCCAACTATCTGTATATTATATTGATTGAGAACATGTAACAACACATTATACAATACTCCTCACAAGTACTCAGTACTATCTCCACCTGTTACACACAAAACTAGCTCAGATCCGAACAAGTCACAGGTTCAAATCTCCTCCGCTGCTTTGCCTGCCTCCACTGCACAATGCCAAGTGAAAATCATCCACATTGAAAATCACATGAGCACAGGCTACAATTTCCTTGATATTGGCCCACACTGCGCAGTCTTCATTGGCATAACTCAATCCATGCATGTGCACAATCTCATGCACAACTGATAGTCACAACTCACCCTTTCACTTACCTCTAACACTTGTCTCTGTTGAACTGTCCATGTACTGAGTTAACTGATGTATTCTTTAGTTGCTTTATGAGTTAATAATTAGTGAATTAATTAACAATCAATTCACACAACTCATCACTAGTGTATTCTTTAGTTAGACCAAATACAACTAAGTCAAACTGAACACAACTCCATCAACTCCACAGAACTCACATGCATGAGTTCTAACTGAAGTCCTCCATGCAATAGCTCAACTAACACATAAGAAACCACGTGATTCCTTCTATCAGTTGCATGTGCCACATCCGTAGCTCGAACTGAAGTGCTCCAAGAGAATAAGATAATGTTTAGAGTCCAAATATTACTAAGGGCTAATAATATTTGACTGTTTCTATTTTTAGCCTGGCAGTCTAAAAATAAACTCTAATCACTCCGCTGTGAACCAAAAATAGAAGTCCATCTATTTTTCCCAACATGACCAATCATCCATAAACAGCATCGTGCAACTCATAGACCATGATCCATATGTCTAAAAATAGACTTTGCGCCAAAAATAGCCTGCGGGCTCATATAGTGAAGGCGACTCCTTTCCACTAAGCTCCATCATCTTGTTGCATTTTCAACAAATTGTTTGGATTAGATCGAGATTGAGAGTTTCATTATCACTTTCTCCTTGACATATAGGATTCAGGAGTTTTCTCTTTGAGTGTCGAGTCAGGGCCAATTAACATGACAGTACATGGCCATTCATGGTTGACAAAACACAAAAGGGAGCCCTTTAATGATCTTGTAATCACTTGATGCCTCTCCTTCTTCTAGCTCCTTATGCGCCTTAATCACACCAACATTCCATAACTTCCTTCCAACCCTTAACCCAAGTTGAATGCCTCTTCATTGATCTTCTTAATCAATAACATTAAATTCATAATTATACTCACGCTATTGTGACTCAACGTGTTTTTAGCCATTCTTTTTCAGAGTCACGCTCATAGCCTCACTGGTGATTCAATTTCATTCTCACGAGCTTCACAGTTTCACAAGCCCACATTTTCCATACATAATCCATCATTGTTTTCTTTGACTAATGACTTGATATAGATTTATTTAGGAATGAAATTAAATACAGATTAAAAAAAAACGGAGCTAAAATGAAAACTGAACTTCAATTCATTGATAACAAAACACTGAAAATTGTTTACATGCGGAATGGAAATACACTAGCTTGGGTGATGGTAACTTATCTCTGAGAATATATGTGGTGTCTACATGACTCTACACTGTGTTACAATGAGGCTCGCAAGCCTTTTTATTATTGAGAAACAAGGGAAAACCCCAAACATCCAAAACCCTAACCCTAGGAGATAAAGTGCCAAAACTTTATGGGCCCCGTTGGGGTTAGTTGGTACACAAAATTCCAGAGGACGTAACTTTGGCATACGATCTCCATTTGATGTGTACAATACCTCATTAGAAATATTTCTTTGAGGACTACATATTTTAACTACAAACCCTTGTCACAAGCTACCTATTTGTCCATTTTCCAAAAAAACATCGTTTACGACCTCAAAACGGTTCCAGAAGTTCAAGACCCGAAAAACTACCACAATTAGTAAACTATGCTACAATTAAGGAAACTGAAAGAAAAAGTGTTGGTGGTCCAAGTGGAATAGGTGGGTGGCCACCAATATCCACCTGGATCAGTCCTCCCTCCTTAGGAAGCAATGGTTTGCATTGCGTTGAGTGCCTCCATGAGATGGGGAAATTTTCACTAAACTTAGTCCCTAGTGAACCACTTGCCCTGGTGCAAGAGTTGGCCAGCTTTGATAACTTGATATAGTTGGATCCTCTATTTACGATTGTTCTTGATCTATGTGTCCATTATCCAATTAGTTGTGGCATGTTCAATACAATCATGGTTGAGCTATGCTAGTGCCAATACTGAGTAAAGTTTGATGTGTCCGGCAATGATGGAAAGTATGGTCAAAGGTGGTCCATATTGGATATGGGGTGTACGCCAAGGAATGGAGAGATATTGAGCTCAAAAGCATTGTCTCCCATAACCTTGGTGATGGTGTAAGGCCTGTTCAAAGTGGTCAAAGCTTATGATGGGCTCCAGTGAGGCACTCTTTCTGCAAATGTAACCAAACTTTATCACCCACCTTAAACTTATGGGGCACCTGATGTTGATCATGTCGTTGTTTGCATTTAGAATTAGGTTTCTCCAAGATGTCGTGAAATTTCTAGTGGATGTGTTGAATGCGCTCAATAAACCTGGTGGCTTTATCAGCTTTGGACTAAACATGGGCAGATTCTTCCTGTGTAGTTGCAAAAGGCAATGCAACATCAAGGGGACATAATCGTTGAAATCCTGGGCCCACTTCAAAGGGGTTGTGGCTAGTCTAGCTATGGAGAACTCTGTTATAGTTGTGTTTCTCATAGGGAAGACTCTCATCCCATATCTGTAGATCCTTAGAGTTGTACATGTGTAGTATGTGAACAATCGTCATATTGACGACCTCTGTCTGGCTATCAGTCTAGGGGTGGAATGCAGTCGACTTGGTGAGCTTGGTGTCCAACAATGACCAAAGGCTCAACTAAAACAAACTTAGGAACCTATTATTCTGATCTGATATAATGGTATGCAAGACCCCAAAATGTACCCACACTCATTCAAAGAAGATTCTGGTCGTAGCCTTTGTTGTGATAGTCTTCTTGCAGGCAACCCATATGGTCATCTTAGAAAATTTGTTGACGACCACAAATACAGAGTCATTTACATGCTTGGTAGAAGGAAGGATAGACATATAGTCCATGGAGATGGATTCCCAGGGCCAAATAGGAGTAGACAGAGGAGTATACAAGTCTTTCTTCTTAATAGTTGGCTTGGTGATGGCATAGGCAGTGTAGGATCTAATGTATTTCCCAACATCATGTAAGAGATTTGGCCAATAAAAATACTTTTGTAGTACAGCCACAATTTTCACCACACTAAAGTGTCCTGCGACCCGACTGTAGTGCGCCTCCTAAATCATCTTGGCACGCTTGCTTGAAGGAACACAAAGGTGACCCAGGTAGCATAATAATGCATCCTCGAGATGGAAGTCTGGAAATTTATTTCCATCCAATAGCATTTAGTATGTGGTGGCGAACTCTAGATCATTTTTATATAGTTGTGGCCATCTAGAGGTCTCGTGGCCACAAGAGATGAGAACAATGGCCAATGTTGCAATTGGTGACTAATTGAGGCAATTTGTAACATGATTGGTGTTGTCCTTCTTGTATTTGATATTCAAATGGAATTGTTGCATATATGTGGACCACTTCTGATGGTGATCATTCTGCAACTTCCCTTAGGTCTGTATAAACTACACGGGTCAGTGATATGTGTGGATGATAGTCTTCTTCCCTAGAATCTAATGTTTCCATTGTCGGTAAGCCTGCACGATGGAGTACATATCCTTATCATAGGTGGGGTATTTCTGAATTGTGTTGAAAAGCGTCTCGTTGTGATATGCCACCAGATGCCCTTATTGGGTGAGAACTGCACTAGTATCATAGTTAGAGGTGCTTGTCTCAATTTCAAATGGTTGTTGCAGGTCTAGAAATATGAGTACTGGTGTAGAGAAGAGGCAATGCTTCAACTCAACAAACACCTTTTGTTGGGACTCAAACCAGAAAAACTTTTCTTTTGCTCTTCCCTTAATAGCTTGACTCAAAGGCCAAGTGATATGAGATAATCCCAACATGAACCTCCAATAAAAATTGGTAAGACCAAAAAAATTGTGAAGCTATATTAGATTGATCGGGGTTGGCCAATCCCAAATGACTTGGATCTTAGTTGTTACCACATGCACACCTTGATCATCAATGAAGTAACCCAGATATTGGACCTGTCTCATGCCAAAGGTGCATTACTAACTGTTGAATGTGTTACAAGTGCTCTTCCCAAGTCTTGTTGAAGATGAGGATGTCATCCAGTTTTACAACCACAAACGAGTTGATAAAGGGCCACAAGATGCCATCCATTAACCTCATAAAAGTTACAGGGGAATTTGTCAACTTGAAAGGGATGACCAACCACTCAAAAGGCCCTCATTGGATTTGAAAGCGGTCTTCCATACATTTGTGGGTGTATTGGAACCTAGTGATGTTGAAAATGCAACAAGATGATGGAGCTTAGTGAAAAGAAGTCGCCTTCACTAAGTGGTCCCGCAGGCTATTTTTGGCGCAAAGTCTATTTTTAGACTATGTCTATTTTTAGACATATGGATCATGGTCTATGAGTTGCAGGATGCTATTTATGGATGATTGGTCATGTTGGTAAAAATAGATGGACCTCTATTTTTAGACATATGGGCAGAGTCTATTTTTAGACTGCCAGTCAAAAAATAGAATAGTCGAATATTATTAGCTCTTAACAATATTTGGACTCTAAACATTATCTTATCCTGTTGCAACACTTCAGTTCGAGCTACGGATGTGGCACATGCAACTGCCAGAAGGAAATACGCTTTTCCTATGGGTTAGTTGAGCTATTGCATGATGGACTTCAGTTAGAACTCAAGTGATTGAGTTTGGTGGAGTTGATTGAGGAGTTGATGGAGTTGTGTTCAGTTTGACTTAGTTGAACTAGTTGTATTTAGTCTAACTGCCAAATACACTAGTGATGAGTGATGTGAATTAATTATTAATTAATTCACTAATTATTAACTCATAAATCAACTAAAGAATACATCAGTTAACTGAGTGCATGGACAGTTCAGTGGAGACAAGTGTTAGAGCTGGGTGAAAGGGTGAGACTACTATCAGTTGTGACTATAGTTGTGCATGAGATTTGCACAATCATTGATTGAGATTTCCAATGAGGATTGCGTAGTACAAGCCAAAGGGAATTCGAACTTGGATCTGCTCTATTCTCAACTTGGATTGCGCAGTAGAGGCAGGCAAACAGTGGAGGAGATTTGAACCCGTGACTTGTTCAGATCTGAGCTAGTTTGTGTGTAGCATGTGGATATAGTACTGAGTACTTGTGAGGAGTATTGTAGTATGTATTGTTACATGTTCTCTATCATTATAATATACAGATAGTTGGGGGTTTTCAGCTGTATGCTTTCCCCATTTCATACTGTGTTGATATGTGTGATTGATGTTTCAATGTGCGCATGCGATGGTTTTTTTAATTACGCAAATTGATGATCAATGGTAGAGGAGGTTATGTAATATGCATGCATTCCACAGATAGTGTATAATCAGGATAATCTCTGTGAATAAGTGTTATATTATTCAAATTTCTACAGGTGATAGCCGAACTTTAAATTGATCTTTGCTTAAATACTTGGTCCCTTTGAGCTGGTCAAGAAGGTCATCAATCCATGGGATTAGATACATGTTCCTGACAATGATTTTATTTAGTGCCAGATAATCAATGTAGAGTCTATGGGTCCCATCCTTCTTCTATACAAGTATAATCGAGCTCCCAAAAGGTGAGGAACTTGGTCGGATGTTCCCTTTTTGCGGCAACTCCTGGATCTACCGCTTGATTTCTTCATTTCCTAGAATACAGTGTCAGTATATCGGCTCATTGGGTAGAGGTTCCCCAGGAGTCATATTGATCGAATGCTTGACTTGAGAGTGCAAAGGTAACCCTATGGGCAAGGAGAAGATGTCCATGTATTCTTCCATGACCTTATCCACTTGCTCCTGCTACACAGCGGAACATTCATGGGGGCCATGGATGTGGCCATGATCTTCCCCTTGCATTGAGAATGAATAAAAAAGAAAATAAATTTCCCACCCTGGGAGATGATCTTACTGCATTTCTTAGCAGAGATCAAAGAGATGGCAGTAGGCAGGGATACCTCCGTATTCTCTACAACTTACTACCCAAAGTAATAATAATAGTGTGAGGCCTCGACTCATACACAACATGATGCTTCCACAAGTATGGTTGGCCTAATAATACATCACAAAATTCAAGAGGAGTAATGTCACATAGTACCTCGTATGTGAAGGGTTTGATATGTAGGGAATACAACACTACTGGATGATGCAAGGATCTCGCCTCTGATGTTGTATGGTTGCAAGTGTAGTGTGGTCGATAGGCCTAGCCACTTAAATACCTCTGTTGAAGTGAGGTTCCTCTTTTAAAGTGAGGTTCTTTTGGCTCCCTTTGTCAACAATTAACTGCAACAGAGACCCCTTCACCCACATCTATGAGTGGAAGAGACACTCCTCTTCTTCTAGATCTTCAGGCTCAATCTTCTAGATCTTTGTGGTGGAAACGGTGGCGTTGGGCTCTGCATCACTAATATTCTTCCCTTTGTCATTCCCATTGTTGGTTTCTGAATAAGAGTCAAAACATGCATAGCCTTCAACTCAGGCACCAATGACTGCTTGGCTCGACACTCACTTTTATTGTGAGTGGGGCTTTTATGGAACTCACACCACTTTCCTATGACCTTCTTTGTCTTCGTGGTGTTTTTCTTTGCTTGCGGCTTTGGTGGGTTGTCCTGGGTCACCTCACCTTGGCTTTGTCCTTTGTTATGCGGTTTGGGGGCGCCTTTCCCTTGCTTTGGATGCACAGATCCAAAGTCTCGCTTCTTCTGTTTAAATTTTTGCTTGATCTTGACAATGTATCGATAGGCAACGCCAAGCGAGGAAATGTCCAGGAACTCCATCTCATCCTGGATATATTTGTGTAGATAGTCGTGGTGCTTGAGTACTAGACGTCGCTCAGATTCCTTAATACTCTACTTCGTGCGAAGGGTATGAAAAATATTTATGAATTTCGTCATATCTCGGTCCTTTCCTTGTCATAGTGTGGTCCACTTTATGTATTTATATTCATAACTCTCGACAGGGTAATATTGTTCCTTGATGGCATCTCAGAAAGAATTCCAAGTGGGTACAATTGAAAACACTAAGGGTTCCTTCTCGTCCCTCTGCTCACAATAGGTTTCCCACCAGTCCTTGATGTGGGGGGCGACTTTGAGGAGTGAAAAAGTAATATTTTCCCTATTGGAAAAATCATGAACCAAAAAATGTCCTTCCAACAGATTTAACCATTCATCTATGGCATATGAATCTATCTGGCCTTCAAATATGGGAATTTAAAATTTGGCTTGTACCTTAAAGGGAGTGGTGCCTCTAGGGTGGCTACTAGATGAAGAAGCATCACCTGTGGGTATCCGCTAAAGGATTTGGGAAAAGTTGTCTACCATCACATTCTTTTGTCACTCGAGGGATTCTTTGAGCAATATTTTGGAAGGATCTCCTACTCCCTTGTCTTTCTTTTCTTCCACCATGGGAGGCCATCGAGGTCGATGAGGCCGATCTTGCAAGGGTTCAACTAATTCAAGCCCTAACTCCTTATACCTTGACCTCATTGGATGCATGCACAGAAAAATAGAGAAAAAAAAGACTGCTCTAATACCAATGATCCAAATGTATGCATGAATGAAATGAAATATAGATTTAAACATAAATAGAGAGCTACAACGAAAACTGAACTTCAATTCATCGATAACAAAATACTGAAAATTGTTTACATGCAAAATGAAAATAAACTAGCTTAGGCGATGGTAACTTATCTCCGAGAAGAGATGTGGTGGTTAAATGCCTTTGAACTATGTTACAATGATGTCGGAGGCCTTTTTATTATTGAGAAACAAGGGAAAACCCCAAACATCTAAAATCCTAACCCTAGGAGATCAAGCATCAAAAGTTTGTGGGCCCTGTTGGGGTTTTTTGGTACACCAACTTTCTGGGATCATAAATTTGGCATACGATCTTCATTTGACATGTACAATACCTCATTAGAAAGGTCTATCTAAGGACTATAACTTTTGATTACAAACCCTTGCCGCAACTTATCAGTTTGCTTGTTTTCCAAAAAAAAAACATCGTTTAGGGCCTTAAAACAGCTTCGGAAGTTCAGGACCCAAAAACCTACCAAAAATAGTAAAGTGTGCTACAATTAAGGAAACAAAAAGAAAAAATGTTGGGGGTCTAAGTGGAATAGATGGGTGGCCACCAATATCCACCTAGATCATTATTGTACCACTTCAATTATCTGACTATTATCCATCAAGACAACTCATGCAGATTTCAAACTTTATCGATCTTATGTGCTGGCAATTTTCTGTCTTAACCATACCATTCTTGAGCATTCATGCAAAACATGCATTTTATTGAATTATTTGAAAATTTATATAAATTCAACCTAAACGATTTTTTACCAAGTTCCTTCAACTTACCCATCATTGTAGTATGGTTGATTTCCATATTTACATGGCTGCCATTACTATGCATGTTCAACTCATGATTTTCTTAAGGGTGTCCATATGGATCCTTCTCTAGCCTTACATCACCTCATCATTTCCATTGGGATTCTTTTTATTACAACCTTAGTCAAAAATCCATGTAATAAAGTTAATAAAGGCAAAATAATAACCAAGGTCATGAGACACGTATTCCAAGCTGAATGTTGGGCAAAAAAACATAGTGGTGGAGATCACTTGTGATTAATTAATGGCTATGGAAATTGGAAAGGCTTTGAAAGGGAAAAGTGGCATTAATTGGCATTTTATTTATGAAAATAATGGAAAATAGGAGAAAAGGAAGGTGAAAGGTCACAGGTTGCATGTGAGGAGGAAAATGAAGAAAATAGAGGCCTCATTAATAAAAAGGATTTTGAGGATAATTTTCTAGCTTTTTGTCAATTTAGCTTTGGAGCTCTCATTTTCTAATCTCTCTCTCATACTCTTGGACACTTAGAGTTTTATTGGAGCACTCTTGGAGGAGTGTGGCATACTTGGGATTTGGAGCAAGAAGGCAAAGGAAGAGTAGGAAATCACAAGAGGACATCAAGATCAACATCTACAGTGGGTTTTGCTTGCAGGTACCGAGTTGCATGTATGATTTCCTTACTAGTTTTGGCATCCATGTGGTTTCTTGGTTATGATCTATCATTGGCATGGAGGACTACCTAGATTGACAATGGTTTTTCCTAACCTTTCTATTTCCTGGATAGCCATGGTGTTGTGAGTTTCTTTCCTCTTGTTTTTTGGTTGGTTCTCATGTTCCTTATGGTTGTGGGTTGAGTTACTAGTTCTTGGAGCCTAGGTTGGACAAACGCTTTTCAACCCCTATAACAGCTTGGGTTGAGTTGCTAGTCCTAGAAGCCTTGGTTGGAAAGATGCTCTAGAAACCTTGGTGCATTGAGTTACTAGTCCTAGAATCTCTGGTTGACAAACACTATGGAGCCCTAGACAACTTGGGTAGAGACCGATCTGGTGATGGTTATTGATATTCAATTGTGAGTTGGAATCACTGGTTGAGGGTTGAGGTGGTTTGTTTTTTTGAAGCCCTAGTTTGGTTTCATTTGATTTGTTTCATGAGATCCCACATTCATGCTTGGAATATGGCACGAGGGTGATTGGCTAAAAGAGAGATTTGGTTCAGCCCAATCTATGGTTGGGTGGTACGTGGAAGTCCCTAACTTGGTTGATTTGCATATGTTAATAAGAGCTCCTTTTCCTTTGGTATTTTATGATTAAATGTGCTCACTATTATGTGGCTTTAATTCTTGTTCCTCATTGATATATCTTTGGTTATTTTTTGGTTATAAGCATGTTTTATGATAGTTATGATGTATGGATCTCATCATGTTTTGGTTAGTATATGAAATTTTAATAAATGAATGACCTAATAGGTAACAATGCAGCTACTGTGAGGAGATATTAGTCCTCTTTGATGATTCTCAAATAAGTATGAGATCCCTATGTTCAGATATGTTGTTATGACCTATAAATTTCATGTTTATGATATGTTTGACGAAATGCCTGTCATGGCTAGTAGGGGTCAGATCAAGTCCTTTTTCAAGTGCTTGCATTAGTAAACTTGTATCAATGTTATTTATCATTTCTAGAAGTTTCATGAAGTTTTGGGCAGTGGCCTAAGTCCTGGCGTTGAAAAGGTGGCACAAAATCAGGGGTTGCTCGCACTGAACTGCCTGAAAAAGGCCACAATCACAAGGATACCTTGCTATGGGAGCGACTGGAGGGTCCCAATCACATGCATGCCTTTTCATGGGAGCGACTGAGGCTCTAGGTCGGTGAAAATGTAAGTTCTCTTAGGGGTTGGACACCTGAAGGGGTTGGTTTGCTCCTAAAGGTTTTGTAGCTTCTGAGGAAGGTCATATTGGTATTGTCATGTTGATTCCACTTCCTTAATTGTACATGGGGAGTTGAATCATATCATAGTAACTCTTCGTCACCTGTTTACCCTGATGGATCGGTTAGCTTGGGTAAATATGGGAGGAGGGTGTTACCCTTTTAATGGTAAAGGTACTTCCTTGCCTCCAATCCCACTTCAAACAAGTGGTCCTTTAATGTTGAATTCCCAAGCACAATTTGTATCTTTATTGATACACAATTTCATTCATACACTAGTTGTTAATCAAATTAATCTCTATATGTACTTTAACACTTTTAATCAACAACCAAATTATTCTATTGACATCTACTACCATTTAGCAATAAATTAGGATATATTAACAATAAATGTAGCAATAAATTAGGATATATTAACAATAAATTAGCATGCCCAAACTGAAGGTACTTCACAATTCGACTTCTTTAAGAGGAAAGGCATAACAACCAAATTCTTCTTATAACAACCCAAGGGTCTCTCCCCCTTGCACTCATGTGCATGCAAGCTATTTTAATCTTGGGCATGCCAAGACAATTACCCTTTTCATATCACTTATGCATGTTGAAAATGCAACAAGAAAATCCTAATTTACTTTTGTCTTTGAATTAAATTAGGAATTAAATTGTAATTCCACATCTCATGACCACTTGTAATAGTTAACTAAGTTAATTTGACTTAGTTGCCACAGTTAATTCGAGTTGAAGGTCTAACTAGAGTCATGTAGAGTGTCTCCTACTTTTTAGGAGACCTGGTTGATTTTATTTTGAGTTGTAATTATTTAATTAAGTTTAACTTAGTTAAATTCAGTTAAACTAGTTCCAACTGATGGAGGAATTAGCGGGAGATCCAGTAGTGGGGTGTAACCATCACTAGTCAACCAGTAAACTAAAGATTCACTCATAATTAACTCATGCATGTCAGATCAGAGAAAGACCGAGTTGAGATTGGAGTACAAGGACAATGTACTATCAGTTGTATAATCATCTGAATTGTACATGTGGTGCATGCCATCAGAGGAAGGCTTATGAGGATTGTGCAATTCATATTTTTGGAATTTCCTAATTAAATATGGGCTAATTCCCTAGGAAACTGCGGAAGGAAATAGGAGCTTGGCAAGCAACAGAATTGGCTAAGTATTGGCTTGAGCTTGTCTGGGAAATGGTGAGATAGATAGAGATAGTGCAGAGGTTGCTCAGGCTTGAGAAAAGCATTGTAATCTTCTCATATTTTATGATTAATGCAATATACAAATAGTAGGGGTTTTTAACTATGCCTTTCCCCATAAAATTATTGTATTATGTGTGATTGAATTCTCTCTTTTATGCTTCGTGATTTCATCGATCGTTTATTATTTCCACTTATGAGTATAGTAGATTCAAGTCAATTGTTTTAGCATATTACAATTTGTAGTTTGAATCTACAAGGAATTTCTACATAGTATCAGAGCTATATTTGTAGAAATTTCTACATGGTATCAGACCTAGAATTGTAGAAATTTTGTACATGGTATCAAAGCTAAAATCACTACAGAAGAGGAGAATACGAGTTTTTATTTCATGGGAGAAATTGAATATGCATTATCATACTTCAAAGCTAGCAGGATGTCGTTCTACGGATTAAGACTCGAATATGACCTTGAGGGTAGTTCAAACTATATTGTTTGGAAGGACAAGATGGAGGCACTGTTGAGCTTAAGGAATTCATAAACAAAGGTATTCCTAAGCGAGCTGATGCTCAGGATCTAGCAAAGTGGAGAAAATGTGTGGCAAAGGCGAGAAGGATTATCCTAGAAGGAGTTCGAGATCATATTGTCTTGAACCTCCATGGTAAGGAAACTCCATTTGCAATGTGGAAGGTCTTGACAGGTCTAGTTCAAAACAGTAGTGACTACAGGAAGTTGGCACTGAAGGACAAGCTTAGAAAGATCAAGATGGAGAAGGGCGATACAATAAGGAAGTACTTGACCAAGTTCACCTAATGTCAATATGAGCTTGGAAGTGTCGATGTTATAGTTGTTGAAGACGATCTGGTGATCCTGGCATTTCTAGGCCTTCCCAAGAGCTGGCACAGCTACCAGGACTCAGTTACTAGGAGGGAGAAGCTACCAGAGGGACTGATTGTGTTCCGACTTGGTACAAGAAGATATTCGGCGAAACACCAAAGATGGATCCTCATCCAAGTATGATGATGAGGAGAATTATGCCTTAGCTGGAAAGGCAAAGAATGGGAAGGGGAAGTCATCCCATTCCAAATTAGGTTCTAGTCAGGGAAGGAAGAAGAAGGACATGTCGAAGATTAAATGTTTTCACTATCACGAGTTGGGACACTATGCCACAAAGTTTCCACACAAGAAGGCTGGTAAGAATCCCTCAGGAGGAGCGACAGGTGAAGCTCTTACTTCACAATTTGAATTGGATTTCACCATCATCGCTTGCATGGTGACATCAGTGATGGGTACTGTGTGGTACCTGGATAGTGGAGCTTCATTCCATATGACCAACAACAAATAGTTCTTCAGTGACTTGGAGGAGAAGGACCTCTAGATGCACATCAAGATGGGAGATGATGGGAGGTATAGCACAACCAACATCGATATTGTTACCTTTCAAAGGGATTCTAGTTCTCCTCTCACATTAAAAGATGTCATGTATGTTCTAGGTTTGAAGAAGAATTTGGTTTCAGTTGCCATGTTGGAGGACCGTGGCTACAATGTGATATTTAGCAAGGGAAAGGCTTTCCTTCGTCACATAGCCTCAATACAGGTGAAGCAGATCGGGTTCGAGTGAAGAACCTCTATAAATTGGATGTAGAAGGTTGCACTGCTTTGAGCACAAAAGCAGAGAAGGTGCAGAGTCGAAACATCAATGAGTTGTGGCATAGAAGATTGGGTCACTTGCACCACGAAGCCTTGAAGATCATACAACAAATTTCTATAAGAATTCGCAAGGGTACACTAGAGTAGAGAGACACATGCAAAGGGTGTACATTGAGGAATTCCACCAAATATTCCTTTCATGATAAAGACAGTCGAGCGCAAGCGATCCTTGATAGAGTTCACTCAGATGTGTGTGGACCATTCTCAACAACATCCACATCCAAGTACAGGTATTACATAATATTTGTTGATGATTTTTCTCATTAGTGCTGAATTTTCTTCATGCAGAAGAAAGATCAAGCGTTCGCTAAATTTTGTGAACTTAAAGCACTTGTCGAGTAAGATACTGGTAGGAAATTTAAAGCTCTCAAAAGCAATAATAGTGGAGAATATGTGTCAAATGAATTCAAGAACTTTTGTGCATCAGAAGGAATTTGACGGGAATTAATAACACCTCATAACCCACAATAGAATGGGTTGGCTGAAAGGAAGAACAAAAGTATTGTGGGAGCGGCAAGGGCGATTTTACATGATCAGGGCTTATCATTGCACTTGTGGGCTGAAGTATGCAATACATATGTTTATTTGCATAACAAAAGCCCTCTTATCTAAGTGAATATTGGTGGTCCCCCGCTTATTCCACTTAGACCCCCACCATTGTTTCTTTTCATTTTTCTTAATTGTAGCACAACTTACTATTTTTGGCAGTTTTTCGGGTCCTAAACTTCTGGAACCATTTTGAGGGACTAAAAGATGTTTTTAGGGAAAACGGAGAGACTGGAAAAGTCCCAAATTGATTTACCAATTTGTTTTTAGCCTCCTCTTCGAGAGGAGGTTGAAAACAAACTGGTAAACCAGTTTGGGGCTTTTCTGATCTCTTTGTTTTCCCGAGAGGATGCTGAAAACAAACTCGTAAATTGTTTTGGGACTTTTTCGATCTCTTCGTTTTCCCTAAAAACATCTTTTAGTCCCTCAAAATGGCTTCAGAAGTTTAGGACCCAAAAAACTACCAAAAATAGTAAGTTGTGCTACAATTAAGAAAACTAAAAAGCAACAATGGTGGGGGTCCAAGTGGAATAGGTGGGTGACCACCAATATCCGCCTGGATCACCCTCATCAAATTCTCGGGATGAGTACACCAGAAGAAGCTTTTTCAGGTAAGAAACCAAATGTGGCATACCTCAGGATCTTTGGTTCATCAGTCTACTGCATGGAAAAAAGCTAGAGCCAACAGCTGAGTTAGGTATATTTGTTGGGTACGTTGATAAGCCTCACAAATATCGGGTGTGCCTTCCATCCAGGATGAAAGTGGCTCATAGAGATGTGAAGTTCGATGAAGAGAAGGCCATGAGATGTTACCTTGAGAGGGAGATTTTGTTACATACAGATGAGGATCTTTTGGCTCCAAAGGATGAACCTCATAATGATGTGGAGCAGCCACATGCAGAGGAGTAGAGAGTGGAACCACCAACTCATGCAGAGACTTCCAAAGATGGAAGGAAGCACACCAGAGAGACTAACAGATTGATGCATGATGCTAGAGAGAATGTGGGAGCACCTACATAACAACGAGGCAGCAGAGGTCACTATATCGATTTAATGGCTACATGGCTCTTATGAGCGAGAGTGTAGAGGTTGAGCCATCCTCATTCGAGGAAGAAGTGCAGCAACCAATATGGGTCGATACTATGGTTGAGGAGTATGACTCCATTATCAAAAAATGTGTTTGGGAAGTAGTCCCAAGACCAACAAACAAGTCAGTGGTAAGTTTTAGATGGCTTTACAAGGTAAAGCAAGTAACATATGGGAGTGTGGAGAAACACAAGGTCAAATTTGCGGCCATAGGATTCTCTCAGGTGGAGGGAATTGATTACGAGGAGACCTTTGCACCAGTAGCAAGGTACTCTTCAATCAGATCTATTCTAGCACCGTCACCACAGATGGGATGGAATATACATCAGATGGATGTGAAGACAACATTCTTCAACAATATGATTGAGGAAGAGGTGTATATTGAGTAGTCGGAAGGATTTGAGACCTTCAGCAGCGAGTTACATGTGTGCAGACTCAAGCGAGCGTTCTATGGACTAAAATAAGCACCCCATGCTTGGTACACCAGAATTGATAGTTATTTCACGTATTGGGCTTCACCAAAAGTGAAGCAGATGTGAACCTTTACCATATTGTGATTGAAGGTAAATTGTTGATTATACTATTATATGTCGATGATTTGATTCTAACAGGTGCTGAGAAGCTGATAAAATCTTGCAAAGAGGATCTTGTAAGAGAGTTCGAGATGAAGGACCTGGGGCTCATGCATTACTTTCTTGGTATGGAAGTATGGCAATGAAATGAGGAATTGTTTGTCTCTCATGGAAAGTATGCCAACAAGATACTAAAGAAGTTCCACATGGAGAGCAAAAAACTCATGGAGACTCCTCTAGCAGGTAACTGGAGGAAGGAGGATGCTACTTCAGGTGAAGTAGTGGAGGCTACTATTTATAGACAACTTGTGGGTTCACTTATGCATTTGGTGAACACACGACCAAACATGTGTTCTGCAATTAACCATCTTAGTCAAGCCAACCAAACTTTATTGGAAGGCAACTAAACATGTGTTGAGATACCTCAGAGGCGCTGCTCAATTTGGTCTTTGGTACAAACGGATAGAGAGAGTGAAGCTTCAAGGCTTCACATATGCAGATTAGGCAAGGAGTCCATCCGACAAGAAGAGCACATCAGGTGGGATCTTCAGTATTGGGTCAGCAACAATTTCTCGGTACAAGAGAAAGCAGAGATAAGTTGCACTCAGTTCAAGAGAAATAGAGTACATGGCTGCTAGTCAAGCAAATTATGAGGCTATCTGGATAAGGAAGATTTTTGTTGGGTTATTTGGTCAGTAGATGGATCCTACAGTGATTTACTGTGATAATCAGAGTTGTATCAAACTCTCTAAGAATCTAGTTTTTCATGATCGATCCAAGCATATCGACATCTGGTATCACCATATATGAGATTATGTGTATAGGAGAATCATGTTGCTACAGTACATTCCTACAGAGGAGTGGGATGAAAATATTTTGACAAAGGCATTATCAAGATGCAAATTCGAGTTTCAAAGAGGCAGGATCGGGTAGCAGATAATCCCTTTCTGGTTGAGAGCGAGTGTTGAAAATGAAACAAGAAATTCCTAATTTAATTTTGTCTTTGAATTAAATTAGGAATTAAATTGTAATTCCACATCTCATGACAACTTGTAATAGTTAACTAAGTTAATTGACTTAGTTAGTTCGAGTTGAGGGTCTAACTAGAGTCATGTATAACGTCTCCTACTTTTTAGGAGCTTTGGTTGAGTTTATTTTGAGTTGTAATTATTTAATTCAGTTTAACTTAGTTAAATGCAGTTAAACTAGTTCCAACCGATGGAGGAATTAGTGGGAGATGGGGTGTAACCTGTAGTAGTGGGGTGTAACCAACATTGATCAACCAGTAAACTAAAGATTCACTCATAATTAACTCATGCATGTCAGATTAGAGAAAGACCCAGTTGAGATTGGAGTTCAGGGACAATGTACTATCAGTTGTATAATCATCTGAATTGTACAGGTGGTGCATGCAATCAGAGGAATGCCTATGAGGATTGCACAATTCATATTTGTGGAATTTCCCAATTAAATATGGGCTAATTCCCTAGGAAACTGTGCAAGGAAATAGGAGCTTGGCAGGCAACAAAATTGGCTAATTATTGGCTTGAGCTTGTTTGTGAAGCAATGAGATAGATAGAGGTAGTGCAGAGGTTGCTCAGGCTTGAGCAAAACATTGTAATCATATCATATTTTATGATTAATGCAATATACAAATAGTAGGGGTTTTTAGCTATGGATTTCCCTATAAAATTATTGTGTTATGTGTGATTGAATTTTCTTTCTCTTTTATGCTTCGTGATTTCATCGATCATTTATTATTTTCGTTTATGAGTAGAGTATATTAAAGTCAATTGTTTTAGCATATTACAATTTGTAGTTTGAATCTACAAGGAATTTCTACATTGTAAGCATTTATAATTTTCTACATTCCAATACTTTTCATTCTCAACAAAAAATCAGTAGGGGAGAGATTCAATGATTCTCACTTTTTGATTCCTTTACATAACTCGGATTCATAACACTATGCTCTATTTCCCTTGAGTAGTTATTTTCAACTAGGTTGGTTATCTCCTTTTAGGTTCAACTCATCATTCTAGCTATTATGTTTGTCTTTTGCCGCTCCATTCATTCCCATTATGCATTCAATCGTGTATTCAAACAATACCTCAATCATGCACGTCGACATGCTTGTGGACTACCTACACCTTTCTCATTACTCATATACATTCATGAGACGTGAAAACAACATACCTTAGGAGAACTTACATCCATTTAATGACATGTCTCATAGGCACAACATGTTGTCCCCTTTAATATGATAACAACTAGCAAGGAATCATTTATTCCAGGAAGCATGGATTCATTAGGTGAGCATCAACATCACGCTGAGAATAGTTAGTGCCAACTATTGATTTACTTGCCATACATGCACTCATATCATTGATGTTATTAAACTTTTACTAAGGAAATTCTTACCTAATTCTCTCTTAATATTTTGAGCATACCAAGACCATACTTGCATGGTTGTTAGCAATTATTGGATGCCACCTAATCAACTAGTGTCTTAGCAAGGATTATTGCACTCTTCTTCACCAATCTATTGGTCAATACATTATTATCCCTGGCCTTTTCCTCACATGGCTCAATGCAACATCCCCATAAACTTCTCTAGCCATACATTCAATTTGTTCATGGTTACATGTTTATCATCCATGGTTAGTCATCATAATCATCTTTTGACAATTGCCTACTTTGAGATCACAAGCATATCATATGTATGTTCAATCATCATGCACCATGGCATATCAATTTACATTTAACATCTCACTATCTACATGCCTACTAGTGTATATGCAATTTAGCTATTTAATAACTTTCCATCTCATCATTCCTATGCTCTTATTTATCAACATATTACAACCCTTTCATAATTTAATAAAGCATCAAAATAGCAAGAAATAAGTTGAGAGATTCCCCCTCACAATCATGATTGTATCACTTAGGCATGTGCTTATGTAGTTATCATTTATTGAGTTGTTCAAGGGATGTTTATTCAACATCTTGACCGCGTCCTCTTTCACAACCTTGGCAATCTGTGTTCCATCTTGATTTCTTCCTTTGTTCCTTTTTCAGTATTTATGCCTCAATCTCTCATCAAGGTCGGCTACCCTTGTCTCAAACTCATTTTATACATATCATGAGATTAGGTCTATACAACCATTTTGTTATACCCAATGATCATGGTTCCGTGTTGTATAACCTTACTTTTGTACTTCTTTCTCTAGAACATTTTCTCTATTACTTTGGCAACTCTACTTTTGTAGTTTTCCTTCTTGGCCCATCCAAGTCCAATGTCGAACCTTTGCTTTGACCACTTTATAGTGGAGCATAAGTAGATATTATTTTGTAGTATAGCTCCAAATTCAACCCTTTGGTACATCTCTGGACCTCCAAGCCTACTATTTCAAACATAATCTTTGATAATTTTACCTTTCCTGAGTCCATTCAACTATAGGACCGAACCTTAGCTCTGATATCACTATGTATCAGAGAGCTCCAACTTAATCCCCATGGCATACCTCTGGCCCTCTAGGCCTTGTGTTGAACCTTTAGCTCTGGTACCACTCTATATCAAATCTTTAACTTTATATATCTTTAGGGCCCATCTAGGTTGCGTGTTGAACCTTTGCTCTGATACCACTCTATAGCACATCCAACCCCCTAATGTTGTATTAGAGTTGTGGGGAATTACTAGAATCAAACTTTAAGGTTTTTTTTATGAATATGAGGTTGTCAAATGTCATCTTTCTTCTGTTACCTCAAATCACAGTTCTAATATACCATTGTCTTCTGCTCATCTATAACCTTCCAACAATAAATTTCATCTCGTTATGAGTTTTGAACACAAAATTATGCCCATTTGAAGATATAACCCTTGAGGGCCACATCGACGTATGCATGGGCCATATGGTTGACACGTGGCAACCCTTGGCCACATGTCACTCCTCCGTTGGTCTATGTCTATTCACAATCTATTATACTAGAGACTCGTCATACCATAATTTTTATAAGAAGTGTATTTATTGATCTTTTGTTGTTTTGATATTCCACTACACCTCAAAGTGCAACAAAATCAACATCTTGACATGTCGGTATTTCGATAGGCCGATATGATAGCTCAACATGCCACCTCATTCTTTGACACCCAATCATTATCTAACATGTGATGGATGCTAACATGGTCAGTGACACGTGACACTTGTTTTTGTGCCTTTTGTGGTCTTAAAATGTCATATTTAGCTGACACATTTTGTCCAACTGGCATTACCACATCATCATTTGTGACATCATTCTTCAAGGTTTCCAGTACTTTGTTATCCACTGCCATCATTTAATGCACCTGGAAATAGAGACATAACCATCAAGCAGAGTCCATCGATGAGAAGTTACAACCATACCAAGATTTCTCCAAAGTGTGTTTCTTTCATTCTTTTGGCATTCCAATATCTAGTAAGCCCCCTTCAATTGACTCTTGGCCATGGCTCCCGCAAAACCATGTGATCAAAGGCTAAGGCTGAGGCCTTCTAGTCCCTACATTTTAATATAATCCCATGTGAAGGGCTTTGCCCCAAATTTCTTTATGGCTCAAAACACAATAATCAAACCCCGTATCTCCTCTTGATAAGCCAGGTTTGGAGAGGGGACACTTAGCCTATTCTTGACAGGTGAAGAACATTTGATAGGGTGTTGAAGTTGCCTAGAAATTTTTTATATGATGTTGAGTTACGCAATGGGTATGTATTTACTCTTGATTCCATCAACTTTTTCCTCTTTTCTTATCTCTTTCATATCTTGATACGCTAACATATTGATGGATTATGATAAGAAACAAATGAACTACTCTCGATTAAGATTTAGCCACCGTAACTAACTCTTATTCCTTTTTATGCAGAGAAACGACGAAAGGAACAGTTGTTGTTCCCTAGAGACGGAACAGCATAAACCAACAAAGGAAGAATAAGGTGCGTCGGTTGCAATCAGGTCGGAGGACGAATCAGGAGGATCAACGCTAAATATGAAGGGTGTCAGAAGATAGCATTCAGTTGTGAATCCCTCAAGATCTCCCGATCCTGAGGGATCACATTTATCTTTTACCTCTTTCTGACTATAAAAGTAAAAACTGTAGGAGGAAAGGGGATCGACTTTCTGTTCATTTCAAATTGTAATTTTAAAGTACAGACTCTTGCTTTGGAGGAACATGACCATATTGTAATGAGAATTGAGTTCAATGGTTAATATATAATTTACGTTGTTGTTCATTCATATTCTCTGAAGTAGCTCAACAGTATTCACTGGTGGCTAAGGGCCTGACCTCTGGTGGATCAAACTGCTCTCCTTTGTGTTATATCTTTCTAACTCACGCAAGTTTGATTGGTTTGATATTTTTCCCATTTTTTGTGAGTTTATCTTGTTTGTTATTTACCGATTTCCTATATTGAAGTTAGTATATTTTCTTTACATGCTTCGCAGCATTGTCATTTGACTCTATTTATGCTTATTGTAGATTAAATTAATTAGCAGTTAAGACAATGAACCTTGTTGATTACAATAAAAGTGTGGTTAGTATCTAATCAACTGAAAGAGTTTGGTTACCGCTACTAAACTCTCGGTTGACCTCATCCCCATATAAATTGCTCAATTGGGATTGAATGTGATTTAGATTGAATCAACTAGAAGAGATTGGTTACTACTACTGAACTCTCGGTTGACATCATTTCCATTTGAATTTCCGGTTTGAGATCTGATTATGGTTTCAGTTGAAGATTAAGCCTTGATGTAATATTTCCATTAACAGTTGTAGTTTTTGAGTTGTATAATGCATCCTCTTACTCTTGTATCAAAGTCCTATATTTCATTTTGAAGAAACATTACTCTCTGGATTCATAGCATGCACATATTGTGTACACTCTTGGAATAAAAGGACTTGCCCGGGTTGATGATTAATGTGAGGTAATTAGGAGTTTTAAAAGACACCTTTTAGCACCCAACATTTTGGCGTCGTTGTCGGGGAGAGTGTCGCCATTTTACAAAGAGTGATGTATATCTGATAATTGTTGCTAGGAAAGAATTGGGTATTGAAAACGGAAGGTAAGAACCTACGTAACAAGCAAGTAAAGTGCTTGCTCCTCCGCCCACTTTTCAGCACAATTACAGAAAAGTAAAGTAGGTGTTTGATGTTTGTCTGCTGAGAGAGAACTAGGTATTAAAAACGGAAGGTAAGAACCTGTGTACGAAGCAAGTAAAATGCCTGCTCCCCCGCCCGCTTTCCAGCAGAATTGCTAGGAATTTAAGGTAGAAATAAACATTTGAATTTTTGCATGAATGACTAAGAAGAAAAGACCAGAAAACAATACAATCCCACACCCCAAACCTGAAAAATCTAAGGGACCGGTGACCCTTGGACAATCAAATTTTATTGACAACATCTTAAGAAAAGCTGAATCTCAGCCATCAGTAGGTCCCCGAACCGTTGCTTCTAGATATCTGACTGTCTCCCTTCAGGCCATAAGCTCACCATCTGTAGCCTACGCTGAGGTCCACAGTAAAACTAAAGGGACTGAACAAAGTTTTCAAGATATTGAAAATTCACGATCAATCCCCTCACAAGAAGGGAACTCTTGCAATGTCCGTGAAGGAGAAGGAGAAACAGGGGAATCCGAGGTTAAACATGCAGAACCAAGATCTCCCGAGGTAGTAATTGAGCAAAGGACACCCAGTGTCCCCGATCAAGGGAGTGTTGTTAGGATCATTCCCACCTCTTCTAGACATCCTAGGGACAACTCTCCAGCTCCAGAGATCCCAAAAGGATACTGGCATATCTTTGATTCAATGGCCAATAATCCACAACCAACCCAGACATCTACATTACAGTATCCTATTGTTGACACAGCTGTCAACGCTCAGATGAAATCTATCCCTCTACAAAATATTCCCACCTTTCATGGGCTCACTTCAAAAGATCTGGATGCGTTCCTATTTGAATTCGACGTCCTATGTCGGGGTTATTATTACACCACCGACCCCCAGAAACTGAAGTTGTTTCCCTCCACTTTAAAGGGAGTAGCCCTGCGTTGTTTTATGGGACTGGGTGGAGGCACCATCAATGATTGGGACCAAATGAAAACTACCTTCCTTAAAAAATATCAAGATTATTGCAGATCTAGAGAACTAAAATATGAGATATTCCAAATCGTACCAAGGCCTAGCGAAACTTTGGAAGAGTATGTGGAGTGTTTCCAATATAACCTCCAAAGGTCTCTCTACGTAAATCTGCCTGATAATGTTCTAAAACCATGATGATTAAGGGGATGAAAGACCAGTGGATAGAGACATTAAATATCATAAGTAAAGGTGTTATCTACCAAGAAGACTATGCTAACATTATTGATTTCTGTATTAGGTGCTCTAGGGGCAGTACAAGACTGAAACCAACTGGACGCAATGCAATCACCAGGGACAACAAAGTCTTTGACGGAAGCATTACTCGTACTGAAATCGACAACCTGCTCGAATATTTCAAAACGGATATCCTGGGAACCTTGACAACACAATTATACATCATACAAGCCAAGCAGAAGCAGGTCGAAGCAGAACAGAACTTGGTTATCTTTTTCCCTCGATGCAGGAAGAAACATAGTCATAAAGAATGCCCACTGGATATGGTACAGACCTGTGCCATATGCACTAAAGAACATGCCACAAAAAATTGCCCATCACTCCCAGGATTAAAAGCGGTCTTCAAAGAGGTAGAGGAAGAAGCAAAACCAGTCTACCTGTTAAATCAGCGTCGCCAATGGTAAGCACGGAAAACAGGTATGCCTACCGACCCATCTTCATTCTTTCAGCCTTCACAATATAATTCTCAGCAATACACAGGAGCTACATGGCAGAACCAACCACCTTTTCCTAATTGGTCACCATAAGCATTCTCTATGCCACCTTGGTCCAGTCAGTCAAATTCGAACAATAGTTGGCCAAATTCCTCTTACTTTCCATCATTCTGGCAGAACAACCCATATCCATCTCAATGGTCCCCCTCCACTTCACAAAACCAAAATTGGCAATCAAGCTGGCAAATACCTACGAACGAGCTAGTAGGGACAGTCCCCCTACCTCAACCTACGCTACCAGCACCTTACACGTTGCAGCAGAATCCTCAAACCAATCTACGACTGCAACTCCCAGCCTAGCCCAACCCAAATCCTAACAATAGACAAGTCCAGTCGGTACAAATTATTGAAGGTATGGATCCGGAAACCGAGTTGAGGGAATGTAATGAACTCAAATTGAGGTCTGGACGAATAATCGCGCCAGAGGATGATAAAAATATGTAATTGGAAGAACCACTACATGTAGAACAAACACCTCAAAGGGAGAATACAGTCAAGCGGAAAAGCCACGAACAGACTATTACCTCTTCTCCGCCATTCCCAGAAAGATTGATTATACCTCGCCCAATCGAATATCCCGACTTTGATCTCCTAGAAGAATTAAAAAATCTTTGTGTAAACATACCCCTCCTCCGAGCTATTCAGGACATTCCAATCTATGCAAAAACCATTAAGGAATTGTGTACCAAAAAGTCTACGAGGAAAATCAGGTAACCCCAACTGTCCACGTAGTCAGAACTTTGTCTAATTTATTATTAGGCAGAGAGATACCGGTGAAATATGAAGACCCAGGAAACCCTATTGTCACAATACAAATAAATGGATGCTCATTTCCCAATGCGTTAGTTGATCTAGGGGCAGCCATTAATATTCTCACAACAACAACCTGTCAGAGACATGGCATCACAGCCTTATATCCAACTACGACCTTGCTGGAACTTGCTGACGATTCAGTTATTAAACTAGAAGGGACATTATAGGATGTAATGGTGTCTGTAGATTCTTGGGAGTACCCAGCAGATTTCTTGATTATTAATCCTAGAAACCAGCTAGATGGACATCCTCTAATATTAGGAAGACCTTGGCTAACGACTGCAGATGCTTATATAAGTTGTTGAACAGGCAGTATGACTATAGCCAGAGGAAATGATGTGAATAACCTAGCTTTATACCCTCCAGCTCAGCCAAGCCTAACCATAATGAAAACTAGGAAGCAACCTGTAACATATTTAACCGAAAATATTCGATCACCACTAACTATAACAGATGCTCTTGAATTTAAGAACCAAACAGAAGATGATATTATTAACACTTACATTAACCACCCAGCTGCCATATCTAATCTAAAATGTCACATGATTGAAGCAGTCCTTGATAATGAAATTGAAGAAGATCCCTTAAAAGATATCAATGACCAAACAATACCAACAACGACTGTCTATAATAGCAAACCTATTGAAATTGAGCCAGGGAAAGTCCTTAACATTAACAAAAACTTGAGTGATGACCAACAGCAGAATCTTATTCAAATCCTTAGGAAATATAAAGGGGCTTTCGCTTGGGATTACCCAGATATGAAAGGGATTGACCGCCAATTATGCATGCACCAAATCTACACTGAAAAAGATGCAAGACCCATTCAAAAACCTCAGCGAAGATTAAACCCTCACCTAAAGGATGTTGTTAAAGACGAACTACAGAAACTGTTAGATGTAAATTTCATCTATCCTATATCTAATAGTAAATGGGTTTCTCCATTAGTTGTGGTTCCTAAAAAGAATGGGAAATGGCGTATATGTGTCGATTATAGAGAGCTTAACAAAGCAACACAAAAAGATCATTTTCCCCTTCCATTTATCGACCAGGTTCTAGACACATTGGCAGGTAAAAAATTCTTCTCTTTCCTGGACAGCTTCAGTGGCTACAACCAAATCCAAATTTCCCCTGAAGACCAAGATAAGACTACCTTCACCTGCCCTGGGGGACATTTGCTTACAGGGTATTACCTTTCAGACTGTGTAATGCACCGACTACATTCCAAAGAGCCATACTCAGTATTTTTGCAGACTTGCTAAACGAGGGATTAGAGGTGCACATGGATGATTTTACACCCTATGGAGATGACTTCGAGTAGGCTTTACAGACACTGGAGAAAATCCTGGAAAGATGCATTGCTACTAGGGTTTGCTTAAGCCACGAGAAATGCCACATGATGATGACAAAAGGCCTGATCCTGGCTCATTACATCTCAGCAGCTAGGATTTAGGTGGATCCAGCAACAATTCAGGTAATCCTCTTACTAGCTACCCCCTGCACTCAAACAGAGGTACATAGTTTTTTTGGATTTGTTGGATATTATCAGAGATTTATAAAAAACCTCTCCCAAATTGTTGCACCATTATATGCTTTGACAGGAAATATCGATTTTATATGGACTGACAAATGTGACATTGTCTTTGCAGAATTAAAACGGCTACTATCAATAGTCCCGGTACTACAGGGCCCGAACTGGGATTTACCATTCCAGATTTCATCTGATGCATCAGAGACGACCATTGGAGCAGTTCTTTGCCAAGAAGAAGACAAGAAACCCTATGCGATATACTACATTAGCGAAAACTTAACTCCTGCTGAGTTGAATTACACAGTGACCAAGAAAGAGTTTCTAGCTATAATCTATGCTATTAACAAATTCAGACACTATATAACAGGATACCCTGTGGTCCTGTATACTGATCACTCTGCTATCAAATATTTAGCTAATAAACCTATTACGAATGGAAGAGTTACACGATAGTTAATCCTTTTGTAGGAATTTGACATAACGATCAAGGATCAACCAGGAAAGGAAAATCTGGTGGCAAACTTCCTCTCATGTGTGCCAAGAACAGACGACGCAGTGGCGATAGAAGACCAGTTCCCCAATGAGAACCTATTTGATGGATCTAGCTACTCTTTTAAAGCAAATGGGCATCGGGTACACCTCTATTACAAACCGCTTACAAGGGAATCCTTTTGCCAACAGATACACGAAGATTCTATGATACAAATTCTCGCTGCAGAAGGCAACTCTTCGACAACACCAGTCCCGTAAAGAATTTATTTTTGAAACTTGTATATACAATTTTTTTTTCTATTTTTTTCTCTATTCGATTGTATTTGCTTAGAACAATAGAGATGATTGTTTGTCAGTTTTTTTCCCTATTTTCCTTTGTTGTTCCCTATAGGGAACAACACTTTTCGTGTGTGTTTTTCTTTGTTGTTCCCTACAGGGAACAGTTGTTGTTCCCTATAGGGAACAACACTTTTCGCGTGTGTTTTTCTTTGTTGTTCCCTACAAGGAACAGCTGTTGTTCCCTACAGGGAACAGCTATTCTTCCCTATAGGGAACAGTTGTTGTTCCCTACAGGGAACAACTATTGTTCCCTACAGGGAACAGTTGTTCTTCCCTACATGGAACAGTTGTTGTTCCCTATAGGGAACAACACTTTTCGTGTGTGTTTTTCTTTGTTGTTCCCTATAGGGAACAACACTTTTTGCGTGTGTTTTTCTTTGCTATTCCCTACAGGGAACAACACTTTTCGTGTGTGTTTTTCTTTGTTGTTCCCTACAGGGAACAACACTTTTTGTGTGTTTTTTTCTTTGTTGTTCCCTACAAGGAACAAAACTTTCGCGTGTGTTTTATTTTGATGTTCCCTTCAGGGAACAACACCTTGTGAGTATTTTTGAGAACACCCTTTCTTCCCCTTGCATGATCATTCCTAGCCCATCCTAGTTCACTCTTTATGATCCTCTTTATGGCATAAAAGCAAAATACATATCTAAGGACAACAAGTATGGAGTCTACTGAAACAAGTGAATATCCTGAATATTATCATCTTTAACAAGATTGCTTTTTGATGATCGAAAAAGAAAGGACACAATTATCTATATCACTTCACTGTCCTCATTTCCGCTATAAATGAAACTGATTGATTATCTTTACCATGCTGGTTCTCCCCTGTCTCGTATAATTCTCTCTGATTATTATCAATAATATTATGGGTATATTTATTTTATATTGATATGTTCAAACTTCTTCAGCCATACCTACTCTTAAGGAGTACTGAGACACCCTCTATATATAAAACGGGGAGTGTTAAAATATATATATATTCACTAACAATATTATGATTTTTTTTCCACAGATGGAGGATAGGGGGTCTCATTATGAGCCAGCCTACCATGATCATAAGGAAGGAGTGAAGTGGCATTCCTACTATGGCCACCGCACCAGGGATATGATCCAATGGATGCATCAAGAAACAAAGTCCTTGGAACAGGAGGTCTCATCACGAGCCGGCCTGACCACTTTCGCTACTTCCTAGTGAATGGCAATGTGTTCATCTGGTTACCATGCCAGCACATTGGTCTCTACTTTGGACATCATAATGCACTTCCCCAATTATACATAGAGGACCCTGGCTCCCAAGGGTTAGAAGGCAACTCTGTTGAGGCTATGGATGCCTGCAGGCAACAAAAGCTCTACTTATGGTATTGAAGTTTTATTTTCTACATCAATAATTATTATAATGCCCTCTTCTTATTTTTCTATTTTTTCTATGGAGAGATTATTTCCCTAACTTACCTTGAACCTTTATGCATGAGTTAATCTTTTAAAATCAATCACAACATTTTCAAGTGGAATAACGGTGGTAAGGTATCATCTCCTACGTATGTTGTCCTTTTATTTATCGCATCACCTCACAACATCTTATCACTTATTAATAATTCTCGTTACACGCCTTGTTTTCATTACTCCAATATCCTTTTATGATCCTTTCATTAATATACATACCCTCCCATCCATCACCCCTGTACTTCGCTACCAGCACATCATCTTTTTATCCATTTGGTCGTAGGCAACCTATCATTTCGAGAGGAGGCGAGGACCTCCAGTGTACTCATGCATGCGTTGTCATCTTTTCATTTGATTTTGTAGAATAATACGACATCCCATAATCACAGAGCGTGTGGTATTATAACAGTCCTTGAGTTAACGGTATTTATGTTTATAAAACATCACCTGATAGAGCCATTACAACCATTTGTTGTTCCATCTCTCGGATCTAATCGTTGCTGCGCTATGCTAATCATTTGTAGAAGAGGGAAGAACTCAAGCATCATGGGAGGAAAAACAGTGCACCGAGAACCTTTAACACTGGCTGTCTCCGATGAAGCCAAAGAAATTCTAGCTTGCACAGGATGGACAACATATTTTACAAGATTTCAACCCCCTGAAGAGGAAATCGCCATTGAATTTTTACAACATCTACAGAACGGACAATCCTTGGTGAGAGGTAGACAAATGACCATAACAGATGTTGTGATAGCAGAAGTGTTTGGGTTGCCGGCAAAAGGACCAGTATGGGCTAACAAGCGATTAAGGTTGCATGACACTATGGATATTTTTAGGGACGAAGGACAAGAGCTAATCAAGAAGGGTAAAGGCATTCAACCATCTTCTCTCGGAGAGCCATGGGGAGAATTGGCACGAATTTTCCATAACTATATTACCTGCGATGGGCGTAGAGACGTAGTAAGGCCATGACAACTCAAACTTTTAGCAGTTTTAAAACAAAAATTCTTTGTTAATTTGCCTGCACTGTTGAATTCATTATTGCATGACACTGCCAAGAGGCTGAGACGGTCTCAACATCTAGAAATAGTAGTTAGCCACCATTGTCTGATTAGGTTAATAGTTAGTCACAACCTTGCCCAACAACAATCAATCTGGGATGATCTCATATCGGCCCTCGAAAGAGGTGAAAACCTGCCAGCACCTAACCCTGTTCCAAAAAGAAAAAGGACTGCCCTTTCAGGAAGCAGATCTCACAAATGCAGACGATCTACAAGGTTGAATTCAGACCAAGGAACATCTAAAAATCCTCAAGGCAACGCTAGTCAACCCATAGAATTATCCAGCCTGGTAAATGTACAAGACTTGCAACCAGAGTCAGGAGGACAAGATAACCCTAAACCAAAACTTGAGGAAGGAGCAGGGCATCCTAACGATGAATGAAGAAACGAAGTGGGGCCTCCTCCAACACCAAATATGAGTTCTCAAGACAATCTTTTGCACGATTTCGAGGCAGGAATGGCCCAAGTCTTGGCCAACATGAACGTCTACATGCAGCCTGAAGAACCACTTAATCCTAACTTAGGAGAATAGATACAAAGGCTATTCAAGAATTAGAGAACCAATCTGGTGACACGCTCCCAGTGGAAAACAGTCATGAAGGTCTAGACACAGAAAACATAGGCCAAGAAGAGGAAGCAGAGACAAAGGTTATTCGGGAGTCTGATAATCAATCTGGAGACACAGTCTTATTGGAACAAAGCCAGGGTGAACAACCGGGCTCTTTAGAGACAGAAGCTATTAACAAGACTATTAGCAGACCAATTACTCCTCAGAAAAGGTACAGAGCTAGAACGAAATTGAAGAAGCTAAGAAAAGAACACCAGAAGCTTCGTAAGATGGTCAAGAGGCTCCAAAGAAAAATAAAAGAAATCACAATGGGAAAGGTTCCGAACAATACCCCTGAGGTAGTAAATGTGGTCGTGCAAACGGAATTATGTGAAGATAGGGCTACAGGAACTCAAACTGAGCTCATACCTACTCAAACAATCGTCACTCAAGAAGGACCGCATGCAGATTTAGTAGACGTAGCTACTCAGACAGAGGTTTGGACCTCCCACAATAAAGAAGTACAGACAGAAGATATCCCCTCTTATAGCATAGGCACTTAGACAGACATACAAGCCAAAGACATTATGACGCACCATGACCCCATTCTACTAAATCTTCAAGAGGGATTGGCACAAGCCCGGCTTGAGTTGGAATGATTTGAACAAGAGACCATTTCCCGACAAAAATATCAAGAGCTGCAGAAACAGCTTCGGGAACTGACTATAATAGAGAACGAGACTTTTGACAGGTGTAGAAAGGCAGAAGAAAAAATGGAGAAGATCAAGTTCAAGCTAGATAGAGTCATAAGTCAGACAAACACCATCTGCTCACTGTATTCGGATGTCCTGACATGCAGGTTTCCCGCCACCAATTATGCCTTGTTTCCATTAGAATGGTACCAAGCCGTAAGAGCTGGTAAATCAATTGAATTAAGGACAATTGAAGATTTTATAAATTGCTGCAAGCAACATGGTGTAAAGGTCCAAAGGCTTCTTTGTGAGTTTTATCTACACAATTTCATATTAGAAAACGAGGTGGAAAAGAACCCTAACCCTTTTGTAGGAGATGTTCAATTCCAGGCTTTTATTTCGTTTGCAGTTAACCAACTCAAATGGTTTAAAGCTTATAATGCATTTCAAAGATAGGAACATGGATTGGATCTTTGGGTGAGAAGTGAACCTAAACACCCCTTACAAATGTTTGCCAACCATAAGAGTCTGATGAAACGAGAAGGGGTGATTAAAACTTTAGGGCCCATACATAAGGAGATTGTGCAGAAAGGAATATCATATTTCCTCTCCATTCAAGAAAGATCTCTGACTGCATCTAAGCTCAGATGGACGATCTCCACTAATAATGTGAAAGATAGGGAACCATTTAATTATAGAAATTTTAAAGTTGTTGCGGCCCGTATGGTCACCTACAACAATCTTATTTTGAGAGAAGGACCTTATTGGTTAGGATGTCAGTTTCAGAGTCCCATTATTTGGTATCCCCTTGAAGGGTATCGGCTGACTACAAATTGCCTGAAGGACAGGAAGGGCTCGCCTTTGCGCTCCTGGCTCAACATCATGGTTTTAGACCAATTTTTGACGCTTTCTCTCCAGCCTACTCTTTAACTACACTGCATAAGAACTATTTACTTTTCATGAGGACATGAAACAAGGTAAGCAGGGGAGTATGTTGAGTTACGCAATGGGTATGTATTTACTCTTAATTCCATCACCTTTTTCCTCTTTTCTTATCTCTTTCATATCTTGATACGCTAACATATTGATGGATTATGATAAGAAACGAATGAACTACTCTCGATTAAGATTTAGCCACTGTAACTAACTCTTATTCCTTTTTATGCAGAGAAACGACGAAAGGAACAATTGTTGTTCCCTAGAGATGGAACAACATAAACCAACAAAGGAAGAATAAGGCGCATCGATTGCGGTCAAGTCGAAGGATGAATCAAGAGGATCAACACTAAATATGAAGGGTGTCAGAAGATAGCATTCAGTTGTGAATCCCTCAGGATCTCGTGATCCTGAGGGATCACATTTATCTTTTACCTCTTTCTGACTATAAAAGTAAAAATGTAGGAGGAAAGGGGATAGACTTTCTGTTCATTTCAAATTGTAATTTTAAAGTATAGACTCGTGCTTTGGAGGAACACGAACATATTGTAATGAGAATTGAGTTCAATGGTTAATATATAATTTACATTGTTGTTCATTCGTATTCTCTAAAGTAGCTCAGCAGTATTCGCTGGTGGCTAAGGGCCCGACCTCTAGTGGATCAAACTGCTCTCCTTTGTGTTATATCTTTCTAACTCACGCAAGTTTGATTGGTTTGATATTTTTCCCATTTTCTGTGAGTTTATCTTGTTTGCTATTTACCGATTTCCTATATTGAAGTTAGTACATTTTCTTTACATGCTTCGCAACATTGTCATTTGATTCTATTTATGCTTATTGTAGATTAAATTAATTAGCAGTTAAGACAATGAACCTTGTTGATTACAATAAGAGTGTGGTTAGTATCTAATCAGCTGAAAGAGTTTGGTTACCGCTACTAAACTCTCGGTTGACCTCATCCCCATATAAATTGCTTAACTGGGATTGAATGTGATTTATATTGAATCAGCTAGAAGAGATTGGTTACTACTACCGAACTCTTGGTTGACATCATTTCCATTTGAATTTTCGGTTTGAGATCTGATTACGGTTTTAGTTGAAGATTAAGTCTTGATGTAATATTTCCATTAACAGTTGTAGTTTTTGAGTTGTATAATGCATTCGTTTACTCTTGTATCAAAGTCTTATATTTCATTTTGAAGAAACCTTACTCTCTGGATTCATAGCATGCACATATTGTGTACACTCTTGGAATAAAAGGACTTGCCCGAGTTGATGATTAATGTTGTTGGGAATGGATAATCTAGCTCTCCCATGTGTTTCGTGACATGGACTAACCGCCTCTCGAGGATCCTTTAACTCTGGCGATGCGTCCATTTACTAACACCTGCGCGTTTTGGTGTAACCGCAATCGTGATCCCAACAAGTGGTATCAGAGACAAGTCATTTTTTTAGCCTTTATGCCCTTTGTAACTCCCTATTATGCTCCTCTGCTTTCCATTCAAAAATGTTGCCTGTTCATAAATGTTGGTAGCCTGCTCCACACTGTCACCTAAACGCTGCTGCCTGTGCTCTCTGGCAGTCATGACTATCCATAAACGTTTCATAATTTTAGCGCTGGCCTGGAGAGTCCTCTGAATCGCCGAGTTGAATGCCCTTGAGATCAGCTGGACGACTTGCAATCATGGTATTTATGCTGGTATGGCTATGCGTTGAAGTTTCTTTGGCTATCTGTTGAAGTTTTTGGCCATAAGTTGAATGCTATTGTACTAACATTGTTTTAATATGATATTCACGTCGTTCTGTTATGGTATTCACATTGATAACTTCTGATTTGCATAGAGCTTTCCTACATTGCATATGAGACTAGCATGTGAATGACTGTATTTAACCTTGAGAAACATTGAGTAATGGTTTTTCATTGAAAGTTGCCTAGCCTGACATGGTATCAGAGCCAAAGGTCTCGAGTTCGAATCACACCCGGCTAGCGCTGGGGGGAGATTGTTGGGCATTGGATAATCCAGCACTCCCCATGTGTTTCGTGACATGGACTAACCGCCTCTTGAGGATCCGATAACTCTGGCGATGCGTCCATTTACTAACACCTGCGGGTTTTGGTGTAACGGCAATCGTGATCCCAAAAATGTGAGGTAATTAGGAGTTTTAAAAGACACCTTTTAGCACCCAACATATGACAAAGATCCTTCTCAACCATGAAGACATCTCTCATTTATACCCTCACTTTGTTGTCAAGGGTATTGCTATTGATTATAGGTCCATATCACTAACAAACCCCTTTTGTTTCTATAATGAATGCAGGGCTTCTATGTCCTGTCTAAGGAAGACCAAGTTTACTGATTCAAAATTCTAGCGATCTCCTTCCCTCCAACCAATCATCATGGTTTTTTAAGAGGCTATGGGATTGGCTTCCCCCATTTATTCATATGTATCTCTTATTTAGTCGAGATCTATAAGAGACAGGAACATAGAAAACAACCAGGACTATAACTCTATTAGTCATATTCTTGACTCTTAACCATACATCATAAGAGCTCATAAATAATTACAAGTAGGCATATGAACATTACACAACTATTACGACCATAATACTTATTCAACAAATAAATGCACACATGGCACAACTTATAAGCATCAAGTATTTCTTATTAATAGGATTCAGATTATAGAGATAAAGCCATATGGGTACTTATCTAAATCCTATGTATTCACTATCTGCAATTAATAAAGGGTGAGCCATATTCCACCCTACCATAAGCTTAGTTGCACTACCTTCTTTCTTATCGCTAGCACCCTTGAGCCAAATTAGGAAGCCATGAGGAAATTTTTCTTAGAAATACAGGGTGGAGTCATGAAGCCAATCTATTTCATGAAATCAACTCAAAAGTTCTCTACATGTCTACCTATCTTTCACTCTGTTCTTACACCCCTATGAGTACTAATCTCCTTCAAGTTCCTATCTTTGTCTTCTTCACTCCTAGAGAATGCTTTCCACTCATCCAAGAGAATGATTTTTTCTGCCATCCCCAATGGGTTTCTCTTTTTGCCTCTGTTTGGAGTGCTTCATTCTCTATCTTTCCTTATCTTTCATAGCTCAAATTCCTTTGGTTTCTTGTTAGGTTTTCCCATATTAGTCATATTAGAAGCTTCTGGTTGGACTTTAGAAGTCTTCTTGTGGTACACTACCGATCGATTATGATACCATTGTCCCACTCTTCTCGTAATTGTTGGTAGTTATTGATGCACCTTTCCATTAGATATTTTCTTGGAAAAGGGTTGACAATTATGATCCTTGCGAACATTTGTCTCAACCAATAATCCATTTGCAATTATTAATTCTCCAAATCCTATTTTGTTGTCTCCCCTCCTCCTCATGGTTTCTCATGGTTTATATCATATCAAGGCTTCACATAATCATAAACTAGTATTAGATTATGATTACAATTATTTTGGGTCTTTGCACATTTTCATTTACATGCCCTTAGAGGGATCAATAACATAATTAATCACAATTACAATATCATTGGGGTTAAGTGTTGGGGATGTTACAAAAATTTTAAAAATTACAAATTTTGTAGATATGTACTTACAATCACGTGAATGATGCTCGAAGCAATGATAATTTGCATGAATGGGACAATTGTTTCTTTGACAGTTACACAAACCATCAGTGTAGAAGAAAATGGTTATAAGTTATCAAGAAGAAGCCAAAAGAAGGACTTTAAGCTTTGCCTGAAGCTCGTCGGGGAACTTGTATAACAAATTCGTAATGATAAAAGAACTTAACAAGCAACTAAGGGGGTGTAAATGACGATGCAACACTAGTGGGATTGTTAATTTGTTTGGTGGGAATTGTCAAATGTTTGAGCGAAATCCCACTTGTTGTAGAAGGAGTTGCACTATTACAACAAAATAGAGATGGTTAAGGTTATCACAAAACCAAATATAGCTTGCACAATTGAAAATGAGTGGATCAACATGCAAGTAGAAAAAACACATAAGAAACAAACTATTTATTTGATTATCAATTGAGAAAGACTTTAATGGTCTTTAAAGGAGACCCAAAAGAGGATTGGGTTAATCAAGGCGGGCCTTCTCTAATCCTCTTGAGGAGGGTCCTTCTTGTTCCCTTCATTGGTTCTTTCTCTCCAAGTCAAGAAGTTCATGATCTTCTTTAATGGTGAAAAGCTTGCCCAACGATAATGCTAATACAAGCAATTGCTTGAGAGCTAGGAGAACTCTTAGCAAAAAATGGGCAACATAACACTACTCTTCTCTTAGCAAACAATGACCCATGGCCTTGCATTTATATATTTTTTTGTAGTTCGTTAAAACTAGCACTAATTGTGAGCTCAATCCAATTGAGAATTCCCATGAATGAATGGGTCTTTAGGGTACTAAAGGACCATCAATTAATGTTATCGAGCTTTGAACCAACCTAGTTCAATCTTCACCTTGAATTTTGATGGGATGTGGGCATTTATTGCACCAAATGTTTGTGAGATTTTGTCTCTTACAAATCTGTGCGACTATTGAAGGAACAACCGCATGGTTAAATCTTCATTACAAGTTTGCACAAATAGATCAAAACCCACCCTAGTATAGTTTTTTCATTGCTTTGGATTAATAATTGAATTGTCATGGGTAGCTTTTGTCTTGCTATGCTTGATCTAGGTGGATATTGGTGGCCACCCACCAAGTCCACTTGGACCCCCACCATTGTTTCTTTCAGCTTTTCAGTTTCCTTAATTGTAGCACAGTTTACTATTTTTAGCAATTTTCAGGTCCTAAACTTCCGGAGCCGTTTTGAGGCCCTAAACGACGTTTTTTGGGAAAACTGGGAGCAACATGGGTCCATGGACCAATGTGGACCCATGTTGCTCTTCCCAAAGTTGTAGTTCTCGGATAGATCTTTCTAACGAGATATTGTATGCATCAAACGGAAAGTTGTAGTTCTCAGATAGATCTTTCTAACGAGATATTGTACGCGTCAAACAGAGATCGTATGCCAAAGTTACGACCCTGGGAAGTTGATGTACCAATTTACCCAAACGAGGCCCACAGTTTGGTGTTTCATCTTCTAGGGTTAGGTTTTTGGATGTTTAGGGTTTTCCATTGTTTCTCAACAATAAATAGGCCTTTGAGCCTCATTATAACACAGTTTAGAGGCATGTAGCCACCACATCTCTTCTTAGAGATAAGCTACCATCACCCTAGCTGTTTATGTCCATTTTCTATTTGTAAGCATATCTCAGTATCTTACATTAATGAAATGAAGTATTATTTCCGCTGCATCTTTGTGTTTATGGTTATCTCTGTAATTTGTTGTGTTCCTGTTTAAATCTGGATTAGTGGTATTAGAGCAGTCTGCGTTTTCTCTGTTTTTCTTTTCATGTCCCCAACGAGGTCAGGATATAAGGAGTTAGGGCTTGAACTGGTCGAACCTTTGCGAGACCAACCTCGCAAAACTCGATGGCCTCCCATGGCGAATGAAAAGAAAGACGAGGGAGCAGGAGATCTTATCAAAATCTTGCTCGAAGAAGCCCTCGAGCGACAAAGGAATGTGATGATGGACAACTTTGCCTAGATCCTTCAGCGGCTACCCAGGGGCGACGCATCGACTTCCCACAACTACTATGGAAACGCCATACCATTTAAGGTATAAGATAATTTTGAAATCCCCATATTCGAGGGTCAGATAGATGCAAATGTCGTTGATAAATGGTTAAATCTGCTAGAGGGTTATTTTTTCTGTTCATGATTTTTCTAGTCGGGAAAAGATTATTTTCGCTCTTCTCAAAGCAACCCTCCACATCAAGGATTGATGGAAACCTACTGCGAGCAGAAGGATGAAAGTATCGGCCCACTATTTTCAGCCACACCCACCTGGAATTCATTCCAGGATGCCATCAAGGAGCAGTACTACCCTGTCGGAAGCTATGAGGATCAATACATAAAGTGGACAACGCTGCTACAGGGAAGGGACCAAGACGTGTCAGAGTTTAACAATATTTTCCATACCCTTCACACAAAGTTGGGTATCAAGGATTCGTAGCAGCATTTGATACTCAAATACCACAGCTGCCTACACAAGTACATCCAGGAAGAAATAGAATTCTTGAACATCTCCTCACTCAGCACGGCATACTGATATGTCGTCAAGGTCGAGCAAAAGTTTAAATAGAAGAAGCGAGACTTTGGATCTACAAATCCAAAGGAAGGGAAAGGTGCCCTCAAACCGCAAAACAAAGGACAAAGCCAAGGCAAGGTGGCCCAAGACAACCCGCCAAAGCTACAAGTAAAGAACAGCATCGCGAAGCCAAAAAAGGACATGGGAAAATGGTGTGAGTTCCATAAGAGCTCCACTCACAACACAAGTGAGTTTCGGGCCAAGTAGTCACTGGTGGCTGAGCTAAAGGTTTCAGAATTAGATGCATGTTCCGACTCTGAGTCAGAACCTGACAAGGGGAATGACAAAGGGAAGCAGATTATCGATGCGAAACACAATACCACCGTTGCCACCACGAAGATCCAGAAGGAGGAACCTGAAGATCCAGAGGAGGAGGAGCGTCTCTTCCACTCCCAGATGTGAGTAAAGGGATCCATGCTACAGTTCATTGTCAACAGCGGGAGCCAAAAGAACCTCATTTCGGTAGAGGTCGTGAAGCGGCTAGGCTTACCGATCACAGCACATCCACAACCGTACACCATCAAGTGGCTTCACCAAGGACGAGATCTTCGCATGAGCCCGCACTGTCGCCTTCCATACAACATCAAGCCCTTCACGGATGAGGTATTGTGTGACATTGCTCCCATTGAAGTTTGTGATGTATTATTAGGACAACCATACTTGTGGAAGCGACATGCTGTGTATGAATCAAGGCCCCGTTTTGTTATTATTACTTTGGGAAATAAGTTGTAAAGGATATCGGAGGTAGCACCATCTACCGCCATCTCTTTGGTTACTGCAAAACAATGCAGTAAGCTCATTTCGAAAACCGCGAAATTTGTTTTCCTGATGATACGCCCTCAAGGAAAGAAGAAGACGGTGGCCATGACCTCCAAACAAGGCCCCTCCGCATGACAACTACAGATGGACAAGGTCGTGGAGGAGTAAGAGGACATGTTCACCTCCCCCACAGGGGTTCCTTTGCACTGTCAAGTCAAGCACTCCATTGATCTAACCCCAGGTGCACCGCTACCTAATGGACCAATCTATCGGCGCTCCATTCTGGAGAACGATGAAATCAAGAGGCAGATTCAGGAACTGCTACAGAAAGGTCACATCCGTCTGAGTTCATCGCCCTGTGGGAGCCCGATCGTGTTGGTACATAAGAAGGATGGGACTTGGAGACTCTATATTGGCTATCAAGCGCTAAACAAGATCACTGTCAGTAATAGGTACCCGATCCCACGGATCGTTGACCTCCTGGACCAACTAAAGGGGAGAAAATATTTCAGTAAGATAGATTTGAAGTCAGGATATCACCAGGTACCAATCGAACCCTCCGATGTGTGGAAGACTGCCTTCAAAGCCAAGGAGGGCCTTTTCAAATGGTTGGTTATGCCTTTCGATTGACACAATGCTACTACAACCTTCATGAGGCTAATGGATGACATCTTGCGGCCATTCACCAACTCATTTGTAGTGATATACTTGGATGACATCTTGATCTTCAACCAGAGTTGGGAAGAGCACCTCCAACACATCCGACAAGTTCTCCAAACACTGGAACAACACAAGTTATGTGCCAATTTGGAGAAATGAACTTTTGGCATGACCCAGGTTTAGTATATAGGATACATTATTGATGAATAGGGGGTGCATGTGGATCTAGCCAAGATCTAAGTCATTTGAGATTGGCCCTCTCCAACCACTCTAACGAAGCTCCGCAGCTTTCTAGGTCTTACCAACTTCTACCGCAGGTTCATGTTGGGATTTTCTCATATCACTTGGCCTTTGAGTCAAGTCACCAAGGGAGGAGCGAAAGAAAAATTCTTTTGGTCTTAATCTTAATAGAAGGCATTCACAGAGTTGAAAGACCACCTTTGCTCGACACCAGTGCTCGCATTGCCAGACTTGCAACAACCATTTGAGATCGAGACAGATGCCTCTGACTATGCTATTGGGGCAGTCCTTACTCAACACGGGCATCCAGTGGCATATCACAGTGAGACACTTTCAGACACAGTCCGGAGTATCCCACTTATGACAAAGAGATATATTCCATTGTGCAGGCCTACCGACAATGGAAACATTACATTTTGGGGAAGGAAACGATCATCCACATAGACCACTGACCCCTCTAGTTCATACAGACCCAAGGGAAATTACATAATGATCGCCATCAGAAGTGGTCCACATACCTGCAACAGTTCCATTTGAATATCCAGTATAAGAAGGGCAACACCAATAATGTTGCAGATTGCCTCAGTCGACCATTGATCATGTCATTAACCACCATCCTCAACTCTTGTGGGCACGAGACTTCTGATCGGCCACTTCTCTACAAAAGCGACCCAAACTTTGGCCACACATACCAGACACTCTTGGAGGGTCGGCATGTTCCAAATTTTCACCTCTAGGATGCCCTATTATGCCACCTGGGTCACCTTTGTGTTCCTTCAGGCGAGCGTGCCAAGATTATTAGGGAAGCACACTACAGTCGGGCTGCTGGGCATTTCAGGGTCGAGAAAACGGTGGCAGTATTACAAAAGTATTTCTACTAGCCAAATCTTCGACAAGATATCGAGAAGTACATCAGATCATGCACTGCATGTGTCATTGCCAAACCGACAGTCAAGAAGCAAGGATTACATGTCAGGCCTTCCTTCCACTAAGCATGGAAACGACTATGTTTTTTTTGGTCGTTGATAGATTCTCGAAGATGGCCATTATGGCGGTCTGCAAGAAGAATATCACAGCAGAAGCCACTACTAAACTCTTATTTGAACGAGTGTGGGTGCACATTGGGATCCCACAGTCTATCATCTCAGATCGGGATAGCAGGTTCCTCAGTACATTTTGGTCTAGTCTCTGGTTGATGTTGGACACCAAACTCACTAAGTCCACAGCCTTCCATCCTCAAACTGGTGGCTAGACAGAGGTTGTCAACAGGATGATTGTACACATTCTGCGCATGTAGAACTCAAAGCATCCACGCACATGGGATGAGAGCTTCCCCTATGTTCAGCACAGCTACAACCAGGCTCTCCATAGCTTGATTGGCCACAACCCTTTTTAGGTGGGCTTGGGATTCCAGCCACTATGTCCCATTGATGTGGCCATGCCATTTGCAGCTACTCACGCAGATTCGGCTCATGTCTCGTCCGAAACAGATAAGGCAAACAACTTCATTGAGCACATCCAACATATTCGCCAGCAAGTCCATGACATTATGGAGAAATCAAATGCCAAGTACAAGCAACGACATGATCAACATCGGGTGCCACACAAGTTTTAGGTGGGCGATAATGTCTGGTTGCATTTGCAAAAGGAATGCCTTACCAGAGCCTATCGGAAACTCAAACCACTCTGATATGGTCCTTACGTCATTACCAAGGCTGTGGGAGACAATGCATTTGAGCTCAGCATTCCCCCATTCCTTGGCCTGCACCCATTGTTCAAGGTGGACCGCCTTCGGCCATACTTTCCACCATTACTAGACACATCCGACATTGCAGCACAGCTCACACCCATAGAGTTAAATCCAGATTGCATGGAACAAGCTGCAACTGATCAAATCATGGACACACAGATCAAGCACACTCGCCGACAGAACATCCAACTGTATCGAGTTGTCAAAGCAGGCCAAATCCTTCACCAAGGCAAGTGGCTCACTAGGGACCAAGTTCAACAGAAGTTTCCTCATCTCATGGAGGAACTCAACGCAATGGGGACCATTGCTTCCTAAGGGGGGAGGAATGATCTAGGTGGATATTGGTGGCCACCCACCAAGTCCACTTGGACCCCCACCATTGTTTCTTTCAGCTTTTCAGTTTCCTTAATTGTAGCACAATTTACTATTTTTAGCAGTTTTTCGGGTCCTAAACTTCCGGAGCCGTTTTGAGGCCGTAAACGACATTTTTTGGGGAAATTGGGAGTAACATGGGTCCATGGACTAATGTTGCTCTTCCCAAAGTTGTAGTTCTCGGATAGATCTTTCTAACGAGATATTGTACGCGTCAAACGGAGATCGTATGCCAAAGTTATGACCACGGGAAGTTGATGTACCAATTTACCCAAACAGGGCCCACAGTTTGGCGTTTCATCTTCTAGGGTTAGGTTTTTGGATGTTTAGGGTTTTCCATTGTTTCTCAACAATAAATAGGCCTTTGAGCCTCGTTGTAACACAGTTCAGAGGCATGTAGCCACCACATCTCTTCTCAGAGATAAGTTACCATCGCCCTAGCTGTTTATGTCCATTTTATGTTTGTAAGCATATCTTAGTATTTTACATTAATGAAATGAAGTATTATTTCCGCTGCATCTTTGTGTTTATGGTTATCTCTATAATTTGTTGTGTTCCTGTTTAAATCTGGATCAATGCTAATGACATTTTCAACAATAACCAATGTTGCGCGTTGAGTGATTTTGAGGTGATAACAACCCCTAACATCATCATTGAAAGAATGGTGTTGTAATTCTTGTGGGTCATTGAACTAACCTTCACAACAAGAAATTGACATAACCCATTTAGAGAACCATGAAAAACGTTGATCTTATCCAATAATTGTTCAAGCCATGTTAAAAGAACCCAAATTCTGATGTACATAGTTCATCTTTGAGCGAGTTGCAAGAGGAACCTTTAGTCCTACTAGACTATTGTCACTAGTCCCTTTCTTTTATGGCTAGTTATTAATCAATGACGTGGTTAATAATAGGTACATCTAATGTGTTTTCCAACTACCCAACCCTCTATCAAAAACAACTTGATACCAAGAACTCCCCACAAAATTGCCATTCCATTATGAATATTATACCAAAAATTGCTCCCATAAGACCTTGAAAAAAATCCACATGTAATCATTCTTGTAAAGCCATAATACCAAAGAAATGTAGGCAAAGTAGTTCAAGAAAATCCCCAGTGTCAAAAAGTCTCAATGATATACTTTAAAAAAATCTTGATTATGGGAATTGAGGCAAATTGTGGGCATGCTCATCAATTCAAAAGGTTGAAATCCTATTATGATCACTTTCCTTTTTATATATAGTTTGGCTAATCAAAGACCATATAATTTTTTTTTTTAATTTCTTTTTAGAGCCAAACATTCTAAAACATTGTTCTAGTGAAAAAAAATTCCCCTAAAACTTTCATTGACATCTAATATTTGAAATTCTATCAAATTCAAAATGATTCCTACTAGATTGCAAGCTAAAAATGCAAGTTTCCCCTTCTGTTATTATGAGAGGTTAGAAAAGATCAATCTTGTAGCACGTTTAGACTACCACCCATCTTAATCTTGGTAATATCACCATTGTGATCAAACACATTATAGTAAAATTGTTTGATATGATGTTGTATAAGTATGTTCACAATTTGCAAAGACCAATATATTCCACACAAAGAATCAGGTTGGTTTTAAGTTAGATCATCAAACCACAATTCATATTGTTATTTTCATAACCATTATGAAGGAAGATAAACTATGTAAATGGATAGTATAGTGCTATCGTGTTGATTGTAGGGAAGCATTTGACATTTTCGTGTGCATGCTTTGCTTCAAAGAGTAAAGGACTTGGGCTTTCCAAATATCATTACTACTCTTGTTGCTACTCTATATAAAAAATTTACATGCAAAGTGAAAAATGACACAAATTTTGTTACATACATTCAAAATGATATTGATGTTAAATATGGTTGTCCCCCGTCTTCCACATTGTTGGGATAATAATAATAATAATAATATCCATTTTTAAGGTCACAGCCAAGCCAGACACCAAATTGGTGTATGAGACCCCCTTGTTTGTGGGACAAGGGACCCACCTCCGCGCAGCGATTTGACTGCTAAGTCTACGAAGGCATACATACTCTACCTCCCTCTGGTTTTGAACTTGTGACCTCTTAGGAAGAAACACATGCTCTTAACCATTAGGCCCACTCATATACTAAAGGGTTAGCTCAACTCACATATATTTATAGAGAGCGTAAGGAGTTAGCTCAACTATCATATAACTATATATAGCTTAAAGGGTTTGTTCAACTAGTAATTGCTAATGTTGCTAGGCATTTGGCTAGTTCCATGTTAGTAGTTTCCTGGTTTGAATCCCTTTGGGTGAGATGCACTACTCTACACCTATGGGTTTACAATAGATTCCGTACATGGATGCCTCAAAATGTTTTTAAAAAAGAGATATCTAACATTCATGATTGTTATAAGGGAGAGATAATGGATGTTGTCACATCTTATACTTATTTACACATGTTGTTTGTTCGCCTAACATTTGGTATGTCCTCCATTTCTCAAAGTTGAGTAAAGAAGGGTTGTGTGGCTTTAGCCCTTTTGGAGAGAGAATGTTCTCATCTTCAAATTTAAGATGTCCACTCTAAAGTTAATATTTTCCACAAGATTGTGGCACCAAATTTATTATATAAATGCGAGATTCGGTGTATTTAATTTCTAAAACTTTGCACCTTCCAAACATACTAAATCTAAGAGGTTAGTCTCTCGTTCTATTATTTTGTAGAGTTCAGGGTCCACATTCTTATAACTAAGACATTATTTCACATCATTTCCTTACAGGCCGACTATGTTGCGCTCAATTGATTTTTGTCTTGGCAAGTATAAGTATCATTGTTTTGCACTTCATCATTCCATGCATTTGGCCTCAACACTCTTGATATGTAGAGGGCATAACTCCTTTTCTGGTTCCAAGGAAAACCTACCGGGGAAAGAAAGGATGATTTGTCATATTCATGGATGACATCCATTTTAAAGTTGTTAGCTTACATTAGTGCACCCAACCTAGGGAAATTTGAATTAGGCACCTACTAGCATGGAACTAGTCAAATGCCCAACAACATTGATGACAATCGTTTGAGCTAACCCCTTGGGCCATAAGAGGGCACACCTCTTATGCTCTTTTCATATGAATAATTCCAATCTCCCACCATTCATTATATCCATTCTTGATCCTCCATAATTTAAAAGAGTCATCCATAAAGCAATTATGGAGGAAATTCCATAGTATATCTAAGGAATTCCTAGATTTCACCATGAGCCACACTTTCTCATCAACTTTTCCATTATTACTCCACCTATCTCCATATCAAGAATGATTTTGTTATCACTTTGAGCTATATTAATAGCGCCCAACTCTTTTGTAGCATTTTCTCTCATCTTAGTTAGTTTAAGGTCCATTTGAACTAGTCAATGATAAAAATTGACCATTGCATACCTTGTGACCAATGTATATGTACACTATGTAACAAGGAGTCTAACTTGGAATAATACTCATTCTCTCTTATTTGACATATTACGAGATATATGATCAATATTATTACATATATAGAGATCCTCGCACTTTGAATGATTGGGTTCATTATGAAAATTAGAGGTGTGTGTTGTGTTTTTTGTCACAGAGCTCACTCAATTTTGAAAGAGGTTGGTATAAGTGCTCCCAAATTCAACATTGTTCAAGACCTCTTGTCTTACTACCCTATTATAGATATAGATATGGTGAGATACATAGAACTTGTGACTTTGAAAGGAACACATATTGTTGGATTTCTTTTACAATGTAGAGCTCATGGTTGTCTTAGAGTACACATTCACTATGATACACTATTCACTTTTTTCAACTTCAAATGTCAAGAGAAACTGCTCTTTCTATATTTCCTCACAAGGGCTTTCATCAAGCCCAATCATATATCTTTTTGTATCTCTCATATTTTTCTTACGCCTTCTCCAAACTATTTCTCTCTTTTTAAAAATGCTTTAGGTACTACCATTCACTTTTCTTTTTTAAATTTGTGTTAAATACTACCATTTTACTATTCATTTCTCTCTTTTCAATTTTTTTTTTGAGTATTCCTATTTTTTTATTGCATATTTTTCTTTTTTCCAAATCCAAATCCCTTTGATTGTTGTTTAGTTTTTGTTTTTTGTTTTTTAGAGAAATCAACAATTGGGCCAGTGCCATACTCATGTGACACAGGGTTGATTTCGACCACCATTACCACTATAACGCCTAGCTGCCTACATATGTCTCTTCCACATACATAAATAAGTCAAAGGAATTTGAACCTCAATCTTTTAATACATAACACTTCATTTTCAAGATGATTGATAATTAAACCACTTCAAAAAATTTAATTGAATTTGATATCTATTAATATTAAAAATAAAAAAACAAATACTTATAGACCAAAAAGAGTATGGGATAGAGGGCAACCTTGCTTGACTCCAATATCACTTATAAAGCTTTCTGAAATACCCATTGAGGTTCTAATTTTGACTTTCACTTCTTCATAAAGTCTATGGACAATGACTCTATAATGCACAAGAATTTCAAGTTCTTCCATTCTACGCCACAACTTATCCCCAAGGACCGTGTCAAATGCTTTTTTGAAGTGAACAAAGCAACTAAATACTTCTTCTTTGTCCTCCCAAACCTTTTCAACAATGTGTCTCAACGTGATAACATGATCCACTGTAGAGTGTTTCAGCCTAAAACCCGCTTGTCCTCTTGCCCTCTTTTCTTTTACTTCTGCCCACTTACTAATTTTGTCTTCTACCATGCTGCTGAAAAGCTTTGCAAACAAATGATTGATCATAATTGTTCTATAGTTGGATGGATTATTAATGTCTCCACTTTTAAAAAGGGGTATTGCTAGGCTAGTTGTCTAGTCTATTGGGAATCCTTGATGAATGATGTTGTTGAATATTTCCATGATGTGCGGTGCAAGAGTGTTCATTCCCCATTTTTAGACACTCTGCTTGAAGTTCAACCAAGTCCTTCGCCTTTCCTGTTTTTAGCTTCTTAATTCCATTCTCCACCTCCTGTAACGTGAAGAGCTTTGAATTTGTGTTGATCCCAAGGGGGGTCTTCGCCTCCAATTCTTTCTCATAGAATTGCCTTGCATATTCAAACCATTGATTAGCTGTAATATTATTTTCAATTTGCTTCTTCCTTTGTTGCAATTCTTGCGAGAAAAGCTTTGGATTATTATTGCTTAAATATATTAACTCTTCTTTGTTTTGTGGCCATCGACAATTGACGGTCAACCTGGGTAACCAAGGTTATGATCTTCAATGGGGTGAAGAAAACCTCAGACCTTCACTGTCTATTCAGAGGGGAGGAGATTGAGATCACCAGCACATATACTTACTTGGGGGTGCAATTCTCAAGTCCCCGCTTCAGTTTGCGACCAATGCTTCAACCTCATATCAACAAAGGATATGGATCCTTAGCCCTTCTCGAGAGAAAGTGCTTTCGACATCACTTCCAAGACATCTCATCGAAGATGAGCCTCATGGGCACGTTGATTTGTCCCACTGTTCTATATGGCTCAAATATTTGGGGACTGTCTTTACTTGAGTCAGACTGGGCTTCAACTGAGAGAGTCCAGATCCTTCTTCTCCGCCGCATCATTAGGTGAAAATTGACAGTGCCGCAGCACATCATCCTTACAGAGTTTGGAGCTCAGCCCTTTCGGCTTGAGACGGTCTTCAGATTAGTTTCATTCTTGCATCGTGTCCAGGGCTTGGCAGACTCGATAAAGAGTAGGGACCGTTATCCTTACTTGGCATATTGCTCTTCTGAGACTATTGCTCGTTCTACTCCCTCAAGCTGAGCCAGATGTTGGTTTACAGAAGTTTCAAACCTCTTAGAGTCAGTGGGAATTCAGTTGGATTGTCTCCCTCCTTTCCAATATTCCTTAGATGCTCATGGTCACCTTTTACCTACTAAAAAGGAGCTAAACAAGATCATCAAGGAGGAAATCTACAGGCAGTTCATCCAGGTCACATGGGTCAATCCTCTAGGAGGGTTGCGCCCAAAGATGGCCTTCTACGCTGAGCACTTCTTGGAGTTGAGAGACGGGCTCATTGTTTGACCCCAATGTACGTTTCACCATTGGATGCATGCTCTTCACATTCCTCTAGGCCAGTTCAGAGTAGGTTCTCATAGATTTCGGGTAGAGACAAATCACTAGGTGGATAGACTAGGCATACTCTGCCAATTATTTCATTTACAGGAAGTGGAGATCGAGGTGCACTTCATCCTTGGATGCCTTGTCTACTACGAGATCAGAGGAAGGTTTCATTGCTTGTTAAGAGATTCTCGGACCCTCGCTGACTTTTTCAGGTACCCCGATCAAAGACGTTTGGCCCTATATATGCAGGAGGCTCTTAGGTTCCAAGCACATATTCTTCAGCTTCCCATCAAACCAGACCCACACAAAGGATCACAACACTTTTCAGGGTACTACCTTCAGATAGGGGCACCAAGTGATCGATTGATACCAATACGTATCTAGACTCTAGATCAGTGAGGATCCGTGGGACCTCACTCTGCCACACGAGATCTTAGCAGTAGTTCCATCTCAGATCCGTTCTTGGGAGACAGACTAGGTCCTCTAGCATTCAGCAGCGTGTGAACCCCCCCAGGATACGATTTAGTGGACAGTCTGCACTTGCCATCAGCTCTTCATCAGGCCAGCAAAGTTTGTTGAGTTTCTTCAATGTTATTCATTCAGCCTCAGATGTTAGGAGAGACGGGTCTGATCCTCAGACCTGTTAGCTCCCGGATCTTCTTTGCTAAGCAAAGATGTTGATTTACTTCATGCATTGTATCTTTGATTTACTTCATGCGTTGTATCTTTTATAGGAGACTGTTTGGTTCTCCCGCTTTGTATATACATCAATGTACTCAACAGTCCCTTTGAGCTACTTTGTGGTCATTAGTTGGACATAAATATAATTATCTTATCTTATCTTATCTCCTTGTTTGCATGAACTCATCTTTTTTCCTTTTTAGTATCTGCTTATATAACTTTACGTTCATCTTCTCCTTTCCCTGCCTTTTTCAAGGTTCTCCTTGCCATTTTGCATTCCTCATCAAACCAAGCATTTACAAGAAAACAATTTGATTCTGATTTCCTATTTTTTGCTCTTTTGCACTTTTCAAGTGCACTTTGAACTATATTTGTTAACTCATGATGTTGAAGCTTTGGAAACCATTTTTCTCCTTCCGAATTAATCTCTCTAACATTGTCTAGAAGATAGTACAATTTTCTTGTGTTAGAAGAATTTTGCCCCTTGATAATGATTGTCGAGAGCATTGAGTTTTCCTCCTATGCTATCTTTCTTCTAACCATGATAAACTTAGATAAATTGGGTTATGGTCTGATTTTAAGTCACAAATATGCTCTCCAATATTAACTTCGTCTATCTTTTCTATCAAGCTGTGTGAACACATCACATAGTCAACGACACTTGCCCTGTTGTATGTGTTGCAAGTGAAATTCTGAGACCTTTTCCATCTATCCAGACCATTGCAAATAATTAAGTTGAAAGCCCCACACAGTGTAAGCAACTCCTCTCCAAAATGATTGCTAACTTTGTCATCTTCTGAACACCTCACCCATTGGGGATTTCTCCTCTTCAGTGAGCCAAATAGGATTGTTATCCTCTTTGCAACAAAGAATGCTAGCTTGATTATTTGATGTTCTAACATTGAAATCTCCCACTAAAAAAACTTCTCCCTGCTGAGAGTACATAGCAATATCTTATTTTAAAGCTGCATATGGATCTTTATTGTAAAGCCCTTTATTTTTGTAAATTTTTGAGACTCGAGAAACAAAATAACATGCTACAATTCTTATGTGATTCTCATTCTCTGATATTTTCATATTAAGAGAATACTAATAATTCTTATGTGATTACTTCCTCCCATGTTGAGAGACTACTAATAATCCTCCTTTGTAATAAACTCCTTTGTAGTAGAGACCATCGAGAATGGCAACTATGGAATGGATTGTAACTAACTCTGTGGACCACCCACCACCTTTCATGGTTGATGGAGGGAGCCCCACCACCTTATTTCACCTTGCCTTTCCATCCAACACCTACTTTCCACCCGTTTTAAAATTTATATTTTAAGCACTAATCCCCTACTTTTGATGAGAAGGCCTCCCTGCTTTGAAGGCCTCCAATCCCTTTATTAGTTGGTAATAATAACGTATCCCCAGTCACAAGACCTCCTTTCCCTTTCCCTTTGCTGTTCTCCTTTTACGTTCATTGGTTTTTGGTGTATTCGGGAGAAAGAGCGGATGGATGCGTCTAAAAGGCCAACCTAGAACAATTCCACTCCAACAGGTCTCTTGTACTCAAACCCCATGTTCCTCCATTCCCATTTTTTGATCTGATTTCTACTTATTTTCATTTCGATTGCTCACCATTTGAAGCTGCTGCTGGAACCACCATCAGATTTAGATTTAGATTTACAGATCTCAATCCCGCTGCATTTGAAGATATCATCATGTGGCGACTGAAGCAATTGATGCCCAACAAGGATCAGGCCGGGCTGGAAGGTAAAACGGTGGAAGTTGGATCTCTGAAGCTCCAGGTGCGCAGCACCATTGCGGAGGGAGGGTTTTCTTGCGTTTATCTTGTCCGGGATTCCCAATCTGGCAAGCAATACGCACTGAAACACATCATCTGCAACGATGGTGAATCTCTGGATCTCGTCAAGAAAGAAGTTGCTGTATCACGGTCCCTCCGCGGACACCCAAATGTGGTCACTCTTCATGCGCAGACTGTCTATGATCTGGGCCGAACTAAAGAGTGCTTTCTGGTCATGGAGTTCTGCGAGAAGGCTCTGGTCAATGTTCTGGAAAGCAGAGCCGCCGCCTACTTCGAAGAGAAACAGATTCTTCTCATGTTTCGTGATGTCTGCAATGCTGTCTACGCGATGCATTGCCAAATGCCCCCAATTGCACACAGGTGACTTTTTCGTTCTTGGTTTTAAAATTGACTCGATCGATCCCTGTCGTGTTGTTCTGTTTGGTTTGTTCCATCCATATTCCCGTCCCATGTTCAATCCCCGTGGAGCAACATCATTTCCAATGAAACATTGTTTTGAACCCAATGCCTGGAATTCCCAACTCTCTTCTGTATGTAACATGGCTGCTCCACAATCTGCCTTATTTGTTTGGTAAGTAGCCCTTCGCTCCTAATTGTACCTTCTGCTTTTCAACGCCACGAGCCGATTTCGGATACAGTAATTAACTCTGTTGGCTATATTAACGCGGCGGCATTTCCTTTGAACACTGAGTGCTTTGATTTGATCACTCGATCTCTCTGTGATCGCCCTTTCTTCAACAAGATTTACTCCATTTTTCGACATTATAGCAATTTTGAGATCTTTTGGATGACTTCTAGTCTCCGAATCTGGTCAATCTAATTTTGGATCCAAAATGTAAATGGATCTCTCAGAGGATTTTTGGTCTCTGAATCATGTAGATCTAGCTTCGAACATCACATATGAGCATTGTTAACCGCGGCTCTAGGCAGTGACAGGGTTTCATATGTGTTGGAGGAGTTATGGTTTTGAGTCAAGTCGTGATAGGGTTGCTCTCAATTTTACGGATGGAATTAAAATATGATTAATCTGGTTGTTGTTATTGTTGTTGTACTCCAGTGGGTTCTATTGAGCTATTCCGAGGACAAATCAAATTGAACACGAGGAAAATATTTGTTGTTTTACATTTTTCGGAAAATAGCTAATAATCATCGTAGAGAATTGATCTGTTTTTTCTAATATAAGTTATCTTTAAAATGTACTATGTACATTACTTTGAGGTTAGGTCTCTTCAAAGCATCTCTTACTTCGCTGTAATGAGGTTTTTCTTATTGTTTAATAAGGTTTAGTTTATATCTTTATTGTAATCACCTGAGTAAATCTCTTCTCAGTCTTGCATCTTATGAGGCTTGTTCATTATATCAATGTTTGATGTAGGGATCTGAAAGCTGAAAATGTTTTAATGGGTGCTGATGGTGTATGGAAGTTATGTGATTTTGGTAGCACTTCCACAAATCACAAGCGATTTGAGAGGCCCGAGGAGATGGGAATTGAAGAAGACATCATTAGAAAACACACAACTCCAGCTTACAGAGCACCTGAGGTTATTTGCTCAATCCCGTAAATTGGTCCTCTGCATATCTTGCTTTTGTTAATATCTGAAAGTCTTTTGAACAAAACATGAAAAGGGGGAGAAATTATTTTTCTCAGATGCATGTCTTGGAAGGATTTTATTTCTATGCATCTCTACATAGAAACTTTTCTGTTTATTGTGGCAATAGCAGTGCTGACACTCTAGCAATGAAGGAAGTTTTTCAGTATTTCCATGGCTAATCTGCTTTTATATATCAGTGGTACTGTGGTTGGATTTTTGCTATTGAAGTAATCTGGGAGTTTTATGGGCTAATTCTTTTTAGATTTTAAAGTGGGCCTTATATTGCAAATGCTTGCCTTGCAGATGTGGGATCTCTACAGAAGAGAGCTAATAAGTGAAAAGGTTGATATCTGGGTAAGTTTGGTTCACTATTGGGGTGTTGCATTATGCATGCTTCTTTGTTGTATATCCTTCAATATGTAGTTTAGGAATGTTCGGATGACTTGTTCAATTTCTGTAAAACTATTAATTTATTTCCTTCTTTTCTTTCTACAGGCCCTTGGGTGTCTACTTTACAGGATAGCTTATCTAAAGTCTGCTTTTGACGGCGAATCGAAGCTACAAATATTGAATGGGAACTACCGCATTCCCGAGTTACCAAGATACAGTTCTTCATTGGTTGAATTGATCAAGGACATGCTCACAGCTGCTCCAGAAGTCAGACCCGATATCATGCAGGCAAGGGCTTTGCTTGATTGGCCCCCTCATCTCACTGAAACTAGGTTAGTCCTAGAGTATTCTGTCTCCATGGGTAGCTCTAAATGATCACTAGCGTGCACTCTACGTGTCTTAGCCATCGAGTCATATCTGCATGCTTTTGCAGTAATTTTCTCTTGACTGAACCCAACCTTGTATTATCTGGCATGCAGATATGGCGCCGTGTAAATGAACTTCTACCAGTTGAGTTGCGTAAATCAAGTCCAGATAGACCATTATCTATGGCTAATTCTGAGGTACATGCTCCTCCTATGGACGCCCAAGATCATGGTAAGATGACTGTGAAATAGTTTTGAGTTTTTCTAGAGTCTATTCTCGTTGTTGACAAATGAAGAAGTATGATTGGGCATGTAGCTATGTATTTTATCCTGATGCAGACAAATTGGAATATCACTTTGTAGGTAATCCTGTGCCAACAAGGCGAGCTCCTCCACTCCCATCTAGAACACCACCACCTCCACCTACATCAAAAGACCAAGATCGTCAGTCACCACCTATGGTACAACCAGATTCAAAGGCAATACAAGGTGGTGTTAGTAGTGGGAGCTCTTTAGGAGCATTTTGGTCAAGTCAGTATGCACAGGAATCTGTGCCCGTGGATGACAAAGGCCCTGTGTTTGATAAGGATCCTGGGAGTGAAAGTGTACTCAAGCAGAGGTCACAAAGCCCTGAAAGTCATCCAAAACAAGGCATTTTAAGTTCACCAAAGGAAAATCAGTCCAGAGCTGGACACATTTTGAAAAGCGGTATGTCAAACTTTATGAAGAAGGTGCATGCCTCACCACAACCTACAACTCGGCAGGGATATGATGAAATGAGTCCAGATATAAACCAGATAAGGCTTAGCTCTGAGGATACTGACCACGGGGATGAAAACACAATCGACTCTGGTGTATCTCCAGTGAAGGCTTCAGCTTCAGAAATTGGTGGGCCATTTCATGATGATTCATTTAATGCATTTGTTGCAGACTTTGATAACCATAAGCCCACCACTGGAACTAGTGTGTTTGGCAAAGAAGGTTTACAAGTAGAAGTGGACAGATTGAAAGAAGAGCTGGAGCAGGTGCGCTTAGAAAAGGCAGAAATCACATCAAAGTATGAAAAATTGACAGCTATCTGCCGTTCTCAAAGGCAAGAGATACAAGAGTTAAAACAGACCTTGTCTACAGCAACTGCTCCGAACGTCACCACATTCAGTAAAGAAGGTAGCACAAAGCCAGTCGTACCCCAACAGGCACAAGTGCAACAGCTGAAACAACAGCAAAAACAGCGGTTGGTACCTGGAAGCTGGCACTCAGGCAACAAGGTTTGTTCTTATTGCAATAATTTCTGATGCTGGTTGTGTAGTGTGTTTGATATATTCCTCTATCTTAAAAATCTTTTTAGAAATATATTTTCTCTAGAAATCCTTTTCTCTCCACAGAAAAAAATAATTGTAATTTTATTTCATATAGAGTGAAATTACAAACAGCAGATGATAAAAGCATTCATGATAACCTTAACACGGGTCAAGAGTAAGATATAGATATGTCCATCATCTACTGTCTTTATAGTAAACACTTTATATCATCCTATATATTTCTACAAAAAGGAGATCAACGGTAATCAAAATAATACAGAATATAACTGATGCCATCTGTCCATCAAAAATATTTTTGCACAGTCCTCTTATACAAATTCAGTCATTAAAAACATGCTATTTAGATCCTTGTCAACAGAAAATGAAAACCTTAGTAGAAAGAAGCATGAGTAAACTGTGAGCACAGTTCAGCCTGATCTTCCATGATGACCCAGCCACTTCTAGCTAGACTGAGATGCTCCTTTGACAATCCATCAGCCATATGATTCCTTTTTCTGTAGATGTGGGATAAAGAGATAGAAATGAACCTTTCTTGAAGACCACAGACCTCATACAAGACTGGCTGTAGCATAAAATTCCTTCACTACCAAGGAGTCTCCAAAAACCTGAAGATGAGATAATCCACATTCCAGAGCCAAAGTAAGAAGTAAATTCAATGCCATAAATCTGAGAAATTACTTGAACCTTGCTCAATTCCAGCTTTGAACCTTAAGGAATGAGAATAAGAAAAGTAAAGGACCCCACCTTCTCCCATAGGAGGGTTGCCCTGGGAAGCCCCATCAAAATATGACCAAGTTCTCCTATCAATGGATTCTTCCGTAATCTGCCTAGGAACCTTGACAAATCAATTCCTGTTTAAAGGCGTCTAACATGTTTAGACCTTGAATAGCACATTGTAGTGGAGGGATGTCCCTGTCTTCGAAAATCTTTGCATCCCTTATCAACCAAATCCCCCAAGCAACTATCAAAGGGAGAGTTCCATAACTCTTGAATGCAGAATTTTCACACCACTTTTATAGACCCTCCTTGACAGAGTCCGCTGACAAAACATTCCTCATTCTGGTGATGCCTTCAATTTCTTGCCAAACCTGTTTGGCAAAAGCACAAGACACAATTGTATGGAAAATTGTCTCATCATTTTCCTTGCACGGCCTACACCAACCCGGATGCTGTGTTTCTTGTTTGGACTCTCAACAGAGTTCCCTGACCAAACATTCCTCAATCCACTGATGCCTTCAATTTCCTGCCAAACTTGATGGGCAAATGCCAAAAGCACAAGACGTAATTAGATGAAAAATTGTTTCATCATTTTCCTTGCACAGGCTGCACCAACCTGGACCCAGTGTTTTACTTTTTGGGAGAATGTCCCAGGTAAGGACCTTGTTGTTTAGTAGTAGCCACATAAATATATGATACTAATATGGACATTTGAATCTCCACACCTTTGTCCGCCCTCACTTCTGTGGTTCTAACTTCTATGCCCCCTTCTCCAGCAAGAGTTTTGTAGCCTTCCTTTGGTGCATAGATCCCGGTTGGGTTTATTGACCATACCAGTTGATCTTCCTCACTCTTTAACCTCACAAAATTAGATCTAAGTTTGTCAGTATATCAATCCCATATAATATATATCTGCATCTTCCTCCCCAAGATCCAGATCCCTTCCAGTACTTGATGCCAAATAGTGGTTCTGTTAACATTGGCAACTTGTGATAGATCAAAGTAGCCCCTGGATCGCAAATACAGAGTGATATGGTTTGGAATCCTAAAATCATTACCACAACCTATCCAGGAATCCACCCCAAATTTTACCCTTGTTTGCCTGCCATCACTCCAAACAAGCCTGTTACCTACTAATCGAAAAGCTAAGACAACCATCCATTATTTAGGCTCTTTACAGGATTTGTTATTAGCCATCCATTGCTTCATAGGCAATATACTTTTCTTTTATCACTTGGGCATGTGAGCCATTACTCTAAGTCTCCAAGCAGTTTTTGCAGATAAAGCTTTGGAAAAATAAGAAAATGTCCTTAAGTCCCAATCTCCTGGGCTTTTGGAACTGATATCCTCTTCCAATTAACTAGTGGTATACACTCTCTATCAATTAACTAGTGGTATACAATCTCTATCTTTGCACTTAGACCAAATAAATCTGTAGGTTAACCTTCTAATTACCTCCAAAATTCCCTTTTGTATCCAGGATAAACACATCCAGCTCTCTAACACTGCTTTGACCAGGACCAAACGATTCCCTCCAGACAACCAATGATTGCACCACAAGTTTAATTTTTCTTCCACTTTTGTGATAAGCCATTGCTGACATGTTTTCTGATACTTATTTGGCTAAAGTATAAAGTCCAGGTACTTCATATCACTCTATAGATCAAACTGTTGATAAGGAAGGAGAGCAGACATAAAGACTTGCTCCTTATGAGCAATGCTACAAGGAACTGGTACTTATTGTCATTGATCCACATACCTGTTGCCAAGCAGAAAAGATCTGTAATATCTTTCAGTCTATCTGCATCTCTCGTAGAGCTATCACAGAAAATTAGTATATCATCAACAAAAAGAAGATATGACAAAGTAAGTATTTGCAACTTTGATTCCCTTAAATATCCAGCCTTAAAAGCTTCCTTCAACCCCAACTAAGGCCTTCTGCTACAATAGGAAACAATAGTGGAGAAAGGAGGAAACAGAGGAGACAGAAAGACTTGATCCTCGTCAGTGATACCACAAAAGGAAATGGTGCTGGTCCACATCGAATTGCATACCTGTTTCCAAGCAGAAAATATCTATAATATGTTTGAGTCTAGTTGCATCCGCCCTAGAGTCGTCACAGAAAATTAGTGACAAGAGTATCACCAACAAAAAGATGTGACAAAGTACAAGTGTTTGCAACTTTGATTCCTTAAGAATTTTGAGCCCTAAGAGTTTCCTTCAAAGCCCCACTAAGGCCTTCTGCTACAATAAGAAACAATAATGGAGAAAGGGGGCATCCCTGTCTCACTTTCAGGTCCAAAAATCTGAGTTGCAGCTCCATTTATAAGAAGTGGAGAAAGATACATAAGTGACCCAATTCATCACAAGTGTAACAATCTGTGCAGAGCATTCCAAATGTATTAGCATTAATCGCAGGTAGAGCCAGCTGACTGTCATATGCCTTTGAAATTTCCACCTTCACCACCATAGCCTTGAGCTTCTCCACTTTAATAGAATGTAACTCTTCTTGTGCCACCCCCACATTCTCATGGATCTACCTCACCTCCAGGAAACTAAATTGCTCACCAGAAATCTGATTTGACAAAATCTCCTTTAACCTGCAGGCAATTATCTTGGAGATGGTTTTATAAATGAAATTACAGAATGAAATCAGCCTGAATTTTAGAAATGAACTGGGGTTATCAGTCTTTGGAATCAGTGCAGTAAAGGTAGCATTATAGGATGCCAGGATTTTTCCAGAGAATCTGGACTTCTCATTGACTTTCCACCAGTCTTCTTCTATGAAATGAAAGCATCCTCAAAATAATTCCACAGGCAGCCCATCAGGCCTGGGGCTCTTATATTTTAAAAACTTTGAAGACCTGTAAGTAATTCTTCCCTTCTCACCTCCTCCATTAAATTTTGGTTGTCTTCAGGATTCACAAAACTAGGGAAGAATGTAGACATTCTTAAAACCTCAGCTATTGTTGCTCTTCTCTCAGCCTTATAAATAGATCCTAAATAACTCACACCCTCTTGCACTATATCTTTGAAGCTAGTTGCCAGTAATCCATCTGATTTTTATACCCTCCACAGTGTATTTTTTTCCTGTAGGTTGCAAATGATGAAAAAACTGACGAGTTTTCAACCCCAGCTTGTAGCCACAATGCCCTACTTTTTAGACTCCAGGAATTTTCTTTATCCAAAAGCAGTGCCCTCTTCTTTGCTTCCAGCTCATTCACTCCTAAATTTGTGGCTCAATTAAGAAACCAAAACCATCACTTGTGTACAGGGAATCTAGTTTTGCCTCCACTTCTTTAAACACTCTCTCCTTATGCATTTTGTAAATTGCCAACTCAATGGACTGTTTAGCCCTTTTGAGGTTCTGCTCAAATTGTAGGGCAGCTGATCCCTGAGAAGAACAATAAAATGGAATCCAGACATCCTTTAGTTTCTTGACATATTTCTCCTCCTAAACCATTCAGGATTTAGGTTGAAGGAACGAGGGGTTTTTTCTTTGTGGGAGCCAATTCTAGTATTACAGGTGAGTGGTCAGAATCCCTCCAAACAAGACTGGATTTTGGATCTGATATCTTCATCTAAAAAGAGGTCTGATATAAGAAAATGGTCCAGCCTTATCGCAATTCTATCTACTCCAACCCTCTTATTTTTCTAGGTTGGGGAGAGCTTTATTACCTCAATATCTATCAGCCCTACTTCATCTGTTTTTCAAAATATACTTTGATAGATAATCCACTTGAGCAGAAGGTCCCTAATACCTATATCTCTGAAGCTCCCAAGGAGAAATTGAGATTCCCCCCAAAATTGTCAAACCTTGGTTGAGCCATCCCCGGTGGAAGACTTTGACCCAACACTCAACTTTGTCAGTATATGGACCATATATGCTCAGGAAAGAAAGTTCCCTCCCTAAGTCTTGGCAGTATAATTAGGTCACCAAATCTGAAGAGAAAGACCAACAATTAGAGTAGGTGAAGGACTGTTTTCTCCAACCAAAGATTAGCCCCCCCAACCTCTAGCATCAATAAATGTAAATTCCCATCCCATAAAAAGCCTTTTCAAGTCACTTCCGATTCTACCCCCTAAAGTCTTAGTTTCTTGTAGCGGTATAACATCTGGTGTTGTGTATATTAACTAGCCCCTTAAGAACCAAATTTTTTGAGGGATGGACTAAATCCTTGTTTAGGGTTAGGGCAATCATTTCAAACTGTCTAACAGGGCATTTGTTCCTCTAGGAACCCCTTCCAACGACAGTTATTTACCAAAAAATATCTCATTACAAGTGTGTTTTTGTGCTAATGACATATAGGATTTTATTTCCTTAGTACTAATTTATTGAGCTTTTTTCATCCACAAACGCTAAGCCACCTTCAACATCATTAATGAAAATAAAACCCTTCTTATTTACAGGATGGAGATTATGTTTTCAGGCATCAACATTTCACCCTCAGATATGGACATCAACTCCTTATCATCACTTAAGTTCACAGTATTAATGGAAGAAGTGGGTTCCTTATCAGGCGAATCAAATAATTTCAATATTAGAAAACTGTAAAGAAGATTCCTTAAAAATTAAATTCAAGGAGGCCTTTGGGTTGGGGACATACTAAATTCTTTAATTGGATACCCTGCTTCTATGAGCTCAAACTGTGGATATTTCTGTGGAGTGTGCTTAGTCTTCAACTCGACTACCTTTTATAGACGCTCCAAGGGAGTCTATGGCAACTGAAGTTCTTCCTCTACACCGTCCACAACACTATCAGAGTAAAGAAGTCTGAGTCTTCCCCTTTTACTTGGTGTCTACCTTTTCCAATTTTTCTCTAGAATTCTCAGCTTGAGACTTTTTACAGGCCGAATTCTGTTTCTAGCTAGGCATGCTTCATTCCACTGCAAGATTGCAATAGGAATGGCACCTCATGCACCGAAAAGGAATGCCTTCATATTCCATAATTTATTCAAACTCTAGGTTACCTTTTTTAGAGCAATTGCCTCTGCCAAGCCCTCCCTTAAATCCACACCCACAAATGTGTAAGCCATATTCATAACCACTGTACTCCTGAAGGATAGACCTGCTTATAAAAATACCAAGGGAGTTTCCGATTTCCCTGGAGACATCATTGGCCCAAAAGATTACAGGAATACTCGGTTAATTTACCCAGATTGGAACATAGTCCATTCTTTTCATCTTTGCATCAAATGCAGGTGATCAATGTTTGAATAGTAATGGTTGGAAGTCCCATTTCGACTGACTATTTAGAACCTGATTTGTATCTTGGGGAGATCAAAGTACAAAAGCCAATCATTCTTGAGCTAGCACAAAACAATTTGGTAGATAGTCCAAGAACGGCACCAATTTTCCCACCAAGCACTACTTTAGAATCTTCTCCCTCATTCTCCTTCCCTGCAACTTCCCAACGATTGCTGATCCCACCATATCTAAAACTTCATCCATCTTTACAACTTCCACCAACACCCCAAGTTTACTGGATCCTTTCTCCTCTCGACACACTTTCAGCACTGTCAGAACCCATTCACCTGACCATCTGATACAGGATTTGTAACTTAACTACCCCTCTCCAAGTGGAGACTAGGATCCAAATTTGCCACCTTTGGTTGATCACTGGTAAACCCATGGTAATTACTACCTATCATGAAATCCAGACATGAATCCACTCGTAGAATTCTGAAACCCTACCACAATCCAAAGAGAGATTGCTGGATACCTTTCTAAAACCTAAGGGATGAGTAACCTGTGAACATGTGCCTTCAATACACTTGGACTTCTGGATAGTGGTGTCTCTGAGCTCCGCACACGCATGAGTAAAAGCACCAGATTGAGATCTCCCTTGGATACAACCACCCAAGCATTGTATGGTTGAACCGTTGAAAAGGTATCCTCTCTGGGCATCACCTGCTGCAAACCCACTGCCCCAGGGTACAAAGCTGTCTTGAATACTGGTGAGGTGTTTAGGTAGACCTAGCACACTAGGGCAGGACCAGATTGGAAGACCCTCAGATGATTCATCTGAGAAATCCCAAAATTCTTTGTCCATCAGTCCGCCCCCTTCATCCATCAGTCCATCCTCAGTTGGCCTATTGTATTCCAAGGATAAAGCTCTTATTTGATGGACCACCTGAAAGGATGAAATCTCCTTATCCTCTAAAATCATTTGATTTCTAGCTAGCCACACTCCCCAACATGTCCAAACTCTAGAAATCGGAAATCCTATGCTGTTCTTTAAAGGAAAAAATAGAAAGAAGTTTTATTTTATATAAAACTGGTTATTATATTAGTTGGTCTATGAACCTGCAATTTCAGGAATATATGTAAATATAAACTATACTTCAGAAACTGCCATGCCAAAACTGGTCCATACCTAAAATATGAAACTGCCATGACACAAAATATATTTACTATAATTCAAATCACCTGGCTAAACTTGATCCACTGTACAATTGTGTGAGATTTTATGTAGTAGCTTGACCTATTCCTAAAGCATAGGTGAGTCTAACTTCCCCACTCATCCTCAAGAACTCCTCTATCCTTACCTAGGTAGCTTATCATTGGCTGCTCTGTCAAATTTTAGACATATCCACACTTTAAGGATTGTGTAAAAACTTCAAAGCGAAGACCTTGGTTTACCAGTGATTTATTCCATATTATAACATTTCTTCATCTGTGATATTCCTACTTAGTGTTTCACTAAGTAAATATCAAATTTTGCTCAATTTTGGTGTATTGCATTGTTTCGCTTAAGAGAAGTGGGCCTAGGGGATCCACAATTGATTTTTGGCATGAGAAGCACCCCAACTTTAGTGTTCGAAGGAAAGATTGCGGCTTTGGTGGAGTGTGGGGGCCACCACAAAGGATTTTCGGCCCACATGGAGAGTACACTCTCATTGGTGCGAAAATGTGAGGGAAATTCGATGTGGGCCCACATGGGTAGCGTTGGAGGCAAATCGACAAAAGGGAAGGAGGGGCTCTTATTTTGCTCATCATCTATCATTTTCAGAATTTGTCTTTTGACAAGAGCACGCTTGAGCAGTGAGCTAAGTCTGCATGTGTTGTTTAGCACATTGGGTGTTTCCGAGCAGAAATCCCAGCCCTTGCTTCAGTGGACTTCGAGTGCCAACCCTAGGAGGGAGTTCTACTTAACTCAATTCGTATCAGCAACAGGTATTCGAGTTACAACAGTAGGGAGAGTCACAGCAACGCAAGGACTGTGTAGTCACAACTAGAGGCACTCCGGGAGGTTGTGGAGATAAGGGAGTTTGAGGAGGAAATTCAGTGGGAAGTCTTGGGGAGCCTTCTAACAAGGATTGCAGGCATTTTGAGAGCATTCAGCAGGAGATTTCTCAGGTGGGTGGATTTACCCAACAGGAGAGCCACGCAAGTCCAAGAGGGTCGAAATTCCGGGGTCAAGCTTTGTCCAAACCCTTTGTAGGTTATTCTGGGTTTCTTGTGAAGAGGCCAGGATTAATTTCTTGGAATTTTCTGAGCAGCGGGAAGGGCTCTAACAACATATCATTTCAGGAAGCAACACTTTTCTAGGCATTAACAACGCAACTCTTGGGTCGAATTAGCAACAGATTAGAGGAGGGTGTTCCATTGTTCATTTTGGGCTTTTGCTAGCTTGCTAAGAGCAAGCCCAGGTGCACACATTCCAACACCTTGTTGTACACTTCTTCCATTTAATAAAATGAGTAGACAACGCAATTTGGGTGCCAATTTCGCGGTTTGATGGTCTGTTTTAATTTCATGTTGTGTTTGTCTATTTTGCTTTGCATATTTAACTGTTAATTTTCCTTAGGGATATTATAGTGGTATCAAAGCTCATAGATTTGGCACAACCTGTGGGGGCAACATAGTCTATGACACCGGAGGATAGGCAGAACGTGACATACCGGAGCTAGAGGTATTGGAGCAAGGAACGATAGTTAGAGATCATCCTTGATCCTGTGATTATAGAACCATAGGTTGAAGAAACCAACATCGGGGATAATGAAGGAGACAAAAGGGATGAGGAGAAGGAGTTTCCCCAACTCCTACTGAAGGCAATGTAGTATTTGTCTCGGAACATTGAAGGAATGGGCCAACAAAATGGTAATGGCAACAAAGGTAAGGGCGTCCAAGGGGATTTCCACTATGGAGAAGGATTTGGCACCTCACATCAACATGCATCTCTCCACGCCAACATGCCATTGATTCAGAATACACCCCCTAGATCCACCGTTCCTACATTCCTACAATCCGGAGTAGGTGGGTAGCCAAAGCAGGAGGAAGCACCTTATGGGGAATATTTCCTGGAGTATTAGTCTTATGGGCCTGAATTTGGGAGGGCCATCACTTTCAAAGATTTCTGTCAGTTGAAGGGAAACAACAAGCCCAAGGGACAGAATGGAGGAGGTTATATGTAGGGGACAGATTTGCAACACACTATGGGGAGGCTATTTCTCCCAACCTTCGATGGGTCCTCCAAGAGCTTGGCCAAGGCATGGGTTGAAAAGTTGGATGTTTATTTCTAGCTGAACCAAATGACAAAAGGAGAGGCAATCAAGATTGCCACGTTGCATCTGGAAGGGAAAGCCCATGACTGGTGGTTCCATGGATTGATCACGTTGGGACATGCGAGAGTGATTGCTTATGATGATTTCATTAGGATGGTGTTGGAATGGTTTGAGAGGAAGGATCCAGAGGAGTATTTCAGGGAGCTGACAAGGCTCAAACAGTCTGGGAGTGCAAAAACCTACATCTCAGAGTTTCTGCGATTGTCTGTGATGGTGCCTGACTTGTCAGAGTCTAGGAGGATTTTCATGTTTGTGGATGGGCTAGCAAAGCCATTGCATGGGTTAGTGAGGTTCAACATGCCCACTACATTGCAAGATGCAGTTGGGAGAGCCCGATATTTACAGGATGCCCTACCTAGGGCAAGGGCACCATTACCCCCTAGACAAGGTTTCCAGCAGAGGGAGAAGGACATTAGGGCTCCACCATCGAGAGTTAATCAAGGGTGTGGGTAGTTGGATGATGAGACTTGGAGAGACCTCAGGAGGAGGAAATTGTGCTTCACTTGTCAAGAGCCGTGGGCACCAGGCCATAGGTGTGCAACGGGCAAGGCCCACTATATCGAGGTCTTCTTTGACATCAATGTAGAGGATGAGACCTATTTTGAGATGGGTGGAGAGGACAATGCTGCACCGCAAGGAGGAGGACCACCACTACCACCACCACCAACAAGGGGAGTTTCCTTTGCACCTATTGGAGGGGTCCTTGCATCATTGTGTGGGGTATGGAAATTCTTGACTATGAGGATTAGAGGCATTGTACAGGGGCAGCGGGTATCAGTTCTAGTGGACAGTGGGGCTACCCATAATTTCATTGATGCCTAGTTGGTTCAAAGGCAGGGTATCACAACTAAGGAGTTTGAGGGATTCTCAGTTCTTGTGATTGGGGACAGAACGTTGCAGTCCACTTGTTATGTGTTAACCTTGACAGTGACCATGGGGAATTACTCCATGACAGATCATTACTTTGTGGTGGATGTACCGGACACCAGCGTAGTGTTGGGAGTCCAATGGCTCTATATGCTTGGCAGAGTTACAATAGACTGACAGAAGTTGGAGATGGAGTTTGTAGGGCCAGATGGCAAGATTGTGTTGCTTCGGGGGATGCACTCCTACCCACCACAAACTGTTTCGGCCCACAAGATGGAGGCTGACTTGAGACATGGAGACATTGAGTGGGCTGTGGAGTTGAGGATCTCAGAGGCTGGGGGAAAGCCCAAGCCACCACATTCAGAGATACATGTTATTCTTGACAGGTATCCAGTGGTGTTTGGGGACATACCACCGGGACAACCACCTGACTGGGGGTTTGAGCACACTATCGAGTTGGAGCCAGGAGTGCAGGTTGTCATCACCACCCTTTATCGACATCCCAAGGCTTATCAGGATGAGATCGAGAGGGCCATCCACGAGTTGTTGGCACTCGGGCATATCAAGCCCAACTCTAGCCCTATTGCTTCATCGGTTGTGCTGGTGAAGAAGAAGGACGGGTCCTTACATATATGCATTGACTATAAGGCCCTCAACAAGAAGACAATGAAGAACCGCTATCCCATTCCCCGTATAGATGAGCTGATGGACGAGTTGAGGGGAGTGAAGTTCTTCTCGAAGATTGATCTGCGGTCGGGGTACCATTAGATCCGGGTGAGGGACCAAGATGTCCTGAAGACAACATTTTGGTGCCATTATGGGCACTTTGAGTTCTTGGTTATGCCCTTCAGGCTGACCAACACACCCGCGACATTCCAGTCATGCATGAACCACGTGTTTCATGGGCAGTTGAGGAAGTTCGTGCTGGTGTTCTTTGACGACATATTGATTTACAACCGGACATGGGAAGAGCATTTGCAACACCTTGAGACAGGACTGCACATATTGGAGGAGCAACAATTTTATGTTAAACTGTCCAAGTGCGAGTTTGGGCTGACCGAGATGCTCTACCTAGGGCACATCATTGGGGAAGATGGTGTCAAGGTACATGAGGAGAAGATTAGAGCTATCCGGGATTGGCCAGAGCCCCAAAATGTGACCGACCTGAGGAGATTTGTGGGCTTTTGCACTTATCACAGGAAGTTTGTGAAGGGCTTCTCCCAGTTCGCTGCACCCCTTACAGACTTGACGAAGAAGGGGGCCTTTGAGTGGACTACTACAGCGTTGGAGGCATTTGATCGCCTCAAGGAGGTCATGATTAGCTGTCCGGTGTTGGCACTTCCTGACTTCACTCAGCCTTTTGTGTTGGAGTGTGATGCATCAAGAGTGGGCGTGGGGGCCTTATTGATGCAGGGAGGGAACCCCATAGCTTTTGAGAGTAGGAAGCTACTGCCCCATGAGCTACTTTGCTCCATCTATGATAAGGAGATGCTGGCCATCATGCATGCGTTGGCCAAGTTCAGGTAGTACTTGGTGGGGAACAAGTTCAAGGTTAAGACCCATCATAACAACCTTAGGTTTTTTTTTGGGAGCATAATCAGCTACAGGAGAGGCAATAAAAGTGGGTAAGCAAACTACAGGCATATAACTTTGACATTGAGTATGTCAAAGGGAAGCACATTGTAGTGGCTAATGTGTTGTCTAGGAGACCGACCACTTTGTCCTTGATGAGCATCGCCTCGGACTGGAGGGCGCAGTTACTAGTTGATTACTCCAAGAACAAGTTTGCATGTGAGGTCCTTGATGGGTTAGTGACAGATGATCAGTATCGGGTAATGAATGAGGTGTTCTACTACCGAGACCGGATTTACTTGGTACCAAACTCCTCGCTGAGGGAGAAGATTCTACAAGCTGCTCATGATTCACCACTAGCGGGGCATTAGGGGTTCACAAAGACGTATCGGACCATCAGGGAGCGCTTTGCGTGGAAGGGCCTCAAGGATGATGTTTTGAGGCATATTCGAGAGTGTCACACATGCCAGCGGAACAAGGGAGAGCAGACACACCCACGGGCATATTGCAGCTGCTTCCCATTTCGGAGGGGAAATGGGAAATCATATCGATGGATTTTATTACTGCGCTGCCCACAATACAGGGCAAGGACTGTATCTATGTAGTGGTGGATCACTTGACGAAGTACGCTCACTTCTTTGCCATTCCAGCTCGTTACTCGGCCTCACAGGTGGCCGAATTGTTCTTCAGAGAGGTGTTTCGGCGACATGGTCTCCTAAAGACCATCGTTAGTGATCGGGACAACAGATTCATGGGTGGATTTTGACAGGAGCTATTTCGGTTGGTGGGTATTGAGCTCACCCCAAGTACCAGTTACCACCCTTAGACAGACAGACAAACGAAGATAGCTAACAAGTGGCTGGAGGGCTACTTGCGTAACTATGTGACTGGGCAACAAAGAGCATGGATATGGTGGCTGCACTTGGGTGAATACTGCTACAACACTACACATCACATGTATATAGGTATGTCACCATTTTGAGCTATATATGGTTATGATGGGTTGTCTTTTGCTGACATTATGTTTGGAGATTGCAGGGCCACAAGGGCCAAGGACTGGATACAGGAGAGCCAAGATATCTTGAGGGCCCTGAAGGACAACCTACAAATGGTCCAAAATCTGCAGAAGATTTATGTAGACAGGGGCAGAGTTGAGAGGCAGTTCGAAGTTGGGGACTTGGTATTCTTGAGGCTCCAACCCTACAAACAATCTACACTTAAGAAAAAGTGGGTTGAGAAGCTCAAATCCTGCTTCTATGGGCCTTATCGTGTCACTTAGAGGGTGGGGGAGGTAGCATATGAGTTGGAGTTACCCCCGGGGAGCTGGGTGCACAACATTATTCACGTGTCTTGCCTGAAGAAGGCACTGAGGCTTCAGGTCACAACAACCTCAAAGTTACCCCCTATGGATGATGAGGGGAACTTAGTGTTGGAACCGGAGGCCATCTTGGATACCAGGGAGAGACATCTACGTTATAGGGTCGTCAGGGAGTTTTTGGTCTGATGGAGGAATCTACCAGATGAGGATGCCACCCGGGAGGGGGAACAGATACTACAACATCCTTCTTTGCAGTTGCTTGAGGACAAGCAACGTTTTGGCAAGGAGGACTGTGATATTCTTACTTAGTGTTTCACTACGTAAATATCAAATTTTGCTCAATTTTGGCGCATTGCATTGTTTCACTTAGGAGAAGTGGTCCTAGGGGACCCACAATTGATATTTGGCATGAGAAGCACCCCAAATTTAGAGTTTGAAGGAAAGATTGCGGCTTTGCTGGAGTGTGGGAGCCACCACAAAGGATTTTCGGCCCACATGGAGAGTACGCTCTCATTGGTGCGAAAAAGGCGAGGGAAATTCGATGTGGGCCCACATGGGTAACCTTGGAGGCAAATCGACAAAAGGAAGGAGGGGCTCTCATTTTGCTCATCATTTATCATTTTCAGAATTTGTCTTTTGACAAGAGCACGCTTGAGCAGTGAGCTAAGTCTGCATGGTGATGTTTAGCACACCGGGTGTTTCCAAACAGAAATCCCAACCCTTGCTTCGGTGGACTTCGAGTGCCAACCCTAGGAGGGAGTTCGACTTCAACTCAATTCGTACCAGCAACATGAATTCAAGTTACAGCAGCAGGGACTGCGCATTCACAGTTAGAGGCACTCCGAGAGGTTGTGGAGATAAGGGAGTTTGAGGAGGAAATTCGGTGGGAAGGCTTGGGGAGCCTTCTAATAGGGATTGCAGGCATTTTGAGAGCATTCAACAACATATTTCTTAGGTGGGTGGATTTACCCAGCAGGAGAGCCAGCCAAGCCCAAGAGGGTCAAAATTCCAAGGTCAAGCTTAAGCCAAACCCTTTATGGGTTATTCTGGGTTTTTTGTGAAGAGGTCGGAATTAATTTCTCGGATTTTTTTCTGAGCAGCGGGAAATGCTCTAACAACAGATCATTTCACGCAACAACGCTTTTCTAGGTCGAATTAGCAACAGATTGGAGGAGAGTGTTCCATTGGTCATTTTGAGCTTTTGCTAGCTTGCCAAGAGCAAGCCTAAGTGCACACATTCCAATACCTTGTACACTTTTTCCATTTAATAAAATGAGTAGACAACACAGTTTGGGTGCCAATTTCGTGGTCTGATGGTTTGTTTTAATTTCATGATGTGTTTGTCTATTTTGCTTTGCATATTTACTGTTAATTTTCCTTAGGGATATTACATCGTCCCTTTGTCTATCCATTACCTCCTTCAAGTTCCAACATTGATTATATTATTTCCCCCACAAGTAGGCAACCTCATCTTGGTTTGCAGGGTTTCCCTGACTGAAATGGTGACACCTCCATACTGGTATTCTGAAATTTTTATGTCTCGTAGTTTTTTTTGCTTATGTATATATGCATTTGTTGAATCCTAACCATATCCTATCCTGATTTTTGAAAGTTTTTCCGTATCCTAATTTGTTCCAGCATCTGTATTTGTGCAACTTAGTAGGCAACATTTTGCCCATAAACCTAGGTACACAGAGATATGGTATGCTTCTAGGATTGTAAGTACAAAGTGTGTCCAAAGAGGGGACAGGAAATGATCATGGGGCTTGGGATGCTGGGAGACTGGGAGATGGCTGCCCTCAAGTGATCTAGTGAACCATTTTTCCTGCTTTGAAAAAAAGGTGAATAAGAATAACTTTGTTTGCACATTGGAAAATATTTCCACAGCAGGTCAGAATATTTCGGGCATGGGACAAACTAATGGGTCTGACATATCGTGTGGACTGGCTTCTGTGATAGGCTTATGTCTTATGTTACCTGCCTTGTTTTCATTTATAAATTCCATAAATTGAAATTCATATGCGGCTCTTTTGCCCAAAATTCTTGGATGTAACTGTTTCATGTCAAAAAATAGATATCATATCTGGAAATTTTCATTAAAAACAGTATTTTTGTTTTATTTTTTTGTTGGTAAGATATTTTTAATATTAACAGGAAAATTACAAAAAATGTACAGGACCATGGCTCCCCATAGAGCAAAGTTGGAGCAAGAGGTAGCAGAAACAGAAAAAATATTGACCGACCTTTCAGAGAAAACCCCAGATTTGTCTTCTTTTTCTAAACAAAATTTCTTAAACACTATTAAAACTAGAAGGGTGACATATCTTCCCTCCTTTGGAAGGGTGTTGTCATGGTTGCCTTGTCATTGGTCATCATCCGAGATATCTTGATGAAATGGAAGGAGCAGTGTTCAGGTGAGGGAACTCCTTAAAGAATAGCTCCCAGTTTTTCGTTTGCTTGTAGGTGTCCAAACTGGCATGCTCCACAGACTGTTTCAGGATGTTCACCGACTTGAATTTTTCTCTGAATTTCCAAGATTTTTCTCTGAAGTTATGGTAGAGTTTGGATGTCCTTCCAGGGCTCATCAGGATCAGCCGAGGCTGACTGCAGGTTCCTGATCATCTCATGCGTGTCCTCTGTCTTTTCAGTTTTTCCCTCCAGCTTTAATTCCTTATCTTTGAATTTCATCATTCATTCTCTGAGTCCCCGCCGAACAGTTTGGAAGACTTCCTGCTTGTACAGACTCCAGAGATGTTGTTAAGTTGATATTATGCCCAGCCCTGGACTCCTTGGCAAGTAGAAGATTCCCTATTTCCATCCCTCTCTTCACTCCTCGTTTGATTGGTCCATTGGAGACCCTTTTCCGAGACAACTGTTGGAGGCATGTCTATTCCAAGTTGGCGTAGCACCTTCAAAGTTTGGTATCATGAGTTTTTATATAGTGTTTTCGCTGGGGAAGGAGTTACAGACTCCCCTGATTCTGCCGATTGCTTCTTTCTCGGCGTTCCCTGCTCTTAATTCTCCTTTTCTGCTCCACTATTTTGACAAAATTCGGAGAATTATGGACGAGTCAATAAAGTGTAAACGTTAAACTCAGCAGCAGACCTGGAGAACAATTTCAGGAGAAAACGAATGAGAATTGAGCATGTTTCCATTAAGTGCATATTGCTGGGAACTAATATTCATGATCTTTCTTTGGTAGAGTTCAATGTATTAATTTAATACCTTTATGCCTCCCAAACTTTCGATCTCATTGTATACGCTTTGGATAACATTTCAAAACCAATATGTAACTTGTGAACCTATTATGACCAAGGTTTTGGTTAAATCTTCTATCCTAGATTTTTTGTACATTTTCCTTCTTGAATGCATTCTTTAATCGGTTTTGAGTTCCAATCTACTCTTAATTTTATAATTGCTCCAATTCTTTCTTGATGCTTCCATCTTGAGAAAATCCTGGGCTTTCCTTCATCTCAGGAGTTTTTATCACTCATTTCTCTGTTTTTTAGCCACGGAGCAAGGTTGCATGGAGCAGGATCGTCGGGTTGTTTTTTTCCAAAATATCCTCGTGAGTGGAGCCTCTGTATATATATAATTTCATTTATATTAAAAAAACAATAACATGAGGTAGTTTCCAAACGCCTCTCTACAGAATAAGTGTTCACCAATTGTGAAAGGGCCCATGTTGCATGTTGTTGCTGTGTGGTAGCGCTGCCATGCATGTTCCACCACGACAAGCAATGTTCCACCATTGGTTATATCGGCATGCTCAGCATTAGTACCATCCTTCATTCTTTTCCTCTTGTCTAGCCTTTTCCTCTACCTCGATCCTCTAGGACATCAGTGGCCACCCCAAATTTTGATGAACTGCCTAATCCAAGTCTTCAAATATAGTAGAAAAAGATTAACATGCCTGATCAGTGATTTTGGTTTGAGTGAAGGTTACATTTTTGCTAAGGCCATAACAAAGGAGTTCAATAATCAACACCACCAACACTAGGGTACATTTAGGGCTTGGTTCTCTTGATTAAAATGCTAATCACATCCCCAGAAATAAAGTAGACCATTAACTTATGGAATGAAATCAAAGGGCTTGATTCTCTTAACTTAATCCTCTCGGACATCATTGGACACTACCCACTTTCGATGAAACTGCCTAATCCAAGCCTTAGAATATAGTAGAAAAAACTTAACATGCCTGATCAATGATTTTGGTTTTGAGTGAAGGGTGCATTTTTGCTAAGGCCATGACAAAGAAGTTCAACAGTCAACACCACCAACTCTGGGGTACATATAGGGCTTGGTACTCTTGATTACGTGCTAATCTCATACCCTCATATGATTAGCCTAATCATACAGACAGAATCTCATCACCTCATATAAACTGTGAACTTTCCAAAAGTAAGATAAGAATAGTCTTTTTAGATATGTTTCGCCAAGGAACCTTGAATTAGGAATGTTGTGAAGGTTTCTGCATGATAACTAATTTAAACTAATCAATATGAATGTTTACTGGAAAATAAAAATTATTATTTCACTACAGGCACGCTCTTTCCTTTTGACAAGATAACTTTTTACATATATGCAAAACTGCCAGTGGATTTAACCAGGCACATGGGATCCCATTAGCTCATTTAAACTGTGAACTTTTCAATAGAAAGATCTAACCATTAGCTTATATTCTATCTAAAGTAGACTGTATTACAAACCAAAATACCCAGGTATGGGGCCTGGGCAACCCATCTACAATCACCATTGTAAACATAATAAAACCACCAGCAACATGTCTTCATTGTTATGGTGATCTCAGAATTCTGGCTAGGCATTGAGTCCAACAGGAGGAGGGTTCTTGTTCATCTCCTGGAAGCAGACAGGTTTGTGTATAATCTCATGCATACCTTGAAATGCTAATGCTATAAAAGTTTTTTTTATGACAACTGAGTTACTGATGAATATGAATTCTAACTGTAAAATAAAATTTATAATATCACTAATGGCATGATCTCTTCTTTTGTTAAGAAAAGGTTTTACATAGAAAACTGCTGGCAGATTTGACCAGACAGACAGAATCCTGTCAGCTGATATAAACTGAAAACTTTTTAATAACAAGATCTAACCATTCATCTTTTATCTATAGTAGACTGTATTGCTGACTAAAAATTAAAATGCTCAGGATTGGAGTACCCGTAAACCATTACCATTGTCTATCTTTTCCAGTTGGTACACCGAGCTGACAAAGCTGGTTGGACATTGGATCCCACAGGAGTATGGTCTTTGAATAGACAAGTTTGAACTTTGTTCCTGCTGCAGCAGCATATACGGCTTTCCCTAAATGTGGTTGTTCATTTTCTTGACCAGATAATTATTGTCTTCAATACACCTCTTTCAGTGAAAAACTGCCAGGTCCAGAGTGTTGAATTTGTCTCTCATGTTCTCCACATCATCCTGCCAGGGCATCTGGACATTCATTTCTTTTCTGTTTCTCCTGGAACTTTTGCCGAAAGGATTGGTGTAGCTCCTGCTTCATTACAGTGGCCACTACATATGTGCTTCTCTGAGAACGTGAATTTTATAGGATCCTTGAATGGCTAGTCCTGGCCTCCTGCACAACCGCATTCCCAGCTTCTAGAATCCTCTTCCCGCGTTGCCAGCTTCTTGAATCCTCTTCCAAAATAGTTCTAACACCTTCTGTAGTGGTATCACCAGGTTTGCCAGTGAAAGCTCGGATGCCCGATCTCCTCCAGTGTGGTGATTGAGTGGCTCTCCTGTCTTCTCTTCCTTCCACTACTTCCCTATCTTGTTATCCCTGACATTGTGTCGACCAGACCTTTGCAAACAAAGAATTACATGCGTCTTAGATATCCTGAGTCCTGACTACTTTGGCTTTGACAGACTCTCCTCTGAATGCAACACTTACAATCCACAGATGGCCACATTGCTGAACTTCAATATTCTCGGCTTGCTGGCAGGAGTGTGGGAATTCATTGTCTATGGCATCTTTGCTATCATTCTTCTTGCCATGGAATTATTTGATTGGACATTCAACCTCTCTTCAATGTACAATTAATGATGCGATCCAACCTCATGCAGGAACAAATCCCTTATGGAGATATATGCCTAATCAACCATACAAATATTGAGTATCAGAAAAATAAGTGATATGATGACTCGTGAGACAAATTCATATTTGTCTATCCTCCCCATGATTGTCAAGGATTACATATTTTGATAAATCCCTCCATTCTCCTTCCTCCCTGGGGTTGTATCAGAATAGATTATTTTGCCCATGGGGCACTCTTTTATGGTAAGGTTTTTGTTTAGGTCTTCAAATTTGTTCAATTTCTATGGACATGTTGGAACTTTACCTTGAATTTTTTAATGGCCTTGGATATCTAGTCCAGGTGGCTCCAAATGGCACAGTGTGTCTTTGTTTCTGTCGAACAAAACATCGATATTTGCTTTGTTATCTCCCCCATATATTACCCGTGGAGGTTTTGATGAAGGCCAAGTTTTAGGCCCTCCTTAATTATTTCCCTCTCGCTCTGCCTGGTTGTTAGTTGCTGATCGCAGGTACTATAAAAATACAGGTTTGAATTGACCATTTTCTTCTTACTTCTGCTTTCCCAGTTCCCTGTGTCACCGATGTAATTTTGATCTGGCTTATCTGGTGAATGCTAGTTCTGTTGGGGATGGTCTTGCTTCTGTAATGGTTGTGCCTTTTTTGGAACACTAATGGCAGGTTCTGTATTCTTGAAGATGCCTCCTGCATTTTAGCAACTTTGATATTATTTGGTATTTGATGTTGTCGGTTTTTAAGTTACCAAATTTATATTCTTTAGGTTACCGCTTTTGTTTCCGTTGAAGTATAGATAAAAAATGGTTGTTATATGCTTTGACTAAGATGATCATTAATTGCTTTCTACCATCTACCTGTCTTTCTTAGTATTTCCAAAACATTTTTATTCTCTAGAAACTTTTCAATGCCTTTCAGATTTACTCCTTTTTTAATCACCTTGAAATGTACTATTGTGGTGAATTTCTTTGGGTCTACAGCAAGAAGACAAGATAGAGGGATCTATTTGGGAACTGCAGGAAGGTATGTCTACTATGTCCTCCCATGGCGTGCCCTTCAAGGCCACTGATGCGAAGGAATGGCAACCATTTGGTGAATCACTGACCACACAGTTGTCAAATTCTCCCCCATCCAATGTGTCTGGAGCCTCAAATGGCTACCGCCCTCAGCATCATGCAAGTGGTTCAAGTGTTGGTTCCAGTGACACTTGGGGTTTTGTGCAGGATAGTTTCACCCCAGTTCGTAATAATGTACAGGCATCTAAGTCTTCTGGTAGTGAAAGCAAGGGTAATCCAGCAGTTTATGATTCATACGGTTCAAAATCTGATGGCCGAAGTTCACGATCTATAACTCAATCTCAACCTGCAGGATGGGCTGGATTTTGAGGATCAAGAAATTAATGCACTTGGTTATCCAAAGTTAAGTGTGCTGGGAAAACATCCCATGGTATTTATGCAAGATTCTCCTGTTTGCTCGTGAGGCATAACATTATGAAGTTTTACTAAGGTGCAAGGTTATTGACTGCAGAAGATCAAGTTAGAGTTTCTTCTTAGAGAAATTCGGAAGTACTTCTGACTGTATAAGTGTGGTTTCATGTTATTATATGGAAATTTCAATTTGAGGTTGCCATGTTGGTAGTCAACAGTAGAACTTGAGATTTTATTTGATCCTTTCAAAAGTCATCAGAAGTTGGTTGTCATTTTAATAACGATTATTTGAATGCCAATTATATGAGTATTTTGCCATTAGTGAATGCATTGACTGCCATCTTTATAAGGAGTTTTCTGTTAATGATTGCTTTGAGTGCTATCTATATAAGATGCTTGCAGCAGTTACTATATACCATCTACTTTTCCTAGCCAATATTGGGAAGAATCTATATCTAATTGAATAGCTGGATTTAATATATGTGAATTGCATAGTTGCATGGTTACTTCTATCTCCATTCTAATGACCTCCTTTGCAAAGGAAAATTGGCATAACCTTGTACCCATATCTTTATCTTTCCCATATCTGTACATGCATCCAACCAATGCAACACGTAAATAGATATAGTTGCTTATTCATTGTTTAAATAGCACCTATTTTCACCTTTCAGATAAAAGATTGTCTATATTGGAAGTCACCTGTGTCTTTCCCATGTCTGAATGCTATATTAGACAATACAAGCTTTTAATGAAGCCATATAAAGATAGAGTTCATGCCTATATTTTTCGTCATTTGACAAGATGCTTCCTATTATCACTTCTTGACTAACATTACTTTCAACATTTTGGGGGTAGTGAAATGGAATCTAGCCAGCTCACAACATTCTATAAAGATCCTTTAGCTGAGAAGTTGCGAGTGGGGGTTTCTGTTTCACTGAAAACAAATTTGCAGAGGACTCGCACCTGCCCTCAACTGCATGAAATAACCTGCTTGCATAGGTGAGATGGCCCATGAGTGGTGAAACATGTCTCTGGGGATTTGTACCTTGATGGGTTGAAAGAAACACCTTTTTTTTTAATCATGTAACCAATATCTCGTTGACATGCCTCTACCTTTGCTTATTATTTTTCTTTTCAGAGTTTGTCATATCTTGAGAGTTCATGCCATAAATCTGTATTTCCTGTTTGACATGATTGTCATCTAAGCTTACTGGTGATATTTGTAATAATCGATCCTGATTTTCCTACCCTAAGGCATCCAAATGAAAGCACACACTTTCTTAGGGATATTGCTCTGCCTTTTATCCTTAGTTCTGGGGAATTTAATAGGCCATTGTCATAGAGACTGCTTTCTCATACAGCATTAGTTCTTCTTCATCAAACATTTTTTGTGGGACTGTCTATGCATTTGGTTGTGTGCTCTTGGCAAGTTTATTGTTTTGTGTATATTTTCGAGTCTCTTTGGTTTTCATAGCTTTCCTTCCTCTCGTTCATCTCTATGATATTTTCAAATTCTGGTACATTCATGTCATTATACACATGGAAAAAGTGAAATAAACGAATACTCACGCGAGAGAGTACTCTTATAATAATCAGGCAAATGTGATGTAAACTGCATACATGGTTTTAGTAGCAGGGAAAACTTTAAAATTCCAATTTGTTTGATTGCAGTTACATCATTCACATTTACACACAGTATGTGTCATCAAGATTTATTTTTGGCCTGAAGTTTCATGGCAGATAATGGCTTGCCAGAATTCACACTTTTGCAATGCTTGACAAGAACTTCAATGGTTTCCGGAACAAGGAAGTACATGAGGAGGTAAAATAGGGAGAGAACATTGAAAAGAAAATTATGGTAAAAAGACATTGAGAGACATCCCATACCGGTGAACTTAACATCATGGTTGATGTTGGTGCATGTGTGTGTATAGATATGTTTGCATTTCTCTGCATGCTGGCCTTTATGCAGAGGGAAAAGTAACTATAGTTTGGTGCAACTTAAGAGAGTATATGGGTGTTTCTTAAATAGAAGACATTCCAACTAATCAATTTTGAAAATTGCATGTGCGATTTTCTTAGTTTACCCTTTCTAATTTCATGTTCGGACAGTAGACGTCTGAAGATAATTTGAACATTGAAATGAGCTTCTCACCTGCAATGAAGATTGTGGAGAAAATGGTAATTACAATTAGTCTTTTTCTCGTGAAGATATCATAACGTCTAACTCGATAGGAGTTTGGCTTGTTTCATCATGTGTCAACTCTTAACGAATTAATATAATGAAACATCATTTGAAATGTCATTAGCAAGTGATTATTGTTCCTATCAACTTTTTTTATTCCGTTCAGAAGCGGATGTCAAGGTGATGTGCCCACATTTTTATTTATGATTTTCGGGCACAATATTTATTATATCACAACGTCTAACTCGATAGGAAGTTTGACTTGTTTCATCATGTGTCAACTTTTACACGAATTAATATAATGAAACATCATTTGAAATGTCATTAGCAAGTAACAATGGTTCCTATCAAGTTTTTAATGCTGTTCAAGAGCAGATGTCAAGGCGATGTGCCCACATTTTTAGTTATGATTCTCGGGCACAATATATAATGTCCAACTCAATAGGAATTTTGGCTTGTTTCAGCATGTGTCAACTTTTACAAATTAATATAATGAAACATCATTCGAAAACAAAGTAATATAATGAAACATCATTTGAAATGTCATTAGCAAGTTAGTATTATTTCTATCACGTTTTTAATTCTTTTTCAAGGTGATGTGTTCATATATCAACAATTATCTTGGTATTGTGTCATTCAAATAATATCCCCACTTAATATTACATTCGGATAATATTTGCTAATTAGATATTGCAATCTTATTAATTTATAAGAATGTTGCAACTTTTATAGCCTAAATTATTAATATTTAGGTTGTGTATAATTCAATTTATGGGTTTCGTATTTTGTTTCACTACATAATTTTTTATTTTTATTTTACTTTTTAAATTAGGCTGAGATCAGGCCGGGGCCAGCCCGTCTATTGGATGGAGGAAGATCTATCCACAATGGGATGTTATCACTACAATTAAGCGAAGCTTGGTCGAGCTTGGATGCCCCTTGAGATGGATTAATTCCTCCAAAAGTGGCTTTCATTCTTAGCCCCTCTCCATGATGTTTGAACCTAAAACCTAGTGGAGACTAAACCCCACTCAAATCAATTGCTTTAAATAGATAATATAATGATGCGTTTATATACACATTGGGGTAATAAGTCTCATCCTTTGGAAAAATGCATTTCTTATTATTATTACAACAACATCAATATAATATCGATCTAGATGACTACTATTACAGATGACTACTATTACAATACACACATAATGGTGATATACCTTAAGTATATTATGAGTAACTCTTAAAATGTTTTGTTCTTAAAGCATGGACACAAAATTTCTATTAATATAATGGTCCATCTTGTAACTTTTAGTAAAATGATGCAGCTTGATGGTACATTTAATGAAAGTCATCTTTCATGACCATAAAACTTAATAATACCAATTAAATAAATATTTATTTATTATTAATGAATATATTATATGAGATTGTTTAAATAGATAATATAACTATATGGACACACTGTGTATATACACAATGAGGTAGCAAGTGGCATCCTTTGGGCAAATGCATGACTCATTATTATTACAACGTTAGTATAATATTGATCTAGACGACTACTATTATAATACACATATAATGGTAATAAGTCATCTTAAAAGTGCTTTGTTCGTAAGGCATGAACACATAAAATTTCTTTTGTTAGAATGGTCCATCGTGTAATTTTAACCTAGTTGACAAGGTTGAGGTTACAATGTGATATGAAGTTCAAAGCTCTAAACAATATTGTCGCATGAAAAAGATTTTTGCTAGTTTGTTTGAGACTTGCTAGACTACCCTTTGGTTAAGAAACCATGGCTTAGGGGCATTTATGCAGTCAAGGTCACTTGGGTATGACACTTGGCTTGGGCTACACGAACTCTTAACATGGCTAGACATTTTGTACCCATGGGGTTTTAAACCGATGACCTTCACACAAGGAATGCCTTAACTAAACACTTTGTCACCAACTATTCTACATCTCGCAGGTTCTTTAAAGGACGTGGGGCTGATCTTTGACACACGTGCGCATGGGTCACAAGACTATTAATATAATCTCCTTGGGTTGAACCACACATTCTACCACTACCTCAAGGTGTTGCCATGACTTCTAGGCTAAGTGAACAATATAAGAGTTAACGTTGCCAATGGTGAAAAACTCTTCGCTTTTCACCATTGGATCCACCTCTTGGGTGATTCTAGCTTTGTTATTGATTTAGGGTTGTATTGATTCTTAGATGCTTCAATTTGTAAGAACAATGTTGACATTAGTACATTGATTCTTATGTGTTATGTTTTTTGTAATTTAGGTGTTAATATGGTAGCATGCTAAGTCAATCATTCTTAATATCCAATTAATCTCCTCATGATTTACATGTGTTATCATGTTGGTATTTGATATTTTGTGCTAACTAGCATGTCAACATCATCTCAGTGATGTATGAGTTTTCCAATCATGGCTTATGGGTCTTCAACCACCATCGAATTTGTTGACGTTGGCTTGTTGTTGAATTGTTTATTGATCTCAATTATATGATGCTTTTTAAATGATAGAGCTTTACTATTAGCTGCACATTATTTTTTAGTTTCATTTTCTTTGATTCTAGTGAAGTCTCTTTATTTGAAATTTAACTTCTAAAATCTTCCTTGGTTCACTTGCATTAATGGATGTCTATTTGGCTACTTTCAAGATTGATACATTTTTATGTTTCAATTTTTTTATTAATATAAATATGGTTTGACTATGGTTATTCAAAAAATGATTTATTTGTCTTTATTGGACAAAATTAGGTCAATTTTACTCTTGGCAACATGCTTGTGATTCTCAATCACATTGAATTGTAACACCTTGTTGAATTTGTTTGGCAAAATAAGATATTTCCACACTTGACAAACACCTTAAGCAATTGTTCACACAATTAGATCAAAGATTAACACTCCAATGCTTTTAAGTGATTAAAACAATGAAGGAGGGAAACAATCCATGGTCCCAATCAACATGGGCATCTGAGGTGATATATTAATTTAAAATATTTTTTTATAAGAGTTTCTCACAATTGATCTTAAACAATTGACTATCCATGCTCCTTTTTTTTTGCTGAAGCAAGAGACGATCCTTCTATAACATTAAGCCAAAAATAATTTACATATTTTACAACTATCCACTCGACAAAGTGAACTCAAAACAAGGGTGCTAACCCCCAATGGCAAGAACCCCCAACCCAATACAAAAAATCGACAAATCCTTTAGGAGACCTACCTTAATCATGCCGACTAATGCCTTAGCCAAGTGAATGCCCGCGTTAGCACTCACTCAACCCACCTTTTAAATCATGGCCTTCCAATCTACGTCTTAAACCGACGACAGAGATGAATTTCGCATCAAGAAGGTGAACAGAGCTAATCCCTGGCCCCACAAAAATGGTCAATCAATCCTGATCGCTGATCCCTGCCACAAAAACTGAAGGCTGGAATGAATATTGCACAGCTCAACATGCCGATTTTTAGCGTGTGATTAGGGCAGTTTTTCATCCGGCTCCACTGCCACGTGTTGTTCACTGAATGGGATCGTTGAAAAAAAGGGAAAACCGCCTCTCGCTCACGAGGCTTGCGATCACCCCAAAACCGCTCAAGCCAAGGGTTTCCAATCAGAGGCGAAGGATTCGGTCTACCTGTTAAATCGTGGCCGTCCATTCCATGTCTTAAACCGACGATGGAGATGAAACTCCCACCAAGAAGACGAACCGAACTTAACTCTCCGGCCCCACAAAATTGCACGATCAATCCTGATCGTTGATCCCTGCCACAAAATCCGATGGCTGAAATGAAAATCACACAGCTCAACATGCCGATTTTTAGCGTGCGATCAAGGTGGTTTTTCACCCGACCCCACTGCAACATGTTGTTCACTGAATGGGATCGCTGCAAAAAAGGGAAAACTGCTTCCCGCTCGCGAGGCTTGTGATCACCCCAAAACTGCTTTGGCCATGGTATTCCGATCAGAGGCAAAGGTTTCAGGTATCAGGGACGCCATGGGTTCCCGGCTTCTGATCTCTATCCATAGCTGCTCTACCTGTGATGTCGAGAGAAGAGGCTTTCGCCAGCCTGCTTGAAACCCCTAGTAACAGAACTCCCGTTCTGCAACCATAGATGACCTGATTGAGCATGATGCTCCGGATTGCAAACCTTCGATGCATATCTCTCACTGTAAAACCAATAATATACACTCCTCTGCTCATATTTCAACTGAGTTATCAATGCTGCCCTCCATGGCCCTACTCCGAAACACCAACCAATCTTCCTCCGCCTGGTCTTGGCACTTCGCCTTAAGACTGTGCTAAGGTAGCTCTAGCCATTTCATTGCATACCTGTTTTCTGCGCAGTTCACACCTTGATTAGCCAGAAGATCCGCAAGTTTATTAGCCGATCTACGAACATGTTTAAAAGTTATTGTGCGGAGGCACTGAAGGTGGTTGTGGATTCGTTGGAAGATTTGGATCAACCTCCAATTCTTTGAGGCCTTTTCCGGCGTCGTACCCCAGCTGATTCTTTTGATCGCGTTAATGATTAACTCAGAATCTTCTTCAACAATCACATTTTGTCGATTATCCTGAATCAGGAATTCTAAACAATGTTCAATAGCCATAACTTCTGCCATATTATTGGTGGTTCTTCCAAGGTGACCATGGAAAATGAACAGGATATTTCCTCTTTCATCTCTTAAAACTCCGCCATGACCTGCAATACTCGGGTTGCCCTTTGAGGCATCGTCAATATTGAACTTCAAAAAACCCTTGGGGTGGGGGGGGGTGCCAAAATTCAAGCTCCGAGTCTCTAATGAGAATCTTCCTTTCCCGGTCCCGAGGAATGAGACCCTATAACCCTAGCTGACAGAGAATCCTCAAGTCTGGTTCCGAAGGAGGATTCTTAGGAAGAATTCGGACAATAGACCCTTCTGTCTCGTGAAGCTGTTTTAAGATTTGATCCAAAAGGTAAAGGGATGGTTTTTTAACATCCTTGAAAATTCTGTTATTCCTTTCTTTCCAAATATTCCAGATAATGAATCCGGGCGTAAGAGCCCAAGCCATGCTGAGAACTTCATTATTCGAGAAATTACTTCTCCACTTGTTTGAGGTGTTGATGATGTTCCCTTTGTCCCTATCAGACTGTTGGAAAATGGCGGCAAAAGCCTCCCACAGTTTGGAAGTAAAGGTGCAGTTGTTGAGAAGGTGCTCCATTGTTTCCTCTTGAGCTTCACATAGTTGGCACTTGGAAGGCCAAAAAACACCCCTTTTCTGAATGTTGTCCCAAGTCAAAATCTTCCTATGCTAGACTAGCCACATGAAGAGTTTGATTTTCATCTAACCTTGATGCCTCCAAAGTCTTTGCCATGCTTTGTCCGAAGCCTGGGAAGCCAAACCCAGGAGAATGAATTTAGCTTCCTTAAGATTAAAGGTGCCCTCATTGTTGTTGCCCCATCTTAGTTGATCATTCCCTTCTGATACTAAAATTTTCGTTCGAGCTAACTCTTGCATTAGCCTTTCAGCTTTAGCTTTTAAGGGGCTGTCATCCATGAAATCATATTTCCTCCATATTCTCCATTTTTCTGTACTGTCGGCTTGATCCCAGAAATCCTTTACCTTGATTAGACCTTGAGCATCCACCTCTGCCTTTAGTTCCTTCCATTCCTCTTTTAAAAGAATGGGTTCTTGTTGCCACCTGTCCTCCCAAAACAGAGCTAAGTTTCCCTCTCGAATTTCCCAGAAGCCATTATCTTGGACTAGACCTCTGTTATCCCAGGCCTTGTTCCAAATGTGTGATCCCTTAATATTTCCATCCATTCGCATATGGTCATCACTTTGCCATGAGCTAGCATATTTTTCTTTCCAAATTGTAGCCCACTGAGCCTTTGGTTCTTTATTCTGGCGCCACCATAACTTAGCCCCTAAAGCTTTGCTTAAAATTTCAGGATCATCCAATCCAAGACCTCCATGTTTTTTAGGCTTGCAGAGTTTTTCCCAAGCTACCAAGGCCCATTTTTTCTTTTCTTACCCCTTGCCCCAGAGAAAATCTCTTTGTATGGATCTGAATAGCTGCAAGACTCCTTTAGGCGCAGGGAGAGTGGAAAGCATAAAAACTGGGATAGATTGCAGAACAGCCTTTGTGAGCACCAACCTGCCAGCCAAGTTTAAGGACCTCATAGTCCATTTCCTTATTTTGTCTTGCAATTTGTTAATCACCAGCTCCCAGATGCTCTTGTGTAAAGGCTTAGCAGTTAGAGGAACCCCCAAATATTTTGAGGGGAGTGAATCTCTTTGAAAGCCCAGAATTTTAGCAATGTTCCTCTGAATGGCAATATTAGTATTGAAGAAAAAAATCTTAGATTTGGAGAGATTAACTTCCATACCTGAAGCCCTGGCAAAGTCATTTAGAATTTGTTTGTAAGCATGAGCTTCTTTGACTGTGGGGATTCCCTGCAGCATGGTGTCGTCCACAAACTGTTGATGCGTCCAAGCCTGTCCCCTATCAGTAAGTTGGAGACCTTTGATCTTACCGACTTCTTTTGCATGTTTGATAGATCGACCCAGTCCTTCCATCATGAGGATGAAGAGAAAGGGAGAGAGAGGGTCCCCCTGTCTGAGGCCTCTAGAGGGAAGAAAAGTTGCAGATGGAGAACCATTGACCAGAATTGAGAAGCTGGAGGAAGTGACCAGGGCCAAGACCCATCTCACCCAGTTGTGATCAAACCCAAAAGCAATAAGAATTTTCCTGATATAATTCCAGTTCAATTTATCATAGGCCTTGGCAATGTCCAGTTGCATGATCATACTAGCCTTTCAGTTGCTGGTCAGAGAGTGTACCACCTCATGTGCTTGAATAATATTGTTAAGAATTTGCCTTCCTTCCACATACCCAGATTGTTCCATAGAAACCAGGGTAGGAAGGAGAGGTTTGAGTCTATTGTCCACCACTTTTGAGATAATCTTGCAAACCACATTACATAAAGCTATCGGTCTAAACTTGTCAGGAGTATGGGCTACCTCTTGTTTAGGGATCAGGGCAATGAAGGAAGTGTTCAGGGCTTTCAAAATAGTTCTATTCGTCTTAGAATCTTCTACAACATTAATGATATCCTGTTTGACAATATTCCAGCAAGCCTTAAAGAAATCAACATTGAACCCATCTGGGCCAGGTGCTTTACTGTTTTGCATATCTTTGAGCGCTTCGCTGACCTCTTCTTCGGTTATTGGCTTGTTAAGATTGAAATTGTCCTCTCTGGACACCAGCTTAGGTATATGTCTTGTGAAGTTTCTGATGGAGTTTTCTCTGTCATAACATGTTTCCTTGGCAGTGCCTTGAAAGTGCTTAACAAGAACTTCTTCTATCTTTGCATGAGAGTTGTGAAGATTACCTTTCTCGTCCTTGATCACTGAGATTTTGTTGTAAGCTCTGTTAGCCATAGTGGATTTGTGGAAAAATCTAGTGTTTCTTTCTCCTTCTTTGAGCCATTGAACCCTCGATTTTTGCCTCCAAAATATTTCCTCTTGTTTGCACAAATTCTCCCATTCTTGATTACATTTGGTAGCCTGATCATTTCTGGTTTCATCGAAGCCATCTATGATAAGGGCTTGGTTGAGTTCCTGCATTTTTCCCTCTACTGCTTTTTTAGCTTCAAAAATATTGCCATGTCCATTCTTATTCCAATCCTTGAGCTGGAGCTTGATGTGTTTTAGCCTTTTCTGAAGAAGGAACATTCTAGTGCCCTGTATATTCAAATCTTATGACCACCATTTGGCAATGTTGCTGGTGAAGTCTAGATGGGAAAGCCAGATGTTTTCAAATCTAAAAGGTCTGTTTCGGGGAGTACCAATACCTTGCACCTCCAGATGAACCGGCCAGTGATCTGAGCCTCCAAAGGGTAGAATTCTTGTTGATATTTCCTTATCATTGAGCATAAGGTCTTATGATAACATAAATATGTCTAATTTGGAAGCTACCTGAGACTCTCCTCCTCTTTTATTGTTCCAAGTAAACATGCCATTACTCGTTACAATATCCACTAACTTCATTATATCTATAAAAGCTTGAAACTTCAGAGAGTCTTTACTTAAAACTCTGGTTCCACCTTTTTTCTCCGAAAGTGATTTAATCATGTTGAAATCCCCTCCCAATATCCATGGAATTCCTTAATGTCTCTCTCTGAGAGCCTCCAGAGAATCTAGAAATTTGAGTTTGCCTTCCATTCTTTGGGGGCCATAAACATTTGTGATGAGGTAGGTTTCTTTCTCTCTTACTGACTATATGACCATTGATAAATATTCTCTAGATGCCTCAGCATCTAAAATGTCTATTTTATTTGGATTCCAAAGGGTGAGTATACCTCCTGCTGTGTTCTCTGCTTTGACTTCTAGAAACTCATAACGATTGAGCCATTTACTATGAATCTCTTTTATTTTTTGAATGGAACATTTGGTTTCCTGGATGAAGATCACATCCAGAGCTGTTTGTTTCATTATATTACTAATCAGTCTATGTTTTCTTTTACTACCTAGACCTCTAATATTCTAAGAAGTAAACTTCATTATTAAAGATTGGTAAAGGAGTAGCTAGTTAGGTCTTTCATCTTCCCTGAATCTATCATTAGCTTTCCACATTCCATCAATAGTTCGTTCTGCTTTTTCCTGCCTCTTTTCTTTCCTAGGTTTCTGGGTGCTAATCCTCGTGTGGTTTTCACCATTTTCACCCCTTCGCTGCTCTGCTTTTCCTTGTTTTTTTGCCTCTTCGGTCCTTTATTTTGGGATTTCCAGATAAATAATTGCTGGACTCCGCTGAACTCCTCTGGAGGTAAAGAGTCTACCCCTTTCTTGATTCCTTGAACCAAGAAATCCTCCAGATCTAGATTCTCCTTTTCAAGAATCTCTTGAAGTTCTTGTTCCTCCATTTCCATCTCACTTTGGGTCATCTCATGATCCATTTCTGTTTTTGCATCACTCACCATCATTTCTGCCTGTTGATTTTCATTTGGTGTTTGTTCCTTGTCCTTTTCTTTCCCTTCCTCCATTGTACCTTCTCCCTTCGTCTAGTCTGCAGTAGTTATCCCTTCTTCCTCTTCCAGCACTTGGAACCTGTTTTGACTGGTTTGTTGCCCTTCAAGTTTTTGGGTCTTTGACCCCCTCTTGCTTCCTTTTCCTCTGTTTGCCACTTTTTGAAAGCTTTCAGAGTCTTTCATTGTGTTAGTTTTACTCTTATTCTCTATTTTGGTGAGAGGGAAATCCCTGAATAGGTGCCCATGCTCATGACATTTGCGACATCTGAATGGAATATGTTCATAATCCATAGTTTGCACCCATTCTCATCAAAAACTTCGAAGATAACCTCATCAGGTAGAGCTACAGATAGATCCATCTCCACACATATTCTTGCAAAGGAAGTATACTTTCCCCTTCTAGTGGCTTCAGAAGCTTTAACAAAACGTCCTAACTTATTACCTATGGCCGATAAGGACTCTGTTTGCCAATAATCAAGTGGGAGAGAATAGAGTCTTACCGAAACTGTGACCGAAGTAAAGGTTTCATGTTTCAGAACAAAATTCATGATCCAAGGTCTCATGTAGAGACCTGCTGCCGCATAGAAGTAGGGCCCGCCTTCAAAGATTATATCCTTATTTTCAATGCTTGCAAATGCCACAGTAAAGAAACCCTTTGACCCTAGGTGTAGATCGATGCTTCCTTTTGGCTTCCAGTGATATTTTATCCACATTTGTAAGGCTTCTTCAGTGGGCCATAAACCCATGAATTTGCAAATGATTGCATATGTTTGCATGTGGTCCCTGTGTGCTTGCAGAGCAGGCTCATTTAACACAACTCTGGGAGTAACAATAGCTTTGGGCTTACAGGGACCCATGTGTGCCTTGTTTTTTGTTCCTTGTTCCTTGTCCTCTTCCTCATTTTCATTAGTATTGTTATTCTCCTTTAACTTCTGTCCAGCTTGTTCCTCTTCCCTGTTCCTATTCCTTCCCTTTGAAGGGCCTCTCTCATATTCCATAGGTTTTTTACCCTTGCCGGTCACAGCCTGTTTGAAGGAGGGAGTGGAGCTCCCTCCTTGGCACCCTTCCATGGAGAACCACCCCTGCAACAGCCCTGAAACCCTAGATTTTTCGTCCTCCATTGTTCGCCGCCCAACTCAATCTCCTTGCCAAAAATCAGTCGACTATCCATGCTCCTTACAACCCAATTGAGTGTTAAACCATGGATCAATATCACTCTTAGTATCAAGGAGAATATGAGCCATAGGATCACTAAAACATAATGTGATTGTTGGATTACAAAACTAAGAGGCATCTTAAACTTGGATTACCAAGCATCGAGAATGATCAAAATTCTTAAGTGATTATATATATATATTTGATAATTGTATATGCATTGAATTAATTGATGAAAAACAACTTAAGGAAGATCCATCTCAGTGCTTGATAGATTCAGGTTTAAGATGGATTTATACTAGTTTAATTTTTTAGAAGTCACATTTATTTTTATTTGATTTATATTGTGTATAACTTATCATATTGTTACTTGACAACATCTTCACCATACTGGGTTGTAAAGCATCTAATTATGCTTGGTGCAATTACACCTATCATTTATATTGAGCAACAACCTTGAAATGTTTTAACTACAATAACTTGGCCAAAAAAAGATGTTAGACATAAACTAAATATTTTAATCTCAATCTTAAGAAAAGTGTGTGAGTGCATGCATTCCAAATTGATCCGTTAATGAAAAAGATATTATAGACTATGTGTGAATTCGCTTATGTTACTTAACGCAACGGATCGAAAAGATTGCAAATAACATAAACACATAAGCAAATTGAAAACACATTTAAAGACATCAACACAACCAAATTTAATAAATGAGTTCACCAGACTTTCTGGCTACGTCTCCTGGTCCTTTCGCTTCCAGTGCTGACCTCTTTATTTTGTCTTCAAAATGCTGTTATAGGTATGAGCTTGAAAACAGAGTCTCAAATCAGAAAATGGATATCACCACTGCGTCTAGCTTGAAATTTCGAGTCAAACGAGTATAAACTCGACCATATTTGGTCACAATGACCTCCAAACGCCTTGGAAAGTCAAAAACCACCTATGTACTTGCGAAAACCGCCTCTGTCGGTGAGAAAACCACTCTCTACAATTAAAAACCGCTTTCGGGATGCGCGCTATGGTATGGCAGGTTCGGCACCTGCATAAACTTAAATATAATTTGGGCGGCTTGAACACCAAGCTCCACCACTTGGTATATCGGTTACCGAACTTGTGTTAAGACTTTGGTATATGTAAGAGGAGGTCGGCGGGTTGAAACCCCCTCCGGACGTTTTACATGGCAATATATGGTTATATATCTATTGCGATACATGGCAACATACGGTTATATATCTATATCGCAATATATATGTTACGATATAATATATGACATATGACTTATATGGTGTGCGACTATGGTGAGTGGTCCGACGGTTATGATAGACAACAAATGTTAAGGGACCGAGGGTCGTGGGGTTGACCTCGACCGTCCGGCTCTTTTCCGGTGGTTAACACGTATCCACCATAAATACCATATCCGCACTGTTACAAACAAGCGATAACATAGCTCAGCCGGTGAGCGGAATCCGGCGAAGTATTAGCTTTACCGAGCCTTTCCGGTGGTTAACACGTATCCACCATAAATACCATATCCGCACCATCATAAACAACTGATAACATAGCTCATCTGGTGAGCGGTGTTTGGCTAAGTTTTAGCCTTTTCGGGAGGTTAGGAGTTTGATCCTCCCTGACCCCAAAATTTTGGGATTCATGCCAACATTGGGCAAATCTCTGGGCTGCCATGTGTCAGCACTGGATTGGCCCATGTGAACCAATAAAAAAATGCCACGTCACCCTTTATGCTGTCATCATTCAAAACATGTGGCACATTCCCAGGGCAACACATGCCTGAGGTAAGTGTTGACGTTGACTTTGATTTTTTGACTTTTTGCCTTAGTTTGCCTCGAAACTTTGACTGGCCTTAACTTCTTCATCCGAATTCGGATTTTCGTGCTATTCCCACCGTTGGAATCGTCTCGACAAGAACTTCAACTTGATCTCACTTTCATCTGGAGGAAAAACTGAGTCCATTTTGGATCACAAATATCATTTATTTACACCAAACATCATAATTTTTTTTGTTTTTCATTATTATTTTTTTAAATGCAAAAGAGGATGTAATGTCCCCAATTAAATAAATTTTGCTAAGATGAATTTCTATTTTTGCAATTGGGTGTTGGGAAATATTTTGGCATGTAAATTTAAGAAAAAGTGGGTGGAAAGAGTCTCCACTTAATTTTTGGAGAGATGGAGGCTACCAACATTAGAGAAAATGAAAGATTAAATTAGTAATGGGATGTGGGGCCACCCAGAAAGGGGAATTCGAACCCCTTAAGAAAATCGAGCTAAGGAGAAGGAAGTCGAATTGGTGGGACCCACAAGGGGAAAAAGGGGGCAACCAAAATAAATAGAAGGAGGAGGCATCATTTTGGAGGCTTTTGACAAATTTAATTTCTCATTAAGAGTACTCTAGAGCTCCTTAGCCAAGACTATACGTGCTACTTAGCACAAGGACATTTCCGGGTGGAAATCTTAGCTCTTTCTTCGGTGGACTTAGAGAGCCACTGTAGGAGAGAGTTTTAGAGCTTATTGGAGAGGAAATTGTTGGAGATTATGGGTTATTTCCAACAATACTTCAGCGAGTTTGAACTTCTAGGAGGACGTAGTGGCAGAAACCGATTTGCTTGGTTGAGAGGTCTTCAAGGGAAAATTCAGATGGAGGATATAGGAGAAAGTTCCTTGATATTGGACCAGATTTTGATGAGAGTTTCAGGGCTGGAGATCGCTGCTCTTGTGAGAACAAAATTCAACATTCCTAGGGCCTGCATAGTCTTTTGTTGGGCATAATTTCGTGGCGCTGTTGCTAGCTGAGTTGTGCAAGGTTGAGGAAGGGATTTCCCTCTTACCTTATGGGAGTAATTTGCAGGGTATTCTACAACAATTCAAGAGTGGAAAAAAGGCCAAATTTGCAACAGTAGCTTGAAGGGGATGCAAAACCAGTAGAGGAGGGTGTAACACCAAATTTGGGTAATTTCGGGAGATCAGAATTAGCCCAAAAAATTTCTGGGTTTTGTTGGAATAACATCCAGGAGGCTGCTCCTAATTTTGGAGAATTTTTGGAGCAGTTTTGGTGCCCAAAAACAACAATGTTATTTAGCAGTTAGTTGGGAGGAGTGAGCTTAAATTTGGGGTCCCGGGTGGTTGGTAAATTTTGCCCAAACATTTCTGGGTTTTTGTGGGTTTGGTGAGAGGAGTCTGGGGTTAATTTCACAATTTTTTTGGGCAATATTTCTAGCATAAAACAGTGTTCCAATTAGCAGCGAACAACATAAATTATTGGAGAAGGGCACAGTACACCCTATGACCATTTTTACCACTTGGGCCCATGAGATATTTTTGGGTTTCGTTGGGCTTATTTAAGAGTGGTGCTAGCTAAAATTTTAGAATTTTCTGAGCATCCATTTCCCTTCAGCAACAATGTCCATATTTCCAGGGTAACACAAATATTTCCAAGGTTGAGTCATCGCAGCCTGTGGGCATCTTACTCCCACCCGAGTTTTTCATTTCTTGCTATAGAAATCTCAAGTGCCATTGTTCCACTCCTTTTGTACCCAAGTTTATCCAGAATTAATAAAATGACTTAGCTTCTAGTTATTTTTCCTTGTGCAGAAATGTAATTTTGTGGATGTGTGTTAAATTTACTTGTTCATAGTGCATGCTTATATTTACACTTAATACTTCCATTTAGAAATATTACAGTGGTATCAAAGCATGATCTTGGCCAGTTGTGGGGTTTCCAACAAGATCATAAAAGACTTGGGCGTGTATGCATTGTGATGGGTGAACCATAGAGAAACCCATGGCTCAAGGGAGAGTGAGTAGAATTGAGGGAAAAATGACCCTCACCCACTTTGATGGCTCAGCTAGGAGTTCTGTCAGAAAATGGGTCCAAGAACTGGAGACATATTTCTGGCGAAACCCCATGTGGGAGGCAGACGCTATTAGACATGGAACTTTGCACTTGGATGGAGATGTTATGGAGTGGTGGTACCAAGGGATGATCCCTTTGGGTCATGCACGTATCACATCCTACACAGAGTTCACACAAAGGCTCATAGATAGATTTGACCGAAAGGACGCCATACGCCCTCAAAGGGAGTGGACAAAACAAGGTTAGTTAGAGGGTGAGACGAGGGGGTGTTTCTGTAGGTGGAGACCGGGATTTAGATGTCAGTAGCTCGAGGAGGAGGTTGAGCAAGAGGATACACATGATGGTAAAGGTCACATCAATATACTTGGTGTGGTGAAAGAGTCACCATTGTTGGAGGCCTCTTTGATAGCTTCAGATGACACCTTGGTTGAGGGAGTAGAGCATACACTCGGAGGGCCATCTATTCATGAGATGCCAACAGTTGATGAGGTACACAATGTTATGACCATGTTTCTAGATAATCGCCACCCACAACAGTTTGATGAGGTGCTTGGAGGAATATCTGTCGTTGACAAGGCACCAGAAGAGTCTGAGGGGTCTAGAGAAGTGACCGAGTTTACAGATAATAGCTTCCCTCCACAGTTTCATGAGTTTCGGGCCAAACTTCTAGCATTGAGAAAAAAGGCCATGATCATGCGAGAGGCCATTCTACAATAAAACTAGGAGCTATAGGGCATGCGAGTGGTTTGTGCCAAGTCAACGACCAAACTAACTCGTGTTGGGGAATGGTTGGGTTCCCTAATGGTTCAGATGGAGTGCACATTGGAGCGATGGGGCAGCCCTACTCAGAAAAACATAGATGATGCTGGTAGCACTAGTAGGTTACCATTGCACATTGGAGAGGGAGAGGCAGAGTCACCTAGACAAATTTTATGTGTTGGCCAGGATGGTGAGATGAGGTGACTTGAGCTACGCAGGGTGAAACCTTTGTAATATGGAGGGTTAGTTTCGTGTATGGGAGTTCATGCTCTTGATCCTTCCCTTGGGGTTGGATGGTGATAAATTATCAATTGGTGGTTGATGGAGTGGGATAGGCATATGGGGTTGGTCATAAGTCGTAGTGAGAGTCAGCAGGCACATTCATGCATTGGGGATACTGGAAGCCCAGGTTGGCATTGGGATCCAGGTGGGACTGCCTACCACTTACAAAATATGTAGATTGATTACAACATTGGTGGTATATTTGACCCAATAGTTGAGTGCAAGGATTCGTTAGGGGAGTCTCAGTCAATGCCAATGGCTGGTCAGTGTGCGAGGGGACTCCCTAGGTCATTTTGGTATGATGGTTGTACATGGGATCATAGAATGATTAACATACTCTGGAAAGAGTTTTTTGGATGAGCTGGGATTGGAAGGCCACCAGATAGTGCCTTGTTTGGGACCAGGGACTCTTTGCAATAAGTTGGGACTCAACAGTCACCAAGGAGCAACATAGTGGTGGCATCGCTAGTGGTACATACAGGGATTTTCCTCTTGTGTCTTTCAGGGAGAATTTGGAGGCGATGCCCTTGCATAAGAGGGTACGGTGATATGATAATGGAGGAGGAGATACCGGTAGGGTGCGGGTCGATACATACTATCTCATTTTTAGATCCCGCATTCAGTGGTGGGTAGGAGCATGTAGCGTTGAGAAACGGTTTGCATGTGAGCACGTAGATGCATGACAATGTGTTGTGGTGTGTGGGTTTACACCATGGAGTGATAAAAGGCATACCATTAGATGCAACTCACCTCGTATAGATGGGGGTGCTGTTGAGCATCTGGGGACATCTTGCTTAGTAGAGTCAGGTCTTTGATGGAGTTATCAACATGACTAGGACAAAGAGAGGGGCATCTATGGGATTACCTTTCGGTGTCCATGCAGACTCTTGGTCATACCCATGGGGACTTGTATACCTATCACTCTCCAGCATGGCTTACAGTTACTGAGGGTCGAGTTGTTTTCATATGATATCCTAAGTACAAGTAGCAAGACATGGGAGGCTCAATCTAGACAGTTGGATGAGACATAATGTTTCATGGGCAAGAGTGAGATGCTTCTGTTGAGGCATTTGGTGGGTGCATGAGCTGACAAATAACGACTTAGGGATGATGTGGTCTACTATTGAGGGAGCATATGTTCCACCCCTAGGCTCACACTTGGGGAGGTGATCGCTAGGGAGTTGCATGATACACTTTTGGCGAGGTAGTCTGAGGCGCTACATATGCATGAGGGATAGTGGATGGTAGACTTTGTCTACAGAAGGGTGTCTAGGCACCAAGCAGTGTTTGAGTGTATCATCAAGAGTTGGGATAGCAGATTTCACTGTGTGGTCTGGTAGGAGCCGGGAAGATTGGCATAAATGGGACAGATCCCTGATACTTGGGGTCCACCTATGAGATACATATAAGGGTCAAAGATGAGGGTTAGATGGGTTCTAGTAGGTAGCAATGCTACACAACTACAACCTGTGAGGAGTGGGATTTGTGAGCTCCCAATATGGTGGGGGATCCAGGGATCCGGTTGGCGAGTGGATAACTCCACTTCTCGATGAGCAGGGTTACGATGGAGATTGATCCAATTATTTCCTAGGCTGACACAATGGGAGTCACTAGGATCTTCCTCATATGGCGATGCAGGTTACTACTTAGGTTTGAGGCTAGCCGTGGAGTGGTGGACTCGAGCTTCGCTGAGTTACCTAGGCAGGTTGGGCATAACGCTGATCATGATAGATATAGTGGCTGAGCATTTAAATGAGAGAGGAGGATCCAGTACAAGAACGTTGAGTAGTTGGACATGTTCGCGGTTTCATGATGTCAGCAGGATAGGTTCTTTCTACAACGGCCAGGGGATTCTGGCATAGTAGGGCTTGGAAGTTTAGCTACCCATAGAGGTGAGTTGGTTCCTACAGGGGAATGTCATCCATATTTTCGATTGGGTTTTAGTGACTTGTTGGTGATGTGGGGGACTTCACAAGTGTGGCAGGGTGATCAACAGGAGGAGATCAAATGGAAGCCCAGGCAGATGAGGGTTCAATCCCACAAGGATTGGATTGCGTCTTCAGGGGTATACTCTTGAAGAGAACGAGAGAGACTATTTGATATAACCATTTCACAAGGAGATGATTAGGATTTTATACTTCCATGATGCTCTACTTAGTAGCAGTATGCAAGGGGTGTCTGGTGCCTATGCTGAGATGGACAATGAGTGGAGCAAGGGATGCTTCATGCTGATCAGGATGGCTTGGGATCCTTGAAGGATGGGGTAGAGATCAAGGATGGCTGAGTGGTACATTTGGGAACTTGGTATTGTGTGCTGTTGGGGCCAACTGATCGAGAGGGTGCTTGTTCAGGAATTGCTTGAGGACAAATTTTTTTTGGTGGGGAGGACTGTAATGTCCCCAATTAAATAAATTTTGCTAAGATGAATTTCTATTTTTGCAATTGGGTGTTGGGAAATATTTTGGCATGTAAACTTAGGAAAAAGTGGGTGGAAGGAGTCCCCAATTAATATTAGGAGATATGGAGGCCACCAACATTAGCAAAAAGGAAAGATTAAATTGGTAGTGGGACGTGGGGCCACCCAAAAAGGGGAATTTGAACCCTTTAGGAAAATCAAGCTAGGGAGAAGGAAGTCGAATTGGTGGGACCCACAAGGGGAGAAAGGGGGTAGCCAAGATAAATAGAAGGAGGAGGCATCATTTTTGGGTCTTTTGACAAATAGAAATTTTGATTTCGAGTACTCTTGAGCTACTTAGGAAAGACTACCAATGCTGCTTAGCAAAAGGAGATTTCCAGGCAGAAATATCATCTCTTTCTTCGGTGGACTTAGAGTGCCACCCTAGGAGAGAATTTTAGAGATTATTGGAGAGGAAATTTCTGGATATTGTGGGTTATTTCCAGCCATACTTTAGCCAGTCTGAACTTCCAATAGGACATAGTGGTAGAAATCAATTTTCTTTGTTGAGGGGTCTTCAAGGGAAAATTCAGCTGGTTTTAATTTGTGTGATAAAGTGTCTCGATGTAGATGTGATGTAAAATATTTTAATGTAAATTAAGTAAATATTATATATCATTTAATTTTTTTTTATGTATATGTAATGAAAAAATTAGGGTTTTTAATGGTTAAAAGGTTTTTTTATGGTTAAAAATAACACATTGTATTTTGCACTCTGAAGAAGTTTGCACGTGAAGAAATTTGATCCCTCTCGGCTCATGTTAGATCCCTACATAAGATGGATCTATGTTGGTTTAAAATGTGTTCTTGAATCATGATATATATACTTGGTTTAAAATGTGTTCTTCTTATCTTTCTCTTTCAGTACACTATGTCTCATCTTGATCTTATGGTTGATTTGTCATGGATTTTATTTTGGTTATATGCTGGTTATAGGCATGGTTGAATAATGTGTTCTTGTTATGGATATTGTTCATGATTTGACTAGTTATTGAATGATTGATGAATGCATGGGCTAACAAGTGTTGTTGCGACTAGATTGAGAGGGCATTAAGCCTTCTTGATGATTTCCTGATGAATTAAGAAGATCATGATCAGATATAACTGAAAAAATAACTTTGAATTATATTGTATTCTTGATATATGATCAAATTTTCCTAAGGGGTTCGAATTCCCCTTTTTGGGTGGCCCCACGTCCCATTACTAATTTAATCTTTCCTTTTCTTTAATGTTGTTGGCCTCCATCTCTTCAAAAATTAAGTGGGGACTCCCTCCACCCACTTTTTCCTAAGTTTGCATGCCAAAATATTTCCCAACACCCAATTGAAAAAATATAAATTCGTCTTAGAAAAAATTAATTAATTGGGGACATTACAGTCCTCCCCACCAAAAAATGTTTGTCCTCAAGCAATGCCTAAACAAGCACCCTCTTGATAAGTTGACCCCAACAGTCTCTGCACACAATATCGGGGTCCCAAATGTACCACTCAGCCATCCCTGATCTCTACCCCATCCTTCCAGGATCCCAAGCCATCCTGATTAGCACGAGGCATCCCTTGCTCCACTGTTGTCCAACTCAACATAGGCCCCAGACGCCCCTTGCATACCACCACTAAGTAGAGTATCATGGTAGTATAAAATCCTGATCATCTCCTCGTGAAACTACTTTATCGAATAGGCTCTCTCGTGCACTTCAAGAGTAGACCATTGAAGACTCAATCGAATCCTTATGGGATTGAACCCCCATCTGCCTGGGCTTCCCCTGATCTCCTCCTACTGATCACCCTGCCACACCGGTGAAGTCCCCCACATCACCAATGAGTCACTAAAACCCAATGGAAGATCTAGATGACTTTCCATTGTAGGAACCAACTCACCTCTATGGGTAGCTAAACTTCCAAGCCCTATGCCAAAATCCCCTTCTCGTCATAGAATGAACCTATCATGCTGACATCTTGACACCTTGTCATGTCCGACTTATCAACATGATTGTATTGGATCCTCCTCTTTTTTCTAAATGCTCAACCACTATATCTATCATGATCAACACTATACCAAACTTGCCTAGGTAACTTAACAATGCTTGAGTCCACCACTCCACGACTTAGAGCCTCGATCCTAAGTAGCAACCTGCCTCGCCATATGAGGAAGGTATCAACCACTCCCCATGTGTCAGCCTGGGAAATAATCTGATCAATCTCCATCGTAACCCTGCTCATTGAATAGTGGAGTGATCCACTCGCCAACCGGATCCCTGGATCCCCCAACCATACTGGGAGCTCACAAATCCCACTCCTCGCGGGTTGTCACCGAGTAGCATTGATACCTTCTAGAACCCATCTGACCCTCATCTCTGACCCCTGTATGTATCCCATAGGTGGACCTCAAGTATCAGGGATATGTACCACACATGCCAATATACCATGCTCCTGCCATACCACATAGTGAAATCTGCTATCCTAACTCCTGATGATACACCCAAATAATGCTTGGAGTTTGGACACCCTCCTGTAGACAAGGTCTACCATGCACCGTCCCTCTGGCATATGTAGCGCCTTAGACTGCCTAGCTAAAAGTGTATAATGCAGCTCCCTAATGATCACTTCCCCAAGTGTGAGACCAGGGGTGGAACATATGCTTCCTCGGTAGTAGACCACGCCATCCTTAAGCCGGTATCTGTCAACTCGTGCACCCACCAAATGCCTCAACTGGAGCATCTCCCTCCTGCCCATGAAACACTGTGTCTCATCCAACTGTCTAGGGTGAGCCTCCCATGTCCTGCTACCTGTACTGAGGGTATCATGGGGCAGCAACCCAACCCTCAACAAATGTAAGCCATGCTGGAGAGAGATAAGTATGTAAGTCCCCATGAGTATGACCAAGAGTCTGCATGGAAACCAAAAGGTAATCCCATGGATGCCCCTCTCTTTGTCTTGGTCCTGCTGATAACTCCATCGAAGACCTGACTCTGTTGAGCAGGATGTCCCCAAATTCTCAACAACGCCCCCATCCATACGGGGTGAGCTGCATCCAATGGTACACCTCCTCTCACTCCATGTTGTAAGCCAATGCACCACAACACACTGCAATGCATCTACGTTCTCACCTTAAAACCATTGCTCAATGCTACATGCTCCTACACGCCACTAAATGCTAGGATCTAAAACTGAGATAGTACGTATCGACCCGCACCCTACCGGTATCACCTCCTCCACTGTCATATCACCATACCCTCTGATGCATGGGCCTCGCCTCCAAATCCTCCCTAAGAGACACAAGAGGAAAATCCCTGTATGTACTAGTGGCGATGCCACCACTGTGCTACTCTTGGTGACCGTTGAGTCCCAACTAATTTCAGAGAGTCCTTGACCCCAAATAAGGCACTATCTAGTGGCTTGCCATTGTCACCTCCTCCAAAAAAACTTTCTAGAGTATTATGATCATCATGTGATCCCATGTACAACCATCATACCAAAATGACCTAGGGAGTCCCCTTGCAAACTGACCGACCACTGGCGTTGATTAAGACTTCGCTAACGAATAATTGCACTCAACCACTGGGTCAAAATGATACCACAAATTTTGTAATCAATCTACATATCTGGTAAGTGGTAGGTAGTCCCACCTAGATCCCAATGCCGACCTGGGCCTCTAGTATCCCGATGCCTCAACGTGCTTGCATACTCTCACCACGACCTATGACCAACACCATATGCCTAACCCACTCCATCAAGAACCAACTCATAATATATCACCATCCAACCCCAAGGGAAGGATCGAGAGCATGAATTACCATACACAGAACTAACTCTCCATACTGCAAATGCTGCACCCTACGCAGCTCAAGTTGCCTCATCTCACCATCTTGGTCAACCCATAAAATTTGTCGAGGTGACTCTACCTCTCCCTCTCTAATGTGTAGTGGTAACCTACTAGTGCTACCAACCTCATCTATGCGTGTTTGAGTAGGGCTACCCTGTCGATCAAATGCCCACTATAGCTGAACCATTAGGGAACCCAACCATTCCCCAACGCGAGTTAGTTTGGTCATTTACTCGACACAAACTGCTCTCATGCTCTCCAAATCCTCGTTCTACTCTAGAATGGCCTCTCGCATTATCATGGCCTTCTTTCTCAACGTTAGGAGGTCGGCTTGAAACTTATGATACTATGGAGGGAAATTATCATATGTAAACTCGGTCATCGCTCTGGACCCCTCAGTCTCTTCTAGTGCCTCGTCAATGACAAATATGCCTCCAACCACCTCATCAACCTATTGTGGGCGACCATCGTCTAGAAACTTGGTCATAGCACTAGGTAACTCATCAACTATCGACATCTCATCAATAGATGGCCCTCCGAGTGTATGCTATACTCCCTCAACCAAGGTGTCATCCAGAGCTACCAACGAGGCCTCCAACAATGGTGACTCCTTTGCCACACCAGGTATGTCGATGTGCCCCTCACCATCCTATGTGTCCTCCTACTCAACCTCCTCCTCAAGCTCCTGACATCTAAATCCCAGTCTCCACTAGCAGAAACGCCCCCTCGTCTCACCCTCTAACTGTCCTCGTCTTGTCCACTCCCTTTGAAGGGGTATGACGTCCTTTCGGTAAAATATCTTCATGATCCTCTATGTGAACTCTTTGTAGGATGTGATACATGCATGACCCAAAGGGATCAGCCCTTGGTACCACCACTCCATAACATCTCCATCCAAGTGCAAAGCGGCATGTCTAATAGCGCTTGCTTCCCACGTGGGGTTTCTCCGAAAATATGTGTCCAGTTCTTGTATCCATTTTCTGATAGAACTCCTAGCTGAGCCATCAAAGTGGGTGGGGATCATTTTTCCCTCAATGCTACTCACTCTCCCTTGAGCCATGGGTTTGTCTATGGTTCACCCATCACAATGCATACATGCCCAAGTCTTCCACGATCTTGTTGGCAACCCCACAACTGGCCAAGATCATGCTCTAATACCACTGTAATATTCCTAAATGGAAGTATTAAGTGCAAATAGAAGCATGCACTATGAACAAGCAAATTTAACACACATCCACAAAATTACAATTCCGCACAAGGAAAAATAACTGGAAGCTATTTCATTTTATTAATTTAGGATAAAATTGGGTACAAAAGGAGTGGAACAATGGCACCTGAGATTGCTATAGAAAGAAATGACAAACCCTGGTGGAAGTAAGATTCCCATAAGTTGTGATGACTCAACCCAAGAAATCTCTGCACTGCCCTAGAAAATATGGATGTTGTCGCTGAAGGGAAATGGATAAAATTGGCCTCAAATGTGCTCAAAAAATTATGAAATTTTAGCTAGCACCACTCCTCAATAAGCATAACCAAACCCAAAATATCTCATGGACCTAAGTGGTGGAAATGGTCATAGAGTGAACTACGTCCTTCTCCAATAATTTATGTTGTTAGCTGCTAACTGGAACACTGATTTATGCTAGAAATATTGCCCAGAAAATTCTTTGAAATTAACCCCAGACTCCTCTCACCAAACCCACAAAAACCTAGAAAGGATTTGGGAAAAATTTACCGACCATCCCGAACCCCAATTTTAAGCTCACTCCTCCCAATTAGATGACAAATAGCTCTATTTGTTTTTGGGCACTTAAACTCTAAAAATTCTACAAAATTAGGAGTAGATTCCTGGTTGTTATTCCAACAAAACCCAGAAATGTTTTGGGCTAATTTTGATCTCCTGGAATTACTCAAATTTGGTGTTACACCCTCCTCTACTTGTTCTACATCCCCCTCAAGCTACTATTGAAAATTTGGACTTGTTTCCACCCTTGAATGGCTATATAATTCCTTGAAAATTACTCCTAGAAGGTAAGAGGGAAATCCCTTCATCAACCTTACACAACTCGGGTAGCAACAACTCCATGAAATTCTGCCCAACAAAAGACTACGCAGGCCCTAGGAATGCTGAATTTATTTCTCACTAGAGCAACAATATCCAATGCTAAAACTCTCCAAAAAATCTAGTCCAATATCAAGGGACTTTCTCCTAAATTCTCCAGTTGAATTTTCCCTTGAAGGCCCCTCAACCAAGCAAATCGATTTCTGGTTCTTGCACACTGTGTCTTTATATCATGATTCAAGAACACATTTTAAACCAACACACACACACACACACACACACACATATCATGAGATATAGAGAGAAGAGGGGGAGCTAAGGAGAGATAGTGACAAAGTTGGAGGGTGGAGAGAGAGAGAGAGAGACAAAGACTGGGAGATAAGGGGTAGAGACAAAAGGAGGCAGGAGAGAAAGGGAGAGAGCTTGGATGTGAGAGAGAGAAGGAGAGATGAATGGAGAGAAAGAGGGAGGTAAGAAGAAAGACACATAGAGAGAAAGGTGGGGAAAGAGAGAGGGAGTGATAAGGGAGAGGGAGAGAGAGGAAGATAGGAGAGCAAGAGGGAAGAGAGATAGAAGGGGGTAGAGAGGGAGAGGAGGGGAAGAAAGAGAAAGAGGGAGAGGAAGAGGGAGGGAGAGATAGTTAAATATGGAGAAAGAGTGTGTATGTTTTGGCGGTGATATAGAGAGACAAAGAGAGATAGATATATAGATGGAAGGTGAAGAAAGGTAAGAAGAGAGAGATAGAGAGAGGGAGAGATAGATAGATATGGAGGGAGAAAGCATGTGTGTTTGGTGGGGGGGCTAAGTTAGAGAGATAAATAAGGAGATATGGAGGGATATATAGATATATATGGATGGGAGAGAGAGGGAAGAAGAATTCTTGCACTAGATGCATTGATTTCAATGTAGATGGTGATTTCTAATCCTATTTGTTTTCTTTCATTTAAGGATATAAATTGAAGGACATGGGAGAGGAGGAATGAAGAGAGAGAAAAGGAGAGGAGGAGAGAGGGAGAGAAGGGTAAGAGAGAGAGAGAGGGAGACAAAAATATGGATGGGGAGAGGAGGGGAGAGAGGAGGAGAAAGGGAGGGAGATAATTACAGGTTTGGAGGGAAAAGAGAGAGAGAGAGAGAGAGAGAGGATTTGCGAGAGAGGAGGATATAGGGAGGAAAAAGAAATGGATTTTGAAGAGGAGAGATGGAGGGAAGAAAAAATATTTATAGAGGGATCCAATTTCTTCACGTGCAAAATCTTTTATGAGTCGACATTATTTAAATGTTTTGTATAGTTTTTTTTTTTTGGCTGACATGAGAAAAATTTCAACTTTGATGATGAATAGAGAGGGTTACACATCATACTGGGCTGTAGAATGACCCTCTCCACTCATTTTGCTTTGATTTTCATATAGATCTAGTGTAAAATACACCTAGTCAAGCTCCATTGTTTCAAACCCTAATCCCCAATCCCTCTCCACTCAAAACTTGGATCAACTAATTATATGGTAGAACTAGTCGTTACTCTTACACAAGTAGTACACTGCTTTAAGGAAGCCTTTGTTTTACTTTTATTACTTGATTTGCGCAAGGGTGATTCCTATTAAATAGGATATCATGGGGATAATTAATGGTCCTAGAAATCAACAAGGTTTTCTTACATAATCTTTGTGAATAGTTAATCTTCTATGAACATGTATCCACCAAACTAGACTATACCATATCTCCAACCTTTTATTATTTCTTGAATTATTCCTTATTAGAGGTGTTTATATAAAGGAAACTCTTCATAGATGGTTGCTTCGGTTGTCAATTCTTCTCTTTGATTATAATTCAAAGTTATTTTTTTTGGTTTCACCATCTTTGGTTGAGGAGATTATGTGTTCACAATTCAAGTGAAAGAAAGCAAATATTTTATCATGTTGATAGGTATGTTCTACATCCTAGTATGTCGTAGATTGTGATGAATGATAAAGTATAATGATAAAATCATGTAAACTTTTAACATATAAGCATTATATACTTTAGCTATATTGTTATTAAGTGGTTAGAGGTGGTCTCGGGAAAATTCCCAAGGGTCAAGGGTGGAGATGGGATTTCTCTTGGAAATATTGAATGATGGGTGGAGACAAGAAAATTCCTCTTGAGTTGGTGAAGGAAGTCGAAGGCATCCAATCTTGTTTTGATGTTAGTGATTTTTGGATCGGTTTAGGTGAAATCACCGTGGTTGGTGGTTGAAGTGGTTTGGCCTATGGAATCCCTAGTTGGCTCTATTTTGGTTTAACCCATATGATCCCACATTCATGCTTGGAATATGGCACGGGTGTTATTGGATGAAAGAGAGATTAGGTTTAGCCCAATCTATGGTCGGGTTGTACGAAGAAGTCCCTGACTTGGTTGGTTTTTGCATATGATTAATATGAGTTATTTCCTTATTGCGATTGATAAGTACATGTACTGCAAAATATTAATTTTGAATTAAAAAAAATTAAAAGAATACTTAATAAAAAAATAACATTGAATTATAATCAAAGAGAAAAATTTACAACCGAAGCAACCATATATGAAGAGGTTCCTTATATAAACATATCTAATAAGGAATACTTCAAGCAACAATAAAAGGTTGATGATATGGTATAATCTAGTTTGGTGGATACATGTTAATAGAAGATACACTATTCACAAAGATTAGGTAATAAAACCTTGTTGATTTCTAGGACCATTAATTATCCCCATGATATCCTATTTAATAGGAATCATCCTTGCACAAATCGAGTAAGAAAGGTAAAGTAAAGGCTTCCTTAAAGCAGTGTACTACTTGCGAAAGAGTAAAGACTAGTTCTATCATATAATTAGTTGATCCAAGTTTTGAGTGGAGAGGGATTGAGGGTTAGGGTTTGCAACAATGGAGCTTGACTAGGTGGATTTTACACTAGATCTATATGAAAATCAAAGCAAAATGAGTGGAGAGGGTCATTCTACAGCCCAATATGATGTGTAACCCTCTCTATTCATCATCAAAGTTAAAATTTTGCTCATGTCGACCAAAATATTTTTTGTCAAAAATCTAATAAAAATTAAATAACTATACAAAACATTTAAATAATGTCAACTCATAAAAAATTTTGCAAATGAAGAAATTGGATCCCTCTCTGTATGTATTTTTTCTTCCCTCCCTCTCTCCCCTTCCAAATCCATCTCTTTTTCCTCCCTCTCTCCTCCTATCTCTCAAGTCGTCTCTCTCCCTTTCTCTCCCAACTCCCTCTCTCTCCCCCCCATCTCTCTCTCTCTCTCTCTCTCTTCCCTCCAACCTTGTCATTATCTCCCTCCCTCCCTCCTTCTCTCTCTCCCCCTCTCTCCCGCATCCATATTTGTGTCTCCCTATCTCTCTCTCTTACACTTCTCTCCCTCTTTCACTCCTCTCCTTATCTCTCTCTTCATTCCTCCTCTCCCATGTCCTTTAGTTTATCTCCTTCAGTGTAAGAAAACAAATAGGATTATAAATCACCATCTACACTGAAATCAATGCGTCTAGTGCAAGAATTATTCTTCCCTCTCCCCCCCATACATCTATATCTATATCTACCTCCATATCTCCTTATTTGTGTCTCTAACTCACCTGCCCTCCCCAAACATAAATGCTTTCTCCCTCCATATCTATCTATCTCTCTCTTCTTCCCTTTCTTCACCTTCCATCTATGTATCTATCTCTCTTTGTCTCCCTATAACACACCCCCAAAACATACACACTCTTTCTCCATATTTCTCTATCTCTCCCTCCCTCTCCCTCTCCCTCTCTCCTTCTTCCCCTTCTCTCCCTCTCTACCCCCTTCTATCTCTCTTCCCTCTTGCTCTCCTCTCTTCCTCTCTCTCCATCTCCCTTATCACTCCCTCTCTCTTTCTCTACCTTTCTTTCTCTGTGTATTTCTTCTTACCTCGCTCTTTCTCTCCATTCCTCTCTCCTTCTCTCTCTCACATCCAAGTTCTCTTCCTTCCTCTCTCTCCCTTTCTATCCTGCCTCCCTCTATCTCTCCCCCTTATCTCTATCTTTGTCTCTCTCTCTCTCTCTCTTCACCCTCCAACTCTGTCACTATCTCTCCTTATCTCCTCCTCTTCTCTCTATCTCTCATTCTTTATCTCTCTATCTCAACCCAAACATATACACTCTCTCTCCATCTCTCCACGTTTCTCTCTAAGTGATTCTTCTTCCCTCCCTCTCTTTCCTTCTAGCTCCATTTCTATATCCCTCCCTCTCTCTTCCTGTCTCTCAGGTCCTCTCTCATCCTTCATCTCTCTCCCTTTCTCTCACTCTCTCTATCTCTCCACCTTTATCACTCTGTCTTTATTCTTCCGTCCCATATATATCTAGAGTTAATATATATAATGATATATTATAATATAACAAATTTAATAGTATATTAAATTTAATATTGTATTAATCCCAAGTTATTAAATTTTTAATATTAAGATTATAATATATTAATATTAATATTAGATTTAATGATATTTTTTTTACATAGAACGACAATAAATTTTCAAATATTACAACTTTGATGTGGAAATATTAGTCTTTAGATATTTTAATTTATCCATAGGATATGGTTTTCCTTGATTCATTTTACAAATATTTAATTAAAATAAATATTAAAATATTTTGGAGCAAGACTTTCGATTCTTTGTGTTGAAATAAACTTTTTACTTTAATTTATAAAATGGTATTGGTTTTAGTAAAGAAAGATGTTTAAAATTTTACCTAATTTGGAATTTTAATGTGGTAATTTTTTTGTTGAAGGTAAATTTATGATGCAATCAAATTCGACGTATATGATAAAATAACTATTAAGCGCATAAGATAATTGTATTACAACATATATGATAATTTTATAATATACGCTGAATTTGAATAACTATATAAAACATTTAAATTAATTATTATTATTATTTTTTAATTTTTTTATTTTTGGCCGACATGAGAAAAATTTCAACTTTGATGACAAACGGACAGGGTTACACATCATACTGGGCTGTAGAATGCACCTCTTTGCGCAACCAACCTATATCCATCAAACTCCGACTCTATCATGTGCCGAGAGGGATCAAATCCCTCGAGGCAGAAACCTTCTTTTTGGAGTGTAGAATTTGAGGAAAGGTTTGCACCTCGAGGGATTTGATCCCTCTTGTCGCATGATAGATCAAGAGTTAGATGGATCTAAGCTGGTTCCACTTGAGGGCGAAAATGACACATTTTTAGATTATCATTATTATGTATATGTTTGAGATAAACTTCATACTTTGAAATTTACATTAGGTTTTCTTTGTTTGACATGACTATATCATTATCTTCTTTAATTTTTTTGTTGTTTCTTGCCTTGACTGGTTTCTGCATCTACGCTTGGATACTTTGAGTGGTTTTTGTGTTTATGTGTTTGGATTTGGATGGTAATGTTTGTGAATGTTATAATGTTGTGTTATATTTCTATGTGTATGTAATTGTCTTCTAGTAATTAGTTGGAAATGAAGAAGGGAGACACTATTGTCGATAGTTTTAAGAGGATTGACACTGCACATATATTTCATTTAGTTTTAGGTATCACAACTTTTCACAATTAATATTTATTAATAATTTCCCTCCAGGTATTACTAAATATATTTTTAACTTTTCTTAAACTAATATATCATGATATATATTAACTCTAGATATATATATGGGAGGGAAGAACAAAGACAAAGTGATAGAGGTGGAGAGATAGAGGGAGTGAGAGGAAGGGAGAGAAAGGGAGGGAGAGGAAGGATGAGAGAGGACTTGAGAGACTGAAGGAGAGAGGGAGGGATAGAGAAATGGAGTTGGAAGGAAAGAGAGGGAGGGATAGAGAAATGGAGTTGGAAGGAAAGAGAGGGAGGGAAGAAGAATCACATAAAGAGAGAAAAGTGGAGAGAGAGAGAGAGGGAGTGACAAGGGAGAGATGGAGAGAGTGTATATGTTTGGGGTGAGATAGAGAGATAAAGAATGAGAGATAGAGAGAAGAGGAGGACATAAGGAGAGATAGTGACAGAGTTGGAGGGTGGAGAGAGAGAGAGAGAGAGAGAGAGAGAGAGAGAGAGAGAGAGACAAAGAGATAAGGGGGAGAGATAGAGGGAGGCAGGAGAGAAAGTGAGAGAGAGGAAGGAAGGGAGCTTGGATGCGAGAGAGAAAATGAGAGAGGAATGAGGAGAAAGAGGGAGGTAAGAAGAAAGACACAAAGAGAAAAAGGTGGAGAAAGAGAGAGGGAGTGATAAGGGGGATATGGAGAGAGAGAAAGAGAGGAGAGCAAGAGGGAAGAGAGACAAAAGGGGGTAGATAGGGAGAGAAGGGGAAGAAAGAGAGAGAGGGAGAGGAAGAGGGAGGGAGAGACAGATAAATATGGAGAAAGAGTGTGTATGTTTTGGGGGTGATATAGAGAGAAAAAAGAGAGACACAAAGAGATAGATATATAGATGGAAGGTGAAGAAAGGGAAGAAGAGAGAGATAGAGAGAGGGATATATAGATAGATATGGAGGGAGAAAGAATTTGTGTTTATGGAGGGGGGTGATTTAGAGAGAAAAATAAGGAGAGATGAAGGGAGATATAGAAATAGATCGATGGGGGAGCGAGGGAAGAATAATTCTTGCACTAGATGCATTGATTTCAGTGTAGATGGTGATTTATAATCCTATTTGTTTTCTTTCATTGAAGGAGATAAACTGAAGGACATGGGAGAGGATGAATGGAGAGAGAGACAAGGGGAGGAATGAGAGAAGGAGAGAAGGGTAAGAGAGAGAGGGAGACACAAATATAGATGAGGGAGAGAGGGGGAGAGAGAGAAGGAGAGAGGGAGAGAAGGGTAAGAGAGAGAGGGAGACACAAATATAGATGAGGGAGAGAGGGGGAGAGAGAGAAGGAGAGAGGGAGGGAGATAATGACAGGGTTGGAGGGCAAAGAGAGAGAGAGAGAGAGGGAGATGGGGGGAGAGAGAGGGAGCTGGGAGAGAAAGTGAGAGATATGACCTGAGAGAGAGGAGGAGAGAGGGAGGGACATAAAGGAGGAGAGAGGGAGGACAAAGAGATGGATTTAGAAGGGGCGAGAGGGAGGGAAGAAAAAACACATATAGAGAGGGATCCAATTTCTTCACGTGCAAATTGTTTTATGAGCCGACATTATTTAAATGTTTTGTATAGTTATTTTTTTTTATAGATTTTATAGATTTTTTATTTTAGCCGACATGAGAAAAATTTCAATTTTGATGACGGACGGATAGGGTTACACATCATATTGGGTTATAGAATGAGCCTCTCAGCCCATTCTGCTTTGATTTTCATATAGATCTAGTGTAAAATCCACCTAACAAAGCTACATTGTTGCAAACCCTAACCCTAAATCCCTCTCCACTCAAAACTTGGATCAACCAATTATATGGTAGAACTAGTCTCAAAATGATATAATATGAACTAGTCTTAAACTAATATATCCTACAACCCAGTATGATATGTAACCCTGTCCGTCCGTCATCAAAGTTTAAATTTTGTTCATGTCCTCCAAAATAATTTAAAAAAAAATATAAAAATAAAAATAATTAATTTAAATGTTTTATATAATTATCGTATATGTTTGTAATACAATTAACTTATCCATTTAATAGTTATTTCATCATATCCATCAAATTTGAATGCATCATAAATTTACCTTTAACAAAATTTTTGACCACATTAATATTCCAGATCAGGTAAAATTTTAAACATATTTCTTTACTAAAGTCAATACATTTCGTAAATTAAAGTAAAACGGTTATTTCAACACAAAGACTCGAAACTCTTTCTCCAAAATATTTTAATATTTATTTTAATTAAATATTTGTAAAATGAATAAAGGAAAACCATATCCTATGGATATATTAAAATCTCTAAAGGCACATATTTCCACGTCAAAGTTGTAATATTTGAAAAATTTATTGTCATGTTATGTAAAGAATATCATTAAATCTAATATTAATATTATAATTTTAATAACTTAAGATTAATACAATATTAAATTTGTTATATTATAATATATATTAATATATCATGATATATATTGACTCTAGATATATATGGGAGGGAAGAACAAAGACAAAGTGATAGAAGTGGAGAGATAGAGGGAGTGAGAGGAAGGGAGAGAAAGGGAGAGAGAGGAAGGAAGAGAGCTTGGATGTGTGAGAGAGAAGGAAAGAAAATGGAGAGAAAGATGGAGGTAAGAAGAAAGACACAAAGAGAGAAAGGTGGAGAAAGAGAGAGGGAGTGATAATGGAGATGGAGAGAGAGGAAGAGAGGAGAGCAAGAGGGAAGAGAGATAGAAGGGGGTAGAGAGGGAGAGAAGGGGAAGAAAGAGAGGGAGGGAAATATAGATAAATATGGAGAAAGAGTTCGTATGTTTTGGGGGCGATATACAGAGACAAAAGGGAGATAAAGAGAGATAGATATATAGATGGAAGGTGAAGAAAGGGAAGAAGAGAGAGATAGAGAGAGGGATATATATATATATATATATATATGAAGGGAGAAAGCATGTGCTTTTGGGGAGGGGGGTGAGTTAGAGAGACAAATAAGGATAGATGGAGGGAGATATAGATATAGATGGATGGGGGAGAGAGGGAAGAATAATTATTGCACTAGATGTATTGATTTTGATGTAGATGGTGATCTCTAATCCTATTTGTTTGCTTGCATTGAAGGAGATAAACTGAAGGACATGGGAGAGGAGGGATGAAGAGAGACAAGGAGAGGAGTAAGAGAGGGAGAGAAGGGTAAGAGAGAGAGAGAGGGAGACACAAATATGGATGGGGGAGAGAGAGAAGGAGAGAGGGAGGGAGATAATTACAGGGTTGGAGGGAAAAGAGAGAGAGAGAGAGAGAGAGAGAGAGAGAGAGATGGGGGAGAGAGAGGGAGATGGGAGAGAAAGGGAGCGAGACGACTTGAGAGAGAGGAGGAAAGAGGAAGGGACATAGAGGAGGAGAGAGGGAGGACAAAGAGATGGATTTGGAATGGGAGAGAGGGAGGGAAGAAAAAAGACATGCAGAGAGGGATCTAATTTCTTCACGTGCAAATTTTTTATGAGCCGACATTATTAAATGTTATGTATAGTTATTATTATTTTTTTTTGATTTTTAATTTTTTAATTTTTAATTTTTGGCCGACATGAGCAAGTTTTCAACTTTGATGACGGATGGACACGGTTACACAATATATTGGGTTGTAGAATGAGCCTCTCGTCTCATTCTGCTTTGACTTTCATATAGATCTAGTGTAAAATCCACCTAGTCAAGCTCCATTGTTGCAAACCCTAACCTTCAATCCCTCTCCACTCAAAACTTGGATCAATTAATTATATGGTAGAGCTAGTATATCTGACCTCTCAAAGTATCCAAGCGCAGACATTGGATACCTAAAACGTCAAGCAGTATATCAATTTCTTTAGAGCGAAGGTGAAAATATGCCATCACATTTTCGCATTGTATTATCTTAGTGTATGATTTGACTAAATGATAGATGTACTTCCGATCATAGTTATGCAAATATATTCATTTCGATAATTTTTTTAAGGCATAAACACCCTTAGTTATTTATCTTTTTTAATTGTTGTTTTTTATTTTTTTGGAGACTAGGACCTTTACTAGCGAGCAATACCATAACACCTGCATTCATATTGGGGATATACTGAGCAAAAATGACACAATATATTTGGGATAAATAAGGGGTAAATGATTTTTATATTGGTAAGTATAAAAAATGGAGTTCAAAGTTAATGAAAAAATATAAAAGGGTATAAAAACTGTTAATGAAAAAATGGATACTTAGTGAAAGTAGAAGTTATTTAAATTAGAAAAAGGTATTAGGTTATTATTAGTAGGGGTCAAATAATACTATTTTTAAAGGTATTTTCTAATATAAAGTTAAATTAATGATATTATTTAATATGTCATAAACACACCTAACATGCCAAAAATTCAACAAGTAAAACATAGTAGTTGAAAATTTTGTGTTTCATTTAAATTGGTAATGAATCTAAAATTCAAATCTAAATTTGTATTATAGGATGGGTAAGAAAAAGCGAAGGTGAAAATCTACCATCACATTTTTGCATTGTATTATCTTAGTTTATGATTGGACTTCTCCTCATTTATCATACCACTGAAGGTGTAATTTATCATACCACTGAAGGCGTAATTTAAAGCTCATTTATAATTGTTTAGTTTGAGGACGACTATGAAGTGTTGCCTAAATTAAAATCTATCCTCCTCCTTTGTAATTAATTCATCCTAGTATACCGAAGGAAATATTGTTTAGTCATTTAAAATATAAAGATATATATATATATATATTTGCATTTTACATTCACTTGAATCCTTTTAAAGCGAAAATTTCCTAGTTGGTTATTATTTTTAATGGTTGTTTTTGTGATAAACCATTATTTTAATTATAGGCTAGAAAATGGTAAGTAAAAAATAAAATATAATAAGTTTTAGTTTTCCATATTTGTTGTTGTTGTTTTTTTTTAAATATGGTTTTTTATTCCGGTGTAAACAAAAATTAAATAATAATACTTTAGGATTATTTATTTTGTTTATAATATTTAGTTATATATATATAGTTTTTGTATGATAAATAAAAACTATATATAGTTTTTGCATGATAAATAAAAACATATTATATTTGACTTTATAGATATAATCATTGATAACATTATTTTTCAATTTCTGTACATTTATTGATTTTAACTAAATATTAGTATTTTCTTTTTTTCTTTGTAATTTCATTGCAGTTCTTCCATGCACAAGTTTCAATTATGCATGCATAAATTTACATTAAACCTCCATAATTTTCAATATTTTTTTCTTTTTCTTTTATGACCTTAAATTGGAGATTAATTTATGTTCATGAATTCCAATGGATTAATTGAAACTCCTTCCTTCCAATGGATTGATTAATCATTCCCTTAATCAATTTTCAGAAATTCCAATGGATTGATTAAAAATCCATTGTCAATTTCAATACATTTTTTAACTTCAATTTCAATTTCTAGTTCAACTAAGTATACACATTCATTTTTTTCTTTCTTTGTAATTCTATTATATTTTTTCCATCTTGCAAGAATGAAGATTCAAGAATAGATAAGTTTAAATTTTTTCTTTGATAACCTCAACTTGGACGATAATCAATTTTTAGGAAATATTGTTAAGAAATGATAAGAAATAATAAACCAACAGTGAAGGGTAACAGACCTATGCAAAGGAATTGCCATTTTAAACATTCGATTCATTTTATTCAAATATTAAAAAATTATTGTAGTTTAGAAACCCTGCTATGAAAAAATATCTAGTGGATTTATTAATACCTGGATTTATTCCTCTCTCTCTCTTACCCTTATCTCCCTCTCTCAGTCCTCTCCTTGTCTCTCTCTTCATTCTTCCTCTCCCATGTCCTCCAGTTTATCTCCTTCAATGCAAGCAATCAAATAGGATTAGAAATCACCATCTACACTGAAATCAATGCATCTAGTGCAAGAATTCTTCTTCCCTCTCTCCCCCATCCATCTATATCTATATCTCCCTCCATCTCTCCTTATTTGTCTCTCTAACTCACCCCCCCAAACACACATGTTTTCTCCCTCCATATCTATCTATCTCTCCCTCTCTCTATCTCTCTCTTCTTCCCTCTCTTCACCTTCCATCTATATATCTATCTCTCTCTGTCTCTCTTTTGTCTCTCTATATCACCCCCAAAACATACACACTCTTTCTCCATATTTATCTATCTCTCCCTCCCTCTTCCTCTCCCTCTCTCTCTTTCTTCCCCTTCTCTCCCTCTCCGCCCCCTTCTATCTCTCTTCCCTCTTACTCTCCTCTCTTCCTCTCTCTCCATATCCCTTATCAGTCACTCCCTCTTTCTCCACCTTTCTCTCTCCATGTCTTTCTTCTTACCTCCATATTTCTATCCATTCCTCTCTCCTTCTCTCTCCCACATCCAATCTCTCTTCTTTCCTCTCTCTCGCTTTTGTCTCCTGCCTCCCTCTATCTCTCCCCCTTATTTCTCTGTCTTTGTCTCTCTTTCTCTCTCCACCCTCCAACTCTGTCACTATCTCTCCTTATATCCCCCTCTTCTCTCTATCTCTCATTCTTTTTCTCTCTATCTCACCCCAAACATATACACTCTCTCTCCATATCTCCCTTGTCACTCTCTCTCTCTCTCATTTTTTCTCTCTCTATGTGATTATTCTTCCCTTCGTGTCTTTCCTTCCAACTCCATTTCTCTACCCCTCTCTCTCTCCTCCTGTCTCTCAAGTCCTCTCTCATCCTTCTTCTCTCTCCCTTCCTCTCACTCCCTCTATCTCTCCACCTCTATCACTATGTCTTTGTTCTTCCCTCCCATATATATATATATATATATATATATATATATATATATATAGAGAGTTAATATATATTATAATATAACAAATTTAATATTATATTAAATTCACTATTGTATTAATCCTAAGTTATTAAATTTATAATATTAATATTACAATATATTAATATTGATATTAGATTTAATGATTTTTTGTACATACCATGACAATAAAATTTTCAAATATTACAACTTTGACGTGGAAATATTTGAATTTAGAGATTTTAATATTTCCATAGGATATGGTTTTCCTTGATTGATTTTACAAATATTTAATTAAAACAAATATTAAAATATTTTGGAGCAAGATTTTTGATTCTTTGTGTTGAAATAACCTTTTTACTTTAATTTATGAAATGGTATTGACTTTAGTAAAGAGTAAAGATGTTTAAAATTTTCCCTGATTTGAAATTTTAATATGGTAAATTTTTTTGTTGAAGGTGAATTTATGATACATTCAAATTTGACGTATATGAGAAAATAACTATTAAACGAATAAGATAATTGTATTACAAACATATACGATAACTTTATTATATACATTGAATTTGAATAACTATATAAAACGTTTAAATTAATTATTTTTATTTTTATATTTGTAAATTTTTTAAAAATTGGCCGACATGAGCAAAATTTCAACTTTGACGACGGACATACAAGGTTACACATCATACTGGGTTGTAGAATGCACCTCTCGGCGCAACCAACCTAGATCCATCTAACTCCGGATCTATCATGCACCGAGAGGGATAAAATCCCTCGAGGTGCAAACCTTCTTTTTGGAGTGTAGAATTTGAGGAAAGGTTTGTAGCTTGAGGGATTTGATCCCTCTCAGTGCATGATAGATCTAGAGTTAGATGGATCTACGTTGGTTCCAGTTGAGAGTGACATGACACATTTTTAGACTATCATTATTATGTATATGTTTGAGATAAACATCATACTTTGAAATTTACATTAGGTTTTCTTTGTTTGACATGACTATATCATTCTCTTCTTTAATTTTGTTTTTGTTTTTGTTGCTTGCTTTGACTGGTTTCTATGTCTGTGCTTGGATGTTTTGAGTGGTTTGTGTGTTTATGTAGTTTTTATTTCCTTCCAACTCGATTTATCTATCCCTCCCTCTCTCCTCCTATCTCTCAAGTCCTCTCTCATCCTTCCTCTATCTCCATTTCTCTCCCTTCCTCTAACTCCCTTTATCTCTCGACCTCTATCACTCTGTCTTTGTTCTTCTCTCCCATATATATCTAGAGTTAATATATATCATGATATATTAGTTTGAGACTAGTTCATATTATATCATCTTAAGACTAGTTCTACCATATAATTAGTTGATCCAAGTTTGGAGTGGAGAGGGATTGAGGGTTAGGGTTTGCAACAATGGAGCTTGACTAGGTGGATTTTACACTAGATCTATATGAAAATCAAAGAAGAATGGGCCGAGAGGATCATTCTATAGCCCAGTATGATGTGTAACCCTTTCCATTTGTCATCAAAGTTGAAATTTTGCTCATGTCGACCAAAATAATTTAGAAAAAAATTCTAAAAATAAAAAAATAAATAACTATATAAAACATTTAAATAATCTCGGCTCATAAAAAAATTTGCATGTGAAGAAATTGGATCCCTCTTTGTATGTCTTTTTTCTTCCCTCCCTCTCTCCACTTCCAAATCCATCTCTTTTTCCTCCCTCTCTCCTCCTTTCTGTCCCTCCCTCTCTCCTCCTCCCTCTCAAGTCATCTCTCTCCCTTTCTCTCGTAGCTCCCTCTCCTCCCCATCTCTCTCTCTCTCTCTCTTCCCTCCAAGCCTGTCATTATCTCCCTCCCTCTATCCTTCACTCTCTCCCTCGTCCATATTTGTGTCGCCCTCTCTATCTCTCTTACTCTTCTCTCCCTCTCTCACTCCTCTCCTTGTCTCTCTCTTCATTCCTCTGCATCCATGTCCTTCAATTTATCTCCTTCAATGCAAGCAAACAAGATTAGAAATCACCATCTACACTGAAAGCAATGCATCTAGTGCAATAGTTATTCTGCCCTCTCTCCCCCATCCATCTATATCTATATCTCCCTCCATCTCTCCTTATTTGTCTCTTTAACTCAGCCCCCCTCCCCAAACAAAAATGATTTCTCCCTCCATATCTATCTCTCTCTCCCTCTCTCTATCTCTCTCTTATTCCATTTCTTCACCTTCCATATATATATATATATCTGTCTCTCTTTTGTCTCTCTATATCACCCCCAAAACATACACACTCTTTCTCCATATTTATCTATCTCTCCTTCCCTCTTCCTCTCCCTCTCTCTCTTTCTTCCCCTTCTCTCCCTCTCTAACCCCTTCTATCTCTCTTCCCTCTTGCTCTCCTCTCTTCCTCTCTCTCTCCATCTCCCTTATCACTCCCTCTCTCTTTCTCCACCTTTCTCTCTGTGTGTATTTCTTCTTACCTCTCCCTTTCTCTGAATTCCTCTCTCCTTCTCTCTCTGAATTCCTCTCTCCTTCTCTCTCTTCACATCTCTCTCCCTTCCTCTCATCTCTCTCCCTTTCTCTCCTTCCTCCCTTTGTCTCTCCCCTCTCTCTCTCTCTCTCTCTCTCTCTCTCTCTCTCTCTCTCTCACCCTCCAACTTTGTCACCATATCTCCTTATCTCCCCCTCTTCTATCTATCTCTCATTCTTTATCTCTCTATCTCACCCCAAAACATATACACTCTCTCTCCATCTCTCCCTTGTCACTTTCTCTCTCTCCACTTTTCTCTCTCTACATGATTCTTCCTCCCTCCCTCTCTTTCCTTCCAACTCCATTTCTCGTTCCCTCCCTCTCTCCTCTTGTCTCTCAAGTCCTCTCTCATCCTTCCTCTCTCTCTCTTCCTCTCAGTCCCTCTATCACTCCATCTTTGTTCTTCCCTCCCATATATATCTATATATAGAAAAAAACTGTCAAAATAAAACATTTTAATGTTATATATAAAAAATATTCAATGTGGGTTATTAATGAAATATTTTAATAAGAATTAATATTGACATATACGTAAAAATATATTGATAGTAAAAAACCATTTTAATTTGTGTGATAAAGTGTCTTGATGTACATGTGATTTAAAATATGTCAATATAAATTAAGCAAATATTATATATCATTTAAGTAAATTAAGTAAATATTTTAATGTTGTATATAAGTAAGATGTTTAAATCAAGATCTATGTCAACTAATTTATGTCGATATCAACTTCATATATATCTATATATAGAAAAAAAATGTTAAAATAAAACATTTTAATGTTGTATATAAAAAGTATTCAATGTGGGTTATTAATAAAATATTTTAATAAGAAATAATATTGACATATACTTAAAAATATAATAATACTAAAAAACCATTTTAATGTGTCTGATAAAGTGTCTCGATGTACATGTTATGTAGAATATTTTAATGTAAATTAAGTAAATATTATATATCATTTAAAAAATTAATGTATATATAATGAAAAAATTAAGTTTTTTATGGTTAAAAATAAAACATTGTATTTTGCACTCTAAAGAAGTTTGCACGTGAAGAAATTTGATCCCTCTCAGCTCATGTTAGATCCCTACATAAGATGGATCTATGCTGGTTTAAGATGTGTTCTTGAATCATGATATATATACTTGGTTTAAAATGTGTTCTTCTTACCTTTCTCTTCTAGTATACTGTGTCTCATCTTGATCTTATGGCTGATTTGTCATGGATTGTATTCTAGTTATATGCTGGTTATAGGCATGGTTGAATAATGTGTTCTTGCTATGGATCTTGTACATGATTTGACTAGTTATTGAATGGTTGATGAATGCATGGGCTAACAAGTGTTGTTGCAACTAGCTTGAAAGGGCATTGAGCCTTATTGATGATTCCTTGATGAATTAAGAAGATATTTTGGGAAGACATTTTGGGGAAGAAAGAGAGAGAGGGAGAGGAAGAGGGAGGGAGAGATAGATAAATATGGAGAAAGAGTGTGTTGTTTTTGGGGTGATATAGATAGAAAAAATAGAGTCAGAGAGAGATAGATATATAGATGGAAGGTGAAGAAAGGGAAGAAGAGAGAGGTAGAGAGAGGGATAGATAGATAGATATGGAGGGAGAAAGCATGTGTGTTTTGGGGGGGGTGAGTTATATAGGAAAATAAGGAGAGATGGAGGGAGATGTAGATATAGATGGATGGGGGAGAGAGGGAAGATGAATTCTTGCATTAGATGCATTGATTTCAGTGTAGATAATGATTTCCAATCCTATTTGTATTCTTACATTGAAGGAGATAAACTGAAGGACATGGGAGAGGAGGAATGGAAAGAGATACAAGGAAAGGAGTGAGAGAGGGAAAAGGTTAAGAGAGAGAGGAAGACATAAATATGTACGGGGAGAGAGGGGTAGAGAGAGAAGGAGAAAGGGAGGGAGATAATGACAGCGTTGGAGGGAAAAGAGAGAGAGAGAGAGATAAAGAGAGAGATGGGGTGAGAGAAAGGGAGATGGGAGAGAAAGGGAGAGAGGCAACTTGAGAGAGAGGAGAGAGGGAGGGACAAAGAGGAGGAGAGAGGGAGGACAAGGAGATATTTGGAAGGGGAGAGATGGAGGGAAGAAAAAAACATAGAAAGAGGGATCCAATTTCTTCACGTGAATTTTTTTTTATGATCCGACATTATTTAAATGTTTTGTATACTTTTTTTTTAATTTTTTATTTTTGCCGACATGAGCAACACATTAAAGTTTTATTTTTATTTACATTAATTTACATTATTATTTTTTATTTAATTAAGTTTATATCCTTCAATGTAAGCAAACAAATAAGATAAGAAATCACCATCTACATTGAAATAAATGCATCTAGTGCAAGAATTCTTCTTCCCTCTCTCCCCCATCCATCTATATCTATATCTCCCTCCATATCTCCTTATTTGTCTCTCTAACTCACCTCCCCCCCCGCAAACACAGATGCTTTTTCTCTCCATGTCTATATATCTCTCTCTTCTTCCCTTTCTTCACCTTCCATCTATTTATCTATCTCCCTTTGTCTCTCTATATCACCCCCAAAAAATACACACTCTTTCTCCATATTTATCTATCTCTCGCTCCCTCTTCCTCTCCCTCTCTCTCTTTCGTCCCCAAAATATCTTCTTAATTCCTCAAGGAATCATTAAGAAGGCTCAATGCCCTCTCAATCTAGTTGCAACAATTCGAATTCGTGCGACCCACAATGGGAGAAAAGGGGTAGCGAGGATAAATAGAAGGAGGAGGCATCATTTTGGGGGCTTTTGAAAAATTGAATTTATGATTTAGAGTACTCTTGAGCTGCTTAGCCAAGACTACCAATGCTTCTTAGCAAAATGAGATTTCGAGAAGGGAATCTCATCTCTTTCTTCGGTGGAATTAGAGTGACACCCTAGGAGAGAATTTTAGAGCTTATTGAAGAGGAAATTATTGGAGTTTGTGGGTTATTTCCATCCATACTTCAGCCAGTCTGAACTTCCAGGAGGACAAATTTGCAGAAATCAATTTACTTGGTTGAGGGGTCTTTAAGGGAAAATTCAAATTGGAGAATTTAGGAGAAAGTCCCTTGATATTGGACCAGATTTTTGTTGGGTGTGTTCTATTCTTTCCACGACTAGCCCACGTAGTTAATCGGGGGGTTAGAAGGGGGGTGGAGCCCCCCCTTCGTTGCACCGACTGCGTAGCGGGGGGAGTCATAGGGGGTTTGAGGGGTGCAGTTAACCCCACTCTATGGGGTTAGGGGCAGCGCCCCGAAAATTATTGTTTTTGGAACCTATGTTAGGTTGGGCGGACCCACCTATGGTTTTGTGCATGATTTTCGCACATGTTTTTGGACGTGATGGTTTTCGGTCCATGGTATTGGATGCTTCAGCATGTATAAATATGTATTGTAACATTGAAAGGAACATAATGAAAAATCAAGCTGGTAGTCCCAGTTTTTGGATCCAGGGGAAAATCTCTGTGTATATGTGTTTTATGTGTTATGCTCTCGCATTGTTTATTTTATGTGTTTTAGAATTCGTATGCAGGTAATTTCTGTACGGGGTTAAAACCTACATTTGGTATCAGAGAAATTTTGGCTTCAAGGGGACGCCTTTTTCACTGAGGGGTTTCTCTCGAGCCTGTGGTAGACCCCGTTCAGTGGCAGATATGTGAGATCGATTCTGGTGGTGAAAGAAGATGGCGAGCAGTGGAAAGATAGAGATCGAGAAATTTAATGGTCAGAGTTTTAAGTTGTGGAAACTCAAGATGGAGGATCTGTTGGTGGATAAAGATCAGTGGATCGCGGTAGATCCGGGTACTAAACCAACGGAAGTGTCTGATGAAGAATGGAAGAAGTTGGATCGGAAGGCAAAGAGCACAATACGATTGTGTGGCTCAGATTTTGTATTGCTTAATGTATCAGGGGAAGCTACAACGAAGGCTTTGTGGGACAAGTTAGGGACTTTGTACCAATCTAAGTCTCTGGTGAATAAACTGATCCTACGGAAAATACTGTATAACCTGAGGATGAAAGATGGAGACTCAGTGAGAGAGCATATGAATGCATTTAATACTGTGGTAAGTCAGTTATCGTCTGTTGATATCAAAATTTCAGATGAAGATAAGTGCATTAGTTTGTTGTGTTCTCTACTAGATTCGTGGGATAGTTTGGTTATTGCAATAGGTAGCAATGCAACTGCCTTGCAGTTTGATGAAATAGTCTCATCCTTGATAACGGAGGAGATGAGACGGAAAAATATGGAGAGCTAGAATGGTGATGCCTTGTCTGTACGAGGACGGCCCAGAACAGAAACAAAAATAAGTCATCGAGTGGGAGATCTAAATCTAGAGGGAGATCTAAATCTCCAGGAAAACCTGTAAAGATGGTGTGCTAGAAATGCGGAAAGGAAGGGCACTACAAAAGGGACTGTAAATTTAAAGCTCCAGACAAAAGAAAGGGATCTGATGATGCTCCTTCTGCAGAGGCGAAAACCACCTCAGATGAAGGTGGGATGTGTACTTGGATTCTTCAAGTACACATGTAGATCATGAGGCATGGTTGATTGACTCCGGTGCATCCTTTCACTTCACTCCCCATAGAGAGTGGTTCTGCAAGCATGAGAAATAAGATGGTGGTGATGTCTTCTTAGGGGATGATAGGAAGGCTAGAATCGTTGGTCACATAAAAGTAAAGTTGAAGTTGCAAGGTGGAAGGGTTAGAACACTTCCGGGTGTTCTACATATTCCTGCATTGGCTAGAAATCTGATTTCTGTAAGCAAGCTGGATGACGCAGGTGTAAAAACAGTGTTTGAGAAGGATACCTGCAAGATGGCTTGGAGAGCACTGGTATTGATGTGGGGAGTTCTGATTGGAATTCTGTACAAGCTGTAAGGTAGCACTATTGTTGATGGGTGCAACAGTTCTGTGGTTCCTGAAAGCGGAGCAGAAAATCTAGTTGTCTCTAGAGAGAAGACCATGTTGTGGCATCAAAGGCTTGGACATATTGGAGAGAAGAGCCTTCAAATACTTCATGGTAAAGGTATGGTAGAAGGTATGAGTAATAGCGCTCTGGATTTTTATTTCTATGAAAATTGTGTATATGGGAAGCAAAATTGAGTGAGTTTCCCCTCTGGTGGTAAGAGGGCGAAACAGATATTAGAGCTTGTGCACAATGATGTGTTTGGACCTGTGAAGGTTCCATCACTGGGTAAGTCTGTGTACTATGTATCATTTATAGATGACTTCTCAAGGAATACATGGATATATTTCCTTAAGAAGAAATCTGAAGTCTTTGATAGGTTTAAAGCATTTAAGGCTCTGGTGTAAAACCAGACAGAGAAGAAGATAACGGTGCTGAGGACAGATAACATTGGAGAGTTTTGCAGTAAGGAATTTGAAGAATTCTGTAAGAAGTGTGGTATAGCACGACAGAAGACTACTCCGTATACACCTCAGCAAAATAGAGTTGCAGAAAGAATGAACAAGACATTAATGGAAAGGGCAAGAAGCATGCTCAGTGGTGCCGAGTTAGGACAAGAATTCTAGGCAAAGGCGGTGGAGACAACATGTTACTTGGTCAATAGATCACCTTCATCAGCGTTGGAGGATAAGACTTCACAAGAGGTATGGACTGGTAAGAAACCCTCTCTTTCACATCTGAGGGTATTTGGATGAGATGCATATGTACATGTTCCAAAGGAGAAACAAACCAAGTTGGATAGTAAATATGAAAAGTGCATCTTTATTGGGTATAAGGATGGTTTAAAGGGTTATAAGCTTTGGAACCTAGTAACAAGGAAGGTTGTGTATAGTCGAGATGTGGTGTTTAGAGAGGTGAAAGATGTTATTAAACATGAAGTCTAACCCAAGGAACCTGAGAAGATAGAGTTTGAGCTAAAGGAGGAAGAATCAGACTCTACAACAGAGGAGGAATCAGAAGATGAAGAGCCACAAACTCCGAGTGTGAGAAGATCAGTTCGAGAAAGAAGGTAGCCAGAAAGGTATAGTCCATATTCTTTCTATTCAAATTTTGCTTGATCTATTATTGATGATGATCCCAGAACTGTGAAGGAAGCAATAGATTCAGAGGATGGAAAACTTTGGAAAGAGGCCATGGTTGATGAAATGACATCTTTGCACAAAAATGAGGCTTGGGATCTGGTGGAGTTGTCGGATGGAAGGAAACACATTGGCAGAAAATGGGTGTTCAAGAAGAAGACAAATGCAGAAGGAAAGGTGGAGAAATACAAAGCTCGGTGGGTAGAAAAAGGTTATTCCTAGGTGCCAAGTATTGATTTCGGTGATATTTTTTCTCCTGTTGCCAAGGTAACTTCTATTAGATTAATTTTATCTGTTGCTACTGCTTTTGATTTTGAGGTAGAACAGATGGATGTGAAGATAACATTTCTTCACGGGGATCTGGAAGAGGAGATCTACATGATGCAACCTGAAGGCTTTGCGGTGAAGGGTAAGAAAGAACTGGTATGCAAGTTAAATAAGTCTATGTATGGGTTAAAACAATCACCAAGGATGTGGTATAAAAAATTTGATACATTTATATGGGGACTTGGCTTCACTAGAAGCAAAGCAGATTACTGTGTGTATTTTAAATTAATTGGTGATTGTGTTATTTATCTGGTCTTGTATGTGGATGATATGTTGATGGTTGGAAATGACAAAGAAATTATCTAGGATTTGAAGACCCATTTGTCCTTCAAATTAAGTAAATATTTTAATGTTGTATATAAGTAAGATGTTTAAATCAAGATCTATGTCAACTAATTTATGTTGATATCAACTTCATATATATCTATATATAGAAAAAAAATGTTAAAATAAAACATTTTAATGTTGTATATAAAAAGTATTCAATGTGGGTTATTAATAAAATATTTTAATAAGAAATAATATTGACATATACTTAAAAATATAATAATACTAAAAAACCATTTTAATTTGTCTGATAAAGTGTCTCGATGTACATGTTATGTAGAATATTTTAATGTAAACTAAGTAAATATTATATATCATTTAAAAAAATTATGTATATATAATGAAAAAATTAAGTTTTTTATGGTTAAAAATAAAACATTGTATTTTGCACTCTAAAGAAGTTTGCACGTGAAGAAATTTGATCCCTCTCAGCTCATGTTATATCCCTACATAAGATGGATCTATGCTGGTTTAAGATGTGTTCTTGAATCATGATATATATACTTGGTTTAAAATGTGTTCTTCTTGCCTTTCTCTTCTAGTACACTGTGTCTCATCTTGATCTTATGGCTGATTTGTCATGGATTTTATTCTAGTTATATGCTGGTTATAGGCATGGTTGAATAATGTGTTCTTGCTATGGATCTTGTACACGATTTGACTAGTTATTGAATGGTTGATGAATGCATGGGCTAACAAGTGTTGTTGCAACTAGCTTGAGAGGGCATTGAGCCTTATTGATGATTCTGTGATGAATTAAGAAGATATTTTGGGAAGACATTTTGGGGAAGAAAGAGAGAGGGAGAGGAAGAGGGAGGGAGAGATAGATAAATATGGAGAAAGAGTGTGTTGTTTTTGGGGTGATATAGATAGAAAAAATAGAGTTAGAGAGAGATAGATATATAGATGGAAGGTGAAGAAAGGGAAGAAAAGAGAGGTAGAGAGAGGGATAGATAGATAGATATGGAGGGAGAAAGCATGTGTGTTTTGGGGGGGGGTGAGTTAGATAGGAAAATAAGGAGAGATGGAGGGAGATGTAGATATATATGGATGGGGGAGAGAGGGAAGATGAATTCTTGCATTAGATGCATTGATTTCAGTGTAGATAATGATTTCCAATCCTATTTGTTTTCTTACATTGAAGGAGATAAACTGAAGGACATAGGAGAGGAGGAATGAAAAGAGATACAAGGAAAGGAGTGAGAGAGGGAGAAGGTTAAGAGAGAGAGAGGAAGACATAAATATGTACGGGGGAGAGAGGGGTAGAGAGAGAAGGAGAAAGGGAGGGAGATAATGACAGGGTTGGAGGGAAAAGAGAGAGAGAGAGAAATAAAGGGAGAGATGGGGTGAGAGAAAGGGAGATGGGAGAGAAAGGGAGAGAGGCGACTTGAGAGAGAGGAGAGAGGGAGGGACAAAGAGGAGGAGAGAGGGAGGACAAGGAGATGGATTTGGAAGGGGAGGGATGGAGGGAAGAAAAAAACATAGAAAGAGGGATCCAATTTCTTCACATGCAAATTTTTTTATGATCCAACATTATTTAAATGTTTTGTATACTTTTTTTTAATTTTTTTTTTTTGCCGACATGAGCAACACATTAAAGTTTTATTTTTATTTACATTAATTTACATTATTATTTTTTATTTAATTAAGTTTATATCCTTCAATGTAAGCAAACAAATAAGATAAGAAATCACCATCTACATTGAAATAAATGCATCTAGTGCAAGAATTCTTCTTCCCTCTCTCCCCCATCCATCTATATCTATATCTCCCTCCATCTCTCCTTATTTGTCTCTAGTCTAACTCACCTCCCCCCCCGCAAACACACATGCTTTTTCTCTCCATGTCTATATATCTCTCTCTTCTTCCCTTTCTTCACCTTCCATCTATTTATCTATCTCTCTTTGTCTCTCCTTTGTCTCTCTATATCACCCCCAAAAAATACACACTCTTTCTCCATATTTATCTATCTCTCCCTCCCTCTTCCTCTCCCTCTCTCTCTTTCGTCCACAAAATATCTTCTTAATTCCTCAAGGAATCATTAAGAAGGCTCAATGCCCTCTCAATCTAGTTGCAACAATTCGAATTTGTGCGACCCACAAGGGGAGAAAAGGGGTAGCGAGGATAAATAGAAGGAGGAGGCATCATTTTGGGGGCTTTTGACAAATCAAATTTATGATTTAGAGTACTCTTGAGCTGCTTAGCTAAGACTACCAATGCTTCTTAGCAAAAGGAGATTTCGAGAAGGGAATCTCATCTCTTTCTTCGGTGGAATTAGAGTGACACCCTAGGAGAGAATTTTAGAGCTTATTGAAGAGGAAATTATTGGAGTTTGTGGGTTATTTCCATCCATACTTCAGCCAGTCCGAACTTCCAGGAGGAAAAATTTTCAGAAATCGATTTACTTGGTTGAGGGGTCTTTAAGGGAAAATTCAATTGGAGAATTTAGGAGAAAGTCCCTTGATATTGGACCAGATTTTTGTTGGGTGTGTTCTATTCTTTCCACGACTAGCCCACGTAGTTAACCAGGGGGTTAGAAGGGGGGTGGAGCATCCCCTTCGTTGCATCGATTGCATAGCGGGGGGAGTCATAGGGGGTTTGAGGGGTGCAGTTAACCCCACTCTATGGGGTTAGGGGCAGCGCCCCGAATTTTTTTGTTTTTTGAACCTATGTTAGGTTGGGCGGACCCACCTATGGTTTTGTGCATGATTTTCGCACATATTTTTGGACGTGATGGTTTTCGGTCCATGGTATTGGATTCTTCAGCATGTATAAATATGTATTGTAACATTGAAAGGAACATAATGAAAAATCAAGCTCGTAGTCCTAGTTTTTGGATCCAGGGGAAAATCTTTGTGTATATGTGTTTTATGTGTTATGCTCTCGCATTGTTTATTTTATGTGTTTTAGAATTTGTATGCAGGTAATTTCTGTACGGGGTTAAAACCTACATTTGGTATCAGAGCAATTTTGGCTTCAAGGGGACGCCTTTTTTGCTAAGGGGTTTCTCTCGAGCCTGTGGTAGACCCCGTTCAGTGGGAGATATGTGAGATCGATTCTGGTGGTGAAAGAAGATGGCGAGTAGTGGAAAGATAGAGATCGAGAAATTTAATGGTCAAAGTTTTAAGTTGTGGAAACTCAAGATGGAGGATCTGTTGGTGGATAAAGATCAGTGGATCGCGGTAGATCCAGGTACTAAACCAACGGAAGTGTCTGATGAAGAATGGAAGAAGTTGGATCGGAAGGCAAAGAGCACAATACGATTGTGTGGCTCAGATTTAGTATTGCTGAATGTATCAGGGGAAGCTACAATGAAGGCTTTGTGTGACAAGTTAGGGACTTTGTACCAATCTAAGTCTCTGGTGAATAAACTGATCCTACGGAAAATACTGTATAACCTGAGGATGAAAGATGGAGACTCAGTGAGAGAGCATATGAATGCATTTAATACTGTGGTAAGTCAATTATCGTTTGTTGATATCAAAATTTCAGATGAAGATAAGTGCATTAGTTTGTTGTGTTCTCTACTAGATTCGTGGGATAGTTTGGTTATTGCAATAGGTAGCAATGCAATTGCCTTGCAGTTTGATGAAATAGTCTCATCCTTGATAAGGGAGGAGATGAGACGGAAAAATATGGAGAGCTAGAATGGTGATGCCTTGTCTGTACGAGGACGGCCCAGAACAGAAACAAAAATAAGTCATCGAGTGGGAGATCTAAATCTAGAGGGAGATCTAAATCTCCAGGAAAACTTGTAAAGATGGTGTGCTAGAAATGCGGAAAGGAAGGGCACTACAAAAGGGACTATAAATCTAAAGCTCCTGACAAAAGAAAGGGATCTGATGATGCTCCTTCTGTAGAGGCGAAAACCACCTCAAATGAAGGTGGGATGTGTACTTGGATTCTTCAAGTACACATGTAGATCATGAGGCATGGTTGATTGACTCAGGTGCATCCTTTCACTTCACTCCCCATAGAGAGTGGTTCTGCAAGCATGAGAAATATGATGGTGGTGATGTCTTCTTAGGGGATGATAGGAAGGCTAGAATCGTTGGTCGCAGAAAAGTAAAGTTGAAGTTGCAAGGTGGAAGGGTTAGAACACTTCCGGGTGTTCTACATATTCCTGCATTGGCTAGAAATCTGATTTCTGTAAGCAAGCTGGATGACGCAGGTGTAAAAAACAGTGTTTGAGAAGGATACCTGCAAGATGGTTTGGAGAGCACTGGTATTGATGTGGGGATTTCGGATTGGAATTCTATACAAGCTGTAAGGTAGCACTATTGTTGATGGGTGCAACAGTTCCTGAAAGCGGAGCAGAAAATCTAGTGGTCTCTGGAGAGAAGACCATGTTGTGGCATCAAAGGCTTGGACATATTGGAGAGAAGAGCCTTCAAATACTTCATGGTAAAGGTATGGTAGAAGGTATGAGTAATAGCGCTCTGGATTTTTATTTCTATGAAAATTGTGTATATGGGAAGCAAAATTGAGTGAGTTTCCCCTCTGGTGGTAAGAGGGCGAAACAGATATTAGAGCTTGTGCACAATGATGTGTTTGGACCTGTGAAGGTTCCATCACTGGGTAAGTCTGTGTACTATGTATCATTTATAGATGACTTCTCAAGGAATACATGGATATATTTCCTTAAGAAGAAATTTGAAGTCTTTGACATGTTTAAAGCATTTAAGGCTCTGGTGTAAAACTAGACAGAGAAGAAGATAAAGGTGCTGAGGACAGATAACATTGGAGAGTTTTGCAGTAAGGAATTTGAAGAATTCTGTAAGAAGTGTGGTATAGCACGACATAAGACTACTCCGTATACACCTCAGCAAAATAGAGTTGCAGAAAGAATGAACAAGACATTAATGGAAAGGGCAAGAAGCATGCTCAGTGGTGCCGAGTTAGGACAAGAATTCTAGGCAAAGGCGGTGGAGACAACATGTTACCTGGTCAATAGATCACCTTCATCAGCGTTGGAGGATAAGACTTCACAAGAGGTATGGACTGGTAAGAAACCCTCTCTTTCACATTTGAGGGTATTTGGATGTGATGCATATGTACATGTTCCAAAGGAGAAACAAACCAAGTTGGATAGTAAATATGAAAAGTGCATCTTTATTGGGTATAAGGATGGTTTAAAGGGTTATAAGCTTTGGAACCTAGTAACAAGGAAGGTTGTGTATAGTCGAGATGTGGTGTTTAGAGAGGTGAAAGATGTTATTAAACATGAAGTCTAACCAAAAGAACCTGAGAAGATAGAGTTTGAGCTAAAGGAGGAAGAATCATACTTTACAACAAAGGAGGAATCAGAAGATGAAGAGCCACAAACTCCGAGTGTGAGAAGATCAGTTCGAGAAAGAAGGCAGCCAGAAAGGTATAGTCCATATGCTTTCTATTCAAATTTTGCTTGATCTATTATTAATGATGATCCTAGAACTGTGAAGGAAGCAATAGATTCAGAGGATGGAAAACTTTGGAAAGAGGCCATGGTTGATGAAATGACATCTTTGCACAAAAATGAGGCTTCTGATCTGGTGGAGTTGTCGGATGGAAGGAAACACATTGGCAGAAAATGGGCGTTCAAGAAGAAGACAAATGCAGAAGGAAAGGTGGAGAAATACAAAGCTCGGTGGGTAGAAAAAGGTTATTCCTAGGTGCCGGGTATTGATTTCGGTGATATTTTTTCTCCTGTTGCCAAGGTAACTTCTATTAGTTTAATTTTATCTGTTGCTATTGATTTTGATTTTGAGGTAGAACAGATGGATGTGAAGATAACATTTCTTCACGGGGATCTGGAAGAGGAGATCTACATGACGCAACGTGAAGGCTTTGCGGTGAAGGGTAAGAAAGAACTGGTATGCAAGTTAAATAAGTCTCTGTATGGGTTAAAACAGTCACCAAGGATATGGTATCAAAAATTTGATACATTTATATGGGGACTTGGCTTCACTAGAAGCAAAGCAGATTATTGTGTGTATTTTAAATTAATTGGTGATTGTGTTATTTATCTGGTCTTGTATGTGGATGATATGTTGATGGTTGGAAATTACAAAGAAATTATCTAGGATTTGAAGACGCATTTGTCCTCCAAATTCGACATGAAATATCTTGGTGCTGCAAACTATATTTTGGGCATGGAAATTAAAAGAGATCGGACAAAGAGGAAGCTCTGGTTAAACAAGAGGAAGTATGTCGAGACAATATTGCAGAGGTTTAATATGTAGGATAGTAAACCGGTGAAGGTTCCTATTCCTGTAGGTGTAAATTTATCTGTTGAATAGTGTCCCAAGACACAAGAAGAGGAAGAGGACATGTCTCGTGTTCCATATGCAAGTGCAGTCGGTAGCTTGATATATGCAATGTTCTGTACTAGACCAGATATTGTACATGCAGTGGGAGTATTGAGTAGGCTTATGTCAAAACCGGGGAAGGAGCACTGGACAACAGTGAAGTGATTTTTCAGGTATTTGCATGGCACTAGTGATTATGGTTTGTGCTACCAAGGAAGACCAGGATTGGACAGAGTGTTGGATAGTCGTGGATTTGTTGATGCAGACTAGGCTGGAGATCTGGGTCAGAGAAGATCTACAAGTGGGTATGTGTTTAACCTATTTGGAGGTGCAGTCAGTTGGATGAGTAAGAAACAATCTGTAGTTGCATTATCAACTACAGAGGCATAATACATGGCAGCCACTCATGCAAGCAAGGAAGTAGTTTGGTTGCAGAGATTGTGTTCAAGTATGGGGTTAGTACAGGGAGCTATAAGGATAGACTGCGATAGCAAAAGTGAAATTTTCTTGGCAAAGAACCCTGCATATCTTTCAAAGACAAAGCACATTGATGTTCAGTATCACTTTGTGAGGGATATGATAGAAGACAAAAAGGTGCTGCTGGTAAAGGTGGACACTTTGAAGAATACTGCAGATGCATTGACAAAATCTGTGAGCTCTGAGAAGTTCTCTTGGTGTAGAGAAACAATGGGCATTGCAGGGCTGGATAAATGACTAAGCTCTCTTGTGGCCCCCTCTGGAAAGAAAACAACAAGTGGGAGAATGTTGGGTTGTGTTATATTCTTTTCACAACTAGCCCACGTAGTTAACCAGGGGGTTAGAAGGGAGGCGAAGCCCCCCCTTCGTTGCGTCGATTGCGTAGCGGGGGGAGTCACAGGGGGTTTTAGGGGTGCAATTAACCCCACTCTATCAGGAAAATTTTGGTTTTGGAACCTATGTTAGGCTGGGTGGACCCACCTATGGTTTTGTGCATGATTTTCGCACATGTTTTTGGATGCGATTGTTTTCGGTCCATGGTTTTGGACGCGATGGTTTTTGGTCCATGGTTTTGGATGCGATGGTTTTCGGTCCATGGTATTGGATGCTTCAACATGTATAAATATGTATTGTAACATTGAAAGGAACATAATGAAAAATCAAGCTGGTAGTCCCGGTTTTTGGATCCAGGGAAAAATCTCTGTGTATATGTGTTTTATGTGTTATGCTCTCGCATTGTTTATTTTATGTGTTTTAGAATTCGTATGCACGTAATTTCTGTACGGGGTTAAAAACTACAATTTTGTGGAGATTTTCAGGGATGGAGATTACTGCTCCAGTGGGAACCAAATTCAACATTCCTTGGGCCTGCACAGTCTTTTGTTGGGCAGATTTTCTTGGAGTTGTTGCTAGCCAAGTTGTGCAAGGTTGAGGAAGGGATTTCCCTCTTACCTTTTTGGAGTAATTTGAAGGGAAATGTATATTGATTCAAGTGTGGAAACAAGATTAAATTTGCAACAGTATCTTGAGGGGGATGCATAACCAGTAGAGGTGGGTGTAGTACCAAATTTGGGTAATTTCGGGACATCAGAATTATCCCAAAACATTTTTGGGTTTTGTTGGAATAACATCCAGGAGTTTGCTCCTAATTTCACAGAATTTTTGGAGGAGTTTTGGCGCCTAAAAACAACAGAGTTATTTGGTAGCCAATTGGGAGGAGTGAGCTTAAATTTGGGCTCCCGGGTAGTAGGTAAATTTTTCCCAAACCCTTTTTGGATTTTTGTGGGTTTGATGAGAGGAGTCCAGGGTTAATTTCACAATTTTTTTGGGTAATATTTCTAGCAGAAATCAATGTTCCATCCAACATCCATCAACATAAATTATTGGAGAAGGGCGCAATTCACTCTACGGCCATTTCCACCACTTGGGTCCATGATATACTTTTGGGTTTGGTTGGGCATATTGAGGAGAGGTGAAAGCTAAAATTTCAGAATTTTCAGAGCACATTTGAGGCCAGTGCATCCATTTCCCTTCCACAACAACATCCATATTTTTTAGGGCAGCACAAAGATTTCCTGGGTTGAGTCATTGTAGCTTGTGGGTATCTAACTCCCACCTAGGTTTGTCATTTCTTGCTATATCAAGCTCAAGTTCCATTGATCCACCCCTTTTGTACCCAATTTTATCAAGAATTAATAAAATGACTCAGCTTCCAGTTATTTTTCACTGTGCAGAATTGTAATTATGTATGTGTGTTAAATTCACTTGTTGTTCATAGTGCGTGCTTCTATTTACACTTAATATTTTCATTTAGGAATATTACAAATGAAATCCATGTTAAATGCTAAAGGAATTACACATCTCTCTCATGTTGAGATGTAGGAAGCACCTACCAGTATATATATATATATATATATATATATATAGTTGATACAAAACTAGGTGAGCAATGAATTTTATTTATTTATTTGTTTTGTGGCTAGGCTGAGCCTAGGCCAGGGCTAGCCTATTTATTGGATGGAAGAATACTTATTCACCCACAATGGATGCTTATCACCAAGATTGTGCAAGGGTCAGTTGAGCTTGAATGCCCCTTGGAAGTTTAATTTCCCCAAAGTGGCTTACATACTCAACCCCTCCCCATAAGGTTTGGAATATTTTATATATTATATGTTAATTTGATACAAAACGAGATGAACATTGAAATATTTTATTACTAATATTTATAAATGCGACATGTCTACTCTATCATCTCCATGTAGAGTACAAAATAATTACTCATTTACCTTATATTGGGTTGTAGAAGCTACTTTTCAATGCAACAAATGCATACTAAACAAACATATTTTTATTTAAAAACACATTAGACCATGCTAATTTTAACTAATTCATGAGTGTCTAAATATTCTAACATCCTCCCTTAAGAATAACTTGGGATAGGATTGAAGAATTTACAAACGGTGACACAATATGAGAAGGAAGGAGACATTAGAGCATATCCCCTCTTAATGACAACTACTTGTACTTAGTAACATATATTGAAGTTTGGAAAATTGTTTTTATAAGAGACTTTGTGAAAATGTCTACAACTCAAATATCCATAGGGAAAAAGAGCACTTTGAGAATGTGATCTTGAATGAGTTTTTTGATGAAGCGCATGTGTAACTCAATGTGTTTACAATGTTGATGTGGAATTGGATCATTGAGAAGCTTGATGACACTTTGATTGTCATACCTAAGGGTGGTTGAATGTTCATGTTAGAATCCTAACTTTGAAAGGATTTGTTGAAGTCAGGAGGATTCTTGACTTGCATTTTCCATTGCTAGGTACTCTGCTTTTACTCAAGAAAAAGCAAGACCCTATTGTTGTTTACAAGCCCAAGTGGCAGATTTGAAATCAAGGTTGAAAATATAATCTACAGTAGACTTTCAACCATTAGAATTGTTGATCCAACCAAAATTAATGAAACCAACAAAGGAGTCCCCCTTGAACCGCAATGTAATCCAAATTGATCTGTACCCTAGATGTATTGAAGTATCCCTTTTGCTTCTTTCTAATGGCTCTCATATGATGTTTCCATATACAGGGAAACACGACCAAAAACAAAGGAAATATTAGGATTGGTATGAGTCAAACATAAGAGGCTACCAACTAATTAATGGTACAAAGTGGAATCTACTTTAGGTGTAGTATAGGGGCAACAAGTTTGTCTTCAGATTGGAAGAGGGATGGGACCATCTTACAATCTTCCATGTGAAAGCTACAAAAAAGGTCACATGTGTACTTAGTTTATGAAAGGGACATTCTCTCATTGGTTTGCAATTCTTGGAGGTTAAGGAAATAATGCAAAGAACATAAGTTTGTCATTTCAAATATCTTTTTAAGTTTGGATTTCACAAGTTTGAAAACTTTAGGGTCACGAGAGGTCAGTAAAATAAATATAGGTATTATGAGATGGTTTCCTACTTTCTTGGTATAGACTTTGGGGCTAGAATAACATCTAGAAGAGATAGTCTCAAGAAAAAAGCTATCAATCTTCACAAGCCAAGCTTGAGTAACTTCTTTAAGACCATAAAGAGATTTATTAGGGTGACAAGCAATGCTGAAGTCATTCTGAACATAGCTAAGAGTTTGTTTTATGTGGATTTCTTCTTGTAGATCTCCATGCAAAAATGCAAATTTAATTTCCATTCAATGAACATCCCATTTATGTGAGGTATTAAGGGATATAACAAGGTATACATAATTCATTTTGGCTATGGGGTCAAATGTTTCATTATAGTGAATGCCTTCAACTTGAGAAACTCATTTAGAAACTAATGAGGCCTTATAACTTTCAACGCTTCCATTTGATAAATACTTCTATACATCCATGCACATTTGACAAGTTTTCTTCCGTTTGAAAGAGGTAAGAGATCCCAAGTGTTGTTTCCAATCAAGTAATGCTATTCTTCTTTCATTTTTGTGTTGGATGGCCAAAAGGTTCTACATATTTTTATAATGACGAGTCTCAAAGACTTGTGCTAAAGGCTTGGTAATGAACCCAGTCCTTGGATTGCCTTTCAAGGGTTAGAGTCTCAAAAATCTAATTCCATAGGTTAATATTTTAACTACTTTAAATACATGCCAGACTCAACTAACTTTAACTTCTCTAATCAATTTTGAACTTTCAAGTTTCTAGCAATGCAAGTTTGGAGTCAATTGTTCCAAGAGGATAATTTCCAGTGATATAGACACATACCCTTTCTCCATCCCTTATTTCTGATTAGGTGTCTTCTAGTGCAATATGGGAGACATGCTACCCCATTTTTGTTGTGTAGTATTGTTTCAAATTGTAGTGGTTTGACAAGAAGGAATTCAGATTATGATTATTGCTCGAAAAGTCAACTGCTCCACAATAAGGGCTATGTGTATCACTAGAGATATCATTTCTCAAGCAATACAAGATCACTTGCCCTTACACAAAGATTGTCTAGCATTTAATTTCTAATAAATTGGGACAAGATTGTTAGTAGCAAGGAGAGGATCTCTTGGAGGCATGGTTTGAATGGTGTTTTGTTCAGGGTAAGATCATTCAAGGTGGTGCTTCTGTTAATTTGTTGGGGTATATGACTTGCTAGGAATAAAGCCATTTTTAGTGATCGTTCTATGCTTTTGGAGATCATTGTAGCTCAATCCATTGCTATACAAGATTCTTTTCCCAAGCATCAAACAAATCATAGTAGTAGGACTATTACACAAGCATGATAGACAAGTTCAGGCTGTGGAATTTTTTTGATGGGGCAACTCAGGGTGACCTGAGACTTTATGGGAAGGTGTGATATTGTTTTTGACAGAGTCTCATTTTTCCATATCAAAATGGGACTAGGTGAAGGTTCAAACAACTTCACAAAATTAATGGCATTGGAGCTCCTCCTTATTTTTCCCTTGAAAAAGATATTCACTTTTTACAAGTTTTTGGAGGCTCAATGTTGGTTATCACTTGGGTCGTTGGAGCGTCAGATGCCACAACTTGGGGATTTTGCCTTTGTTTAAAAGATTCATTTAACATGTTCACAACAAGGAATTCAACGAACACCTTCTCTAAGGAGGGCCTTAGGTTGGGTTTGGGTCAGGGTCTGGAAGCACCAGATTCTCCAAATGTTTAGACTTTTTGCCATAGATTTTTAAAGTGGCAATATATAACAAACTAAATCAACCTATATATGTTTCTATTTTTGTATCTGCACTTTTATATGTGATTCTAATTTTTAGATAGATTACAGAGTAAACTTGAATAACAACTCTTGCAATAAATTTTCAGAAGGAATTTTGCTATTTTTGGATAAATCTACAAGATCTACATACATAAATACACCCTGAACATATATGCAGAATGTGATTTTATTTCTTTAATAAAATTATACTTTTTTTTTTGGGAAAAAAGGAGAAAAAAAATCACGTATTAAGTGCAACATGCCTTTTCCAACGATGTATGGGGATGGAGTGCTTAGTTATCACATTGGTAATTTAACGTCTAGCAAAACACGCCGGTTCTTAGCCCTGTTAACACTCAATGAACGTACGGAACCTCTAGTCTGAGAACTGTGGTGCTACCATGTGGACATCATTTCCACAATGACTTACACTCATGATCCTCTAAAATCGATAACCAAAATTTTGCAAATGCCTTTTGGTGTAACTCGGTTTGGTGGCAATTGGAATTTTTTTGTTTTTCTTAGTTGTTTCTATAATATGTACGATGGTCAACCTGTCAATGTTGCGATTCCTTGGAATTCCAAAATGGAACAGAACAAGCACATGAATTACAGTTACAACTACAGGCAAAAATCGAATGATAGTAAAATATAATATGGGTTACGTTGTGCCATGCGTGTTCATTAAGGCCTCGACAGTATCAGGTAGAAAATTCTGGCATATCAAGCCCACAATATTTCTAGTCATTCTGAATCGCGTCTCTCTTTTTAGGGCACACACACAAAGGCATGAGCCTTCACGTCATATTGGTAGGCTCGGCCTCGGGCCCTCCCTGCATGGCACATAGAGCAAAAGAGATGAAGACCGATTGTGGATAGATAAAGCACAAATCAGATTGGTATTCTCGTTATCGAAAAATATCATCCTCTAGCTATGATTCCGTGTATCATTCAACGAGGTATATTACCAACAACTGGGCCGCTTGGCATGGTCACTCTTTCAGTGATATAGCTCCATATATCGTGTGACAAGCACTTTCCCTATGATACCATCCCATGTATCTCATGACAATGCATTTTCTAAGATTTCAAGTTTCAAATGAGACCCTCGTACCCATCTACTCATGAGGAATTGATGAACTTTTTTTTTTCACTCTTTCAATGATATAGCCCCATATATCGTTTGACAAGGCACTTTCCCTATGATACTATCTCATGTATCTCATGACAATGCATTTTCTAAGATTTCAAGTTTCAAATGAGACCTTGAGACCCATCTACTCATGAGCAACTTTTTTTTTTTTTTTCTTTCTATTTTTCTCTCCCCACAACACCCACATACATAAGAAGTTTAAATAGATAACTCTTTGGATAACCAGTAAACTATACTTAAGTAAACGCTATAGGGCTTCATAATGAATGAAAATCTTACTAGCAATTTACATAACATAACTAGGTGGAAATTCACAAAAGGACAACACCATATTATAGACCTTCTACCCAAGTCTATGCCTAGTTGGCTATTGGTATTTGTCATAGGCCCATGACAATGTTTGGATGAGGTGGTGGAACATGAAATTATTTCATCAATCTCAATGGTCCAGGATAACCCTAGACTTGAATTGCTAGTGTTATAAGAACATGAGTTAGCATTTGAATGTTTAGCTTTAGATGTACTAAGAAGACTATAACATATTAGTTTTTTTTATAAAACTTATGACTTCAATTGTAATATCTATTAACATCCAAGTGTCTATGCTTCTAGTGGCATCTTCATAAACACTCCTTAGCAACCGATCTCATTAAGTGATGATATAAAATCATTATTTAAAACTCATGCATAACATTTAACATCACAATAAACAATAGACTAGGCACATATCAAACTGGATAAACATTAAATTAAAAACAATTACATAGACTTAATTGAAATGTTTTTCCTGTAACTAAAAAAGGGTGTGTGCCTTTCCACCCTACTATAGGCTCAACTAGGCATGTCTTGCTTACAACTACCAACTTCCTAGCCAAGCCATGATACAACAAGGGGAAAATTTCAACTATGACAACTATCTCCTTCACAGGAAAACAATGACAATCACCCTCTACCCATTGGGCTAGGACTATTACAAATTGTCCAAATGCCTTCCTAGCTAGTTGTAGTTGCATAAGGGAGTCCCTTCTTTTCCAATGCAATTCCTCATCGACCTCCCCTCTCAATGCTTGCTCTCCAACCTGTTGTGCTCTACAACAACCCCCCATTTCATATCATTCTATTCACAAAATTATCATATGAAATGGGTCCCTTTAGAGTTTGATTGGTATCAATATTGTATTATTTAAAAAGGTCCGAAAACCAAATGAAAACATTATAAAACCCTTTTTGAAAAATCCCATTTTCATCAAATAAATCAATCTTTATCATTGCGATAAAGCGATCGCAAGATCGCATATCGCAATGACATAAGGTACATAAGTAAGTGGCACATTGGTTTCCGCCGATGCGATATCGCTATCGGCTATCGGCAATACTCCATGCACATTTTTAAAGCGCCCCATGCCATTCGCCCCGATGCGATGCGATATCGGCGATCGGCGATATACTATACAGGTCTCATATGATGCCCATACTCCCGATGCGATGCGATATCGCTATCGGCGATCAGGGTTTTCAAAAGGTGTCAATATAAAAGGTTTAAGCTTTCCTCGATAGCCGATTGCGATAAAGCGCAGATTTCAAAAAGCCGTTAAAATAAAGGGATATCACGATTAATTCATATTAAAAGCTTGATCCGTCCAACAATGATTCACCTGCGCTCAACTGCCAAAACATCTACAGCACGCTTAAATGAATCATTCGGCCGATTAATGATATAATGGGCATTTAAGGATTGGCAGGTTTTAAACGACCATTTAATGTAATTGTAAGTCCTAAAATCTTCCCATGGATTGTATCTGCGCCCATTTTAAAAGCTAATCCCTTATCACACATCGGTCAATATATCTCATCACATTGAAGTTTTCATTGCCAATTCTCTGTGTTACGTTTATTTTCGCCTCTGTGCAGAATTCATCCAAAGGAGAAAGCTCAAGCAAAATGGGGAAGAAATCCAAGAAGACCACAGGCGCTTCCGCTGCGCCAGCCGCAGGACAAACTGTCGCTGATCCCGCAAACAAAAAGAAAGGATTGATTTCGGATACCACATGTTCTGGTCTCGGCAGAACTACTTAGCAAAGCATCTACAACTTGATTGAGGTTGAAGAACCCAAAGTGACAACAGTAGAAGCTACTGTAGATTCTACTCGAAAATCTGATGCCACTCTAAAGGACTTAGCTGACTCCTTCCTTCATCGGATAGCAGCTAGGGAACAAATTCTCCCATACACAGATGTAGTGTGGTGGGCAATTGAGGAAATCCCAATCCTGGATAGAACCTTCAGCACCAGAGACGGGAGAATTTTCGGGTCGTTCAAAGCTGATGATCTAAGGCAAATGTATCATTTGCCTGAGCCAAAGAAGACATACAATAAGGCGTTCCTGGAAAAATTCTGAAACGAGAACGAAGTCGAATCCGAACCCATCCGGGATTGGAGACAAAATCCAGCTAAGCACAAACATGAATCTTCCGGTAAGTACTCGGTTGATTCCTTGGCTTCTCCTTATTGCTACGCTGGAATAATGATGTGTAGATTGTGGGGATTGCATGACTCTTCTAATTTCACTATAGAAATGGTCCCTTTAATGGAAGCTGCATGCAACGGTATAATAATGGATTGGGCCACTATTCTCTCAGATAAACTAGCCAAAGTTGTTCTTGAGTTTAAGAATAAGACTCGCATCTCTGAAAGGATAATCCCCCCATTTTATTACAGTGCCTATATCCTAGATACCTTGTGTTTTAATTCTGAATTTCCTGTGCTCGGCTGGAGGTGGACGCCACAAGAATCCATGCCTATTCACATTTACCACCATAAATTATGGAAATCCTCCTACAAGCACCATCTGTACCAAGTCTACAATGGCTTTATGTTGCCTATTTATTATTCTATTTTTGATAAACCCATTCCCAAGATTTCCTACCAAGCTGGGATTGATTTAACAGCAGTAGGGAGATGGTTTGGAGAGGAGAAGTTCACTTATATAAGAGTTTTCAGTAGCCAAGCCGAACCTCATGTTCTCCCTTTATACATACCGGATAAACTGTTGGCAAGGGAAATCTCTTACCAGATTATTGCTGAGAGTGTTACACAGACTCTCAAGAAAAATAAGAAGCAGGGCTGGCCCTCTTTTCCTTTGAGATGCGGTGTCTATACTCTGCATGATCTCAAACATGCAGAAAAGGAAGCTACGAAGATTAAATCATTAACCCTGGCGACTCTCCCAAATAGGCAGTTTGATCCAAACAAAGTTGCCTATAATGCACTAGAACAGGCCAAATTGTCAAAATTTGATCATAAAGAAGATATGTTTGACGACCTGTTCTCTTCAGCTGAGTTAATAATGCAGGTTAAATCACTGGCCAAAATGAAATATCATGATGAAGGGTTGACTAAATTTAGCACACTTAGAGAACAGAGGTTGCAAACTCTGCCTCTAGATCTACTAGCGACAACCCCAGCGACATCGTCAAGCGAGCCTGATCGGCAACAGTCAAAGGAACCTCCAGTTACAACAAAAGAACAAGAGAAGCCACAGGAGGAAAATCAAAAGAAAGAACAGGAGGAAAAGCAGAAGAGAGAGCAGGAAAAAGTGTGGGAGGAGACCCAAACTGAAAAGGAAAAACAGACCACCATTGATGTCAATGTGGATACTCATATCGACCCTAAATTGCTCCAGGAATGGAAGAAATTTGATTCCATTATCAGTGGTCTGGAATGTTCAAAGGACACAGACACTTCAAAGGCAACAGACACACAGGAAATCACTTCACCACAGGTTCTAAGTGGAACCAGCGGCCCACCCATTTCTAAAGAGTTAGAGATAATACCAAAGGACCCCTCCGACCAAATCATTTTGCAGGTAGAAGATATTCCTCCCCTGGATGTCTTCTACAGCCCAAGGCATAAAGCTGTAGTTAAACGACAAAGGAAAAGAAGAAGGACTGATCAACCTTCCCTTTTCCCAGAACAGACTGTCACGGGCAATGTGGTTTGGAAGGAGGAATTTGACCCCTCCGATGACCTGACAAAACTGTCACAATATGCTGGAGCTTATTCGGCAGCGACAATAGATAAGGCATCAGAGGTAAGCCTTTTACTGAAAACAAAGGATCAGGAGATTTTCTCGTTACAGGCACAGTTAAATGAAGCAAAGCAGAAAGCGGAGTAGGCAGAGCAGCAATTGTTGACGCAACAACAAGTAAACAGTCAACTAACTCAACAATTGTAGGCAGAAAAACAAAGGATTGACCAAAGCGCAATCCAGAAGCAGAAAGAATTATCAGAGGCATTGGCACAATTGAAGGCAACAAATGAGCAAATGGTGAAAACAAAAGATGAGCAAATTGCTCAATTATCATCACAACTCGAGAAAACAAAGGGCATTCCACAAGTGGCTGAATTTAGAGCAGAAGCATTACAAATAAATACTGCATTAATGTTCCAAATTAAGCTTCTGTGTCAACAAATCGCCCAGGCAGAGCCACTATGTGAATTAACGACATCCATAAGTAAGCAAGTAGACAAGGCCAGGACTGAATTGGATCAAGCTGAAGAAACGATAGCTGCATTTCTCGACTGGCAAGATTCTGACCAAGGACAAGCGGCGAATTTACCTAGGATCTTAGAATCACACAAAGATATACTCTTCACAGAATGGCAGTCCCAGTTAATGAAAGCAGAGAGGGCGGTTTCAAGATGTAAATCAACTTCTAGCAATTTAGTTGAATTAGTCTATAACACTCTCTACTTATCAAACATGATTTCCCAATGCACACCAGGAAAGTTGACAACGATGAAAACATTGGAGCAATCATGTTATCCAGATCTAGAAGAAAATGGGAGATTAATCGATGGGATTAACAGTTTAACCTGGGACACCTATTGGTTCTTCTTGGTAAAGCCGCATACACAGAGAACCGCCCTCAAGTGCCTTACGGATGCAATCGGGTATATTATCCCCGATATTCAGGATGCCACCTATGCCGCCCAGCTTAGCTCGCGCCTCAACAGACCACCTGAAGTGGAGCCAATGCTTGTGATAAGTCAGCTCAGATTTAAAGGCAAGCAACCTACATGATGATTCATGTCACCGACTGCCAGATTGTTGAAGAAAATAGGATCAAAATTTATTGATACCAATTAAGTAGGATTTCTGTTTTATAGATAGGTAGATTAATTAAGTATTTATAGACCCTTTCATTGTTTTGGAAAGGGTCGTAAAGTTTTGTACCTGACTTAAAGACTGAAGTTGCACTATTGTGCTTCAGTCATATTCTTTTATGAAACTGGACCAGTTGTTCTAAATTTGACAAGGAAGCTTTTTATGCAATTGTGCACTATTGTCTTTGTTTGAAAGTCTTTCTGCGTTGAAGGAAGAATCACAAGTAGCGATTGATATTGGGAGTGTCAAGCAGCTCATATGGTATTTCTATCTATGTCTGAATTCATTCCTTTCATATGAATTGTTATTTGATTATCTTTGCTATTGTCGATTATATGTATGTGTTTTAACAGCAGTTCTGTATTCCTTCCACTATTGGATGTTTATGGTGTGCTTTCCTTTTAATCATATATGTGTCGATGATATAAATGACAAGTGTAGTAATATTGCTTTAATCGCTTTGCTTAACTATTTAAGTAAAGTAATCCTTGAATGCATTAATGTCTATGTCTGTTAGATGGAGTCATCTATATGCCTGTCCATAGACATAGATCATCAAGCGCTACACTTCAAAGCTCAATAGTTCCCGGGATAAGTCATAGTTCTTGTATTTTTGTTGATAGATTTAGTTATTCGCCTATCATTAGATTAGTTAATCAATTATCCATTCATCCCGTTTATCCATTTCTGGGAAACTGGTCCCATTATCCCCAGTCGGAGCCACCATTCCAAACGGAAAAGGAGCTGTACTAAGGTCCGGACCAGGTGGTTATCCCCCAATGTTGTTGCAGCGATTTTCAAGGCTTCAACATTTTTGGCGCTAGAAGGAGGGCCCAATTGTGAATGGCACACAAACCAAAATCTACAAGCCATTCTAAGAGTAATTCTCCCTCCGTCATAGAAAATTTTAGGGGCGAATGTTCGCCCTTTTGCGAAATTAAGGGGTTTTAAATTTTTAGTGGGCGAATATTTTGTATCATAGTACATTTTTACAAATCACCTCAAATAGCCCACCTTATTTTAAGGGAGACGGTAAAAAAGGTAAATTTAGCCCTTGAAATTAGGAGTTACAATGTTCCATTTGCCCATCTTCAAGAATAGGTTTTATTTAAGTGAATCCATTCGCCCATTTTCAAGAATAGGTTTTATTTAAGTGAATCCTATGGGCCAAAGGCCCAAATACCATATTTATAAAAGAGGTATGGTAAATTAATAAAAATATAAATAAATGAGAGGTATGGTAAATAAATAAAACATTTTTTATATTTACTCCATAAGTCACCTTATATACATGCAAGGGTGTAAACAAATAAAAATACAAGTAAAGTGGAGGTATGGTAAATAAATAAAACGTCTTTTTATATTTACTCCAAAGGTATGGTAAATAAATAAAAATATAAATAAAGAAGACGCATGGTAAATAAATAAAACCTCTTTTTATATTTAGTCCATAAGACGCATGGTAAATAAATAAAACCTCTTTTTATATTTAGTCCATAACCCTCGTTCTATTTATGAAGGTTCAAGAAAGAGGTTTTATTTAAGTGAATCCTATGGGCCAAATACCATATTTATAAAAGAGGTATGGTAAATTAATAAAATTATAAATAAACAAGAGGTATGGTAAACAAATAAAACATTTTTTTATATTTACTCCATAAGTCACCTTATATTTACGAACACTCAAAAAATGCGTTATATTTAGGTGAAACCTATGGGCAAAATACTATGGGACAAATACCATGGACTAGATTGTTATTAATACCATGCAAAAAAAACATTATTAACCCTAATATTAGTATTAATAGAAATAAAAATGGCACATGGTATTGACCCATGGTATTCACCAAAATGGCACATGGTATTGACCCATGGTATTCACCTGGAATGTAGCCTATTTAAATGGGGAATTAAACCAACATAGATCCATCTTTACTCTGTATCTACTAACCCCTGATCAAATATCGTGATATGCAAACTAGCATAGAGTGAAAAAATATTTGATCCGATCAAGAGTAAAAATGGATGTTGTAATTTAATGTATGTTAAACATTTTAGCTTGGTTAAAATAAAAAATAAAATAAAAATAAAATATTAATTTCATTAATTTTTATAAATTACTAATAGTAATTTTTAAGCTCTAGGTTTATGATAACCCATAGTAATACCATGGTACTCATGTGAGCATAGACTAATTAAAGGGGAAATTCTATCATCTTAGATCCATCTTAATTCTGGGTCTACCAAGTGCTCAGAGGGATAAATAGATTTCATCCCCCTAAGAGTGGTAGATGTGGAGTTAAGATGGATATAGGTTGGTTTTTATGATAATGAAGATATTAAATAGACTTAGGAAATTATATTGTAAAAACATCTTAAGGTGAATGGTTAAAGCATAGACATTGGACAAGTATATTTGTATACTTCTGTTTTAAACTGAAACAAATCCAGGGCTAAAACGAAAGGATTGATTGCACTAGTCATCCTTCTATAACTTTCCAACATATGTTGGAGTAAACAGATTGTAATTTGGGTAACTTTTCTAATTGCAAACAGGAACATACTTGTGTATTGGCAGGGTGGTTACAAGGTCCCTAGAAGTGATGAATTTGAATTTTTCTTGGTTTTATATATAGTATTAGGTTTTTTCTCATGCTTTCTGTGAATGGCACGGGTGAATTTTATCCTACACCCACTAGGTTATCGATATGTAATTTCGGTAATTTTGATTTCAAAAGATATTTTAAAGAAATGCAATGATTTCATTTGTGTATTCAATAAACACAAGATTCTGTAATTAAGTAAAATATTCGCCATGCCTGGTGAGAGATTCGCCAAAAAATTATATATACATATCATATTATTGATAAAATCGCCTTCCATTCTTCCTATATACCATGGAGATTCGCCCATTTATTATACATGTAAATTTAGGGGGGGTTCTTAAAATTTTCCCTGCCCTCCGTATCCCCTCAAACTTCCCATTTGCATACTGGTTCTCCAGTATCCAAACAAGAAGAAGAGGAATCAACTACCACTGCTCAAACCCATCATACTCCAGAACAATTAAGTCTTGAATCACCTGAAGTCCAGTCTCTTATCCACAAACTTCAGAGCTTCTTGATTTCACCACAGAAATCTGAGGTATCGCAAAGCAGTGCGACTTCGCAGTTCAATTTACCTCACCCTCTCACCAGACTTCAGAGCGAAAAACTCAGTATTGAACCCACTGAGTTCCCTTTACCCAAAAGGAAAAAGGTGAAGAAATATACTGAAGGATCTGACAGTGAAGAGCTTTCATCCACATCCTCCATTGCATCTTCCCCTCTGCAAAGTCAACCATCCACTCCCCCATTATATATTGTTGTTCATCAGGGATTAGGAGCTTCAACATCCCAACCTGCTCACTCCTCAACATTATTTCCTTCCCAGACATCTGGAATTCCAACAGTAGTATCAACCACTACTGCTATTATAATGGCAGATCCATGGACCAGACCTGGTGCAGTCAATATGCCTGCACCATTGCATCCATTACCAGATGCTCCTGAAAAATGGCTACCCAAGTTTAATCCAGATGATGGGACCCAAGCTGAGGAACACATTAATAATTTCATGTTGGCAGTCAACTTGAAAGGAGTAACAGAACAAGATGTTGTTGTTAGACTTTTCCCTTACACCTTGCAAGGATCAGCAGGATCCTGGTATTTTTCTTTACCCTCTGGTTCCATTACCAGTTGGAACACTTGCCAAGAGCAGTTTCTTACCAAATATGGAGATGATAGGTCTTTGGCTACCCTAATAAATGATCTCTCCAATCTTAGGATAGAGAATAGGGAATCAATTAAGGAATTTAATGCTCGATTCAATAAACTCCTGAACAAAATCCCGACGGCCTCCAAACCAAGTGAACAAATTCGAAGCGAATGGTATATAACCACCCTACCTGCCAATATAGCCATTTTTGTAGATAGGGCTGGGAAACCTACCTTAGCCGAAAACATGAAAGAAGCACTTGCTGTGGAGAAACGCATTAATGCTCTAGAAAAGAAAGCTGCTCTGGAAGATAGAAAAGCGAAAAAAGTCTCTTTTAAAGATGACTCAAGAAAGAAAACCCCAAAAGACCCATATGACATGGATGGTTTGCAAAAAGTCCTAAAAACTTTATCAAATGAAATGGTTGAAATAAAGAAACAAGTAGCCGAAACCTCAACCAAAAGACCCTTTAGGACTTATAAAAAAAATGAATCAAAGCCACTGAATGTCATATCTAATGCAGATTCAGAGCAAGATGAAGAGGAAGAGGAAACAATCTAACCAACTGATGATGAAGAAGAAGTAGTAGAATGTCATGGAATGTGGGATTTTATACTCCCCAACTCTGATACCGATAATGAAGAAGAAGCGTTCCCGGTCACTACTAGGAGTAAAAGTACTTCCGAACCTGTTCAGGTAACGTCAAAGAAAAGGAGTGCAGGTGCTGCTACAACCAAAGAAAAAATACCTGCAAAGAAATCACCTGCAGCAGTTCCCCAAAACCAGCCTTCAACTTCTAATACTCCTTCAACATCTAAAACATTAGTGGTATCCGATTCAATGGAGTACAATATTGTTGATGACATGAAGAAAACTAAAGCAAACATTACTATGTTTGAACTTAGTAAATTAAAACATCAGCAGAAATTGCTTCTCAAAGAATTGAATGTTGTTCCTTCTACACCTCTTCCCAGTGCTAAAGCTGCTAATGATTCAGGCCAACCTCCTCCCGGTATGGTTGAAGCTACCGATTCAGTTCTAATTGGAGATAGATCAAATTATCATACTCCACCTTTCCTTCTAACCTATGAGATCTATAACAGAAACTTGCACAACTGTTTGATTGACTCAGGGGCATCTTCTAACATAATGCCAGCTTCAGTTTGTTCCAAACTGAACATTGAACCCCAGAAGTCTGCTATTCATATTGTACAGTTGGACAGGACCAAAGTACAGGTTGTGGGAGAGATTAATTCTATAACTATCAGGTTATCTGCTGATCCCAGAGTAGTACAAAGGATCGATATCTTGATAGCCGATATACCTGAATTTTACGGTTTAATCTTGAGTAGGGATTGGTCTGAAAAACTACATGGGTATATTTCTACTGATTGGTCACATATGTGGCTTCCCTATAAGGGTAAGCCAAATCAAATAAGGATTGATCGAGAAAAACATATGACCCATACAGTTACTGAATTTGAGCAAGAAAACCAACCTGTAGCATTTAATAACAACATTTTGGGGAATTATTCATCTGAGACATTCTTTGGTAACTTTACTGCCCAGTCATCCCCTTTCTCAGTCAACCATTTTTCATCTCAGGTTGAGAATTTTTCACAAACAGATAGGTCTAGATGTTTCAATGATACTGAGAAAACTGTAAATACAATTGTTAATACTTCTTTATTTTGGTCATTATATTTCGATGGGTCCAAATCTAATGAGGGCTCAGGAGCAGGATGTATTTTGGTTAGCCCACTAGGAGAAAAAACAATGCTGTCTTGTAGGCTGGAATTTGAATGCACTAACAATACAACCGAATATGAAGCCTTAATCCAAGGACTGTATAAAGCAATCGACCTTAAAGTGCAATATTTAAAAGTATTCGGCGATTCTGAAATTATTATCAAACAGGTGAGAAATACAATTCATTGTCTTTCAAATCATCTTAAACATTATCAATCGCCAGTACAAGAACTCACCTCACACTTTTCGGCATTCAATATTTCCTCCATCCCTATGTCGCAAAACTCGGCAGCCGACCTGCTAGCCAATGTAGCTTCCAAACTCCTACCTTCTGAAGACTACAACCCAGATAGATTTTCAGTAGAATTGCTTTTTAGGCCTTCAATTCCTGACAATGTCACTAATTGGAGAGTATTCAACCATGACGAGGATATTTTACAATTCTTAACTTCTGAAAAGTCCTATGATAATCAAATTATTGAGGAAAATGAGCATGACTTTCAAATGAGAGAAACACCTCAGGAAAATTCAATTCCTAAGCCTGTGGTAAAGCTGGAAGACCTTTATGATATTAAAGATAGGTTTAAACCTGTGACTAATGAAAAGCTCCAAAGCTCTACCCTAAGGTTTGAGTTGATAAATCTTGGTACTGAGCAAGCTCCTCAAAATATTAATTTAGGATTAGGACTTTCCTTGGAAGAGAAAGAGGCATTCATTAAACTGTTAAGGAAAAGTAAACAGGTTTTTGCTTGGAAATATGATGATTTGAAGACATATGATACATCCATTATCCAGCATACCATTCCAGTGCTTCCCGATCAGAAACCAATTCAACAGAAGTTAAGAAAAATACATCCAAGTTTAGAGAGTCAAATAAAGACTGAACTTAACAAACTCTTGAAAGCCAAGATTATTTTTCCAGTCCGACACTCAAACTGGGTCTCCAATATGGTGCCAGTGAGAAAGAAAAATGGCGACATTCGGATTTGTATTGATTTCAGAAATTTGAACAAAGCAAGCTTAAAAGACAATTTCCCATTACCTACCATGGAGCAAATACTCCAATCAGTAGCAGGCTCTGAATTAATGTCTTTTCTAGACAGTTTCTCAGGATATAACCAAGTTTTGGTCCATCCTGATGACCAGCTTAAAACCACATTCAGAACCAAATGGGGAACATATGCATATCAAAAAATGCCCTTCGGACTTATTAATTCAAGAGCAACATTCCAAAGAGCGATGGATACAACTTTTAGAGGGATGATTAATAAAACAGTAGTCGTCTATCTAGACAATATTACTGTATTCTCTAAAGAGAAGTCCAATCATTTGCATGACCTAAATCAAATCTTTCAACGCTGCAAAAGATATGGTATTTCTCTTAACCCTAAAAAATCTTTCTTTGCTCTTGACCAAGGAAAGCTCTTAGGCTTTATTGTGTCTAAAGATGGCATTTATATTGATCCTGATCGGATCAAAGAAATCTCTGAAATCCCTTTCCCGCATAATAAGAAATCCATGCAGTCATTTTTAGGCCAAATCAATTTTGTTAAAAGATTTGTTCCAGATTTTTCTCAAATTATTTTGCCACTTCAAACTATGATCAAGAAAAATTCAGTCTTTAAGTGGGGATCAGCAGAAAAAGAAGCGTTTGATTTAATCAAACAATCAATAATCGATGCCCCAGCCTTAAATACTCCCAATTTTTTAATCATTTTACACTATACACTATCGCCTCCACCTCGTCTTATGCAGCAGTACTCACGCAGCTCAACGATCACAATTTGGAAGCACCCATTTCATTTTTTAGTTCAAATCTTCAGGGTGCTGAATTGAATTACTCCGAAGTAGAAAAACAAGCCTTTGCTGTATTTAAAGCGGTCAAACATTATAGACCCTTCCTTTTGAAAACCCACACAAAAGTTATAGTTCCCTTCCCTGCAGTTAGGAAACTATTAATCCAAAAAGAACTGGGTGAAAAAAGGGCAAACTGGGTCACAACGCTTCAAGAATATGACTTAGAAATTAGGCCAGCAAAGATTGTTAGAGGCCAAGGTTTTTGCAGGTTATTGGCAGGAGCATCCAACACTCCAGAATCAAGTGATACAGATCAAACTGAAGAAATCAACCAGATAAGTGTTACTGATTCTGAGTCTCAATATGCAGATTTAATCTTTTATTTAAAAAATGGTTATACACCTCCTAACCTGTCTCACAAAAACAAAAGGGCCATTAGGTTAAAAGCAAAGAATTTTACAATTATTGATGATGTGCTTTTTAAGCAGAATTATGATTCCATCTTATTAAGATGCCTTGAGAAACCTGAAGCACAAAAGGTTTTGCAGGAGTTGCATGATGGACCAGCAGGAGGACATTTTGGAGCTGACACAACAACTCACAAAATTATTCATGCTGGATACTATTGGCCCACTCTGTTTAGAGATGCCCACGAGTATGTAAGGAAATGCCTCAATTGTCAAACTTCTAGTGGAAGACAGCGTAAACTAGCTTTCCCTCTGCAACCAGTCAACATTGAACAACCATTTGAGCAATGGGGATTGGACATCATTGGGGAAATTACTCCACCGTCTTCCAAACAGCATAAGTATATCCTTACTGCTATTGATTATTTTACTAAGTGGGTTGAGGCAATTCCTTTGAAGACAACAAATTCTGAAGCAATCATTGAATTCATAGATCAATTCATCATTACCAGGTTTGGTGTCCCAAATGCTCTTGTTTTTGATAATGCATCTTATTTCTCAGGCAATGCTATGTTTGATTTCGCTATTAAAAGAGGATTTAAATTGAAATATTATGCTAATTACTATCCCCAGGGTAATGGTTTAGCAGAATCTACTAATAAAAATCTGATCAAAATCATTAAGCGAACTATCGAACATAATCATAAAAACTAGCACAAATCCTTAATGTTTGCATTATGGGCTGATAGGATAACACAAAAAGCTTCTATAGAATCCTCTCCGTTCAACCTTGTGTATGGAAAAGAAGTAGTACTGCCCACAAATCTTGTTCTTCCTTCTCTAGCCCTAGTTCAGTTCATTGAGGAAAGTCCTTCCTCTTCTATTCAGCTTAGACATGATCAAATTCTAAAATTAGAAGAGGAAAGAGAAAAAGCCAGGGTTATTCATGCCAAACATCAGCAAATCATCAAGGCAGCTTTTGATTCAGTCTCATCCGGTTCAAAACAATTTCAAGTCGGTGATTTAGTTCTGAAATGGGACAAAGCCCATGAGGACAAGGGAAAACACACCAAGTTCCAGAAGATGTGGCTTGGACCATTTCAGATCTGCGAGAAGATAGGCCATTCGACCTTTATATTGCAAGATTTATCAGGGTTGAGAGATTCTCTCCCTGTTAATGGCCTTATCTTGAAGAAATTCTTTAACTGAGGAGGTAACCCCTTCTCCTTTTAGTTTGATAGAGTTTTGTAGTTTGTAGGATTTTTAGTAAATAATGTTGTAAGGTATCTTCCATTGACCTTTGATGTGTTTGAAAACTTGATCCACAGAAGTAGTATGATTTTTGATTTTAAAATAATAGAAGTCTTAACCAAAAGGGATAATTTCTAGGAAACTAGGTATCATTGTATTCTGAAACCACACTTCAAGTTTTGTGAACCCCTCTCAAAGTTTAAAAGAATTATAAATCATTTTCTGTTTTCAAATTGGTCACAAAAGGTTATCAATATCAAGATAGAAGCTAATCCAACTTCAGCATCTTCAACTCTTACCCTGTCATCCATCTACTCTTAAAAAGAAAATTGTCCATCCCATTCACCAAAGTTTATGATTACTCAGAGTGTAATTCTAAAATTTTGATATAAAAGATAAGAGGTCTTATTACAAGCCTGCTTACCATGATCATAGGGAAATAGTTTAACCGACATTACCAATACTGCATACCATAACAGGGTAATGGCTTAAGAATTATAAGACAAGGGGTCCCATCACGAGCCAGCTTGTTCGGTTAGATTATTACCAGTGAATGGCATTGTCAATAACTGGCTACCAAACCAGGACAATGGCTTTTTATCTTATCAAAAACATGAAAAGAAAGAAATACAGAATATGAAAACATATTTTGAATTTATATTGTTAATCACACTCTTAAATTGGATGGGACAATGGACAATAACATGGTTAAAAGGTATCCCTGTCAAAACTATGAACATTTGCTGGCAGCAGAGGCTCTACCTATGACAGACGAGTTCACTATAAAAGCTGATCTGGAAAGGTTTTCTATTTTATCATTATAAACCAATAAAGGCCTATTTAAAACTTAGAATGTATCTATTGTCTTTGAAAAGAGAGGAAATTGACAAAATAGTTTCATTTTACTCGGAATGCATTTATACCTAGTTATATTAGAATTTTCCCCTTTGATTAGAACTCTATTTTGAAAAAGTTTAAGTATTTCTATACTTTTCAGAGATAAATGTTTCTTCCAGCGAATCGCCAATTGTTGTGCTCTACAACAACCCCCCATTTCATATCTTTCTATTCACAAAATTATCATATGAAATGGGTCCCTTTAGAGTTTGATTGGTATCAATATTGTATTATTTAAAAAGGTCCGAAAACCAAATGAAAACATTATAAAACCCTTTTTGAAAAATCCCATTTTCATCAAATAAATCAATCTTTATCATTGCGATAAAGCGATCGCAAGATCGCATATCGCAATGACATAAGGTACATAAGTAAGTGGCACATTGGTTTCCGCCGATGCGATATCGCTATCGGCTATCGGCAATACTCCATGCACATTTTTAAAGCGCCCCATGCCATTCGCCCCGATGCGATGCGATATCGGCGATCGACGATCGACGATACACTATACAGGTCTCATATGATGCCCATACTCCCGATACGATGCGATATCGCTATCGGCGATCGGGGTTTTCAAAAGGTGTCAATATAAAAGGTTTAAGCTTTCCCCGATAGCCGATTGCGATAAAGCGCAAATTTCAAAAAGCCGTTAAAATAAAGGGATATCACGATTAATTCATATTAAAAGCTTGATCCGTCCAACAATGATTCACCTGCGCTCAACCGCCAAAACATCTACAGCACGCTTAAATGAATCATTCGACCGATTAATGATATAATAGGCATTTAAGGATTGGCAGGTTTTAAACGGCCATTTAATGTAATTGTAAGTCCTAAAATCTTCCCATGGATTGTATCTGTGCCCATTTTAAAAGCTAATCCCTTATCACGCATCGGTCAATATATCTCATCACATTGAAGTTTTCATTGCCAATTCTCTGTGTTACGTTTATTTTCGCCTCTGTGCAGAATTCATCCAAAGGAGAAAGCTCAAGCAAAATGGGGAAGAAATCCAAGAAGACCACAGGCGCTTCCACTGCGCCAGCCGCAGGACAAACTGTCGCTGATCCCGCAAACAAAAAGAAAGGATTGATTTCGGATACCACATGTTCTGGTCTCGACAGAACTACTTGGCAAAGCACCTACAACTTGATTGAGGTTGAAGAACCCAAAGTGACAACAGTAGAAGCTACTGCAGATTCTACTCGGAAATCTGATGCCACTCTAAAGGACTTAGCTGACTCCTTCCTTCATCGGATAGCAGCTAGGGAACAAATTCTCCCATACACAGATGTAGTGCGGTGGGCAATTGAGGAAATCCCAATCCTGGATAGAACCTTCAGCACCAGAGACGGGAGAATTTTCGGGTCGTTCAAAGCTGACGATCTAAGGCAAATGTATCATTTGCCTGAGCCAGAGAAGACATACAATAAGGCGTTCCTGGAAAAATTCCGAAACGAGAACGAAGTCGAATCTGAACCCATCCGGGATTGGAGACAAAATCCAGCTAAGCACAAACATGAATCTTCCGGTAAGTACTCGGTTGATTCCTTGGTTTCTCCTTATTGCTACGCTGGAATAATGATGTGTAGATTGTGGGGATTGCATGACTCTTCTAATTTCACTATAGAAATGGTCCCTTTAATGGAAGCTGCATGCAACAGTATAATAATGGATTGGGCCACTATTCTCTCAGATAAACTAGCCAAAGTTGTTCTTGAGTTTAGGAATAAGACTCGCATCTCTGAAAGGATAATCCCCCCATTTTATTACAGTGCCTATATCCTAGATACCTTGTGTTTTAATTCTGAATTTCCTGTGCTCGGCTGGAGGTGGACGCCACAAGAATCCATGCCTATTCACATTTACCACCAGAAATTATGGAAATCCTCCTACAAGCACCATATGTACCAAGTCTACAATGGCTTTATGTTGCCTATTTATTATTCTATTTTTGAGAAACCCATTCCCAAGATTTCCTACCAAGCTGGGATTGATTTAACAGCAGTAGGGAGATGGTTTGGAGAGGAGAAGTTCACTTATATAAGAGTTTTCGGTAGCCAAGCCGAACCTCATGTTCTCTCTTTATACATACCGGATAAACTGTTGGCAAGGGAAATCTCTTACCAGATTATTGCTGAGAGTGTTACACAGACTCTCAAGAAAAATAAGAAGCAGGGCTGGCCCTCTTTTCCTTTAAGATGCGGTGTCTATACTCTGCATGATCTCAAACATGCAGAAAAGGAAGCTACGAAGATTAAATCATTAACCATGGCGACTCTCCCAAATAGGCAGTTTGATCCAAACAAAGTTGCCTATAATGCACTAGAACAGGCCAAATTGTCAAAATTTGATCATAAAGAAGATATGTTTGACGACCTGTTCTCTTCAACTGAGTCAATAATGCAGGTTAAATCACTGGCCAAAATGAAATATCATGATGAAGGGTTGACTGAATTTAACACACTTAGAGAACAGAGGTTGCAAACTCTGCCTCTAGATCTACTAGCGACAACCCCAGCGACATCGTCAAGCGAGCCTGATCGGCAAAAGTCAAAGGAACCTCCAGTTACAACAAAAGAACAAGAGAAGCCACAGGAGGAAAGTCAAAAGAAAGAACAGGAGGAAAAGCAGAAGAGAGAGCAGGAAAAAGTGCGGGAGGAGACCCAAACTGAAAAGGAAAAACAGACCACCATTGATGTCAATGTGGATACTCATATCGACCCTAAATTGCTCTAGGAATGGAAGCAATTTGATTCCATTATCAGTGGTTTGGAATGTTCAAAGGACACAGACACTTCAAAGGCAACAGACACACAGGAAATCACTTCACCACAGGTTCTAAGTGGAACCAACGGCCCACCCATTTCTAAAGAGGTAGAGATATTACCAAAGGACCCCTACAACCAAATCATTTTGCAGGTAGAAGATATTCCTCCCCTGGATGTCTTCTACAGCCCAAGGCATAAAGCTGTAGTTAAACGACAAAGGAAAAGAAGAAGGACTGATCAACCTTCCCTTTTCCCAGAACAGACTGTCACGGGCAATGTGGTTTGGAAGGAGGAATTTGACCCCTCCGATGACCTAACAAAATTGTCACAATATGCTGGAGCTTATTCGGCAGCGACAATAGATAAGGCATCGGAGGTAAGCCTTTTACTGAAAACAAAGGATCAGGAGATTTTCTCGTTACAGGCACAGTTAAATGAAGCAAAGCAGAAAGCGGAGCAGGCAGAGCAGCAATTGTTGACGCAACAACAAGTAAACAATCAGCTAACTCAACAATTGCAGGCAGAAAAACAAAGGATTGACCAAAGCGCAATCCAGAAGCAGAAAGAATTATCAGAGGCATTGGCACAATTGAAGGCAGCAAATGAGCAAATGGTGAAAACAAAAGATGAGCAAATTGCTCAATTATCATCACAGCTCGAGAAAACAAAGGGCATTCCACAAGTGGCTGAATTTAGAGCAGAAGCATTACAAATAAATACTGCATTAATATCCCAAATTAAGCTTCTGTGTCAACAAATCGCCCAGGCAGAGCCACTATGTGAATTAACGGCATCCATAAGTAAGCAAGTAGACAAGGCCAGGACTGAATTGGATCAAGCTGAAGAAACGATAGCTGCATTTCTCGACTGGCAAGATTCTGACCAAGGACAAGCGGCGAATTTACCCAGGATCTTAGAATCACACAAAGATATACTCTTCACAGAATGGCAGTCCCAGTTAATGAAAGCAGAGAGGGCGGTTTCAAGATGTAAATCAACTTCTAGCAATTTAGTTGAATTAGTCAATAACACTCTCTACTTATCAAACATGATTTCCCAATCCACACCAGGAAAGTTGACAACGATGAAAACATTGGAGCAATCATGTTATCCAGATCTAGAAGAAAAGGGGAGATTAATCGCTGGGATTAACAGTTTAACCTGGGACACCTATTGGTTCTTCTTGGTAAAGCCGCACACACAGAGAGCCGCCCTCAAGTGCCTTACGGATGCAATCAGGTATATTATCCCCGATATTCAGGATGCCACCTATGCCGCCCAGCTCAGCTCGCGCCTCAACAGACCACCTGAAGTGGAGCCAATGCTTGTGATAAGTCAGCTCAGATTTAAAGGCAAGCAGCCTACATGATGATTCATGTCGCCGACTGCCAGATTGTTGAAGAAAATAGGATCAAAATTTATTGATACCAATTAAGTAGGATTTCTGTTTTATAGATAGGTAGATTAATTAAGTATTTATAGACCCTTTCATTGTTTTGGAAAGGGTCGTAAAGTTTTGTACCTGACTTAAAGACTGAAGTTGCACTATTGTGCTTCAGTCATATTCTTTTATGAAACTGGACCAGTTGTTCTAAATTTGACAAGGAAGCTTTTTATGCAATTGTGCACTATTGTCTTTGTTTGAAAGTCTTTCTGCGTTGAAGGAAGAATCACAAGTAGCGATTGATATTGGGAGTGTCAAGCAGCTCATATGGTATTTCTATCTATGTCTGAATTCATTCCTTTCATATGAATTGTTATTTGATTATCTTTGCTATTATCGATTATATGTATGTGTTTTAACAACAGTTCTGTATTCCTTCCACTATTGGATGTTTATGGTGTGCTTTCCTTTTAATCATATATGTGTCGATGATATAAATGACAAGTGTAGTAATATTGCTTTAATCTCTTTGCTTAACTATTTAAGTAAAGTAATCCTTGAATGCATTAATATCTATGTCTGTTAGATGGAGTCATCTATATGCCTGTCCATAGACACAGATCATCAAGCGCTACACTTCAAAGCTCAATAGTTCCCGGGATAAGTAATAGTTCTTGTATTTTGTTGATAGATTTAGTTATTCACCTATCATTAGATTAGTTAATCAATTATCCATTCATCCCGTTTATCCATTTATGGGAAACTGGTCCCATTATCCCCAGTCGGAGCCACCATTCCAAACGGAAAAGGAGCTGTACTAAGGTCCGGACCGGGTGGTTATCCCCCAATGTTGTTGCAGCGATTTTCAAGGCTTCAACACAACCTAGCCAACGTCAAATTTGTAGCTCCCTTCTCCCTAGTTTGGGTTTGGGTTTTCCTACCTCAAGTTAGAAATCAAACTTAGGATTTAACATGCCCAAACAGTTAAGAGTGCTCCCCATCTGGATTCAACACCATTTAGGCATGAATTTTGACTACCCTAGGATATTCTATCTTTTAGAAATTACAAGCAGAGAACCTGCTGACAAATCAACTCATTTTTCACTTGTGGGTATTCTCTCCTCTTTTCCAACTCTTCTTTTTCACTTTCTATGCATTCAACACACTCTCCACACTCAACCAATTCACCATTTACACCCCCATGTGCATTCCCCTACTCCAACTAAGGAATACCTTTGATTTTCTAATCTTTGCCATGGGATTTCGTGGGTCAGAGCATAGAACTCAAGATGGGTACTTACTCTACCCATCTTTGACCAGTTATAACTACCCACTCAATCTCCATACTTACATCACTATGGGTAGTTGACTTCCCAACTACCTATCTCCCTTCAATAACTATTTTTGGGGAAGTGGGAAAGAAAGAAATATTTTCAAATTCAAACTTCAACATTTTGGCAATATGGGTTTTTGGCTATAGCTAATTTCTTAATAGACGAGGTGATCTCCCAATCCCCTCACTGATTCTTGTTCATGGTATCATGGAAAGTATATTTGTTCCACCATTTAGTTAATTGATTGGTGACCTTTTTCATTAATTAAGCTAGTACATTTACATAATTTAAAATTGATTCATCATAATTCAAAAATAACCAAAATGTCTATGTTGTGATTTAAAACAACTCTAAGTCATAATTACGATTACATAATAGGATAAAATTGGGTGTTACATTCCCCTCCCCCTTAAAGGAAAACCTTCCTCGGTGTTATACCATTTGCGAAATTGATTTTATATGGTAAACAAAATTGGGTATACCATTTTCATGGCATCCTCTAGTTCCCATATAGCTTCAACTACTCCAAAGTGCTTCCACTACACCTTGACTTATGTGATGGATTGGTTCTAGAGTAATGTCTCTTTCCTATCTAGTATGTATGCATTGAGGTTTATGCTAGAATTCTCCTTCGGGTTCCACTTGGATCAAACCCAATTAATGATGTGATTAAAATCACACATATTTCTTAAGCAAAGAAACATGAAATTCATAATGGGATTTACTATTAGGAGGTAAGGCAAGCCTATACACCACAGGTCCAACTATTTCCAAAATATTGAATTGTCCATACAGTGGGATGCTAATTTGGAATAGGTCCCCATTCTCAACGAATTTCTCTTGGAATTAACCTAGAGGTACTCATAGTCCCCCTCTTTAAATTCCTGGTGAAATTTGTTTTTATTTGCATATCTCTTTTGGCGATCTTGTCTTTCCTTCAACTCTTGATTGATCTGAAAGATTTCCTATTCTATTTGCTTTAGCATGTTAGGTCCAATTTTAATCAAATCCATTAGATGGTCCAAACTAATTGTAGTATTACACTTCTAAACATATAGTGCCTCAAACAGACTCATTTTCAAATTGGTTCCTGATAGCCATTGTGGTATGCAAACTCTACTAATGGCAGATAATCCTCCCACTTAGCATGTATATTCATTATGTACATGTGAAGCATATCTTCTAAGATTTTATTTGTCCTTTCTTTTTTCCCATCCATTTGAGGATGGTAGGACATATTGAATGCTAACTATGTTCCAATTCCTTCAAACAATGCCTTCCAAAATATTGACGTTAACTTAGCATCTTGATTAGATACAATTACCTTTAGCATACCATGTAGTCTAAAATTTTCTTTCATGAATATTTCAACAATATCAACTACCTTGTGAGTGGATTCCATTAGGATGAAATGTGTTGCTTTTCTTAGCTTTTCCACTACTATCATTATCGCATCATGTTGCGTGACGGTCTTCAACAATCTTGTGATATAGTCCATCATTATGGTTTCCTGTTTCCATTCTGGCATTAGGAGAGGTTGCAACAAACCTGCTGAATGTCTACGCTCAACTTTAACTTATCCAAACATTTAACCATGTATTATGTGACTTCCTTCTTCATCCTAGACTGGTAGTATATCTTCCATGTGGCTGTAATCATCTTCTAATAACGAGGACACCCAAAGTAAGGATTTTTATGTTGTTCATTGATTGTGAGATTTTTCAATTCAACATGATATATTATGTACAACCTATTGTGGTACATCAATAATCCGTCCTCATTTAGTTGATATCCTACACACCTTGGTCCTTCAACACTTTGTTGTAGGCATTCCTCAACATGCTTAAAATGTGCATCATTCTACTAGGTATCTTTTAATTTAATTCTCAGTTTATTCTCATAGGTGTTGATCATTTCCTTTTGCATTACTTGCATGATGTGACTTAATTCATTGTCGACATGATTTTCTTTGGCTTTGACGTGTCTTATCTAAAAGTTGTATTTTCTAATGAGTGTTAACCACTGGATTGTTAAGCATTTAGATGGGGTTGATCAAATAAATACTTCAATATTGTGGTTAGATTGCCTAACATTCAGATGGGACTGATCAAGTAAATACTTCATTATTGTGGTTGGATTTCCTAGAATTTAGATGGGGCTGATCAAGTAAATACTTCATTATTGTGGTTGATCATTGATACAAACTTGTGGTTAAGCAAGTAATGCTACCAAATATTAAGCGCATGAAAAATAGTTGCGTGTTCCAAGTCATGTGTGACATAATGCTTCACATGCTAATTTGGCTTCTAAGACTTGTAGTTGATTATATATCCATCTTGAATGAGGACTCCTAACCCTTCTCTGCACTGCTAAATGCACATCAAGAAATATTTTTCAAGATCTTCAATCTTCAATATCAGTGCATTAGTAATTTGATTCTTTAGCTACTAAAAAATTTCTTCGCATTCCTTTGGCTAGAAAAACTTCACTCCTTTATTCTACAATGAAGTGATCAAGTGGCCAATTTCGGATAACGTTTGGATGAATCTCTAATAATAACTTGCCAATCATGGATCATTATCGGTGCATTAGCAATTTGATTCTTTAGCTACTAAAAACTTTCTTCGCATTCCTTTGACTAGACAAACTTCACTCCTTTATTCTACAATGAAGCGATCATGTGGCCAATCTTGGAGAATCCTTGGTTGAATCTCCGATAATAACTTGTCAATCCCATGAATGATCTCACTTTAGTAACGTTCCTCAAGATAAGCCAATCCACGATGACATTTATCTTTCTAGGATCTACTGCAGTTCCTTATTCAAAGATCACATGACCCAAATAGTGATATCTTTTTTTGGTAGAAGTCACAGTTTTCGAACTTAGCATATACTAATGATCCCTCAATACTTGCAACATGATCGTGATGTTGAGGAATGTAACTAGTATCGGTCTTCATAATAATACTTGAGCCATAATATAATGTATTTGTCAAAGGAAATAAAATATAATTTATTATAAAAGAAAATTTATTTATAAGCATGGGTTTAATGCTTCATTTAATTTATTTCTAGGTCAAAATCACCCATTGAGTTCCCTAGGGTTTATGTCATGAGTCCTAGTCTTTCTTGCAACAAACCTATTGAATGTCTACGCTCAACGTTAACTTGTTGGCATTCCAAACATCTAACAATGTATTTTGTGACTTCCTTCTTCATCCTAAACCTGTAGTATATCTTCCACATGGCTATAATCATCTTCTAATAACGAGGACACCCAAAGTAAGGTTTTTTATGTTGTTCATCGATTGTGATATTTTTCAATTCAACAGGATCTGGTATCTACAACCTATTGTGGTACATCAATAATCCGTCCTGATTTCGTTGATATCCTACACACCTTGGTCCTTCAATCCTTTGTTGTATGCATTCCTCAACATGATTAAAATGTGCATCATTCAACAAGGTATCTTTTATCTTAATTCTCAGTTTATTCTAGTAGGTGTTGCTTGTTTCCTTTTGCATTACTTGCATGATGTGACTTAATTCATTTTCCACATGATTTTGTTTGGCTTTGATGTGTCTTATCTCAAAGTTGTATTTGCTAATGAGTGCCAACCACTTGGATTGCTAAGCATTCAGATGGGGATGATCAAATAAATACTTCAATATTATGGTCAGATTGCCTAGCATTCAGATGGGGCTGATCAAGTAAATACTTCAATATTGTGGTTGATCATTGATACAAACTTGTGGGTAAGAAAGTAATGCCACCACATATTAAGGGCATGAAAGATAGCCGCGTGTTCCAAGTCATGTGTGAAATAATGTTTCACATGCTCATTTGGATTCTGAGACTTGTAGTTGATTATATATCCATCTTGCATGAGGACTCCTCCTAGCCCTTCTCTGCATTCATTAATGCACATCAAGAAATATTTTTCGAGATATTTTTTGTTTTTTGTTTTTTGTAAGATTGGTAAATCCTCCTTTTTTCATTAATTATAAAGCAAATTTACACCACATAGATTCACTAGGTGACCTCAACTTTCTTGGTGGGAAATCAAGTCTGTTGACCACCTATCCACATTGTATGCCATCCAGAAACAAAAAAATTTCAGTCTTTCTACCCAAGCTATATAAGTCTCATATTCTTGTCCATTCTCTAAAGATCTACATACATATATATTTGCATAAGGAAATGTAAAATCTATTCACATATATAAAAAAAACCGTAAAAGTAGACTATCTATTCATGTTTCTCAGTAGAAGCAGATTCCACAGGCGCTGCTGGATCTTTGGCATTCATCCCCGGAATCTCAGTCTGGACTAGGATACAAGGCAGGTGCCTCTCAATTTGGCCATGTCTAACATCCCGTTTATGCAGTTGGAATTGCAGCTTCTAGAATTCCTATTTGTAATTCAGCATGTCCTGGACAATGAAAACCATGCCCACCGAAATCTGTTCCATAGCTTTATCCAACATACTTTTCATCAACCAATACTGGTAGAGAGTTTGCTTGAATTGAGTGATTCTACCCCTCGTGTTTTCAAGGTCTAGGACAAGGGTTCTCCAATCCTCCATTTCTGTGTCTGTCTCACTCTCCTGTTTTACTTCTTCTTCCCAATCCTCTAATAGTTTATGAATTTCCTCATTGGTGCCTTCACGGTAGGCAACTTCCGCTTCACTTATAAGCCTTTCAATAGATTTTCTGCCTCTACGTCCCTCAGACATGCCTGGTTCCATGTTCTTCCTAGTCACTTGGGATCTCCTTCCACAACCACGGGTTTTTGCAGGACGAGCCATGGTTTCTGACGCCACCCTATTCATTGCAACAAACCATAAGCCAATTACAATTCAAAAAAATTATGACAGTGAGCTTTCACATAAGTGGTAGTATTACCACGCACTAACCCGCCTTTCTTAGACCCACCCGTACCAGTTTTAATTACTGGCCTTTCGGGTTCGCAGGTCAGTTCCCTAGAGGGGGTCAACCCACAACCAAGACCAGTGGATACACTTCGCCTAAGACAACTTTTCTTAGCCTCAATTTGATGTTTTTCTTCCCCTCAGTTCTAGGTTGCTAAACACCGCCACTTACCAGCTCTCCTCCAACCTTGGCTAGCATATCCTTTACCCTCTACCCAAGACGCGAGAGGAGGACCTGACCCAATATTCTATCCATCCCTGAGTGCCATGACACCGCTATCGCCAATCTGCCTGCCATATCCAATGCCATTCCCTTGCCAGACTTCCCGCTCGTAATTCTCAACCTTCTCCGTCATGCTGGGGTTGAAACCTACCTCTGCATGAACCTAAAGTAGAGGCTACCACCTAGCATGCAGATGGAATGGCTAGCTCTACCCCCAAGGCTCATCTCCCTCGCTTTACTAGAAGGACTCTTATGAACTGAAAAAATTGGCCCTCTGTCCAGTGCGACCAGAATTACCATATGGGAAAGGAAAACTTCAAATCAAAGAGAAATAGATAGCATGCCAATTGAGTGTGAGAGACAGACACATAACCAAACATATGCCACCAGCCTACGCCCCCAACGCTTCTCAATTTTACAATTCTCCCCCATACTTCCTCCCCTCTCCGCCATACTAAAACCAGAGAAGGTCAACATTACGAGAGTGGAAGTATGTCTGAGTACATACCTGTTACCCTTTGTGCACAATCAATAGGATTATTTCAGTTGGTGATGCCACAAACCACGCCCATTGCACCAGTCTCCATGCTTGCATATGTTCCGATCAACACCAACCTTCGCTCCTTCCTTGTTACTAAAACCAACATTGTCTTTACTCCCTCTACCACCTTTCCCTTGTACACTGCATGCCATCATGAAAAGGGACACCGCAACCATCGCCTCGAGTGTGTGGGGGGTGTTGGTACTGTACGCTACTGTACAAACCATTACTCCCTTAGCTGATTGCTTAACTACTAACTCGCACCCCAATCGGGGTTGAGATCTTCAATATTCAATATCAATGCATTAGTAATTTAATTCTTTAGCTACTAAAAACTTTATTCACATTTCTTTAACCAAAAAAAATTCACTCCTTTATTCTACAATGAAGCAATCAAGTGGCCAATCTCGGATAATATTTGGAAGAATCTATGATAATAACTTGCCAATCATGGATCAATATCAGTGCATTAGTAAATTTATTATTTAGCTACTAAAAAATTTCTTCACATTCCTTTTACTAGACAAAATTCACTCCTTTATTCTTCAATGAAGCGATCAAGTGGCCAATCTTGGAGAATCCTTGGATGAATCTCCGATAATAAATTTCCATTCCCATGAATGATCTCACTTTAGTAATGTTCCTCAGGGTAGGCCAATCCATGATGACATTTATCTTGTTAGGATCTACTGTAATTCCTTATTCAAAGATCACATGACCCAAATAGTGAATCTTTTTTTGGCAGAAGTGACACTTGCCGAAATTAGAATATAACTAATGATCACTCAATACTTGCAATATAATATTGATGTTGAGGAATGTAGATAGTATCGGTCTTCATAATTGTACTTGAGTCATCATATAATGTATTTGTCAAAAGAAAGAAAATAAAATTCATTATAAAAGAAAATTTATTTATAAGCATGGGTTTAATGCTTCATTTAATTTATTTCTAGGTCAAAAGCACCCATTGAGTTCTCTAGGGTTTATGTAATGAGTCCTAGTCTTTGTTGCAACAAACCTGTCGAATGTCTACACTCAACGATAACTTGTTGGCATTCAAAACATCTAAAAGTGTATTTTGTGACTTCCTTCTTCATCCTAGACCAGTAGTATATCTTTTGCATGGTTTTAATCATCTTCTTATAACGAGGATGCCCAAAGTAAGGATTTTGATGTCGTTCATCGATTGTGAGATTTTTCAATTCAATAGGATCTAGTATGTACAAACTATTGTGGTACATCAATAATACGTCCTCATTTAGTTGATATCCTACACACCTGCTCCTTCATTCCTTTGTTGTAGGAATTTCTTGACATGCTTAAAATGTGCATCATTCTACAAGCTATATTTGATCTTACTTCTCAGTTTATTCTTGTAGGTGTTGATCATTTCCTTTTTCATTACTTGCATGATGTGACTTAATTCATTTTATACATGATTTTCTTTGGATTTGATGTGTCTTATCTCAAAGTTGTATTTTCTAATGAGTGCCAAACACCTGGCTTGTTAAGCATTCAGATGGGGCTGATCAAATAAATACTTCAATATTATCGTTGGAATGCCTAACATTCAGATGGGGCTGATCAAGTAAATACTTCAATATTGTGGTTGATCACCGATACAAGCTTGTGGCTAAACAAGTAATGCCACCACATCTTAAGGGCATGAAAAATAGCTACGTATTCCAAGTCATGTGTGACATAATACTTCACATGCTTATTTGGCTTCTAAGACTTGTGGTTGATTATTTATCCATCTTGCATCAGGACTCCTCCTAGCCCTTCTTTTCACTCATCAATGCACATCAAGAAATATTTTTTGACATCTTCAATCTTCAATATTTGTGCATTAGTAGTTTGATTCTTTAGCTACTAAAAAAATTCTTCACATTCCTTTGGCTAGACAAACTTCACTCCTTAATTCTACAATGAAGTGATCGAGTGGCCAATCTCGGATAATATTTGGATGAATCTTTGATAATAACTTACCAATCATGGATCAATATCGATGCATTATTAATTTGATTCTTTAGCTACTAAAAAATTTCTTCACATTCCTTTGACTTGTTGTGAAGATAAATCCCTTCTACAGATATAAGCGATTTGTCTAGCCCAATGAGTGGGTCTAGCAACAAACTGAACAAACTAATGCAGACTTTCCTAGATTATGTTGAAAAATACATAGAGAGAGAAACCTACCTTGCTTTGATGCTAAGTGCTCAATCCTTTGATGATGATCTCGATCCCTTAGATTTGAGGCTCTCTCCTCGCTATTCCTTGCGTTCGAATACCTATAAGAAAGATCAAAAAACAACAAGAGATACAAGAGCATACATAATATATATCAAACATAAACTACTTGATAGATCAAGGAGTATAAAGATAAATGCATACATATTTAGACATTTATGGAAAGCGAACATCAGATGTATATATTAATGAATCAAAAAGGGAAGCATACAACCATTGTCTTGATGTTGGAGACCTCCTTTTGGGTGGAATTCCAAGTCCAAGTCAAGACTCTTCAAGCACTCCTTCTCTAAATTAGATGGGCAACATTTAGGCATAATCTCAGCATAGGAATGTAGGCAATCAATGACCAACCATTTGGGGATGGAGGGGATTTGATTTATAGGAAGGGAGAGGGAGTTAGGGATCCAAAAAATAGGGATGAAGGTCCACATCTCAAGGGGAAGGCCCTTAAAGGTAGGATCAAGAGATCCAAATGGGAGAGCTCAACCATATCTTTACCCAAGAACATGCAACTCACAGTTCTCGAAGTTTCTAGCATGCGAAGCTTCTCCTCCATTTTGGGAAAACTTGTTAGAAGAGGTTCAGCGTGGGATTTCATATCAAAACCTATGCTGATAGTGCTAGGTCAAATAATTGCAACCTGCCATCAACATGAGAAAGCAGTGGAGCAAAGAGCGTTGGTCCTGAAATTTAGGGTTTCAGTCAACCTTCTCCAGAATTGACTCAGGGCAGTTTTTCTTCCATTCTTCGGGGATGTTTTAGTATGTGTTTCATGATGAGTACACTTCACAGTTGTCAACATTTTGGCACTTCAGGATGTGGAACAAGAAGTGAACAGGAAGTGTGACAAAATACTGTGTAACAGATGCCCCCTAAATCATGAAGGCAGAATAAGGAGTGATGGGTGAAATACTTTATAAGTAAAGGCAAGGATTGGAAAAACACCTTCAGGAGACTTGCAAACCAAGCATATACATATACATATATGATATCTATGATATAAACATGCTTAGTGATACATCTATGGATAGGCATCTAATAATACATGAATCCACAACATGGATGCAACCATCTGAATAGAAGTGATCATGTGCATGGATCCACGACATGGACGTAGCCTTCGAATAAAAAGGATCATATATATGGACCGACGTTATGGTCGCAACCATCCGCATAGAGGGAAACATGTGTACAATCATGAATAACTCATAACTCCATGCAACCTGGATTTTATCAGATGGAATATAGGGTCTTGAGCTCCATCCGATCCAATTAATGTATGAATTCTAGCATGTGAATAGATGTGTCAAAGTCGAACATGATAGAAAACCACCCGATTACCAGTCAATGATGTAAACCGTCAACGGGCACGAGAGAAACCACCAATAATGCCAATGGTTCTCAAGGTACAACAACACAATCCATGAGTGTGAATAATGAAGCTAAAGTTGAACACCTGCAGAATCTTTCGATCGAAGGCCAATGATGTGAACTTGTCGTCAAACACGAAGAAATTGCCATTGAGGCATGCACGATCCAAGGTATTGGAAGGGATTTTCTAGATTATCTTCCTGGATAATGAGATGAAGTCGACAAGAAATGATCCATCGAAGGAGGGCCATAATTTATTCCCAATCATCAACATGAAACAAAATATGTAGTAGAGTAGATAAGTTTGATTCGGGACTGTGGCAAAAAGGTCAGACACTATATAAGCGGTAAAAGACTGCAGATGGGACTTCTCTTGAATATATCAGCGACATGACTCTGGTGTTTGGCAACATTTGACTCAACATAGGATCAGAGGTCATAATGAAAATGTAGTATAATCAAATGAGAGGCAAAATGGATTTCCCAAACCCAGGAAGGCAAGTGATGAAGTGAGGATAACCCAAACCCAACACGAGAAACAAATAAGTGTCATGTTCAAGAGCGACATGCTGCCTTTACACAAAATACAAGAGATGTTCGCTTTTGTTTTCCCCCCACCATTTCTAGTGAGTACCCCATTATTTTTTATCACAAGATTGAAGGGGATGACATATGCTTATTGTATAAGTTCATCCCTCAGATGAATCCATCCTAGTAAGTTTAACGAGCCCTAGGAAGGAGAAACTCGGTCTTGTCACGGTGAATAATCCAGTGTCATCTAAGTTTTATGAGTCCGACAGAGGGGTAACTCGATATCCTTTTCATGTTTAAAGAGTTTGAAAAAGAGGCAAAAAAGAAAACTCCAAAGGTCCCTTTTTATAAATAGTCTCCTGAATCTGAAAATGTAGAAACGGTATCCTAGAGAACCGCTTAGCCATGTTCGACTAAGGTATTCCTTTTTGTACAATCATCTATCTAAGTCCGGAAAATGGTTAAAATTATATTGATTAGACGTCATTTCATTTACTTTAACGAGTTCGAAACGACAAATACTCGACAATATTTTCATATTTCGAGAGTCTGAAAAGAGCTTAAAGATGACTCCAAGGGGTTATTTTTTCGTTTATTTTTTACGAGTCCAAAAAAGTGATAAAATAAAACTCATTGAATCAATCAAAACTAATCAGCATCACCACTTATCCATGACCTATAGCTGCACAAGTGAATGCACATTACCGATTTCCAAGAAAAAATATTAAAATATAAGTAAAATATGCCCTAATTTGGTAAAAATGTCTTTTAAAAACTTATAAAAACAAAAAAATAAAATATTTTTACCATTTTGTAAATCACAGAGCACTTTTACCCTATTTTACTTTGATCTTTAGGTGAGGAGTGTGACCAAACTAGGACACCATTCGTTGAGCCATTTGTTGAAGGTAAGAGGTCTGCCCCTTCACTCTAATTTGGTTGTAATTTCATGTGTTTTCATCCATAAATTAGGTAGTAAGGAAGGTTTGAAATTTTTTTATGTTAAGGGTGATCAATGTGGGTTTTACCTATCGGACCCACGATACTCACCTTGTGGCCAACTGTTTCAGCTCGAAAAAATAGAGGAACAATCGCGCTGGTGCAGAGTTAATTTTTTTTCTTCAGAAAATCCTCCACGTTTAATGATGTTTTTCTAGATTTGTTTCCATGTATGCTCATGAAAACTTTTTTTATGGATGTTCCACAGGTAAATCAACCAAAAATTGTGATCGAATGGAAAGAAAGAGGACAGGAAGCTGAAGACTATCAAGCATCCCAAGACCCAAATTACATTGTTGCCCTTTGAGCATGCAGGTTGCTAAAATTCTTCAGGATTCTTGGGATTAGAACCCAGATCGAGTTACTACAACATTTGGTCGGTTGGTGGGATGTAAACCAACAATTATTCATCATTGGGGATCAAGAACTTGAGATTGACATCTCAGATATATACTTCATTACTGGTTTGTACAGGAGGGGAGAACATATTCAATTGTCTGGTCCTCGTCCTATTGGGGAGAGTACAAATATACTGATCACGAGGCATTTCCCAGGTTCCTGAAAAACCAAGAGTGGGAATATTTACATAAATACCATCACTAATCTCCCGCTAAGAACAATTTTGCATACCATGGATTGAGTTGCTAGATCCCAGGCTTTGCATGAGGCAACAAACTCTCATTTTCAGTATGCTATAGAATACCTAAATCCCACATTTTTTGTTTGGTGTGAGGGATTGTTGGTCAACATGAAAGACCAACTTACAAAGTGCAAGACAGGGAAGCTAAAATAGTTCGGCTACGAATCCATCTTCGTGACGTTCTTCTTGAAACGTGTACCATTGTTTCCATATCAGTGGATAGAAGAGGATGCTCTAGCGCCAAGGGATCCATGATTACTGAGATGGGACAAGCTGATGACTTGACATGGAGGTGGTAAGAAAATTTCGTTTCCTCCAACATTTTTTGGATGGATGCATCAACAACTAATCATGGTTGATGATTAGGCATATGTGGGCACAAATTTTTGAGGAGATCCTGATCTTCCACTTCCACCTAGTACATAGCGGACCGATGCAGGTAAAAACTATTTTAAAAGTTTTTGAATTTTTTGATTTTTTGTAATATATATATATATATTTGTGTGTGTGTATTAAGACTTGATACTTGTGATTTTTGCAGATGTTGGACCAAAGATACCTCTAGGGGTTTCTCCCATAGCCAGGTGGGTGGCATGTCAGATCGAAGAGGAGGCACCCTATGAGGAGCGAGATGACCCAATCATAAAGGTGGAACGCAACCTAGAAGTCTTGACAAGAGGCATTACAGAATATGCGTCGATTGATGAGGTGCCACTGTGATATTAGAGGAATATTGTAAGGGTGTGTGCCAGACTGTGTCAGTTGTTGAACCTAGTCATTAGAGCTATTTTATACTACCATGAGAACCATGTTGGTGGATAACTATCTCTAGTCTTCATTTTTATGCACTTATGTAGGCTCGAGAAGCCATGTGTTTCAGAACGCAGATTTTGATATTTTGATGTAACAAACTTTTTGCAAACTTATATCTCTCTCTCTCTATATATATATACATATTTCCCTTGATGCTTATCTAATGTTTCTATTATACGTTTTTGTATTTATGTATGATGCAAATGTCTATCTAGAACGTAATTAACCAATGTATCTATTAATGTGTTCAAGCGTCTCAGAATATGTTGATAAGTGATATAATCAAAGCCTCATTCCAAGAGACGAACTTGCAAATACATTCTCAAAATCTGAGGGTTTCTGACTGAATATTGTCTGTTAAGTTGTAGTACAATGAATTGTGAATCAAGATTAATGACTAACTCTATAATGCCAAAGGAAATGCTTCTGATAAAATCTCGATAACCACACTATATTCGATAATGTTTTAGGGCTAGAACCTAAACATATGCCTTGTAAATTCACTAACTCACTATTAGGGTCATAGATTGCCCATGCTGTGGAAGATAGATTCTGTGTACTACGACAAGCACCATCAATGAAACCCACATAAAGGTTCGATGACATCTACAAACCAAGTAGAACACACAGTAAGCAAAGGAAAACATGCTTGCAAAAGCAAACAAACACACCAAAACTAACTTCACATTAATGAATCACACTAATGTACAACGTATTTACACGAAATCATGCATAATACTTCTTGAGGTAAAGCCAGTTTTGGGGCTTAGCCAACTGATTTCCTTCATAGTCAACCAACTCATAGGAACCTTTCTGTAATACTTGATTAACAATGTAAGGCCCACGCCACCTCCCAATTTATCATTGGCTTGATTGTATAACAAGAACAAGTCACCTTTAGCAAAAAATCAAGGAGTAACAATTTTATTGTATTGTGATTTAACTCGTTTCTTTTGAGCTTCAATTACTAATGCAAAAATACGACGAGTTTCATCAATCCTTTGGAGGTAAAGTAATTGTTCCTCCTCCAGTGAAGTGCCAGGGAGTAATTTGACAACTAATTTTAATGAAGGAATCTTGCATTCAATCAGGGTTGCCTCTAGACCATACACCAACTGAAAGTGTATGAATCCAGTTGTTGTCTTAGCTACAGTTCGGTATGCCCATAGAGCTGAAAATATCATAAGGTGCCAATTTCGTTTATGCATCCCAACAGTACATTAGAGCATTATAACCAAGAATTTGTTGACTGCCTCAACTTGTCGATTGGCCTATGGATAGTAAGGAGTTGAGTTGTCATGACGCAAACCCAACTGAGCAGTAAGATCTGTCATCATATAATGTCGAAAATGAGAGCCATGGTAAGTGATGATAGCTTAAGGGACACCAAATCGAGCTATGATGCGATTAAAAATGAATTGAGCCATAATTTTACCATCAACAACATATGTGGGCATCGCCTTGGCCCATTTAGTGAAATAATCAACAATGACTTGATGATATAATCATGCCCCCTAGCCGAGCGAGGGTTACATGTCATGAAGTCAATACCCCATTTTGCAAAGGGTCCAACAACTAGGTGCAAGGGTATAGGTAGGGCGCACTGTTTATGGTTATAAATATGGTAGGCATGGCATTTTTGAACTACTAAAATGCAATCTTTGAAGATCGAAAGCCAAAAATAACCGACACGGAGGATTTTTTGAGCTGTAGCATATCCTGACATGTGACCACCATAGGCCCTAGAGTGATAGTAATTTAGGAATCTCTCAGCTTCCTCAAGGGTTAAACATCGACGAAGGATGGAATCAACACCAACATTGTATAAAGTATCCCCAATAATTCGATAAGGTTGATACTGATGTCGGATGCGATGACGTTCAGAGTGGGATAACTCTGGTCGAAAAGTTTGGGTCTAGAGATAGATAATGATATCTCCATACCATGGGTCGACAATATTGATGAGGAAGAGAGTTTCGTCAAGAATTAGCTCGTCAAATGCAGTAGATGTGGTTGTAGAGGGAAGGTCACAAATCAACTCGGCGAAAACCAATGATTTCTTTGATTTGGCTTTAGCAAATTCCAAATCGAATTCTTGTAGGATAACAATCCATTTAGAATACTTACACCCAACAACTGATGAGTCATATTGTATGTCATGGGGTTGCACTCAGAAATCACAGTTGTCTTACATAAGAGAATATAATGGTGAAAGCGTTGAACAACATGAACGACTACCAAAGCCAATTTCTCAACATGGGCATATCGAGTTTCAACATAAAAAATATTTGGACTTATGTAATAAATCACGTGTTCAACTCCATCATCATCGTCCTGAACAAGTACCATATCAATAGTAATATTGGTGACGGCCAAGTACAAGAAATAATAGTGGTGATAATTTCGGGGATGCAGTAAAGAAGCACTAATGAGGGCATTCTTCAATGCATCGAAGGATTTTTGAGCAACTTCATCCCAAATGAATGGGACCCATTTCTTTAACAAGCGGGTAAATCCCTTGGAAAGTTCAGCGTAATTTGGGACAAACAACGAAGGAAATTTGTTTTCCCTTGTAAACTTTGCAACTGATGTAAAGAAGATGGAGGGGGGAAATTCATAATGGCCTCCACCTTAAGGGGATCGATCCGGATGTCTTCCTTGGATACGAAAAACCTTAAGAGATGACCAGATTCGACACAAAAGACACACTTATGTGGATTCAATCGAATATTGTAGTGTTGACAACGAAGAAAGATCTCTTGAAGGTGATGAGGATGGTTGTGATGCTTAGCATAATGTGTTGGTAATTCGTCGAGATATGGTTGAATGATATGCTTAATATCGTGAAAGGCATAAGACATCGCTCATTGGAAGGTAGCACCAACATTCTTCAGACCAAAAGGGATTTTTTTGTAAGCAAAGGTTCCCCAAGGACAAATGAAAGCAGTTTTGTGTTGATCGGCGGGAAGAATGTTAATCTGGTTGTATCCAGAAAAACCATCCATAAAGGAAAAAATCTCACTCCCAGCATGTTCGTCAATGATCTAGGGAGTCAGATAATTATCTTTAGTACATGCCCAATTGATATCACGATAGTCAACACAAACACGGATAGTTCCTTGTTTCTTAGTCATAGGAACAATATTCGAGACCCAATCTGTCAATGGAATAGGATAAATGAAACCAACTTTAAGAAGTTTTTCAACTTCTCCCTTTATGGCAGCTTCCTTTCTAGGGTGCATGGGATGAAGACGTTGATGAACAGGATTCACATTCGGATAAGTAGGTATCTCTTGCACTACTACACTTGGATTTATGCTAGGCATCTCTTCATACGACTAAGAAAAGACATCACGAAATTATTTGAAGAGGGTGGTATAAATATTTATCTCATTCGGAGAACAACAAACCCCAATATGGATATTTTCAACAACCCTTGGTTTGAGAGAGATGCTGATGGACATTGTAGCTAAAATGTTTCCCATTTTTCCTTCAGGCAACACTTCGTGAACCAAAATAGGTGTTTGAAGTGGATGAGTTGGTACATTGGAAACACGGGTTTCTAGACAAGAAGAAATCTCACCAAGGCTTGGGAGAAACAAGGAATGATGATGGGCATCATTCCATGGAGTTTCCTTGAGAGACATAAATTTTGTGATACTCTCATCAGTTGGAAATGTCTCATTAAAAGGATCCAGAGAATCCCAAGAACTGAGCCAGGAAGATTGCAAATATGTGTCTAGACTCATATTGAAATGATTATGAATTTCAGAAGTTGCCGCAGAAGCTGAAATGACAACCTAATATGCTTTCTCTATCGGGTTAAGCGGCATAACATCGCCAAAACTGTCAATGTGTAGGATAGTGAATGAGCCAAGGATCGTGACAAGTCAAGGCCATGTTAATTGAAGTGACATTCAGAGGTGGAAGGGAAAAAGTTCCCATAAGGGAAGAGTCTTTGAAAAGACCCTTCCCAACACTCTTGTAAGGGATATCGGTATTCCCAACATACGACACATTTCCATTTGAGGAGTTGGAAGAGAAAAAGGCGAGCTGATCAATAGTGACTATTTTCCCTTGATGAGGAAAATGGAGCACACGAAATAGAGTATAAACCACGAAAAACATTGCATGGGTCCAACTATGATAAAGTAGAAGATTGTAATTTAGGTTGGCATCGACAAATTCTACCAAATCTAGGTTACCAATTTTTCCTTCCAATTGAATTGGCAAGTCATTGAGAATACCATATGGATGAGAACCTCTACCATCGAAAGCTTCCAATGTATTAGGGGACTATGTTAGAGGTGGAGATCTAATAGCTTTCCAACATGAAAGGGACATGATGCAAGTAGAAGCACCCTCATTAATAAAAGTCCAATGAATAGTCTCCCCTTTGATAACAACTTGTATAAGAAAGGTAAGTTGATGCAGGAGAAAAGGAACGTGGTTTTCGAGATCAAAAGTAATCAGATTTGAATCTGTAGGATCAATCCCTCCTATGGTAGATATTAATGCTTTTATTTGCAACAGAAAATTCTGGAGGACTTCCAAAGATGACATCGCCAAAGGCTCTTGAGCTAAATCTTCCACAATATTATAATGTTGAGCAGCTTGCATATTCAGATTATATGATGACTTCTGAAGAAAACCTTTGGGAGGTGGTCGGATAATGGAATCATTACTAGGTCGTTCAATATGAAGAGGACCAAAATTGGACAAAGTGGAAGTAGAAGGTCTATTAGTGGCATCATTTTCCACAACCGGTTTGGTAGGAGTCTAATAATCTTTTGATCGAGTAGCAATAGACACAGGTGCTGTACCACTCATAAAAACTTGAGAGCCTAAATATGTAGAGGATTGAGTTGATCTACCAATTGAGTCTGCTGTGACGGAAAGGGTTCTTTCAACATGACCGATGTCCCTGGGGTTCCTTTTAATAGATGACTAACCTCAGCATGATGGGAACAATCCTTGGTATAATAATCTTCATCACATATAAGACAAGGATATTTCAGCTTGCGTTTGGATGTATCATCAACCGACAGTTTAGGAGAATCTTGTTTAGGGGTATGAGATTTAGCCTTACCTTTACCCTTCATTAGGGGAATTTGAGGTCTAAAATTGGCCTTCTAAGAAAAATGTACAACCAAAATAAAATTTATAAGAACCAATAGGATTCAAGAAGATGATGTCAACCATGAGGGATGATTCACCATTTTTGGAGTAAAAAAGTAAAAAGATTATAAAATAATAAAATAATAAAATAATAAAACTACTTTTTCAATTCGTATTTTCAATGTATCTCCCTAAGGTTTTACTCAAATTTCAACCAGGATTACTCGTTGGATGCAAAATTTAATTCCTCATCCAAGGAGTACCCATGTTGCATACTTTCGATGGACCCTGCTACATGAAAAATGAGAAATACATGGAAAAACATTATTGCAATCACATTTTTCATGTATTTCGTCTTTTTTGTGTAGCAGGGTCCATCGAAACTATGCAACATGAGTACTCCTTGGATGAGGAAACAAATTATTCATCTAACGAGTGTTGCCACTTGAAATTTGAGTAAACTCATAGGGAGATAAGTTGAAAATATGAGTTGAAAAATAGTTTTTCCTTTTTTTCCCTCTAAAATTTGATGATGTAATCTAATCTTATTTTATTATTTCCACTATTATTTTATAATTTCCTTAGGAGGCCCATTTTAGACCTCAAAACTACCCTAATTCCTTTTCCCTTTCGAATCTTTTTCTACTGTGGTAGATTGGACATCATTCACCTCAAAAGTTTTACTAGGATTTTTGGGAGTATTCAAAGGAGGAGAAGGTGAAAAAGTGGGAACAAATTTATGCTTTGTAGAAGCAGAAGAAGAATTACTAGAAGTTTGAGCTACTGATCCAATAATACCATCAACTGGTGGTGTCTTTGTAGGTTTAGAAGATGCCGGATCAGTTGAAGGTCCCGGAGCATTGGGTAAGTGATAATAAAGTGTGCGAGATTGTGAATATACCAAATCTAGATACTGAGCACAGGTGATGGCTTTTTCTTCACTCACATAAGTACCCGTAGATATGTCTTTGGCGATTTGATTAACGAATGACTTAGTAAACCATTAGGTTAAAATTTCATCAGGAATATCGAACTTAATAAGATGACGCCAACGTTTCCATTCATGGATGTGATCAGAGATGTGGGTATCAGTTGTCTATTTTAGAGATGTTAGAAGATGGGTACCAGTTGCATACCGAACTGGTAGCTGGAAGTGAGTAAGAAAAGCCATAGACAAAGTGTTGAAATATTGAAAGGCACCTTGAGGTAACTCAATGTACCATTTGGTGACAACACCTGTTAGGGTTTTTTGGAAAAGAATAAATCGAATGGAATCATCAACCCAAGAGTTGGACGAAAACCATAAATGGTAGGTCATGACATGAGCTTGGGGGTCGTCTCCAGAATTCCCTTTAAATTTTGGCCAATCACCAGGAATTTTGGTAGAAACCAGAGGCTAATACGATGAATGAAGTATTGGGTCGTTTGTGAGCCTTGACACATCCAGTAACTCCAATGTAGCTAAAAATGACAATTGAGGATTAAAAGGCATGAAAGGCCTTTGATAAGGTCCGGATTGAGGATTCCAACTTTGTTGGTACTAATTTTTCCCTATAGTGGTGGATTTTGACCATGGGGATTTTGTTACTGCCCCCACTGGGAGGAATTTTTACCATACAAAGGTTGAGTTTTTCCCCACAAAGGTGGGTTTTGACTAGGAAAAGTTTAATATTGACCCGACACGGGCTGTTGAGAGCCATAAGGGGGATAGACAACCTGTGAGGAGTATTGAGTATGGGGTTGCTAATGAAACAGGTGACCTTGTTGATACAATGGTTGACCTTACTGCTGCAATGGTTGACCCTATTGATCCAAGGGTTGACCTTTCTACTGCAATGTTTAACCTTGCTACTGCAATGGTTGACCTTGCTGCTACAGTGGTTGACCTTGCTACTGCAATGGTTGTTGATAAGACCCTTGCTGCACATAAGGTCCTTGTTGTATGTAAGGTCCTTGTCGCTGATAGGTTCCTTGTGGAATTTGATAGGTTCCTTCCTGATATTGATAGGTTCATTGCTGTAAAGGATTACTAGCTCCTAAAGGATAAGTTCTAGAAGTAGATTGAAACTGACCAGATGGCCCAAATGAGGGATTAGGACAAAACTGCATTTGGGATCCTCCCTGTTGATTGAAAGGTGGATTTTGATGTTACTATGAACCATAGGGAGGGTATGGCTATTGGTAAGGTATTTGAGCCAAAAGAGGCTGCTGATAAGGAATTTGACCAGATCCAAATGGAATGGAGGTTCCACTAGGATAAGGAATACTACCAAAAGTTTTACTTTCTTGCATAACGTGAGTTTGGGATCCACTCACATAGGTTCCACCAGAGGCAGGAGGTAAATATGGAGGTGGTGGTTGTGCCCCATGTGGTGGGATTGGGGTGGTACATATTGTTGACTCAATGGAGGAGGTGTAACCATTGTAGAGGTCGAAAGAGGAGCAAAAGAACATATAGGGACATTAAATGTCCCAACCGTGACTGTAGGTTGAACATGAACCGAAGAAACCATAGTTTGAATAGGAATTTGGGAAGCCACGCTTGAAATGAACGGCCTAGTGGTAGGTATAAAACCATATTACCATATTGAATGATGATAAAACGAAGATACACTTGGAGTACCTAAAACCAAATGACCAAGAGAGGTATAACTTGACGGGAATAAAGGTTCACTACTTTCAGGTGGTGGAGTTGGCCCACTCCCCATATGAGGAGAGGACACGTATGGAAATCCTTCAGTTGGAAAGTGATATTCAAATTCATCACCAACACTCGGAGTATGGATGGCTAAGACTTCTAGAGGAGGATCTCGGGGAGAGGTTGGAATATCATCGTCTGATGCCATGGATGGAAATAGTTGGCGAGGAGGAATTCACGATGAATGAGGAGAAAGTTCCAAAGGTACGTCGAGGTTATTAAATAGACTATATAGGCGTTGAGGAGATATCACCAAAGGATCGTAAAGTGGATTCAGGGGAAACAACAAGAATTGTTAAGGAACCTCAAGACTTTCTGGGTTAGATTCCTGAGATTATGATAATGACTCTCGAGGTGTAGGACAAGAAGCAAGGGGTTGAATACTTGGGACAATTCCAAGTTCAAAACCTTGATCTTTAAGTGACTCTGGAATCTCAGGGTGGACTCCTTGTGGTGACCCTTCAGTGTCAGATTGTGAAGGGGATATGTAAGGTGGACTCGACGGTTCTGCCACGATGACCTTTTCTCAAAATCAAAAGGAGAGGAGGTGATTTATTTGAGCTTTAATTAAAATTTACCATTAATAAGGCATAATGAGGCCAAGGAGAACTACATGGGTAAGACATGTTATCGAGGGAAGTAAATTTTAGAACTTAAAAACAAAAAATAAATAAAAAGGGTAATCTAGGCAAGAGGGTTTACCAAGTATCTGTGAACAACTATATACACCTTAGCCAAAACCAAGGACTTAACGCACGACAAGCAATCTCCTTGAATGTTGTGTTCGGTGTATCACATTTACAAGGTGGCTGACTCAGTTACATGTGGCTAAAGGATAACAACCTAGTGGGGTCTCCCAATATATACGTAACAATACATGGAGTACAAGTCCATGTTAGCGATGTCTAGTGCATAACCGTTCGATGAGAGCATTCCGATATACTTTCCATACGTGGAGCACCTCCGATATACTCGAGAGTAATGTAGAACGATCCTATATACTTTTGTACATGGAACGAGATTTCACCCCGGGATACAATGCTGGAGATAACAACCACTGCTAGGTTTATAAGCGCCGGAACACGTCTCTAACCTAGACCTCTAAATGTTTTCATTAAGTTCCAAATTCCCCTTATGTTAATTGAGTAAATTTTAACGTTTATCTTGAATTATGTTTCAATTTTTGGCTCAAAACGATATCAACTGAATGCTTAAGATGCAACTATATGAGAAAAGGAAAAATTTCCATTTCGATGAAAGCTAGACTAATCAAGGGAATAAGTTTCAATCAATAATGCATAAAAAAAATGCATCAAACAAAATGCCTTCCACTAACTTTCACTTTCGCTTTCCAAATGTAATGCCAAAAAGTACAAACAATTTTCACTTTTACTAAGATGTGCTTATATGAATGATGTTTTTTTCTCTTTGATTTCAAATGATCTAATACAACTAATTCTTCACCCAAAGCAAAATGAAGATTTGATTCAAATTCTCTAATGTAACTTAATGCATCAACCAAAGCAACATGAAATTGAATTCCAAGAGTACTTAAATGAAAATATCTTCCCTTTTCTTTTTGAACAAATAAATGATGCACTCTTTTTAGCTTGAAAATCAAACAATGTAATCTATGCTTGATTAACAACAAAAATGATTTCCAAATGCAAAATGACCTAATGCAATTGAAAAGCAAATTTTGACAAACAAGCTAAAGCAAATGCAAAATGATGTTTTTTCAATGATTCCCATAGAAAACAACACTCAATCAATCAACAAACCAGTATCTCAGTGACATAAACAAGCAACAAGTGATAACCAATTGACCTAAAAACCCTAGAACTCAATCAAATTTCCACTTCTAACACTTCAAATCCAAAGAGACAAATTTTTCCAATTAATCAAGACAATCATATAATACATTGACAAACCCAAGCATACACGACAGGGATAGACCTTAGAGGTCAAGACAGACTGGACCCTAGGGAAGAAACCCTAATTTTTCTGAAATCTCTGAGATCAGCGCGACTGTCATAGCCAAACTCGTGTTGAAAGTGGTTTCAACGTGAATGTTTTAAGGAAAATCACACTGGCAACGTGACTGTTCAAGGTAAAAATGCGCTGGGCAAGAAAGTTGGGAAAAAATAAAAAGAATTTCAACAAACAATCCAAACCTAACACTCTAAAGCAGTGATCATTCAATGTGTAGACCTATACAGACTCACACTAACTGATAATTCAATGGTCAGTCAACCCGATCAAAATACTAAATCAACAAAGGAGGTTAAAGAGGCTATAGCTTCCCCAATGGAGTCACCATTTTGTTGTGAAGATAAATCCCTTCTGTGGATAGAAGCAATCTCTCTAGCCCATTGAGTGGGTCTAGAAACAAAATGAACAAACTAATGCATACTTTCCTAGTTTATGTTGAAAAATACAGAGAGATAGAAACCTACCTCGCTGTGATGCTAAGAGCACAATCCTTTGATGATGATCCCGATCCCTTAGCTTCCAGGCTCGCTCCTCGCTATTTCTTGCGTCCAAATACCTGTAAGAGAGATCAAAAGACAACAAGAGATACAATAGCATACACAATATATATCAAACATAAACTACTTGACAAATCAAGGAGTATCAAGCTAAATGCATAAATATTTAGACATTTATGGAAAGTGAACATCATATGTATATATTAATGAATAAAAAATGGAAGCATACACCCATTGCCTTGATGTTGGAGACCTCCTTTTGGGTGGAATTCCAAGTCCAAGCCAAGCCTTTTCAAGCACTCCTTCTCCAAGTTAGATGGGCATCATTTGGGCATAATCTCAGCATAAGAATGTAGGCAATCAATGACCATAGATTTGGGGATGGAGGGGATTTGATATATAGGAAGGGAGAGGGAGTTAGGGATCCACAAAAGAGGGAGGAAGTTCCACATCTCAAGGGGAAGACCATTAAAGGTAGGACCAAGGGTTCCAAATGGGATAGCTTGACCATATCTTTACCCAACAACATCCAGCTCACTATTCTCGAAGTTTCTAGCATGAGAAGCTTCTCCTCCATTTTGGGAACACTTGCTAGAAGAGGTTCAATGCAAGATTTCATATCAAAACCCAAGATGGCAGTGCTAGGTCAAAGAACTGCAACTTGCCATTAACACGAGCAAGCAGTGGAGCAAAGAGCGCTAGTCCTAAAATTTAGGGTTTCAGTCAACCTTCTCCAGAATTGGCTCAGGGTAGTTTTTATTCCATTCTTTAGGGATGTTTTAATATGTGTTTCATGATGAGTACACTTCAAAGCTATCAACATTTTGGCACTTTGGGATGTGGAATAGGAAGTGAACAAGAAGTATGACAAAACATTATGTAATAGACCAAACAAACTTCACTCCTTTATTCTACAATGAAGCGATCAAGTAGTCAATCTTGGAGAATCCTTGGAAGAATCTCTGATAATAACTTGCCAATACCATGAATGATATCACTTTAGTAACGTTCCTTAGGGTAGTACAATCCATGATGACATTTAACATAATGTATAAATAAATAATTTTTATACCTAAACATAGATGAAGGAATGTTAAAGATAGAAACTAACATCCCATTATTCCTTTAAATATAAATAAATAAAATTAATAATCAATTAACTAACTAATTAGAAATGGCTATATTTTCTCAATAATTCTTCAATAACTTTAATTTATTTTCCAAGTGGTTTTAATGAGTAGAAATTGCTACATTTTCAATATAGTTAGATTCCTTAAGTTTAGTATTGGGTCAGATATCTAACTAACTAATTAAGTTATCCATTTAATAAACATTTATTAATTTTTCTTATTATTTCATATAATAATAATAATACAAGTTTTTATTTAGTTTATATAGTTTTAAATAATATAAAAGGTCTATTGATTTATACCGATTGTAGTTAAATAAAAATGATTACCTTTAATCAAATATGGAAATAAATATAACAAAACTAACTTATCAATTAATTAACTAATTATTTTTCCCTGCCCCTATCTCTTGGTCCAGTCCAGTTACCCAGTCAAATATAGTTGTCGAATGATCTTCTCTCTCTATTTAACCTATAGCCATGATCTGGTTCTTCAACTTGTCTTGACGATTAACCACACTTGTTGGTTTGAAACACGTCGACAAATGGATTATGATGTGATTTTTGCCGAAAACTCTTAATAGAAATTTATCTTGACAGGATCTACTACAATCCATTATTAAAAGATCACATGACCCAAATAGTGAATCTTTTTTTGGCAGAAGTCACACTTGTTGAACTTAGCATATGACTAATGATCCCTTAGTACTTGCAACATGATCATGATGTTGAGGAATATAACTACTACCAGTCTTCATAATTTTACTTGAGTCATGATATAATGTATTTGTGTTAAAAAAGGAAAGAAAATTTGTTATAAAAGTAAATTTTCTTATAAGCATGGGTTTAATGCTTCATTTAATTTATTTCTAGGTCAAAATCACACATTAAGTACTCTAGGGTTTATGTCATGAGTCCTAGTCTTTGTTGCAACAAACCTGCTGAATGTTTACTCTCAACATTAACTTTTTGACATTCCAAACATATAACAATGTATTTTGCTACTTCCTTCTTCATCCTAGACTGGTAGTATATCTTTCATGTGGATGTAATCATCTTCTGATAACGAGGACGCCCAAAGTAAGGATTTTTATGTTGTTCATCAATTGTGAGATTTTTCAATTCAACAAGATCTAGTATGTACAACTTATTGAGTTACTTCAATAATTCGTCATAATTTCATTTATATCCTACACAACTTTGTCCTTGTAGGCATTCATCGACATGCTTAAAATGTGCTTCATTCTACAAGGTATCTTTTATCTTAATTCTCAATTTATTCTCGTAGGTGTTGATCGTTTCCTTTTTCATTACTTGCATGATGTGACTTAATTCATTTTCCACATGATTTTCTTTGGCTTTGAAGTGTCCTATCTCAAAGTCGTATTTGCGAATGAGTGCCAACCACCTGACTTGCTAAGCATTGAGATGGGGCTGATAAATTAAATACTTCCATATTGTGGTCATATTGTCTAGCATTCATATGGAGTTGATCAAGTAAATACTTCAATATTGTGGTTGATGATCGACACAAATTTGTGGCTAAGCAAGTAATGCGACCACATCTTAAGGGCATGAAAAATAGATGCATGTTCCAATTCATGTGTGACATAATGCTTCACATGCTCATTTGGCTTCTGAAACTTGTAGTTGATTATATATCCATCTTGCATGATGACTCCTCCTAACCCTTCTTTGCATTCATCAATGCACATCAAGAAACATTTTTGGAGATCTTCAATCTTCAATATTGGTGCATTAGTAATTTGATTCTTTAGCTACTAAGAACTTTCGTTGCATTCCTTTGTCCACAAATAAGGTTACTTCTCCTCAAGGAGACACACTTGGCCTAATATATCCTTTGTCAAACATATTTTTAAACTAAAGATTCAACTCCACTACCTCAAGTGTGCTCATCTTATAAGGTACTCTAAAAGATTGGTACTACTCTTGGCATGAGCTCTATCAAGAATTCCATATCGTGTTTGGGTGGAAATATTGGCATCTCTTCTGGAAATACATCTTGGAACTGTTACATGATGATATAATCTTTGAGCCTTACATCCTTGTTGTTTATTGATTTATGTACATGAAGTGTATAGTTGGCATCCCTTCCTATAACATTTCTTAAGTTTCATCGTTGATACCTATCTTATAGCCACCATTTTTTATATACCTTTGAGGATCCTGGGTTGTCCATTTTCATCCATACATTCCAAAGTATTGTTCTAACTATCTAGCTTGGCCCAATGTGCTATGAAAAAATCCACGTCGATTAAGAAATAATATGAGTCTATGGGTAATATATTCAATGTTGCTTGCATGTGTATCCAATTCATTTTAATCAAGCATGCTTCCACAAACTCGATCACGTTATTTTTGGTCCATGTAGCTAGCTTTACCAACCATGGTTTCTTATGCTTATTTTTTTGAAGGACACAAGCATCATCAACTTGGGGTGCAACACAACTAAGATTAGCACCATAGTCAATTAAAATAGAAACATGTCATTAGACAATTATACCTTCTACTTTGACCACTGATTCTTGGTGGTCTACTTTTTGGTCACCACAATTGCATGGATTCGATGTTAGTTTTCGTAGCATCATAGGTGTTCTAGTCTCGAAACTTTGTGGAGAGGCTAAAACACAAGAGTTATCCATAACCCAAAAATTGTTTCTAGAAATTTCACCTAGAAAGTGTCTCAATTAGATTATTAACCAATTTTTAAATGTTTCCTAAGTCTAAACATAGGAAAACTAGTTAATTAGTCAACATTAATTGGGAAAGGTGAGAATTATCTAAAAAATTACATGGATCGATCCAAAAATGATCTCAATCATTGATTAAGTTTTAATCTTGGCTGTTGGAGTCCCAACAGAGATTATAAGAAGAGGTCAATGGGTTAGATGGAGAACACACCAGTGAGATCAATTTCCTTGGGCAGTTCGATTTTGAGAGAGCAACACTAGTTTCTCGAAGAGTTCATGCCAGAGAAGAGAGGAAAAGAGGTGTAAAGACAATGAGTTTGGAGGAATTATTACACTTCCAGAGAGTTAGAAAAGGGAGGAAAATATTTTCTTTAGGAGGTTGCGTAGAGGCAACGCAGAGCCTCAAGAGGGAAATCCAGAAGAAGAAGAAGATGTTTTTAGTTCCGGAGGTTGGGAAAGTTTTCCAGAGGGCTGAAGAAGCATTTTCCTAGTCAACAATAGGCAGGATGACATATTGGTAGTTGATTCGGGCATGGTGTTTGAGTGAAAACACTAGGGCGATGAAGGACTTGCATAGAGCTATATGGACAACTAGCTTTGTAGAGGTAGTCAAGTGTCAAGATAGCTCGGAAAGAGGGTAATTTCCCTCAATTTTTTTTCCAGTATTTCTCTTGGATAGATTCGCCAATTTGGCAACATTTATTGTACTCAGAGTTTTTCACTATTACACAATAATAAAAAACCCCAGCTGCTACATCAGTTTTCCCAAGTTGGGTTTTTCCGAGGAATTTTGTCCAAAAACAACAATGTCATGTTTTTTTCATGTGTGTGCTAGTATTTCTTAGTTTCCATTTTATGTTCCTCAATATTTTTATTTGTGAAAAATTCAGTGTGATTAATTCGTTGTTGCCATAACAATAAACTGCATAATTAATTTACAGTTAGAAGAATTAATTCTAGTTGCTACACTAGAATTTTAGTAGTGAAATTTTCACATGGTATTAGAGCAATTTGTATCAGACAAAAGCTCTATGACGGATTTGTCACCATGCATAAGGAAGTTTTTCATGTGCATGTCCTACAACAGTGGAGTAAAGAGTTTGTTCGAACTCTCACGAACATACATGATGCCATCGACCATGTACAAGAGTGGACAATGTGGTACAAAGGAGCCCCATTTGACTTCGAAAAAAATATGAAGCCACATGCAGAGTTGGAGAAAGAAAAGGTCTGAATGTTGATCCAGAACTACGAGCAACTCGCCCAATTCATCAGTAGCATACATGCCTCATATGCACGATTGCGTAACAATTTGGATGTAATGGTGAGAACACATAGGATCCCATCAATCGGTTCCCTCACTAATGCTAAACCCAAGAACCAAGTCCAGCTAGAGATGGATGAGTACATGGAGCAACAAAGACGAGAGGCCACCAGGGATGACCTCCTTTTGTCTGCACCTCATCCGCTTTATTCAGACATATTCCACGATTCGTCCATTTTCCATTCCATCTTGTGAAAATTAATTTCCATATGTTTCTATCTTCGATCATTGACAAAACATGTGGGATGCCAATTTTTCATTTGATTGTGGAGAGGACAAATCTATCTTCCTCGATACTCCCAATATCTCATCTTACCTGTCTGGAAACACAGAGGGTGAAATTTATCATTTTTCATTATCCCCTCTTTACGCTTCATCAGATCATGAGGATGCAGTTGTCCATCATCTTGAATTTTTTGATCGTGGCTATCGTGATATTTTCATCCCTTCATTTGATCATGATTCTGATTTGCCTTCTGTTGATCTTTCTAAGCCACCGGTGTTTTGTTATGCTCTTGACCTGCGAGAAGATACTAGAATACCAAATATGCGAAGAAATATAACCCAGAACATAGAAAAATGAGAAATAACAGCATGTATTTTATTATTCAGAAAGGAAAGCAATGTTCACTTGCCTCTTCGAGGGGGAAACCTCCAATAGAGCAGGGCTCGATTACAAAATAAGACACGACGCTCCTTAATGGAGAGTCTCTATCCTTTATATAGGATTCATACATGCAATACCATGGGTCAGTACCATGGTTATTATTAATACCATCTATCTAATACCATGGCCCATTTGAAACTAACTATGGTCCCTTCTTTAAATGCGGGCCAACCACTTACAATTATTAATATGGGCTTTATTGACTCTTTAACTAACTATAACTATGACTCGACCCTATTACATAAATAAGGGGGTTAGGGTTGGACCCTAACATGCCCTCCCCCACAAAAATAGCCTTGTCCTCAAGGCTGAAGCTGTGGAAATTGCTGAAGAATAGTGGCTGGTTCCCAGGTCGCATCTTCTAGAGAGGTGTCTTTCCACTTGACGAGGACTTCCTTGATCGTGTGGCCGCGCAGGTGTCGTTCTCGCGTGTCAAGAACCTGTTCAAGTTGGAGCTAGATTGAACCTTCTTCATCCAATTCTGGTAGACTAGTTTGAATTCTGCAATTGTTCCCCACCACTTTCTTGAGGCATGAGACATGGAAGACGGGATGGATTTTTGCAGTGGGTGGCAAGTCTAGCTTGTAGGCTACTTCTCTGATGCGCTAAAGTATTTGATATGGTCCGTAGAATTTTGGAGATAATTTCTGACAACCCTTTTCTTTGAGTGATGTTTGCTTATATGGTTGCAGCCTCAAGAATACCTGATCCCCTTCTTGAAATGTGCACTCTGAATGATGTTGGTCTGCCTGTTGCTTCATGCAATTTTGAGCTTGATGGAGATTATCTTTAAGGTGGGCAAGAATGGTTGCACGGTTCTGTAGGAGTTGATCCACTGCTTGTACCTTCGAGCATCCCGGGATATAAGAAGTAGGTGAAGGGGGGAGTTGACCATAAATTGCTTGATATGGAGTCATCTTGGTGGTGGCATGATAGTTAGTATTATACCACCATTTGGCTAGAGGTAACCATTGTACCCATAGATGTTGCTTTTCTGAAGTGAAACACCTGAGACCATCCATTTGGAGATGATAGGAAGTACTGAGTTGTAGTTGGGTACCTTGTAGCCTGAAGAGTTCTTGCCAAAAGTTACTGGTGAAGATCGGGTCATGATCAAACACAATGGAAGTGGGCATGCCATGTAATTTGAAGATCTGGTCCATGAAAGATTGAGCCACCAAAGCGAGTGTAAAAGGGTGGGGTAGGGCGTAAAAATGAGCATACTTAGAAAGTTTGTCTGTTAGACCCCTACACTAGTAGTATAGGGGTCTAAAGTAGTGTAGGGGTCTAACATTGTCCACAACCACCATGATGACTGACTTGTTGCCTGACTTCGGAAGACCAGTAATGAAATACATAGAAACCTCCATCCAGATTGAGGCAGGGATGGGTAATGGCTGTAAAGTGCCTGGGGATTTGACTGTTTCTCCTTTGTGGTGCTGACACACATCACACTCAACTACAAAAGTAAGAATGTCCTTTTTCATGCCTATCCAAAAGAATGAACGCCAAGTGCGAGCATAAGTCTTTTGAAAGCCTGAATGGCCTACAGTGGGATATGAGTGCAACTCTACCAAAATGCGACTTTTGAGGGTGGATGTTGGTGATATCACTACTTTGTCCTTGTAGCAAAGAATATCATCCTGCCAAGAGTAGCCCACTGTGGAATTTGGATTTGCCTGCAATTTAGGGAGAACGAAGGATGTGAAAACCATTCCTTGCGAGCCTCTTCAATCCACTCTGGAATGGGAAGAGAGATTGCTAGCAGGGTGCTTTCCTCCTCAAATTGGTGTGATAAAGCATCTGCTACGACATTTTCACGCCCTTTCTTGTAAATTATCTCATAATCATATCCCAACATTTTGGCTAGCCATTTATTTTGTTGTGGTGAGGATAGGCATCACTCCAAAAAATATTTAAGGCTTTGATGGTCTGTGCGGATTTGGAAATGCCTCCTTAATAAGTATGGTCACCAGGTATCCACTGCATGTAAGATGGCCATCATCTCCTTCTCATAGGTAGATTGTCCCAAATTTGTTCCACTTAGTTGTTGGCTAGTGAAGGCCAAGGGTCGACCTTCCTACATTAAGACAACCCCAATCCCCGTACCTGAAGCATCACATTCAATCAAAAAATACTTGGTGAAGTTGGGTAGTGCCAAATACGGGAGTGGAACACATGGCATGTTTGAGAGCTATAAATACCTGTTGCGCTTCATCATTCTAGAGGAATGATTTTTTCTTGAGAAGGTGAGTGAGGGGTCTAGCAATGTGACCATAATTGTGGACAAATTTGCGATAGTAACCGGTGAGACCAAAAAATCCTCGCAAACTCTTCAAGGTCTTTGGCTGAGGCCAATCCTGCATTTCCTGGTTCTTTTTGAGATCGACCCTGACACCTTCACGCCCCACAATGTGGCCCAAATACTTGACTTCTTTCATGAAAAAAGATCACTTGGACAATTTGACAAATGATTTATGCTTTCGGAGCAGTTGCAAGAGCAGGTCTACATGTTAAAGATGTTTTTCCCAGATGAGGTTGTAGATGAGGATATCATCAAAGAAAACAAGGACAAATTTTCTAAGATATGGTTTGATCAGGTGATTCATGAGGCTTTGAAAAGTGGATGGGGCATTACAAAGACCAAATGGCATGACCAGGAATTCATAATGGCCTTCATGAGTTCTGAAAGTAGTCTTTGGAATGTCTACTTAATTCATGCGAATTTGGTGATAGCCCGAGTGAAGGTCAAGCTTAGTAAAGAATTGAGCCCCATTTAGTTCATCCAGCAAATCATCCACAACCGGGATGGGAAATTTATCTTTGACCATCAGCTTGTTGAGGGCCCTGAAGTCTGGACACATACACCATTCCCCATCTTTCTTGAGCACCATGACCACATGCGATGAATAAGGACTAATTCTAGGACGAGAGACACCGGCTTCCAGAAGTTCCTTGATGATTTTTTCAATTTCATTCTTTTGGGCAAAAGGATATCTAAATGGGCGCACATTTGGTGGTTGTGCCCCTGGGACCAAAGTAATGCTATGATCATGTTCCCTCTCAAGGGTGGAAGCTCATGAGGCTTGTCAAAGACCTGCAGATGGTTGTTTAAGACCTGTTGCATCTTAGGAAGAATATGAAGAGAAGTGGGTTCGAAGGCCTGAATGGAATTAAATTGGGCTATAACTCCATGGTGGCCCTTTTTTAAGAACTTTTCCATCCTATGCAAGCTGATGATAGAAGGAGCACCTGCCTGGAGTCAGCGGGGGGTATGCATGTGGTCATTCTGCTTAAAGATCATATATAACTCCTGGAAATCCATTGTGATTGGGTCGAGTGTGCGGTGCCATTCAACACCCAAGACAATGTCACACCTACCCATGTTGATGGAAAACATGTGGGTCTTTAGGTGATAATCCCCCATCTAAAGTTTGACATTTTCATAGCGGACGTCACATTTCACTGTCCCCCCAACAACAATCTGGACCTAGAAATTAGAGACTGCTCTGACGAAACAATGCACTACTTCAACGACTCTTTGATGGATAAATTTATGCGTACTTCCACTATCAAACAAGACTATTACAAGGCGATGTTTAATAAAACCTCTGATTTTGAGAGTTTGGGGATAAGAAATGCCTGCCAAAGCATGGAGCGAGATAACTGGTTCTTTTGGTGTAGCTGGGAGCTCATTGTCCAGCTTGTTGTCATCATCTTCCTCCTCTGGTCCCTCAAATGGTGGGGCTTCCTCAAATGAACTATGATCAGTAGCATCAATTTGAAAGAATTTGGGTTCCTTGCATTTTTTCCCAGGGGAGTATTTCTCATCACAGTAGTAACACAATCCTTGCTTTCTTCTTTCCGCCATTTCCGTTGGTGACACCTTTTGGACCTTAAGTGTTTGGGTAGTGCTCAGAGCTTGGGTGGGGCGTCCCTTGGCTAGGAAATTTGGACGAGTCGACTGGGCTGCTAACGCGTGTTCTACTTCACGAGTTGTCATGCAAGCTACTAGCCAGGTGATTGGGTGGTGCATCTTGACGTGGGCTTGTATGGCGTCTTTGAGACCACTGATAAAACATTTCAAGTAGAATTCATCTGCTAGACCTCCTGTGCAGAAGGCTAATGCTTCAAAGGCTTTAATATATTCTTGTACTATGCCTGTCTATTTGAGCTTAGTAAGACGACCCAAAAAATTAGATTCATGATCAAAGCGATTAGAAAGGGCTTTTGAGAATATCTGCCAAGTCATTGGCCTTGCATAACATCATTGATTCCATTGCTACCATCGCCATCTTTCTTGGCCCAAGTAAAGGCTTCCCACACTTAGCTTAGTCTCATCATCTCTAATGTGATTCAATGTGAAATATTGCTCCATTTGTGATAGGCATATGGCCGGATGAGAGCCATCAAATTTATACATGTCCAGCTTGGGTGGTTGAGGGTGGGACTATTGGTGGTTTCCATACAAGTGAAGAGAATGGCTAGATTCACCCTCATGGTTTTCATTAAAAGCATATGCCTCCGATTGTAACCCCAACTTGCCCTTTGTGATTGCGTCACTTAAGGGTTGGATCTACTTCATTAATTCATCCAACTTTTGTTCAAGGGTGTCTATCTTCTCATTGGCCATAACTTGAGCTCTAGTTTGTACCATGCAAAAATCCAGTGCACTTGTCGTTACTGGAAAAAAAATCGGGACCACCCGAAAATTTGAAGTTGACAAGTGAATGGTACCACCTTGCTCAGATTGTCGTCCTGATTCTTATGGGCTAAGTCTCCTATAAGCGTCTTGAGAGGGCTAAGTCAGATCTGTCTGTGAAACCCTCAACTGCTGAGTGTGAGTAGGAATGTGGCAGCGACAGAACCCCCGTTGCTAGATCTGAATGGCAGATTTGATTGTTGCTACTGCGACAGAACCCAACCTGCTAGATCTAATCTGAAAAAGAAGATGATGGGCGATTTGTAGAGAGAAAAAGGAACTATGGTCTCAAGGAGTGTCAGGTGTTATAGATCACAATATACATAAGGGTCCAATAGTAGTACTCGGCCCAATCTTTCAAGGCACTAACTAAGGAGGATCAACCATACCCTTAGCTGTACTACCCGACTACCCTATCGTACGCACGAGTAATCTCCCCGAGTGCTTTTCTTAGTGTACTGTAGCAGCAAGACGACCGACGGTTTATCTACAGCGAGGTTTCAAGTGAGCCTAGGGGGTTTCCGATATACCTAGAGGGTACGTGGAAGACAGTCCGTGCACGGTTCTGTCTAATGCACTACTTGTATTTCCTGCATGCATGCCTTCCCAAATCCATAAGTTTATGCGCTCAATGACAGATCCCGTGGTTTAAAGACGTCGGAACACGTCTCTAGCCAAAAAAAAAAATCTGCTAAAAATGGAGATCCCACTGGCCTTGGAAAGTGCTCTGATACCACTTGTTATGCTCTTAACCTGCGAGAAGATACTAGAATACCAAATATGCGAAGAAATATAACCCAGAACATAGAAAAATGAGAAATAACAGCATGTATTTTATTATTTAGAAAGGAAAACAATGTTCACTTGCCTCTTCAAGGGGGCAACCTCTAATAGAGCAGGGCTCGATTACAAAATAAGACACGACGCTCCTCAATGGGGAGTCTCTATCCTTTATATAGGATTCACACATGCAATACCATGGGTCAGTACCATGGTTTTTATTAATACCATCTCTCTAATACCATGGCCCATTTGCAACTAATTGTGGTCCCTTCTTTAAATGCGGGTCAACCACTTACAATTATTAATATGGGATTTATTGACTCTTTAACTAACTATAACTATGACTCGACCCTATTATATAAATAAGGGGGTTAGGGTTGGACCCTAACATCTTTTATGATCCATATTATGATGAATTGGAAACTCCTCAAGCTTTCGAGGCACTTTAGCCTGAGATGAGGATTATGTCAGGTTCTCGTAGCCCTTAGGTTAGTTCCACTTCTGATCATAAATCTGTTGAACCTCTCGAGGCTCCTCATCACTATGTTGTTTACACTAAAAATCAACTTCTTTCACAGTTTTCACATCCTCCACTGGAATGACATGATCCTCTTTCTCAAGCATTATAGGAGTCATATGTAGCAAGCACTGTTGCGAAATGAAAGTTTTCTTATTTCTTTATGTTTTCTCGTTTGTCAAGTTCAAAGGTGTGTACATGCTTGTCTTCCACACACAATGTGATAAGATACCATGATACGTACGCAAAATGCTTTTCATGTGATTTCTGCCTTTACTTTTCTGCGGATGCATTAAAGCTTTGAACATTTTGATTTACATTGTTTTATCTTTATTTTCTGTCACTTTTCTTGCATATGTTGATCATGCTCTCGCCTACATGGGCCAATCAATGCGCTGATGGCTGCATTGGATGTATCACTTCACGTGAGTTGGCCTATGTTCTCCTTAGGTTAGGATTAGGAGTAGTGTTTTCTTTTCTTGTATGTTTCTTGATTTTCTTACTTTGACTTGATTTGCCTTGTTTCTTTCCTTGCTTGTTTTCTTTTGCACTTGTAGGTTGGTTTCCGCATGAAATCGTGTTTGGATTATTACACAAGAAGGGTGAAATCCAAGAGGAACTTGTACAAATATTAACACTTGATTATCTGTCTATTCCATATCTTCATGTGAATCTTGAATTTCTTCTAGTTGATGATACATTGATGGAAAATACATTCCTTTCAGAGAGATTCAAGGTGAAATCACAATGCTTGCACTCTTTTACGAGTACCGCCTACTCTTATCGGTTTTCTATTTTCATTTAACGCTTTTAAACTCAATCAAGTAGAGTAAGGAGAGAGGGAAAACATTAACAAGTATGTGAGAGGTATATATAATTATCCTTATCTTAAGGGACAACCTCTTATGCTCTCAATAAGTTGGGATCCCTCTTCCACCTCATGAAATAAATAAGTGCCTACGCGCAATTCTTTGAAAATGAAAAAAAAATGAAATAAAGGGAAAAAGAAGAGAAAGGCTTCCTACGTAGAGAGGTGAAGCAAGTAACTCCACCAGGGTATTTTTCAGGCTTGCTGGCAGCGAAGTGATGCTTGTGTTGCTGAAGTGACTCCACTGGGTAACTGTCCAAGCCTGCTGGTAGTGGAGCAACACCAGAGATTAACTAAAACTTTGACAATCTATTTTACTTGTGCATCTATATACCCCTCATCCCCAATCGAAACAACTCAGTTTGACTTGGCTTGGTATGTGTGCTGCCGATAAAGAGAATGGTAGGGGATACATATTTAACTCAAGCTAAGTGAAGAAGCTATGATAATTGAAGAATTAAACAATACTTCTGGAAGAGTTAGACTCACTTTTCACTAGACAAGGTCCATACAGAGAGATGGATTTCTACTAGTGTGTCTCCAATGTTGTAGCGGCTACAACCACTCTTCAAAATTTTTCCTACGCTTAGTTTTTGGAGCCTCCCTTCTAAATCATAGTAGCTCATCTTGCACTGATCCAAGTACTTGTGCTTCAATTGAGCCTTATTATTTTCATCTTCGCTTGTGTTTACTCACTCATTTCATTTTCTAACCCACAATTCGATCTCTTGACTTGGTCTTTCGGAAATTTCAGGCTTGTCTTAGAGAACTGCGCAATTCTCGAGGTCAACTGACCTTGCTCTTGGGAATTGAGCAGTCCTGACTTCCATTGAGCCCTGAGCTCAGGAAATGCACAATAATGGATGGAATCCAACCTTGATATGGGAAATTTCATATGCATGAGAGGCATCCCAAAGCCACTCATCCTAGAAATTGCAGAGAACCCACTGTTCTCAGAAAATGCGCAATGCATGAGTTGGAGAGTTGCCCAGTCCTTCCCAGAACTATGCAATATTTCAGGGCAATGCATGGTAGTTTTTTCTCAAAAAAAAATCAAAAATCAAAAATCATCCCTAAAAAATAGGGATCTAATTTTGGCAACCCAAAGGAGGCACTTGAGTTATTTTGGAAACTGCCACCAAGTGTCGCTTTTTCCTTGATTTTTGGCATGCGCATAATAAACCCTAACTTGACCAAATATATTTAATCAATGCTTCATGAGCTCATTTTCACATTCAATATTGGATCTCTAGAATTCATGAGGAAATTAAGGAACCTTTGGTGCGATCGTCATCACTTTTCCGGGTGAGTTTTGCTTTTCTAGTCTTTTGTCGTTTTTTCTCCCACTTTTTGTTGTTTAGCTTGTGAGAGTGTTGTTTCACTTATTTATTTGAACGAATGTTGGCATTTTAACTTGTTTTAGATTGCATAAGTGTTATTTCAAGTTTTAGATTGCCTTTTCCAAGTGTCGTATGTGTTTTCCCGTTTTTCCACTAACGGTCGCTGTTGCGGCGACTCTCTTCACATATATCGTTTTCCTTCAATTTAATTTATTTCTGCACTTGTTTCAAATGTATGCATCAACAATTAGTCATATTTTCACTCAACATCACACCATCCTTGAGATTTGCTTAATTTCACACTCCCCTTGGGAATATCTGGGCTCCCCTTTGCCAAATCTCACACTTCACTGTATGCATTGCACAAACCAGGAGCCCAAGGCCTATGCCTTGGCTTTTGAAATTGCATGAAGGCCATACTATCCTGGCTCCAACTACGCAATACCTAGTTATAGGAGCTAGCCTCCTAGCTTGGCCACTAAGTCTACGCAATACACAGTCTCTCCCAACCATGGCCCAAGACTAAATTGTGCATTGCGCAGTTCAAGTAACCAAGCTTCCTGACTAACTGTTGGGATTGTGCAATGTGCAGTTCACACAGCCAGGCAGTGACCTCTCTCAGCCAGAATTGCATAGTCTTTCCCATCATGAGCCTGGTTTTTTTCTTGGTCTTTTCTTGAAGTTTCTTTGGTTTTCAAGCTGACATTTAATTGCAATGAATGTCCTCCCTGTCCCATAGGTACAACAGTTGTTGAGCATCTCTCTAGTAGTTACTATTAGAATGGCATCCAAGGGATAAGCATCAAAGGAAACCGTCGAGAGAAATACTGGGGAAGCAGTCGAGAAGATATCAATTGATCTACTAGTTTATGTAAATACTCAGCTGTTCATTGAGAAGGGTTCAACACTCACATAGTAGCAAATCAAAGATGATTTTACAGATAACTTCAAGGAATACTTAGATGACCGAAAGGTTTATCTTAGCATCCAACAATCATGATTATACAAGGTTTCATGCAGGTAACCCACCTTCTGATGTGCGAACATTATCCACTGGATTGTCTCAGACACAGATGAACAGACAATGACACTAAGCAGTTCCAGCGAGATAGAGATTTCCAACTTCATGGTAGAGAACTTTAATAAAATGTATCATTTACCCCAGCCGATGAAACACATGGACTCATTTTTCTATGCCATACATAGCTTTATGAACACTAGAGATATCGTCAAGCTCTGGGTGAAAGGGCTATCAAATTTTAGACAAATACCCTATCATGTTTACAAGACAAAGTCCCTCAAGAAGGCTTATCAATTCTTGATCATCTTCTTCTACAGAATATATGATTAAGATAACACAAAAACCTTTCCTGAAGGTTGGGTAGTTGTACTGGACCAGTTGGTGAGCGATGGGAAGCCATTCAACCGGTCAGTTTTTTTGGCTCATCACTTGAAGATCCATGTGACTAACACTCAGAATCTGCCCAAGAATGAGAAAGAAAGGTCTTACATGTCTGCATACTTACTTAATGCAATTTGTGCCCAGCAACAGTTCCCTGGCATGAGCTAGACATGGACACCAAAAGAGTCTACTGTCAACATCTATTGCAAGTTGCTTTCTGACTGTAGATATCGAGGAGTGATGGCAAGGCTAACTGACCATTTTATCATCCCATTGTACAATCTTATATTTGAGTAGGATCCACCTTGCATGTCCCTAGAAGGAATGGAGGAAATAGTAAACATTGTAGATTGGTATGCCTCACCAGGTGGCACCTTCATTAGAGTGTTTGGTGGAGAAAAGCCTCCTGATGTTCTACCAAGGTATGCCACTGACAAAATGATCATGTAAGAGGTCTCATATCACCTCTCCACAGGGTTGTTAACATTAATTCATAGGAAGAAGAAAGTTCCATGGCCCGCTTTTCCTTTGCAGACCAGAGTATAAGAGATTAAGATCTTGAAGGATGCAGATGCCAAAGCTAAGGAGATAGTCAAATTCAAGTTAAAGACTTTAATCGGCATGATCCCAACGATATTATTAAGGACCATTGTGCGAGGGTGTATTTTAAATGGATCCATGAGGCATGTCATTGGATAAAGAAGGATCCTTGGAGGTACTGTTACAATGCCTCCAAACTCCATGATATGGTCAGTATAGAAAAACCTTGGAAGGATTCTCTGTAGACAACAAAAACTCCAGAAGCAACAACAACAATAGTGATAAGCAACAATCTAGTGCAGGACAAGGGAAAGAGGAAAATTGTCGAGAACCCAGAGGCAGGGAAAAGATGCAAGATGAGGGTAGATCCTAGCATAGAGAAGGAAGTTTTGGCAATGAAAGCAAAGATGGAGCAACAAATAAAGAGAGCAGAGTGGATGAAGAGAGAAAAGTGCTACAAGAAGCAAAACTCAAGATGCAGGAGATGGAGAGGAAGTTGAAGGAAGAATAGCAGTTGAGGAGGAGAGAAAGAGAAGAGAAGAAGAAATAGGAAGAAGAAAAAGTGGAAGGTGTGATGACAGAGAAAACAATGCCCATACAGGTTGATGAGTCGGAACAATCAACAACTGAGGAAGAGGGTGAACAACTGTAGGATCAGGATCTTGCTCAATAGATTGAGAAACTTATTGAAGTGACAAACATGGAGTTTGAGCAAGAGCCACATAATGAAGACCCTGACCTTATGCTGAGAGAACCAGAGGTCATCTCTAAGTCTCTTCCACCTCCAGTGCCAGAACGAGTCCTGAGCGAGCAAGGAGAAGCTTTTCTCCTTGATGGTGATCCAGTCATGGATTTGTATAATCTATCATTTGACAAGTTGCAGAAGAGGATTGTACAGGTATGGAGGAATCACTTTCTGGATGATCACAGATCACTTACATTCATCAAGGAAAGGGTGATAGTGTTAGACACTAGGTAGCATCCAATCTCCCTTGCCGAAGCTAGATTGGCCTATGCAGGAGCCACAAGCTCAAATGTTAAGTATCCGACTACCGAGAGTGAAAAACTGGCAAAGAAATTGCAGGCTTCCAGGCAAGAGGTAGAACAACTCTGAGAATCAACGCAAAATGTAGTTTCCGCAATGGGAGAGATGAGGAAAGCGGTACTTGCTGAAGTATCATCACTTGAGAGTACCATGCAAAAGATATATGACGGATTTGACCATGCATAAGGAATTTGTCCGTGCGCATGGCCTACAACAATGGAGAAAAGAGTTTTTTCAAACTCTCAAGAACATACATGCTTCCATTTCCCATGTACAAGGGTGGACAATGTGGTACAAAGGGGCCCCGCTTGACTTAACAAAGAAGATGAAACCACATGCAGAGCTGGAGAAAGAAAAGGTCCGAATGTTGATCCAGAACTACGAGCAACTCACCCCACTCATCAGTACCATACAAGCCTCATATGCACAGTTGCACAACAATTTTTGGATGTAATGGTGAGAACACACATGATCCCATCAATCGGTTCCCTCACTGATGCTAAACCCAAGAACCAAGTCCAGCTAGAGATCGATGAGTACCTGGAGCAGTTATGACGAGAGGCCACCAGGGAAGACTTGGAGCTTAGCACACATAACATGCAAAATTACATCAGTGGTCCTATCATGGTCAACACCATGCTACACATGATTTAGAACAAGTTGGATACAGGTTCCAAGACCATATACCCGGATGCCATGGAGGCAAGAGTCCACTTTCAGAAAGACACCATCATGCAGTACCAAGCTTGGCATCAATATGTGACCGAGAAGCAACAAGTGGAGGTTTTTGAGTTGGTCTTTCCCCAAAGTTCGAAATCATAGTGTTTTGTCTTGTTAGGCTGTGTCTAGCCTATTTTTGTCTCACATGGGTACATGTGGAAAATTTAATATTATTTGTAAATTTGTTGTAAGTGAAATTCCAAGTGTCATTAGTGGAATGTCAAAGGTCATCATGTTATGTAATGAGTTACTTGTAAAGAAGTTGAAGAGTCATGAGGGTAGTCAAAGAGTTACAAAGGGGAATGTCAAGGGTCATCCCACCCTTTGTTATAAATAGAAACTCATAACTCATAGAATGGGCTTTTGAGATCCAAGATTTTGGCTAGGCTTAGGCTTAGATAAGGATTGGATATATATTGAAGAGCCTTGGCTTCTCCATAGCGTAGAGCAATTATAATTCTTTGGAGGAGCAGGTGTTCTTGACTTTAATGTTCCACTATTGGGGCTAGTGGATGTGAATGGTGTATGTATGGATGGAACATTCACTTATAATAATAATATCATAGCCAACACACTTTCATGCATATGTTGTTAATGTAGCTAGACTATTCTGGTTGCTTTAGCAATGTATGTTGTTTAACTTACACATTTTCTTATAGTTTCTATTTATAACAAAGGGTGGGGTGACCCTTGACCTTTCCCCTTGTGACTCTTTGACTACCCTCATGACTCTTCAACTTCTTTACAAGTAACTCATTACATAACATGACTACCTTTGACATTCCACTAATGACACTTGGAATTTCACTTACAACATATTTACATAGTGTTTTGTCTTGTTAGGCTGTCTCTAGCCTATTTTTGTCTCACATGGGTACATGTGGAAAATTTAATATTATTTGTAAATATGTTGTAAGTGAAATTCCAAGTGTCATTAGTGGAATGTCAAAGGTCATCATGTTATGTAATGAGTTACTTGTAAAGAAGTTGAAGAGTCATGAGGGTAGTCAAAGAGTCACCAAGGGAATGTTGGGTTGTGTTATATTATTTCCACGACTAGCCCACATAGTTAACCGGGCGGTTAGAAATGGGGCGGAGCTCCCTCCTTCGTTGCGCCAATTGCGTAGCGGGGGGAGTCACAGGGGGTTTGAGGGGTGCAGGTAACCCCACTCTATGGGGTTCGGGGTAGCACCCTGGAAAATTTTGTTTTTGGACCCTATATTAGGTTGGGCAGACCTACCTATGATTTTGTGCATGATTTTTCGCACATGGTTTTGGACGCGATGGTTTTCGGTCCATGGTTTTGGACGCGATGGTTTTCGGTCCATGGTTTTGGACGCGATGGTTTTCGGTCCATGGTATTGGATGCTTCGGCATGTATAAATATGTATTGTAACATTGAAAGGAACATAATAAAAAATCAAGCTAGTAGTCCCAGTTTTGGGATCCAAGGGAAAATCTCTGTGTATATGTGTTTTATGTGTTATGCTCTCGCATTGTTTATTTTCTATGTTTTAGAATTTGCATGCAGGTAATTTCTGTATGTGGTTAAAACCTACATTTGGTATCAGAGTTGTTTTGGCTTCAAGGGAACACCTTTGTTGCTGATGGGTTTCGCTCGGGCCTGTAGTAGACCCTGTCCAGTGGGAGATCTGTGGGATCAATTCTGGTGGTGAAAGAAGATGGCGAGCGGTGGAAAGATAGAGATCGAGAAATTTAATGGTCAGAGTTTTAAGTTGTGGAAACTCAAGATGGAGGATTTGTTGGTGGATAAAGATCAGTGGATCGCGATAGATTTGGGTACTAAACCAACGGGAGTGTCTAATGAAGAATGGAAGAAGTTGGATTGGAAGGCAAAGAGCACAATATGATTGTGTGTCTCAGATTCAATATTGTTGAATGTATCAGGGGAAGCTATGGTGAAGGCTTTGTGGGATAAGTTAGGGACTTTGTACCAATCTAAGTCTTTGGTGAATAAATTGTTCCTACGGAAAAAGCTGTATAACCTGAGGATGAAAGATGGAGACTCAGTGACATAGGATCTGAATGCGTTTAATACTGTGGTAAGTCAGTTATCGTCTATTGATATCAAAATTTGAGATGAAGATAAGTGCATTAGTTTGTTGGATTCTCTACCAGATTCGTGGGATAGTCTGGTTATTGCAATAGGTAGCAATGCAACTGCCTTGCATTTTGATGAAATAGTCTCATCCTTGCTGACGTAGGAGATGAGACTGAAAAATATGGAGAGCCAGAATGGTGATGCCTTGTCTGTACGAGGATGATCCCAGAACATAAACAAAAATAAGTCATCGAGTGGGAGATCTAAATCTAGAGGTAGATCTAAATCTCCAGGAAAACCTATAAAGGTGGTGTGCTAGAAATGCGAAAAGGAAGGGCACTACAAAAGGGACTGTAAATCTAAAGCTCCCAATAAAGGAAATGGATTTGATGATGCTCCTTTTGCAGAGGAGAAAACCACCTCAGATGAAGGTGGGGATGTGTACTTGGCTTCTTCAAGTACACATGTAGATCATGAGGCATGGTTGATTGACTCAGGTGCATCCTTTCACTTCACTCCTCATAGAGAGTGGTTTTGCGAGAATGAGAAATATGATGGTGTTGATGTCTTCTTGGGGGATGAAAGGAAGGTTAGAATCATTGGTCGCGGAAACGTAAAGTTAAAGTTGCAAGGTGGAAGGGTTAGAACACTTTCAGGTGTTCTACATATTCCTGCATTAGCCAAAAATCTGATTTCTGTAAGCAAGCTGGATGATGCAGGTGTAAAAACAGTGTTTGAGAAGGATACCTACAAGATGGTTCGGGGAGCACTGGTATTGATGCAGGGAGCTCGGATTGGAACTCTATACAAGCTGCAAGGTAGCACTATTGTTGATGGGTGCAACAGTTCTGTGGTTCCTGAAAGTGGAGCAGAAAATCTAGTGGTCTCTGGAGAGAAGACCATGTTGTGGCATCAAAGGCTTGGACATATTGGAGAGAAGGGCCTTCAAATACTTCATGGTAAAGGTATGGTATAAGGTATGAGTAATAGCTCTCTAGAATTTGATTTCTGTGAAAATTGTGTATATGGGAAGTAGAATCGGGTGAGTTCCCCCTCTGGTGGTAAGAGGGCGAAACAAATATTAGAGCTTTTGCACAGTGATGTGTTTGGACCTGTGAAGGTTCCATCACCGGGTAAGTTTGTGTACTATGTATCATTTATAGATGACTTCTCAAGGAATACATGGTTATATTTTCTTAAGAAGAAATCTGAAGTCTTTGACAGGTTTAAAGAATTTAAGGATCTGGTGGAAAACCAGACAAAGAAGAAGATAAAGGTGCTCACGACAGATAATGGTGGAGAGTTTTGTAGTGAGGAATCTGAAGAATTCTATAAGAAGTGTGGTATAGCACGGTAGAAGACTACCCCATATACACCTCAGAAAAATGGAGTTGCAGAAAGAATGAACAAGACGTTGATGGAAAGGGCAAGAAGCATGCTCAGTGGTGCCGAGTTAGGACAGGAATTCTGGGCAGAGGCGTTGGAGACAGCATGTTACTTGGTCAATAGATCACCTTCATCAACGTTGGAGGATAAGACTCCATAGGAGGTATGGACTGGTAAGAAACCCTCTCTTTCACATCTGAGGGTATTTGGATGTGATGCATATGTACATGTTCCAAAGGAGAAATGAACCAAGTTGGATAGTAAATCTGAAAAGTGCATCTTTATTGGGTATAAGGATGGTTTAAAGGGTTATAAGTTTTGGAACCCAGTAAAAAGGGAGGTTGTGTACAGCTGAGATGTGGTGTTTAGAGAGGTGAAAGATGTTATTAAACATGAAGTCCAACAAAAGGAACCTGAGAAGATATAGTTTGAGCTAAAGGAGGAAAAATCAGACTCTACAGCAGAGGAGGAAACAGAAGATGAAGAGCCACAAACTCTGGGTGTGAGAAGATAAATTCGAGAAAGAAGGCAGCCAGAAAGGTATAGTCCATTTTCTTTCTGTTCAAATTTTGCTTTATCTATTACTGATGATGATCCAAGAACTGTGAAGGAAGTAGTAGATTCAGAGGATGGAAAAATCTGGAAAGAGGCCATGGTTGATGAAATGGCATATTTGCACAAAAATGAGGCTTGGGATCTGGTGGAGTTGCTGGCTGGAAGGAAACCCATTCGTAGCAAATGGGTGTTCAAGAAGAAGACAAATGCAGAAGGAAAGGTGGAGAAACACAAAGCTTGGTTGGTAGCAAAAGGTTATTCCCAGGTGCCGGGAATTGATTTTGGTGATATTTTTTCTCCTGTTGCCAAGGTAACTTCTATTAGATTGCTTTTATCTATTGTTGTTGCCTTTGATTTTGAGGTGGAACAGATGGATGTGAAGACAACATTTCTTCACGGGGATCTGGAAGAGGAGATCTACATGAAGCAACCTGAAGGCTTTGCGGTGAAGGGTAAGAAAGAACTGGTATGCAAGTTAAAGAAGCCTCTATATGGGTTAAAACAGTCACCAAGGATGTGGTATCAGAAATTTGATACATTTATACAGGGACTTGGCTTCAACAGAAGCAAAGCAAATCATTGTGTGTATTTTAAATTAATTGGTGACCATGTTATTTATCTGGTCTTGTATGTGGATGATATGTTGTTGGTTGGAACTGACAAAGAAATTATCCAGGATTTGAAGATCCATTTGTCCTCCAAATTCGACATGAAATATCTTGGTGCTACAAACTATATTTTGGGCATGGAAATTAAAAGAGATCGAACAAAGAGGAAGATTTGGTTAAACCAGAGGAAGTATGTCGAGACAATATTGCAGAGGTGTAATATGCAAGATAGTAAGCCAGTGAAGGTTCCTATTCCTGTAGGTGTAAAGTTATCTACTAAAGAGTGTCCCAAGACACAAGAAGAGGAAGAGGACATGTCTCGTGTTCCATATGCAAGTGCAGTCAGTAGCTTGATGTATGCGATGGTCTGTACTAGACCAGACATTGCACATGCAGTGGGAGTATTGAGCAGGTTTATGTCAAAACCAGGGAAGGAGCACTAGACAACAGTGAAGAGGATTTTCAGGTATTTATGTGGCACTAGTGATTATGGTTTGTGCTACCAAGGAAGACTAGGATTGGACAGAGTGTTGGATATTCATGGTTTTGTTGATGTAGACTGGGCTGAAGATCTGGATCAGAGAATATTTACAAGTGGGTATGTGTTTAACCTATTTGGAGGTGCAGTCAGTTGGATGAGTAAGAAACAATCTGTAGTGGCACTATCAACTACAGAGGCGAAATACATGGTAGCCACTCATGCAAGCAAGGAAGCAGTTTGGTTGCAGAGATTGTGTTCAAGTATGGGGTTAGTACAGGGAGATATAAGGATAGACTGTGACAGCCAAAGTGCAATTTTCTTGGCAAAGAACCCTGCATATCATTCAAAGACAAAGCACATTGATGTTCAGTATCACTTTGTGAGGGATATGATAGAAGACAAAAAGGTGTTGTTGGTAAAAGGTGGACAATTTGAAGAATACTATAGATGCATTGACAAAATCTGTGAGCTCTGAGAAGTTATCTTGGTGTAGAGAAACAATGGGCATTGTAGGGCGGGACAAATGACTAAGCTCTCTTGTGGCCCCTAGTGGAAAGAAAACAACCAGTGGGAGAATGTTGGGTTGTGTTATATTCTTTCCACGACTAACCCACGTAGTTAACCGAGGGTTAGAAGGGGGGAGTCACAAGGGGTTTGAGGGGTGCAAGTAACCCCACTCTATGGGGTCCGGGGCATCGCCCCAGAAAATTTTGTTTTTGGACACTATATTAGGTTGGGTGGACCTACCTATGGTTTTGTGCATGATTTTTCACACATGGTTTTAGATGCGATGGTTTTCGGTCCATGGTTTTGGACGCGATGGTTTTTGGTCCATGGTATTGGATGCTTCGGCATGTATAAATATGTATTGTAACATTGAAAGGAACATAACAAAAAATCAAGCTAGTAGTCCCGGTTTTGGGATCCAGGGGAAAATCTCTGTGTATATATGTTTTATGTGTTATGCTCTCGCATTGTTTATTTTCTGTATTTTAGAATTTGTACGCAGGTAATTTTTATACAGGGTTAAAACCTATAATTAGTGGAATGTCAAAGGTCATCATATTATGTAATGAACTACTTGTAAAGAAGTTGAAGAGTCATGAGGGTAGTCAAAGAGTCACAAAGGGGAATGTCAAGGGTCACCCCACCCTTTGTTATAAATAGAAACTCATAACTCATAGAATGGGATTTTGGGATCCAAGATTTTGGCTAGGTTTAGGCTTAGAGAAGGATTGGATATATATTGAAGAGCCTTGGCTTCTCCATAGCGTAAAGCAAGTATACTTCTTTGGAGGAGCAGGTGTTCTTGACTATAATGTTCCACTATTGGGGCTAGTGGTCGTGAATGGTGTATGTATGGATGGAACATTCACTTATAATAACAATATCAGAGCCAACACACTTTCATGCATATGTTGTTAATGTAGTTGGACTATTCTGGTTGCTTTAGCAACGTATGTTGTTTAACTTAGACATTTTTTTATGAACTACTTTGTATGCAATTGTACGAATCCCGTTGAATGCATGTTGTTGGATTAACTCATCACTTTAATTTGTGGACTATTCTTCATTTTAGCTTCTAATGTCATTCCACTCATGTGTTCCTTTCAAGATGTATACTATTACATGCTTCTAAGGGGCACACTTCCTTTCCTCCTCCGTGTGTTAGAACCTTCATGCATCATACTTGACTCTCTGCAGGGTCAGACGCTTTCTCTCACCAAAATTTATCATACTTACCTTTGCATGCTACTGTGGTCAAGGCATTACACTACCAGCCATTGTTGGGACTCCTAATCCAAATGGTTTGAGGTCTAGTTGGGAGTTCATGTCGGGGAGATCCGTTGAATGTTGGTGCATCCAAGACTGTCAACATTTATGGCTTTAGAAGGAGGGCTAGATGACAAGATGAGCCCTTGAAGTTTGTTTTGAATTTTTGTGCATATTTCATGACTTTTGTCCAAATCATAACCTCGACATGTTTCTCTAACTTTGTTGATTTTGAAGTTCTGACGAGCATTATAGATGACTTGTCTAAATATAAGTTCAATGGTGAGGATGGAACAACCTTTTTCAAGTACACAGTTTCTTTTGCTGGCTTTTGTGACATGCATGATCTTACATTGGATGACATTTCCTGTGGGTTGTTCGTTTTCATGTTCAAGGGCGTGCAAAACAATGGTGTCACACATTTCCTGCAACCTCTATACACTCTTTTGATCACCTGTTTATAGAACTATGGCGTGCTTTCATTCTTTATGACCATAAAGCCGTTAATAATTTTTTCTTTTAAATTGTGAAAATCACTTAACGAATCTTTTCAAGATTTTCATGATCAATTTCTTCACTATGGTTATGAATTTCTTGAAGATGAAGTTGACTGGGAATTTTTGGAGGAAATATTTCAATATCTTGTTCATGTTAATGAGAATCCACACGATTTAGAATATTTCGAATCTCTCCCAACATACCTCAGTGTTAGAGCTTCTAAATTTGAGACAGACAAGGGTTTTGTCCCAAGTGACCCTCCATCCCCTTTTCACCAAACAAGTCTAGTTCCGTAGGTTGAGGTGGGAGAGGTTGAGAATCCACCTGTTGATCTGTCACCATCTCCTCCTACCCACCTGCTCAGGATTTTTGCGCAGATTTGGACTGTAACCCTAATGGTTGTCATGTGGTCTTATCTCCTCAGCCTCCATCCTTTGGTCCCTTTGATCCTCTAGATTTTGGTGTGTTTTGTTCATCCGTCTTGGATATCACATGTGATGTTCATGAGGATCAAGTTTTGGATGGAGGTTGTGTTGAACAACCAACCTGCACTATCATTGGTGATGAGTATGTGTGGGAGTCTGAAAAAGAATCTGCAGTGAAGGATGACCTCCTTCTATTCGCACCTCATTCGCTTTATTGTGACATCTTCCACAATTCTGCCATTTCTGTTCCATCTTGTGAAAATTCATTTCCATATTTTTCTATCTTCGATCATTCGCAAAACACGTGGGATGTGAATTTTTCATTTGATGGTGGAGAGGAAATCTATCTTCCCTGATCCTCTTAATCTCTCATCTTACCTATCCAGAAACATAGAGGGTGAAATTTATTGTTTTTCATCATCCCATCTTTACAATTCATCTGATCACGAGGATTCCATTGTCCATAATCTTGAATAATCTGATTAAGAATGTCGTGATCTTTTCATCCCTTCATCTGATCACGATTCTGATTTGCCTACTGTTGATCTTTCTAAGCCACCAATATTTGATGATCCATCTTTTGATGAATTAGAATCTCCTCAAGCTGTCGAGGCACTTCATCTTGATATGATGATTATGTCAAGTTCTCGTAGCTTTGACATTAGTTCCACTTCTAATTTGAAATATGTGGAATCTCTCCAGGCTCCTCATCACTATGTTGTTTACACTGAAAGTCAATCTATTTCATAGGTTTCACACCCTCCACCGAAATCACATGATACTATTGCTCAAGCATTGGAGGTGTTATACATAGGAAGCACTATCGTGAAACATAAGTTTTATTCTTTCTTTATGTTTGCTCGTTTGTCAAGTTTGAAGGTGTGTACATGCTTGTCTTCCACGCGCAATGTGATAGGACACCATGATATGTTCAAAGAATTATTTTCATGTGCTTTCCACCTTTACTTTTTTGCAGATGCAAGCTTTGAACGTTTTGGTTTACATTATTTTTATCTTTCTTTTATGTCAATTTTCTTTCATATATTTCCTATCGATCATGCTCTCGCCTACATGGCCTAACCAATGCATCGATGGCTGCATTAGATATCTCTTCACATGAGTTGACCTATGTTCTACTTAGGTTAGGAGTAGGAGTAGTGTTTTATTTTCTTGTTTGTTTCTTGATTTTCTTACTATGCATTGCTTTTTCTTGTTTCTTTCCTTGGTTGTTTTCTTTTGCACTTGTAGGTTAGTTTCTGCATGAAACAGTGTTTGGCTTCTTAGACAAGCAGGGTGAAATCGAAGAGGAACCTGTACAACTATCCACACTTGGAAACCCTCTCTTCATGTGAATCTTGCATTTATTTTAGTCGATGATACCCTGATGGAAAATATGTTTTTTTCCAAAGAGAGTCATGGTGAAATCACGATGCTTGCACTCTTAACTAGTACCACCTGTTCTAATCAATTTTCTATTTCAGTTAACCCTGTCAACTCAATCAAGTAGAGTAAGGAGAGGGGGAAATATTAACAAGTATGTCATATGTATATATAAATATCCTTCTCTGAAGGGACAACCTCTTCTGCTCTGAATAAGTCAGGATCTCTCTTCTCCCTCATGAAATAAATAAGTGCCTATGCACAGTTCTTTTAAAATGAAAAAAAAAATGGAATAAATGGCAAAAGGAGAGAAAGGCTTCCTGCGCAGAGAGGTGAAGAAAGTAACTCCTTCGAGGTACTGTCTAGGCTCGTTGGCAGTGGAACGATTCTTGTGTTCCTTAAGTGACTCCGTCGGGGTACTTTCCAAGCCTACTAGCAGTGGAGCAACACCAGAGATGAAACTAAAACTCTGACAACCTATTTTAGTTATGCATATATATACCCCTCATCCCCAATCAAAACAACTTAGTTTGAATTGGCTTGGTATGTGTGCTGCCGTTAAAGAGAATGGTAGGGGCTACATATTTTACTCAAGCTAAGTGAAGAAGCTATGATAATAGAAGAATTGAACAATAATTCCAGAAGAGTTAGACTCACTTTTCATGAGACAAGGTCCATATAGAGAGCTAGACTTCTACCAGTGTGTCACAAATGTTATAACGGCTACAACCACCCTCCAAAATTTTGCCTATGCTTCATTTTTGGAACCTCCCTTCTAAATCACAACAAATCATATTGCACTGATCCAGGTGCTTGTGCCTCGATTGAGCCTTATTATTTTCATCTTGGATTGTGTTTACTCATTTAGTTCATTTTCTAACCCACAAGATGATTTCTTGACTTGGTCTTTCGATAGTTCTGGGATTTCCTTAGAGAACTGTGCAATTGTCGAGGCAACTGGCCTTGCTCTCGGGAATTGCACAGTCCTGACTGCTAGTGAGTCTTGAGCTCAGGAAATACGTAGTAATAGATGGAAACCAACCTTGACCTGGGAAATTGTGAAGAAATGAGAGGCAGCTTAGAGCCACTCATCCCACAAATTGCATAGAACCCACTATGCTCAAAAACTGCACAATGAATGAGCCGGAGAGTTGCCCAGTCCTTCCTAGAACTATGTAACCTTTCCAGGAAATGCATGGGAGTTTTTTACAAAAAATAAATATCCATCCCTAATAGGGATCTATTTGTAGCAACCCGAAGGAGGCACTTGAGTTATTTTGGAAATTTCCACCATGTGTCACTTTTTCCTTGATTTTTGGCATGCGCATCATAAACCCTAACTTGACCAAATCTATTTAATTGACACTGCTTGAGCTCATTTTCACATTCGATCTTAGATCTCTCACATTTCAGAGGAGATCAAGGAACCTTCGGTGCGATCATCATTGCATTTCCGGGTGAGTTTTTCTTTTATAGTCTTTCGTCGTTTTTTCTGTTGATTTTTGTTGTTTAGCTCGTGAGAGTGCTTTTTCACTTATTTATTTGAACGATTGCTAGAGGTTTAACTTGTTTTATGTTGTATAGGTGTTGTTTCAAGTTTTAGATTGCCTTTCCCAATTGTCATATGTGTTTTCCTGTTTTTGCACCAACAGTCACCATTGCAACAATTCCCTTCACATGCTTTGTTTTCCTCCAGTTTAATTGATTCCTGCAATTGTTTCACATGCATGCATCAACACTTAGTCAAATCTGTACTCAACATCACACCATCCTTTATATCTACTTGATTTCACACTCCCCTTGGGTAGATCCAGGCTACCCTTGCTCGAATATCACACTTCATTGCATGCACTGCATAATCCGAGAGAGAAAGGCCTCTGGCTTAGCTTTTGGAATTGCAGGGAGGTTGTCCTGGCTTCACTCCAACTGTGCATTGTGTATTTCCAGGAGCCAGCCTCCTAGCTTGGCCACTGAGATTGCAATGCACAGTCTCTCCCAACCTTGGCCCAACACTGAACTGCGCATTGCATAGTTCCAATCACCAAGCTTCCCAACTGAATGCTAGGACTGCATAATGTGCAGTTCCCACAATCATCCAGTGACCTCTGTCAGCTAGAATTGTGCAGTCTTTCCCATCATGAGCCCGATTTGCAACTTGGTCTCTTCTTGAAGTTGCTTTGGTTTTTAAGTTGACATTTGCTTGCCATTATTGTCCTCTCTATCCCATAGGTATAATAGTTGTTGAGCATCTCTCTAGTAGTTATAGTTAGCATGACATCCAAGAGAGATGTATTAAAGGAAACCATCGAGAGAAGTACTTGGGAAGCAGTTGATTAGATATCAATTGTTATACCAGTTTATGCAGATACACAATTGTTTATTGAGAAGGACTCAACACTGACATGGCAGCGAATCAAAGATACTTTTGTGGAGAAATTCAAGGAAGAATTAGAGGACCAACATGTTTATCCTAGCATCTAGTGGTCAAGATTATGGAAGGTTGCATGTAGGTACCCCACCTTCCCATGTCTGAACATTATCCATTGGATTGTCTCACACATAGATGAACAGACAATGACACTAAGCAGTGCTAGTGGGATAGATCTTGCCACCTTTAGGGCATAGAACTTTCAGTAGATATATCATTTACCCTAGCTGGTGAAGCACATGGACTCATTTTTCTATGCCACCCCTATATTTGTGAATAATAGAGATATCGTCAAGTGTTGGGTGAAAGAGCCGTCATAGTTTAGACAAACACCTAATCATGTTTACAAGACAAAGTCCCTAAGGAAGGCTTATCAATTATTTATCATATTTTCCTGCAAAATATATGGTCAAGAGAAAACATAAACCTTTCATGAAGGTTGGGTAGTCATATTGGACCAGTTTGTGAGTGATGGGAAGCCATTCAATTGGTCAGATTTATTGGCTCATTAGTTGAAGATCCATGTAACTAATGCTGGGAATCTACCCAAGAATGAGCAAGCAAGGTTTTACATGTCCGCATACTTACTTGATGTAATATGTCCCTTGCAACAGTTCCCTAGCATGAGCTGGACATGGACACCAAAAGAGTCTACCGTCAACATCTATTGAAATTTGCTTTCCAACTGAAGCTATTGAGGAGTGATGGCAAGGCTAACTGACCATTTTATCATCCCGTTGTACAAACTTATCTTTGAGTAGGATCCACCTTGCATGTCCCTAGAAGCAACGGAGACAATAGTAAACATTGCAGATTAGTATGCCTCACCAGATGGTACCTTCATCAATGTGTTTGGTGAAGAAAAGCATCCACATGTTCTACCAAGGCATGCCATTGCCAAGATGATCATGCAAGAGGTATCATATCACCTCTCCACAGGGTTGTCTGCAGGACTACATAGGAAGAAGAAAGCGCAATGGCTTTCTCTTCCTTTGCGGATCAGATTATACGAGATTAAGAGATTGGAGGATGCATATGTCGAGGCTATGGAGATAATGAAATTTGATTTTGGAACCAAATAATTTAATCTGTATGATCCCCATGGTATTTGCAAGGACCATTTTCCGAGGGTGTATTTTCCATGGACCCATGGGGCATGTCATTGGATAGAGGAGGACCCTTGGAGGTACTATTACAATGCCTCCAAACTCCATGAGCCGATCAGTATAGCAAAATCTTGGAAGGATGCTCTGCAGACAACAGTAGCTCCAGAAGCAACAACAACAAAAACAACAATAGGCAGCAATTCAGTGTAGGACAAAGGGAAGAGGAAGATTGAGCCTCCTGATTTTCCAATAGGAATGAGCTAGTCCATTGAGATAACATTGAATTTTCACTTTCTCATCCTTAAGATATGGAACGTAGCATAATAATCTCATAAATCCGTTGACATAATCATCCATATTTCACTTTCCTAGCTTCAAGTTGTGGTACTCCCTAATAATCCCTACATAATATCTTCCTGATAGGTACTTTGAAGCATTTCTTGAATTGTTTCCAAGTGATATTCCTTTCGTTGACTTCTTTTATGTTTTTTAGGTCTTCCCACCATACGGAAGTTCTTCCACTCATGTTGAATATAGAGACTCAAGATTTCATGTTCCTTTACTAGTTCTACAAATGCACACACTTCTTTAGTCCCAACAACCATGCCTATGCCTCATCACCTTTCTTCATTTTACCATCTTATTTTTCTATTTTTGAATTATTCATGCAAAATTGTTTCAAAATTCTTATTATGTTATGCAACCAAGTCACAAAATAGAAGAAGAGATAGATCGACGAATTCAAAATTAGCCTCTTCAAGGGGGCAACCTCCTTTACATTAAACAAATGAAAAATTCTTGGATGATTCAAATGACAAAACCTCCTTTCTATATATAGGAGTCTAAAGGGTCACAATATAATCAGGGTCTCCATAACAATATTAATGTAAGGCCACAACAATAACAATAGTGGGATTCTATGGGGCACAATAATAAAGATATGGGGACTACATGGGCACAAAAATAACAATAAGGGGGCTACACTGACAATAGAAATGAGGGAATAAACTAGTATTATAGGGACCTAACAAGCCCCTCTCCTTCAAAAAAGTGTTGTCCTCAATGATTGAGTAGTTTTGGATGCTTCTATATGAAATTCTCATCCTCCCATATGTAATCTTCAACGGGTAAGTTCTTCCACTTTATGAGATACTTTGAAATTAATTGATTTTGTAACTGTCGATTTCTTGTTTCTGTGACTACTTCAGGTTCCAATATGATTTTTCCTTCCTCGTCAAGTTCTAGCAATATTGTTTTAACTGGGAGCTTGTCACCTATAACCTTCTTTAAGCATGAAACATGGAAAATTGGGTGCACTCGGGAAGATGCAGTAATCTTCAATTTGTATGCCATTGTACCAATCGTTTGCAACACCTTGTAAGGACCATAATACATTGGGGATAATTTATTATCCTTCTTAGTTTGCTTGAGGGACATTTGTTTGTATGGTTGTAGCCGTAAAAATATCCAATCACCTACATCAAAACTTCTTTGGCTGCATTTTTGATCTGCCTATTGTTTCATTCTATTTTGCGCCAAAGTGAGGTTATCCTTCAAGAGTTGAAGAACTTGTTGTTGATGCTCGATGTGATGTTCCACTGCATGAACCTTAGAATAATTTTCCAATACTTTTTGGAGACCTTGAGAAATAGAAGATGTTTGAACCTCTAGCGAACATAATTGTGCAATTACGCCCAGTTGTTATTTCTTTAGAAGCTTTTGCATGCCATTAGAGTTGATTATCTTTCATGTTTTCCTTATGATACCCCTAAATTCAACTTGCTTTCCTTCCCAAAAAAAATTCAAGAAAAAATCTTGAAAATTAAAAGTTATTATACCCAAGGATTGTAACCATTGGACTCCTAGTACAACATCAACACCACCCATTGGAATGGAAAGCATTGGACTATTCAATACATATTCTCCCATGGATAACTTGATATTATGGCACTTTCCAGACCAATTTAGGGTTATTCCATTTGCAACCATCACTTGAAACTCTGGTACTGGATATAGGAAGCAATTAAATTCCTTAGCTATCTTACAATGAATAAAATTATGGGTACTACCCGAATAAATCAACACTATTAACTTTGTCGCTTGATATGTCCTTCTATCTTGAGAGTTTGAGGAGTGGTAATTCCTACCAATGCATTACACGATATGGTCCGATTCATTTCTTCTTTCTCTAGGGTTGGTTCCTAGTGTATATCCTCTTCTTTTGATGTTTCTTGTTCCTTTTCTTCCTCCTCTTCACAATCTATGTAAATTAATTTGTTCTCAGCACACTTATGACCTTTAGTGTATTTCCTATCACAACTGTATCAAATCCTTTTTTCTCTTTTTTCTTACAATTGTTGTGGCTTCAACCTTGTAGGTTGTGGAAAGCTAGGAGCCACAAAAATTCCATTTTTATTGTTGTGAGTGGTAGGCTTCCTTGTTTCCATAATTTTTCTTTCAATTTTTCTTGCCAACCTGAATGCCTTCTCCAATGAATCAGGTTCCCAAAGGAGAACCTCATGTTGGATATTATCATTTAAAGTCCCTATGAAGACATCAATCCTATCAATCCTATGCTCCTCTAGAATACCATTTACCCTTATATTCAATTTTTGGAAGTCCTCAATGTGCTTTGTCATTGAACCCTTTTGTTTGAGATTTACCAATTGGCTAGAGAAGGTGTTGCTCTTTATATCCTCATAATGTGCTATCATTTCCTCCGTAAAAATTGACCAAGTGACAAGTGGTTTATGAGAATAAAGCCATTGATACCATACAAATTGATTAGGTTCTAAATATAAAGTTGCAATGCGTACCTTTTGTGCGTGTTGCACATTATGGAGATCAAAATATTGCTCCATATATAATATCCATGTTACTAGATCTTTGCCATAAAACTTCCTCAGATCGATCTTTGGAATATGGCGGGTCTTCAATCCAATGTTAGATTCTATGAAATCATGATTAACATTTTTTTTTTATCATCATGAGTTTCATCTAATACCTTTTCGCCCTTATGAAGCATTTCTTGTGGTAAATTTGTCAAATCTTCCTTCAAACTTTCCATGTCTGCTTTTAAACCATTCTTCAAATCTCCCATCTCACCTATCATTTTTTCTTCTATACCGTCCATATTAGATTTCATTACATCCATATTAGCTTTCATTCCATCCTTCAAACCTTCCATATCCAATTTTAAACTATTTTTCAAACCATCCATCTTAGCTCCCATTTCATTTTTGGTTACTCTTTATGAGAGAAAAATTTGTTGCACTTGGTCTCATAATTTTGATATATCATGTTGCATTTCTTCCTCTTCTTCATGCGTCATAATAGAGCTTTATGGTTTCTTACCAGGTGTTTCCGTTTTCTTTCTTTGAGGCATTTTGAAATCAAACAATGATATCTATGCTTCATTATTCCCTTTGAATCGATTCAAACTGATTGTTCAAACAAAAGTTATGCAATTTAAAAAAAAAAATTACACACCTTTTTCTTTCTTTTAGGAGCTCGACCTTGAAATGATTGTAACTCTGTAATTTCATATTTCCAGGTTCTGCAATTTCTTCCTGTCGTATCTCTCTGGATCCTATTTCTAAGCCCACAACTTTGATCGAGATTGGATTCTTCAAGAAATAATTATGCCAAATCTCCTACGATGACCTGATTATGGACTGGTTTAGTAGAGCGAAGTTGTACGAGATGCCACGTGTCATTGTTTCAACTTTTAGCCCTGAAATTTCTACACAAACAACTGCAGTCTGTGCGATTTCAGCCACTTTTTACATAATTCAAATCCAATGCTTGAAACGAAAGTTATGATGATTTTCCCTAGGTCACCTATTTGAGACAGAATTCTAGAGCCCACAAAAACCCTAACTTCCTCAGAGCATATCTCCAAAAATATAGCAAACCAAGGTCTGAAATTTTTACACAAATTTCTCTGGGATTTTAGATCCACGTGGCCCAAAATTTAAGCCTTTGAATCCTCGTAGAAAAAAAAATTATAGCGAAAATTCTAAGATGACCTGTTTGAAGAAGCGAAACCCTAGAATCCAAAGCTTTGATACCAAATGTTATGCAACCGGCTCACAAAATAGAAGAAGAGATAGATCAAAAACTTCAAAATTAAACTTTTCGAGGGGGAAACCTCCTTTACATTACATAAATGAACAATTCTTGGATGATTCAAATGAAAAAGTCTCCTTTCTATATATTGGAGTCTAAGGGGTCACAATATAATCAAAGTCGACATAATAATAATAATTCAAGGGCACAACAATAACAATAGTGGGCTTCTATGGGGCACAATAATAACAATATGGAGACTACATGGGCATAACAATAACAATACGGGGGCTACACTGATAATAAAAATGAGGGAATAAACTGGTATTATAGGTATGTAACATCTTATTATTTTTCTTATGCAAAGAAAATTTGGAACCACTGCTTGCCATATCTCATCAGAGTTGGCTATTCTATTATTAGAGGAATCGTCGAATGATTCATCACTAGAGGCATATTCTCTTACTTTGGTGCCTTTTTTGCTGGGGTACTTTCCCCTATGTTGCTGGTAGTTGGACCACACTTTTGAATCTTTGATGGGATTTGCACCTTCCTGAAGGGTTTCATTTCAATGTTGTTGGCACTTAGTCCCTACTACAATTGCTTCTAGATTTCAAATAGACTTTGTAGCAGCAAGTCATACAACTTTTCTTGACTTTCCTACTCCTAAATTGTCCTTTCGTTGTTTTCTGCTGCAAATCTAGGACCCTTCCTTCAGGATCCTCGTTGTTTCTTCTAGATCCAAAGGTGTTTCCACATTCTCCTTTATTCAAATTACTCGTATATAACATGTGAGGTTTCTTCCAAAAGGAAGTATACAATGTTGTGCTTACCACAACGCTACATGCACCTGGTTGTAACTTAATTAAATATTCTCTCAAGTATTGTGAAGGAAATACAAAATCAATAATGGATTTTTAAACTAATGAACCTCAGTATTGCAGCAAGAATGTTGCAACTCCTAGGGCTACCAACTTTACTTTATCAACCCGAGGTTTCGTACAAACTTGAAGGTGACAATGCTATATACATAGTAGATGCATTATTCTACTCATGTCACTTCTCAACTAGGGCAAGTGACCATTAGGGTTCCAGATCATTCCTCTATTGGACTAAAGGGAGTCTAACTACTGACAATGGAATGTAAAACTAGTTCTAGCGCACGAAAAGTAAATGCTTGTCAATTCAGGAAATGAAAGATGCTAACTTGTAAATGTTATGATATTAAATTAATCATCTAGCTATGAAATGACACAAATCACTTGTAAGAGTGAAACTATTCTAACCTTGCACTTAATCATCTAGCTACCATATTTTCTTGAAAATAAGAAGTTATTCTATCATTTCAAAATACAAACATGCATGCATTAATTATCTCATTCACACTTGTAGAATAGATAAAGTTCTTAATCTCTAAATTCAGAAATATAAAAGTTAATGCTATCTGATCTTGCCGAAGGGAAAGGAATGAAAAGGCTGGTCTAGGTGGCACTTCTAGTCATGGAGTCCAAGCTGAGGGGTTAACCTACTCCTACACTAGGTTATACTACCATTTCAGGTCAAAACAGGGTCAAAACATGCAACTACAAGTTTTCTACAGGAAACTACTATAGGATGTCTTGTACGGCTATAGGAAGTTGGCTGAGAGGTTTTGAAGGAAAATAAGGGTGAGATGAAGTGTTTTAAAGGTGCATGACATTTGTGGAGGTGTATGGAAGGTGCACATCATCCAAGGCCAAGCCCGACACTCCTAAAAGGACAAATTTTCTGAAGACAACTTGCTCACGATGGTTGGAAAACAAAGGTTTGGAATATGGCTGGTGTGAATCAACAGAAGGTGGAGGAGACCTAGGTGGAGTTGGTTGGAGGTGTCCCTTCCTGCAAATCAACAATCCCTGCAATAAAACCTATCTCTCTTTTCATTTACAAATTATTACATGTCAACATGGAAAATATGAGTTGAATTTAGAAGCTCTGATTTAAATATTGTTAAAAACTAGATCTGTGGAATAGACTACCTTCTAAGCTACAACAATCTTAAGAATAAAACTAACAACTACAAATATTTCCAAGGAATCATAAATAATTATCTAGCTAAGAATGAAACTTAACCTAGGCAATGAATAAAGGACAACTCTATTTTTAGGCTGTGAGAGTGGGGTCCCCTAATCATGATCCCATAAGGGAGATGGGATAGGGGTCACTGTCACAAGATTTTCTAGTATATTTTCCTTCACTAGACTGCAATACTAATCTACTCTTTAAGTTAATGAAATCATGGATAAGAAACAACTTTCTAAGCTAAATAGAAAACATAAATAAACTTCAGCAGTAAATCAACATTCTAAGCTAAGAATACAGATACAAAAGAGAGGAACTTTTGCTGTTAGGGTTAGGCCCTAACCCAAGAGCTTCAGCCCTATGAGTCAACTCAGTGCTAAATCAAAACATAATTTCTCATTATCATAAAAATATCAAATACATCATAACAGTAACAATCAAATGCACTTCAACTTAATGGCCTCTTGGATACAATAAAACTTCCAATCCTAATGAGTCCCTTAGCTTGCTTATTTATACAAAATTGGAGCTACCAACAACCCCCTAGAAAATAGGGATTCTAGGCTTCCTAATTCGAGAATAACTCTTACTTGACTAGCACTGGCTTGGATGCCAATGAACTCAGCTTGCTTGGCTGCGAGTGACTCCAAGCTGATGAGATAGAGTGGGAGAATCTTCGAATGGTCTGAGGAGTTAAGGAGGGATACCACTTCCTATAATCTATGTTTCTTGTCTACTTCGAGTCCCTGCACTCAAGTCAACTCAAAATTGGTCCAATTTCCTGCATTTAACACACATTAGGCCATATGACATAGTAAATCACTTTTACTCTTCTCACTAAGCAAAATATAATAAAATTTGTAAATAAATGTGAGAAAAGACAATTTAATAAGTTGGAGTGTCGCATTGTGACCCATATAGTTTACCTATTGATGACCCTCATCATCACCCCCCTACTAAAATTGTTTCTCATCTTCTGAGCAACCTAATAATCTATATCCATATCCTTCATAGCCCTAATGGCCTCCTTGACATCCCAAGCTTCTATGGATGGTGTTTCTTCCTGAGGACATAACCTTGCATTTTTCTCTATCTCTTCCCATTTCCTTCTTTCCTCTTCTTCCTTCCTAGCTTCCACCAAACCCGAAAACAAAGGTGGACTGAGATTAAGTCCAATCCAATTGATCTTTAGTCTTTGCATGGAATTTTATTACATGGTTGTTCTATCTAATTCATTCCTCAAACTCTCAAGAGAGTGATACTCCTTGATCTTGAGACTATGTGGAAGGTTATTCCATCTCCTTTGGCATGCTTGTTGGGTCTCAGTCCCCAATAGTCTTAGAGTGTCCTCAAAATGGGAGATGACCTATTCTTGGGTAGCCAAGTATCTTGGTGCAAGTTGAGCATCATTGGAAATGATGTTGTGGTTACTGATTACAACACTTGAATTTATTTTCTCTGCCCTGATGTAGAGGGGTTCCTTTTCCTCTTTTTCTACTATTCTCTTCACCTCCTCAGCCCTAGCTTCCTCATGACTCATCCATGATGCAAGGGCCATCAACTACAAGTCTCCCAACTTTGCATTGGGGTCCCAAACATTTAAGTCTATTAAGGCAAGGTTGTGTAGGTAGAATTCAGATACCTTGGCCTTGTCCTCAAGGGTACTCTTGTCACACCAATCAATGAACTGCCTGTAATCCTAGAATGGCATGGTCCCTTGTTGTGCCAATGTCTTAATTTGGAATTGCATCCATTGGTCCTTGAGGTAAAGTGCATAGGATTTGGATGACACTCTGCATTGAAGTGTCTCCATGGAGAGGCTTGCCATGGTGGTCAATTGGGTTTCATTTTCTTGCAATTTCCTCCTAAGCCATGTGTTTTTACCTGCAGCTTTGTTTTCATGTTGTATTCTCTATCTCTCAATTCAAACAACTCCTTTCCCATCTCTATGAGTTTTTCTTCCATAAGGCCCACATATTATACTTTCTTTGATTTAGAAATCTACATCCATCGATGTGTCCTTCCTCTTTATTTTTCAAGTTCAAAGAAGAGAGGGATTGCAAATTTCTGTGGGATCACTCTACCTCCTTCAATGAACTTGTAGTAGGAGCTCAATTTGGGCTATGGACTAGGCTCTTGTAGCTCTGTAAAATACCCCTCAACTATATTTTGAGAAGCTACCCCCTCCTGTGCTTGTGTTGTTGCTTCTTTGCCTCTTTTTTGTCCCTGCTACTCTTCTTGTAGCACTTTCTGCCTTTCCTGTAGCACTTCCAGTGTTTCTTGTAGCACTATTTTGGGATCCTACAGTAGGCCTTTTCCTTTCTTTCAGAGTGTTATAGGTGCCTTGGGTTACTTGGATGAGGTTGAACTGGTGACAAGCTTCCTGACATTGGTAATGGGAGACTTTGGGGTTGATCCTTGTGATGTTACTTTCTCAACCTTCATTCCCATGGATTCTATCTCCTCCTATTTACTTGGTGATTATTAAATTACAATAGGGGTTTTTGTGGGGGTTTGTGGCTTCCCCTACTTAATCCTAGTGCTTCTTCTTGTTTTGAAATAGAGGGGAGTTTGTCTCTACCTTTTATTTGTGGATTTGATGGGTGTACTCAAAGCAGATAAGGCAACAACTACCTCCTTTTCAGTGAGTTTAGGAGACAACCTTCCCTGATCTGGGGATATCTCCTCCTCTTCAAGTGCAGTGGTCTTCTCAAGGTTGGTCTCTTTCTATTACTCCTCCACTTCTTCTCTCTTTTCTTCTTCCTCAGTTTTTCTGTTTCTGCCTCTTCTTATGCTTTTTCTCCTTCTTCTTCTCCTTCTTCTTCTCCTTCTCCTTCTTCTCCTTCTTCTTCTTCTTCTCCTTCTTCTTCACTTGAATCTGGGTTCTCACCAAGTGCAAGGACTTGGGTCTCCAGGAATTCTTCTCTGTCCATATCTCTGAATGTGGACCAGAGGACAGAGACTCTTGATCTACTCAAAGCATCCTCTACTATCAACTTGATGATACCATGGTGTGCTAACTATTGTTGCTTTCCCTCTTTCACCTTCTGGCTCATGTCTATGATTGACTGTAGGAGAAAATAGGGCACACTTAATCTTTGGGCTATGGGCAACCTGGTTTGAAATCTCAATCCATGGAGCAACCAAAAATGGTAGCTATAAACTACAATCAATCTCCATTCACAAGAAATGTATTTAAGGATGTGGTAGGCTACATTATCCCAAGGATAGGGAAGACTCTCCCTTCTAACCCCATTTTTGTCTTCAATTGGACTCTCATCATTGGTGAAGAAATTTCTCTTTACAAAGGTGTTGCTAGCCTTGTCTTCCCTTCTCCAATTGACCCCTAGAGGAAGTGTTGTCACTCTGATGATCACCTCAGAATTGATGGTAATGGACAACCCTCTTACCATAATGGTAGCACTTTTTCTTGCTTCAGGATTTAGTACCATGGCAAACTCATAAGTTATATCATCATCATATCCCTTGAGCAACTCAAAGAAGCCTAACCAGTGATGCCTCATAAAGATGTCTATCATAGGGGGATGAAGGTGAATTCTTGATGTGTCTATGGGCTCTCTCCTATTGAATCCCCTTCCCATTTTCTTCTCTGGTTTCAGCTAAGTGGAGGAGGTTTTGTAGGATAACTTCAATATGATTTTCAGGGTAGCTGAAAGCTAAAATTGTTAGTGGATGATTGTAAATACTACAACTCCTTACAGCTGCAAAAATTTTCCTTTTATATTCCCAATCTCTTTTTAATTCCCAAGTTGACTATAATTACTAAGATAGTGCAAAGTGTATCAGTTATGAAAATCATGAAAAAAGGAGAGATATGCCACTTACTTCTCACTGTAATGCCTGGGATTATGAAAATTGAGGACCAAGTTGACCCTAAGCACACCCTTGTAGACTTCTTGTGGAATTTCAATGTTTCCTGTAGCTTCCTGTAGGTTTATGTGCTTCATGTAGTTGCCTCCTATAGGATGACTAGAGCAAGGTTCGACTTTTCTGATGGCTTTCCAAGCTAGTCCCTATCTCCTTGATTTCAAAATGAGTGAAAAGTGCATGAAAGTTTAGGGTATTTATTCTATTTATGGTCAAGGCTCAGAGTGTTGTTCTAGCTAGCAGTGGTACGAGATTTCCTAATTGGGACCGTTGGCCCACCATTGGTGATCATTCACTTGCTCCTCGTAATCATAACCCAATCCCTCTTCACTGATTTCAACCACCTTTCTAACTGATTCCCACTGATGTGACATCCTTACGTGCCATGTTGACTGAATGATCACTTTTTGATCATGGGCTGAGGGTGGCCAAGTTAACTGGCCACCTCCAACTTATAAAAAAGACCTTTCTTCAACATTTACAATTTTTTTATCATATCATACCTATGGAAGAGATAAGTAAGTTACCATACCTGAACCTACATTTTTCTAATTGGTGCACTCTTGAGTAGCTGACTTATGTGTTGTTTCTAAGGGAAGTGCTTCCTTTCTCTTTTTATGTGTATTTCTTTTGCCTTATGTATAGTTGACTTCTTGCTTTGTTCATGTGTGCAGGTGCTTGATATCCCTTTTTCTATTGTTGCTGCTGTGGAATCTTGCAGGGAAGAAAAAGGCACCCACGGATGATGGTACTCTTCCTTACTCTGGTTGGGCAGACAAAATGAGCTTCAACCTGTTTAAAATAGTGGCACAAGCTGCTACAGGAGATCTTGTAGCTGCCGTAGGAGATCCTATAGCCGCTACATGAAATCCTTTAGCAACCCCTTTTTCTTCCTTTTCAAGGTTTTTTTCTTTCGAGGGATGGGGGAAAGTGGCGTAGGGTTTGGAGGATGATAGCAGAGGAGTGGTGAAGGGTTGTGGCAATGGAGGACATGTCCCCATTTTTTTATTATTATTTTTTTTACATTTCCCTGTGTTTTTTTTAATGAGACAGAGCTAGTTGTGAGTATGGCAATGTGAATCAGGGATGCATGCGTCATAGCTAGGTGGTTTGATGAATTTTAGGGTTCCTAATCAACCTAGAATAGGCATGAAGGATGATTTTCTTATCATGTCCCCTTTCCTGTAGCATTCCAGGACGTCCTATAGTGCTACAGGAGATTCCTATAACAACTACAGGACATCTTGTAGCACACCAGAAAATGCTAAAAAAAATAATTTTTGAGGCCTGATAATGGATATGAGTGGTAGGGACATGGTTGGCATGCATGGGATGGAGTGGATGGAGGGAGAATGGAATGAAACTGAGCATGTTGTCCCTATAGCTATGAAATTTCCACTGTCTTCAAAAACCTTCAAAATGACATAATTTATGAATGGATAGGTTGGAGTTCCTTGTCATGGTATTTTTTTGTTTTTTGTTTTTCTCTTTTTCTTCTCTCTTTTTTTTTTTTGAGGGACACACAGGCTGTCTCAAGAAAGGTTTTCAACCTTCTTGCTTACCCTGGGTGCCTCAAGGGAGGTTTTCACCCATGGATCTTTTTTTTTCTTTTTTCACTCCTGGGTTGCCTCAAGGAGGTTTTCAACCCAAAATTTGGCTTCATATGCCTCATGGAGGTTTTCACCCAGGCCTCTTATTATATATATATATATATATATATATATATATATATATATATATATATCACAAATAGAAACAATTTTCAAAAATTTTGTGTCTTAGAAGCTATGACACTTCCAATCACATTTACCTCCTTGCTAATGGGATCATGAACTCTTCCCTGGAAAATGGTATTTTGTAAGACTTCAACCTGTATCCATTGACAAGCAAGGGAATACCTTCCTCATCAATGGTCCTGATTTGAACAGCTCCATTATCATGGCAATTCTCTATCGGGTATGGGCCTAACCACCTTGTCATCATTTTCATTTGAAGTCCTTGAACATGGAGTCATATAGCAGAGCCCAATACCCTTCTTGAAAAACCTTGTCCTTGATGTTCTTTTCATGCCAAACCTTCCTTTGTACTTGGATGACTTCACTGTGTAGGAGGGCCTGCATTGTGAATTCATCTGGGCCATTTAGCTGGAGCAACCTCTCTTTTTGTGCCTTTGTAACATCCAAATCCAACTGTGCTGCCATTCTCAAGGTGTTGTATTCAAACTCAATGGAGAGCAGAGCCTTCTTTCCATAGACCAAGTCATAAGAAGTGAAACTAGTAGTTTCCTTCCAAGTTGTATTGTAGGCCCAGGTGGCCTCCACTAGTCTATCTAACCAATCCTTTTTGTTGTTGCTCACAACCTTGGTGAGGGTTCCTTCTAATTATCTATTGGTGACCCTTACTTGTCCATTGGCCTGAGGATGATAGGAAGATGTTCTGTGCTCTATCCCATGCCGTCTTAACAAATTTTTGATCATATGTGATGTGAATTAAGCTCCTTGATTAGTGACTAGCTCTCTAGGGTACCAAAATTTGTAAAACACATTTTACCTCAATAACTCAACCACTTTCTCCTCTGTTTCTACCTTGAAAACCTTGGTCTTAGCCCACTTTTTCAAATAACCAGTGCATACAATTATGTACATTTTCTTCCCTGATGGTGGATCAATTGGTCCAACGAAATCCATGCCCCACTTGTGAAATGGATCTAAAGCCACTTGAGGTTGCAAGGGAATTTCATCCTTGGGAGTAGGTTTCCCCATCCTTTTGGAATTGATCACATTGACAGGTGTACCTTTTTACATCTTGGTGGAGAGTGGGTCAGTAGGAGATAGCTTGTAGTACCTTGAAATTTGTCCTCTTGGAAGCAAAGTGACCTCCACAAGTCCCATCATGACAGGCTAAAAGGATGTCAAAGACTTCCTCCTCCCTGACACACCTCCTCAAAATTTGATCTGGGCCTAGTTTGAAAAGATTACCCCCAATCCAAGTGAATGGGGTGCTCTTCCTTACAAACCTTCTCTTCTCCCTGGATACCAGATTTGGTGGGAACTTTGCAAGAACTAGGTAGTTGGTTATGTCAACAAACCATGGAGAGAGAACTGAAATAACAAATAAATTCTCATCTCGCAGCTGATCATCAACCATCCCTTCCGTTATCACTGTAAAACTTCCTTAAAAAATTTGGACAACTTACATGGTTTCTCAATTCTTGTATCATTCATGGTCAAGTCATGGTGAAGTCATTTTTATGTTTTAGAGTCTAATTCATAGGGTTAGAGTCTCATGTCCGTCTTCAAATAAAGTTTGACAACCTCATTCCATGTCCTAGAAGCCTCACCATGTGTTTAGAAGTCATATCTCACATCATTTTGGAGAAATCTTGAAACTAGCTACGAATCCACATTTTCGTAGCGTAGATAGTGTAAAAATCATGTTTTGCACTACGAAATCAGTGTTTTCGTAGCGCGCTACGAAACCTCTGAAGCAGCCTGTTTCAGCAGAAAATTTGTTTTTACTAGTTAACTTCCAGAAGCTTTCCTGAGAAGCTGAGAACTCAATTTTTCAAACTGAAAGAGGCTTTTCTTCCTAACATGTTTAAATACAAAAACCTCTTTCAATTTCTTCAAATTCGTTCTGAGGTGGGAGTAATTTATGGTTAAACTTGCACTACGAAACTGTTGAAAGTCAAGCTTTGTCTTCTGGTTTTAGCGGTCCTTTTCAAGATCAATTTCTGGTTACAAGAAGACATATTTTGGAATTATGAGGGAGGTTTCTCTTCATAAACTCTCCAGATACAATAACGTATCTCACTTTATTCATAAGTGTTTTCAGTTGGGAGATAATAGGCTTTCATTGAGACCCTAATTTCAGAAAACGGATTTTTCCTGTTTGACACGTGTTTTTCAAGGACAGATTCTGGACAGCTGGAGGAATGTTTTAAAAAACCAGGAGAGGTTTTTGTTTTGGAAGACATGGGCTACAAAAACCTCCTTCATTTTCATAAAATGTTTCATGTATGAGGAGATGAAGGCTTTGTCCCACGTGCCAATTTTCAAGGATCTAAACCTAAAAACAGGGAAACATGTTCCCTAATTTCTAGGGTTTGTCATCAGCAGTTGGGTGACCACGTGGGAGGCTTCAACAAATTCGACTTCATGAGGTTGAAGCTGTCAAAGATGCATTTAAATGTTTATATAAGGTTGTTGTAATCATAATAAGGAGTTACACTCCTAGTTGTATTAGGTCTCTAGGACTGCTAGTTAGCTGTCAAATGCACTTAAAGGTTTGTTTTATGGTTAGAATAGGTGTCACTGATGGAAAATTAAAATTCTCTTGATGAGGGATGATGGAATACTAATTTTAAATGCTATATATAGAGCAAGAGGTTGAATTAGCAAAGGGTTGGAGACTTTTTGGCTCAGCTGCTGCTCTATGTGCAGACTGTGTATATTTTTAACCTAATGCAGATTTCTACTTAGACAACTCAAGATTCATGAAGAGTTATTGTATGTTCTTGTTATGATGGCATCTTCCAATACTTACATTGCAGTGGTGTTTACTTATGATACTCAGAACTCATCAATGATGCTCTGACTTCCTTCATAGATAAACTAACTATGTTTCACTGTTTTGTATTTTCATTTCTGCACTTGAACTCTATAATGCCTTGACTTCCACGCTAGGTAGAATTCTTTGGCTTCACTACTCAGGATTCAAAGAGAGTTTTTAATGTCATATTGTCCCATGGCTTTCCTCTTTCACTTACTTGCAGTGGTATGAATACATGTTACTTAGAACTCATCAATCATGCTCTAACTTCCTTCATGTATTTATAAACTGTGTTTCCTTGCATGGTATCTTTGTTTTGTTGATGCATAAAAACTCTCTATGCCCTGACTTCATGTTAAGTCGATCTTGCTGTGGTACTGAAACATACTTTGACTCCATAGCCCAATGGTAGCCAGCCTTCATCTTTCAACCTATAAACATATACAATTACAAGCCATAGAGTTAGCCATCTATTCATATCTTTAATCTAAATCATTAACCCTTTGAGAGAGCCCTCTCAGGCCGAGGAGGCTAAGCCTTAGCTAAAAGATTGGTTTGAAATAGTTACACCAAGATAGTCTGATCACCAGCCTATCAGGGTCCTATTTTGGTGATAACATTTTTGGTGTGTCTGTCGGGAGCCTGAAGTCTATTCATTTCCGAAATTAAGAAGCTGAACTTCTGAAGGTAGCAGGAGCTCAGAGATCTTTTCGAGGCTGCAAATCTACCTTGGCGACTCCACACATCGAATAACAAATTGGAAGGTGACTCCACTGCTAGAAGATCAGTAGCTTGATGAAGTTCCAAGATGAGTTCCACTGCAAGAATGAATGCCAGGTATGCTCCTATGAATCGGTCTCATATCCCTGGTTTTCCAAATCCTATGCCAAAGGTTGATTGGTTAGAGGATCTTCCAATATTCAAAGATGAAAAGAAAGACAATGTTGCTCTTCATTTGGTTAGGTTTCATATGCATGTACGCAATCTTAAGGTTCAGTTCCCTGAAGATTGTCTCATGAGGATGTTTATGACCACTTTAGAAGGAAAAGCATGGTCGTGGTATAAAAGTTTGGAAAATGGTTCAATATGTTCACTTGCTAATTTTCATGATGAATTCTATGAGATGTATAAAGAGTGTCATCCTTCCTTATTACTACTCAAAGATTGTTGTAAACATTCTTTAGGTCTTATTTAGTATTTGGAGGATTGTTATGATGATGATGAATTTATGGATGAAGAAATCTTAGAGGCTCTTCATAACAATGCATTTCAACACCAAGAAGAAGTACTGGAAGATAGATTTTATAACCCTCAGGCAGAGGAAAATGTTGTTCATTTTTTTAATTCCTTGCAGCAGCTTGCATCAAAGAATGATCTTTATAATGAAGAAAATTACATTGTTTGTCGGCATCATGCAGAAAGGCAGTTGGATAGCACATCAAATCGGTCTTGTGTGGTTGAGAATCAGTTGTCTGAAGATTTAGAGTGTTATGATGATCATCAAAATAATCATGTCTTCTTTGACCCTATAAGTGAATACATGGCAAATCTTTGCACACCAGTATTTCATTTTCATTTGCATTATGAAGATTAGGTACATTATAAGTTGATTTGGTCATCTCACTATCATGGTTATTTTTAGGTCAAATGCAGTCAAGAGCCTCCAATATCAGAAAGGACAATTGATTGGCTTCATTGGAAGTTTCATGTTCCTTGAGCTACAAGCGGAGATTGCAGCTGATAGGGTAGGTAGGAATGTGAAAATAAGCTCAAGGTAGGTTGACTGACCATCTGTTTCAGTAGGTGCAGTTGGAATTCTTCGTTCAGAAATCATTAAAGGCTTGAGGAGAAAATTGGGCAGAAGTTCAAAGTTTTCTTCTAGAGGATGGATAGCGGCATTAGAGCTATAGGTTCTTAATGTACCACAAGGGCACACTATCCCTAGTGGAGCCACTGTTATCACTGTAAAACTTCCTTAAAAAATTTGGACAACTTACATGGTTTCTAAATTCTTGTATCAGTCATGGCCAAGTCATGGTGAAGTCATTTTTATGTTTTAGAGTCTAAGTCATAGGGTTAGAGTCTCATGTCCATCTTCAAATAAAGTTTGACAGCCTCATTCCATGTCCTAGAAGCCTCACCATGTGTTTAGAAGTCATATCTCACATCATTTTGGAGAAATCTTGAAACTAGCTATGAATCCACATTTTCGTAGCGCAGATAGTGTAAAAATCATGTTTTGCGCTACGAAATCAGTGTTTTCGTAGCGCGCTACGAAACCCCTGAAGCAGCCTGTTTCAGCAGAAAAACTATTTTTACTAGTTAACTTCCAGAAGCTTTCCTGAGCAGCTGAGAACTCAATTTTGCAAACTGAAAGAGGATTTTATTCTTAACATGTTGAAATACAAAAAACTCTTTCAGTTTCTTCAAATTCGTTCTGAGGTGGGAGGAATTTATGGTTAAACTTGTGCTACGAAACTGTTGAAAGTCAAGCTTTGTCTTCTGGTTTTAGCAGTCTTTTTCAAGATCAGTTTCTGGTTACAGGAAGATGTATTTTGGAATTCTGAGGGATTTTTCTCTTCATCAACTCTCCAACTACAATAACCTATCTCACTTTATTCATAAGTGTTTTCAGTTGGGAGATAATAAGCTTTCATTGAGACCCTAATTTCAGAAAATTGATTTTTCCTATTTGACATGTGTTTTTCAAGGACAGGTTCTGGACAGCTGGAGGAATGTTTTAAAAAACCAAGAGAGGTTTTTGTTCTGGACAACATGGGCTACAAAAACCTCCTTCAATTTTGTAAAATGTTTCATGGATGAGGAGATAAAGGCTCTGTCCCACGTGCCAATTTTCAAGGATCCAAACCTAAAAATAGGGAAACATGTTCCCCAATTTCTAGGGTTTGTCATCAGCAGTTGGGTGACCACGTGGGAGGCTTCATCAAATTCGACTTCATGAGGTTTCAGCTGTCAAAGAATGCATTTAAATGTTTGGATAAGGTTGTTGTAATCATAATAAGGAGTTACACTCCTAGTTGTATTAGGTCTCTAGGACTGCTAGTTAGCTGTCAAATGCATTTAAAGGTTTCTTTTATGGTTAGAATAGGTGTCACTGATGGAAAATTTGAATTATCTTGATGAGGGATGATGGAATGCTAATTTTAAATGCTATATATAGAGCAAGAGGTTGAATTAGCAAAGGGTTGGAGACTTTTTGGCTTAGTTGTTGCTCTATGTGCAGACTGTGTATATTTTTAACCTAATGCAGATTTCTACTTAGACAACCAAGATTCATGAAGAGTTCTTGTATGTTCTTGTTATGATGGCATCTTCCAATACTTACATTGCAGTGGTGTTTACTTATGATACTCAGAACTCATCAATGATGCTCTGACTTCCTTCATAGATAAACTAACTATGTTTCACTGTTTTGTATTTTCATTTCTGCACTTGAACTCTATAATGCCTTGACTTCCACGCTAGGTAGAATGCTTTGGCTTCACTACTCAGGATTCAAAGAGAGTTTTTAATGTCATATTGTCTCATGGCTTTCCTCTTTCACTTAATTGCAGTGGTATGAATACATGTTACTTAGAACTCATCAATCATGCTCTAACTTCCTTCATGTATTTATAAACTGTGTTTCCTTGCATTGTATCTTCGTTTTGTTGATGCATAAAAACTCTCTATGCCCTGACTTCATGTTAAGCTGATCTTGTTGTGGTACAGAAACATACTTTGACTCCATAACCCAATGGTAGCCAGCCTTCATCTTTCAACCTATAAACATATACAATTACAAACCATAGAGTTAGCCATCTATTCATATCTTTAATCTAAATCATTAACCCTTTGAGAGAGCCCTCTCAGGCCGAGGAGGCTAAGCCTTAGCTAAAAGATTGGTTTGAAATAGTTACACCGAGATAGTCTGATCAGCAGCCTATCAGGGTCCTATTTGGGTGATAACACCTTCATCTGTAGGAAAATAAAGTCCAAATAAAAATTCTGTAACTACATTTTCTTTACCTGGATTATCAATGATGGTTAAATCAAATTGTTGCAATAAAAGAAACTATCTAATAATTCTAGCACTCACATCAGGATTTTTCATTAGGTACTTGATAGTAGCATGGTCAATATGCACAAATGTTTGATAACTAGTGATTTAGTGTCTGAATTTATTCAAGGAATGGACAACAACTAGGAGTTCCTTCTCAGTCACAGTGTAGTTCAGTTCAACCTTAGAATTTTTTTTGCTAATGAAGTAAATGGTATAAGGCAACTTGTCATCTATCTGTCCTAGAGCTTCTCCTACAACTTTTTCAGATGCATCAACATGGATGTGGAAAGGAAGAGCCCAATTTGGGCCTCTAAGTATGGGCATAGTAGTCAACTTATCCTTCAAGATTTCTAGGGCCTCTTGGAAACTATCTGACCAACAAAATTCAGAGTCCTTGGCCAGTAGTCCAAACAATGGTGAGGCTATTTTGCTGAAGTCTTTGATAAATATCCTATAGTAACCAACTAAGCCTAAGAAAATCCTAACATCGCTTTTATTTTGAGGAGTAGGGACCCTTTTTATAACCACAATTTTATTTGGGTCCACTTGTATTCCTTCCTGGGATATTGAATGACCCAAAATAGTTCCTGCATTCATCAAGAATTCACACTTCTCAGGACTAAGTGATAGGTTCATTTCAATGCACTTCCTTAGTACTTTCCCCTAGTTATAGAGAGCCTCTAGGATTTCACACCCATAGGGAGTGAAATCATCCTTATATATTTCTATAGATTCATGGACTAGCTCAGAAAAGATGCTCAGAAATTCCCTTTGAAAAGTGGCAGGGGCATTACATAATCCAAAAGGAAGGACCCTATAAGAAAAAGTACCCCAAGGACAAGTGAAGGTGGTTTTATCTTGGTCCTCTGGGCTGATCTGGATTTGATTATAACCATTGAATCCATCCATGAAAGAGAAGAACTTCTTCCCTGCAAGTCCATCCAAGACTTGATCAATGAAAGGTAGAGGAAAATGGTCTTTTTTGGTGGCTTTGTTTAAATCTTTGTAATCCACACAGATCCTCCATTTTCCATTCTTCTTTGGGACCAAAACTAGAGGGGACACCCACTCACTATCTGAGATGGGGTAAATGAACCCTGCATCCAAAAATTTCTGCAACTCTCCCTTCATTATGTCTTTGAGGTATGGATTCATTCTCCTTTGAGGTTGGCACACTGGTTTGCATCCTTCCCATGGAAAATTTTAAGGATGGAAGTTTATCTTAAATTTTAGAAAACTTAGCGAATCTTACTAGTCCCTAATATCAAAATTGTAAAATTTTTGGTGATATTTTTGTAGAAATATTTATATTTATAATTATTTTATATTAGTCTATATAAAATATTGGCGATTTTTAAGGTAAAACAATTTTGTACTATAAAATTTGGGCGAATAATTTTTAGAAAAAATGGAAATTAGCGATTTTTTTTTTGGAAAAAACATGGAAAATTAACCCACCTACAAATATTAGCCCCCAAAATTTTCCCTAATCCTTCCTTGATGTAGATGTGGTGAGTACACACCAAAGGATTCACTCCCTTCATTTCTGTATATCTCCAGGAAAAAGAATCCAAGTGCTCTCTTAGCATGTTGCACAACTTCTCTTCTTGGTTGGATGAGAGAGAGGGGATAATTTTCAATGTTTTAGATGGACCAAATTCTACCATTTTGACATGAGCAGGACTATCTTCAACTAGGTATAAATTAGTCCAAGGGTTATCTTCGGATTCCTTCACCAGCTCATCAAGAGGCATGGTGTTGGGGGGATGGGTTTGGAGGATTTTATCAATGTGGTCATCTGCAACAGGTTGCCCCCTCCTATAATAGCATCTAGGGTACAAATTGGATAGGATGTGGTATGATATACTTCATCTTCATCTTCCTCTTCCAACCACAAGGGTAGGTCATGCTCTAGGGATGGTTGAGCAGGAGGGTACAAGACCAACTATTTGGACAAATGCCCATTCTTAATGGTCATGTTCCCAACTCTGCAACTTATGTAAGCATCAACAATGGCTAGCCATGGTCTTCCAAGGATGAGAGGATAACCATTGAATTTGGTATTTGGTTGGAGAACTAAGAAGTCAGCAGGATACTCCTGGGAATCAATAGAGACATTTACATCTTCAACAACTCCCTTAGGATCTACTATGGACATGTTTTCAAGTTGCAGTACTATTGTGGTCTTTCTTAAGAATCCTTGGAGATTTATTTTGAGCATGGTATCCTTAGTCAACACATTGATGACAACCCCAAGATTAATCAAGGTGTGAGGGACAATGATGCCATCAATGTGCACATTTACCACAGGACTTCCAAGGTCTAGATACTTTGAGAAAATTACTCTCCCTAGCATTAGGTTAGACAATGGACCAATGGAATTTATGTTAGGGGTGCCTTTATTTCTCCTTCCAGGATGTTTGAAGCATTTTTCCTTGATTATCTTGTTGTATATGGGGACATAATTGATGGCTTGCAGGAGTGGGATTTTCACACACAAATTTTTCAATTCTCCCAGAAGTTTAGTCTCTTCTAGGGTGTGCTAGTTAGGATGGATCAATCTTTTAGGAAAAGGAGGTGGATTGGCTTTGGGAACACTCTCTTCATTTTCCTCTTCAAGCTCCTAAGGTGGAGATGGAGGTTGGTTATCTGGTACCACTCTTCCATATCTCAGGTGAATTACTTGAATTTCCACACCATAGGTAGGTAAGATGTATCCCCACTATAGACTTGTTGTGCCTACTTGTTGTTTGGGTTCAGATTTTATTGGGTAGGAATCTGAGGTTGCTTGGGTGGAGCAGGATGAAGCATATGGCTGAAATGATTGATTGCCAGGTTGGGAAGGATATTGAGGTGCATAAGACCAAGGAGAAGGTGTGGACCATGAAGGGTGAGCAAGAGAACACCAAAGGGGGTAGGGGTGCATTCTGATTGGTATTGTAATAGGAATATGATGCACCTTACATGCCTTGTTGGTATGGTTGAGGTCCTTGGTGCCTCCTTTGATTAATATAATAGAGTTGTTCAGTCCCACTGTCAGCCCCTTGGTCTTTCAATCCAGGCAGATAAGGTCACTTATCTGTGGAATGGTTTTCCTCACAGACTGAGCAAACCTCTATAACATTTGGTGGACATTCATTTATGGGGTGCCTCCGAATGCATTTAGGGAAAAATATAGATAAGTCTCTCTTTGCTTCCTCTTTACATGAATAGTGTCCATTTGTAAAGCAAAGGTGAGCAACATTTCACTTTTAAATTCCAACAACATGTTTCCAATTCCACTCTTGATAGATGTGCTAGAGGAAGAGGAACTAGCCAAAGATTGACTAGCCCTACCCTTATTTATAGCAGCCCTATAATGGCTTTTGAAAATTGTCTTGATATCATTATAGGGTAGTTGATAAATGTCCCCTCCAGACATCATGTTTTGGGTTTCTATTATGTCCTCCCTGATTCCTCTAATAAGGACTAACTTGAGTGATTTAGGATCAAGGGTGCATTTGGCCCTTTTGTAACTGAGTTGGAACCTTTCCTCATAATCCTCCAGGGATTCATCAGGTCCTAGGGTCATTCTAAAGATTTCATCTTTGGTTTCTTTGGACCTACAATAGTCCTTGTACTTGTTGTTAAAGGATTGTTGCATTTGAGCCTAGGTAGTGATGCTATCCCTAGGTAGACCCATGAACCAAAACAAGGCTGCATCCTTGAGGGTGGATGTGAACAACTTCAACTTCTGGTCATCATAGGTATAATCATAGGTTTTGTAGATGACAAAAAACTCAAATAAGAAGGTATTAGGGTCCTTTGAGGTTAGGCCATGGAAGTGAGGAAGGGAAGAGGGACTTATGTTTTTAATCCTAATATCTCCATTCATCTCTCTAATGGGAAAAGAAACCTCATTTTTGTTTTCAGCCATGGTGTAAGTGTGTGGAATGGCCTCTTCTTCTTCTTCCCTAATAGGCCCTTCAAATATTTCAGGTTTTTCTCCTAAGGTGTCTTCTAACTCTCCTGCAATTAGAGAGGAAAGATGACAGTCACCGAATAAGAGGGAAGGTTGATTGTTTGATGGTGTGGGGGTATTTGGAAAGAATTTCCCTAAAGTGTCTCTACTCCTACGAGGCATGAAAGAAATATATATATATATATATGGTGTGGGGGTATTTGGCAAGAATTTCCCTAAAGTGGCTCTACTCCTATGAGGCATGAAAGAAATATATATATATATATATATATGGTGTGGGGGTATTTGGCAAGAAGTTATCTAAAGTGTCTCTACTCCTATGAGGCAGGAAAAAAATATATATATATCTATAATTTTTTTTTTATTTTTTTATTTTTTATTTTTTTTATTTTTTTAATGAGTTTTTTTCAAAACCAAATGCAAGACAGAAAGGAAAGCAAGAGTAACATTTATCTAACAAATGAAAAATAATCAAAATTTAATCTACCTGGACACCTCCCCGAGAACGACGCCAAAAAGTGATGAGCCTCAATATTGCAACAAGAATGTTGCAACTCCTAGGGCTACCAACTTTACTTTATCAACCCGAGGTTTCGTACAAACTTGGAGGTGACAATGCTATATACACAACAGATGCATCATTCTACTCATGTCACTTCTCAACTAGGGCACTTGACCATTAGGGTTCTAGACCATTCCTCTATTGGACTAAAGGGAGTCTGACTACTGATAGTGGAATGTAAAACTAGTTCTAGTGCAGGAAAAGTAAATGCTTGTCAATTCAGGAAATGAAAGTTGCTAACTTGTAAATGCTATGATATGACATAAATCATCTAGCTATGAAATGACACAAATCACTTGTAGGAAGGAAGCTATATTAACCTGTCACTTGATCATATAGCTACCAGAACTGCTTTAAAATAGGAAGTTATTCTATCATTTCAAAATCCAAACATGCATGCATTAATTATCTCATTCACACTTACAGAATAGATAAAAGTCCTAATTGCTAAATTCATAAATATAAAAGCTAATGCTATTTCATCTTGCCGGAGGGAAAGGAATGAAAAGGTTGGTCTAGGTGGAACTTCTAGTCATGGAGTCCAAGCTGAGGAGTTAACCTACTCCTACATTAGGCTATACTACCATTTCAGGTCAAAACATGGTTAAAACAGGCAGCTAAAAGTTTGTTACAGGAAAATGCTACAGGATGTCTTGTACTGCTACAGGAAGTTGGCTGACAGGTTTTGAAGGACAATAAGAGTGAGATGAAGTGTTGGAAAGGTGCATGATAGTTGTGGAAGGTGAACATCACCCAACACCAACCCCGACACTCCTAGAAGGCCAAATTTTCCTAAGACAACTTTCTCATGATAGATAGAAAACAGAGATTTGGAATATGGTTGGCGTCCATCAACAGAAGGTGGAGGAGACATAGGTGGAGTTGGTTGGAGGTGTCCCTTCCTGAAAATCAACAATCCATGAAATAAAACTTGTCTCTCTTTTCATTTACAAATTATTACATGTAAACATGGAAAGTAGGAGTTGAATTTAGAAAGTCTGATCTAACTATTGTTAAAGACTAGATCTGTGGAACAGACTACCTTCTAAGCTACAACAATCTTAAGAAGAAAACTAATAACTACAAATATTTCCAAGGAATCATAAACAATTATCTAGCTAAGAATGAAACTTAACCTGGGCAATGAATAAAGGAAAACTTTGTTTTTGGACTATGAGAGTGGGGTCCCCTAATCATGATCCCATAAGGGATATGGAATAGGGGTTACTGTCACTATATTTTATGGTATATTTTCCTTCACTAGACTGCAACACTAATCTTCTCTTTAAGCTAATGAAAGCATGGCTAAGCAATGACTTTGATCAATTTTCCAAGCTAAATAGAAAACAGAAATAAACTTCAGCAGTAAATCAACATTCTAAGCTAAGAATACATATACAAAAGAGAGGAACTTTTGTTGTTAGGTTTGGGCCCTAACCCAAGAGCTTCAGCCCTCTGAGTCAACTCAGTGCTGGATCAAAACATAATTTCTCATTATCATAAAAATGTCAAATACATCATAACAATAACAATCAAATGTGCTTCATCTTAATGGCCTCTTGGCTACAATAAAACTTCCAATGCTAATGAGTCCCTTAGCTTGCTTATTTATACAAAACTGGAGCTACCAACAACCCCTATAAAATCGGGATACTTGGATCCGTAACTCGAGAATAACTCTTCCTTGACTGGCACTGGCTTGGCTACCAATGAACTCGACTTACTTGGATGTCAGTGACATCGAGTTGATGAGATAGAGTGGGAGAATCTTCGAATGATCTGAGGAGTTAAGGAGGGAGACCACTTCCTATAATCTCTCTTGCTTGTCTACTCCGAGTCCCTACACTCAAGTCAACTCAAAACTACTCCAATTTCCTAAATTTAACACACATTAGGCCATAGGACATAGTAACTCACTTTTACTCTTTTGACTAGGAAAAATATAATAAAATCTATAAATAAATATGAGAAAAGACAATTTAATAAACTGGAGAGTGGCATTATGACTCATATAGTTTACCTATTGATCAGGCTCATTATAAACCTTAAGCGCAGTTTTAGCCCAGAACATGCCAGTGTTATAATTATGCTCTCCATCGTGTAATGAACCCAATCCATGGATTTATTTCCAAGGGAAGGGTTCTCAAAACTTTAATTCCAAATGTTAAGATTTCTTGGGAAGCTACTTTAAATACACATCATATAAATCTACCTCAACGGACCTTAACTTATGTTATCAATTTCGAATTTCAAGGTACCAACATTGCAAGCTTGGAGTTAATAATTCCAAAAGGATAATTTTTGACAATAGGGACACTGACCCTTTCTCCATCCCTTATCATTGACTAGATGTCTTCTCATGTGATATGGGATACATGCTACCCCTTTTCATTGTGGTGTATCATTTCAAATTGTAGGGGTTTGACAAGAGGAAATCAACTCATGCTTATTGTTCCAAAAGTCAGTTGCTTTGCGATAAGGGATATGTGTATTGTTGGAGATATCTTTTCTTAAGTGATATAAGGTCATTTATTGCATGGAAAATGCCTTTTTCCATCAATACATGGGGATGGATCCCTTCATCGCACTCATAGTTTAATATCCAACGACACACATTGGTTCTCAGCCCTCTTAAAACTCAAAATGAGCATTCCCAACCTTGATAATGACTAATGTGGCACTATTGTGCGATATGTCACTCCATAAAAAAATTTACATTCATGATCCTTTAAAATTAATAACTAGAATTTTATGAATGCCTCTAGGTTTAACCTAGTTTTAGTTGAAATTGGATTATCCTCTCCTTCAATGGGGGTGTACATTATTTAATCTTTTTGTACTTGTTTCTATAATATGTAAGGTTGTCAACTTGTGAATGTTGTGATTCCTTGCAATTCTAGAACATAACAAAACAAGCATATGCATTATGGTTACAACTCCATGAAAAAATTGAATGATGTAAAATGAAATATGGGTTACATTTGTGCCATGTATGTCCATTAAGGCCTTGGCATGATCAAGTAGAAAATGCTATCATATCAAACTCATGACATTGCTAATCGTTTCAAACTATGCCTGTCCTTATAGGGCACACACATAGGCCCGAGCCCACATGTCATATTGGTAGGACCAGTGCCTTACCACAACCTTGAGCCTCTCTACATGGAACATAGAGGTAGAGATTATGACTAGATGTGGATATATAAACCACACATCAGATTGGTAGTCTCATTACCTCTCTGGCTACAATGACATGTATCACTCAATGAGTTAAATTAGGAAAAAAACTATACCAAGGGTCACTTGGCCTGGTCACTCTTTTAGTGATATAGCCCCATATATCATTCGACAAGGTACTTTCCTACAATAACATCATATGTATCACTTGATAAGGAAATTTCTAATATTTCAAGCACGATATATCAAACAAGGTGGAGGCCATATATCCATATCTTATATCCAACAACACGATTATTATATACCTCCCACACAAGATTATGCCCAATTAGGTAATCATATTTTCATACGCCCATGGTAGTGTTTGGGAGAGGTGGTGAAACACTAAATTATTTCATTGAGCTCAAGGTTCCAGGCTAACCCCAGACTCAAATTACAGGGATTATAAGAACATGAGTTAGAATTTGAAAGTTTAGCTTCAATTGTTTAGAGAAAACTATAACACAATAATCCTTTTATAAAGCTTAAGACTTTAGCAATGATTCCTATCAACATATGGTGTCCAGGCTTCCAGTGGCATCTTAAAAAAACTCTTTAGTGACCTAACTCATCTAGTCATGATATAAAATCATTATTATAGAACCATGGAAAACATGTAACATCATAATAAACATTAGAATATACACATATACAATTTCATGGATTTTTTTTATTTTTTTTATTTTTTTTTTACCTAAGATGAGCTTAGGCAAGGGCCAACTTACCTATTGGATGGAAGAATGATCAACCCATAGTGGGATGATATCATTAGGATTGTGTGAGTCTCAGACGACCTTGGATGCTTCTTCGGATAGTTTAATTCCTCCAAAAGTGTCTTCCATCCTGAACCAAACCTCCCCATGAGGTTTTGAACTTGAGACCTAGCGAGGACTAAACCCCACTCAAACTCGTTGGTCTACACTTTATGGGAAAAAAAAATCATAGGATTATCTAAAATATTTTACCTGCAATGGAAGAACGGTGTGTGCCTTTCCACCCTATTGCTGGGAACGGGTTCCCCCAAGGACAGTTTTGGGGCTAAAAGCCCACGTTTTGGGACAAATTTTGTAAAAAAGTTGTAAAGTCTCCGCATTTTCTGGTCACAGAGCGCGAAGGTGTCAAGAGTCATAAAGGGTTGTCTGCCCTTATTTTGTAAAGTGTAAAGTCAATTGTAAAGATCCACCCATGGTCCGCGGACCATGGGATTGTATAAAAAGGAGCTAAGTAAGTAAGCTCTAGGTAGTGAAGTTAGTAGACAAGTTTTGGAGTCTTGGTAGAGAAGTCTAAGTGTTTCGAGTCTTAGCGTAGGTAGAGGCTCTGCAGCTAAGTGCACAGAGGCCTAGGGTGGAAGTATGCAACGAAGTGCGCGAACCCCTACAGCTGTGTGCGTAGAGCAGATAGAGTCTATACTAATATGAAGATATCAATAAAGAGAAGTATTCTGCAATTTATGTGTATTACTATGTTCATGTGATGCGCAAATGTATGTGACTGTATTGGTTAATTGAATTCAAGTAAGAATATATGTTTACGCGGTGCTAACTATGAATGTTTAGTAAGATAAGTAAAACACTTAAGATAACTTGGGAACCTATACAATACGTTGTCATAGTAGCGCAAAAGTACCTAGATCCCAGCTTAAGGCTGTGCAAAGGTCAATCATACACATTTGCGGAGGTACCAAAGGGCGGAATAAAGGGTTGGTTCGAGCATTCCCCCATACTGCTTCGGGTGAGACTTTGGTCCCCGCTCCGCGGGCTGATGCCAAAAGGGCTAGTAGTGTAGGGATTTGTTTGGCTAACTAGGGTCAAGTTCAGCATAAAGCTAACAAATGGTTCTGTTGCCGGGACCAGAATCGGCATGAGAGATGTGTGATGTCGTATCACTAGAATCCAACTAAGAAAGAGGTCGAAGACTAGTTGGATAGAAAAATCCACAAATTTGCGAAGTAGGAGAACAAAAATCCACGGCTGGAAAAGGAACGGTGGTTGGACAGGTACCTTTATTCGGAAATCCATGAGATCTTTTTCTATTCCTTTCCAGTTGAGTTATACGAGTGGATCTTGAAGCTAGTGGATAGCCAAGGAAGGTGGAGACTTGATAGTCCTATTGTCTGGACCCTGGAACTAGTACAGAGACTAGAAGCCTCTAGGGATAATATCGTCTGCGTTGTCGATCATTGGATTGATGCCACCATAGGAGGATTCATGACTAAATTCCCGGTCGATACCTAGGTTAGTTACAACGAGGCGGAACGATGTTTTTTCAAAGGTCCGCGAGGTAATTACTTGAAGTCTTTAAATACCTAGATTAAGATGTTATTGTGTGAAAAACAGATTATGCAACTACCTTGATGTTTAGAGCTACGCGAAGTGGAAAGACTTACAGAAATGAAAGAAAGGGTCTTGAATATAGCCCACTGATTTCACCACGAATGGGTGACGAAGAGGGAGTAGCACAGGCCTCTCTGTGAAGTGCAGTTCAGTTAATAAAACAGGGATTCCCGCGACTACCACCTCCACCTACACCACCTCCAACTTCACCACCATCACCTGCGACTTCACCCGCACCACTGCCACCTCCATCGCAACTTTGGCTACACCACTGCCACCTCCATCATAGTTCAACATGGCAAATTCAGTGAAGTTGCCTTTGTTTAAGGGCTTGGCAAATGACGATCCGAACCAATTTTGGTTCGTCGTGAAAGCTGTATGGGAAGCTCAGGGTGTCACATATGATCACATGAAGAAGGCAACATTAGTTATTGATTTGCAAGATCGCGCGCTAAATTGGTACATCAAGTACTCGAATGATAACCCAAATGCTGGGTTGGCAGAGATCCAGACCATGGTGAATAAAGAGTTCAGTAGGCCTAAATCCGAGGCACTATCGATTGTGGGGTTCAAGGAAATCGCGATGAAACTAGGTGAGACACCTTGGGAATTGGATCAGAGATTGAAGTGTAAAATCCGCGAAGCCAATATGAACTTAACAGATGGAAAACACCGTGAGTGGTTCGTGGCTTCGCTCCTGCCTCACCTAAGGGTTGCACTATCACAACAGAATATCACAACTCAGGTAGAGGCCTTGGAGATTTCCATAAGACTACATGAAACGTTGATTCAAGATCCGAATCTGGGGGTTCAGCAGATCCATGCGCAGTTGCAAAATCTTTGCCTTGAAATGCAAAGTTTGAAGCAGGACAGAACAGTTCGACCGAAGGTGCACGAAGAGATATGGTGCCTGAAATGTAAAGGTCAGGGGCATGAAAAAGACCACTGCCTGGTCTTTGTGAACTATATTGCAGGAGGAGAACCGATGCCTTCGAGGCCAGAGGCGCAAGCAAGACTGAGCACGGGGCCTGCGTTGTGGTGCGCTATATGTCAGGTAGCAGGGAAACATACAACTGATAATTGCCATTTGCTGCAGAAGTTTGTACAAACACCGCAACAATTGTTCTACAACTTCTGCAGGTCGGTAGGGCATGATGAGTGCAACTGTCGAAGTTATGAATTAATGATGGACAAAACACCCGCCTATAGAGTTCAAGCAGAAACGCGGCCTCCTGACCAAAGCGCTAGGATGGTGCGAATAGAATTTTAGAGGCACGGATGAGGGCGAGGTGGAGGAGGACCTGGAAGAAGTTTGGGACAGCTAATTTATTACAAGTGTGGAGGACCAGGACACTATGCCTATGAATGCACTAACCCAATGCATCCATTGTGCAAATATTGTACTCAGTTTGATCATGACAGAGGATTGTCCAACGCTGATAGCAAGGATAAGTGAAAAAGGGGTGCTACCACCTTAGTTGACTCAGAACCTATAGATGATGAGGTCTGAGCCTCGCGAAGAGGATCCGAATGTGAATATAGTGCTCCGAAGTGGAATTTCAATGGGTGATGATAAGGGGAAACAACCCAAAGACAGCGCATGGGTTCACAAAGCTCTGGTGAAGGAGGCTGAATTTCATTTGGAACGTGCATGCCAAACATTCATGGAAGCAAAGAAGAGCTTCATTGAGACCTCTACCTCAGGGAGCAGGGATAAGCCTGATCAAGAAATGGACCCTTCAATGCTTACGACCTTCCTAGAAACTTGCATGAAGTTGTTGCGCGATAGAAAAGTTGTGAAGGGGTTACGGGAACTTATAAATAGATGCACCAGAAACACTCTGGGTGAACTGCGCGTGGTACGAAAGATTTGTAAGCATAAAGAAAGGACAGGACGAGAGATGAGACTGACTACGCAGATAGTAGAATATGAAATGGATCAGGTTATATTGCATCTGGGGTTAGATGCGAACGTTTTACCAAAGCAGTCTTGGGAGCAGATGGGGAGACCCACGATGCACTGGTCTCCGATTCAGTTGAAATGGAAAATCAGCAGAAGATCATCCCCATGGGATGACTGCAAGGAGTAACTGTAGATATTGAAGGCGCGAGCACATTGGCTGACTTTGAGTGATAAAAATTGTGGATGACAGCAACCCCTACCCTGCGCTCCTTGGCATTGATTGGGCTACTAACCTGAATGGGGTAATCAACCTAAAGAAGTGAAAGATGATATTCGAAAAGAAGTCGCTTCACGTAATAGTCCCCCTTGATCCTGCTAAAGGATATCGCTATACTGAACCAGTCCGTGATTATGAGAGCGATGACGATTTGGACTACATATATAAAATAACAACGTGAGACCAAGATTGGGTGAATCCGACAGCGAACGAACGAATTACATGGGATCACGAGAGTTCCTACACCTCAGACTCTGATGAAGAATTAGAGCGCTGGAAGAATCGGCTACAAGAAGTAACCACGCTAAGCTGTAACATGATGACCCAGTCGCTGCACTGTGTGTCATCAGAAGTAAGAAATCTGCCCACTTATGATGGCTTGAATGTTGTAGATGTATTTTTGGATGAATTTGAGAGAGAGGTACCAGAAAAGTAGCGCTCCCAGGCTTTGGACTAGGCACTGCATGCTATGCCCGCAAGATGGTGGGGTACGCACAAGGATAGCTTTGATGATTGGCGCGAGTGCGGGAGGATGATGCGAACACGCTTTGGGAAGCCGAAGGTACGAATGTCAGACAAATATGATGGAAAGGATGATCTACGCGCACACTTGGCCAAATGGGCTGAGGCTTATGGAGCAAAGCCCCAACCTGAATGGGTTCACTTGTTCTGTAACACCTTGGATGTCACCCCGATGAACTGGTACTTGGAAACGAAGCTTTGCCATGGAACAGGTGAATGGGATATTTTGCATGAAGGATTCATAATGACGTTCAGCTTCGAAGGCGGGTTTAACTATATTGACGAAGCGCTACAAGAAGTTAAAGTAGCAATATTCAGGATACTGCAGGATCCTTTAGATATGATCCAACCCAATTAGACTACTCAGCTGAGCCACGCGCTGGAATGTTATAACATGATTGCTGAAGAAGAAGATGAGGATCCATAAAAGATTAATATCCCTGAAACCGAGGGTCACCGTGAGGTCGAGGGGCTGCAGATTAAGAATAATGATATAAACGCACCACTAAAAATGAAACTGGTAAATATTGGTACAAAGGCGGAGCCCAAATTAGCAAATATTGGAGATTACTAGGATGACGCGACAGTAGATAAGGTCGCCGAATTGCTCCATGAATACCAGGATTTGTTCCCTACCAAGTTTATGGAGCTAAAGGGGATAATAGGAGACTTGGGCGTTATGAAGATCACGTTAAAATCCAATGTGAAATCGGTTAAGCAAAGACCTTACCGTCTCAATCCGAAGTATAAGGAGAAGGTCCACTTAGAGCTAGACGTGATGCTCATGGTAGTTATCATTGAGCCCGTAGAAGAATTTGATTGGGTGAGCCCAATGGTGGTACAGGAAAAGAAGCAGAAGGATGAAATAAGGATATGTGTAGATCTTAGGAAGTTGAATGATGCTTGCGCACATGATCATTTCCAAACTCGTTCATTGATGAGGTATTTGTTAATGTAGGTGGCTAGGAAGCATACTCCTTCACTGATGGGTTCTCTAGGTACCATCAGATCAAAATCATGCTCGAGGATAAAAGCAAGACGACCTTCACAACTGAGTGGGGACGTTTTCAGTACACTATAATGCCTTTCGGATTGAAGAATGCGCCTGCAATTTTTTCGCACGTAGTCATTAATGCATTCAAAGAATTCATTCACAAGTTTTTGGAGGTGTACTTTGATGACTGGACTGTGTTTGGGTTGGTAAAATGCCATGTGGCAAGTTTTCACCTAATTCTAGATACTTGTCGAAGGTATTGGATTGCGCTCAATATGAAGAAATACCTATTTTGTGTTCCTTTTTCGGACTTTGCTAGGTCATGTGGTTTATAGATAGGGACTGATGGTAGATCCCATGAATATCGCAATGATACTTAACTTGGAGGCACTGAGGAGTGTAAAACAGTTGCGCGCAACCTTAGGACATACTAGGTATTACAAGAAGTTTATCAAGGGCTATGTCCATATCACCGTGCCTATGTAGAAGTTGTTGAAAAAGGATGTCACGTTCTGTTGGAATGAGGACTGTAAGAAAAGCTTAGATGTATTGAAAGAAAAAATGGTCACGGAGCCGATTTTAGTCTTCTTGGATTGGAAAAAGGAGTTTCATGTACATGTAGACGTGTCATGTATAGCACTAGGAGCAGTACTGACACAGGCTAGTGGACGAGAATTGAACCATCCTATAACATTCGCAAGTAGGAGGTTATCCAAGGCTGAGAAGAACTATTCCACCACCGAGCGCAAAGGGTTAGCCATGATATATGTGCTCTAGAAGTTTAGACATTATTTGCTAGGTGGACATTTTAAGATGTATATGGATCATTCTTCGTTGAAATACCTGGTCAATAAGCCTGTGTTGGGGTGGAGAATCTGTAGGTGGTTGTTATTGTTCCAGGAATATGATTTTGAGGTTATTGTGAATCGTGGATGACTGAACATGGGACCAAACCATCTGTCACGCATTGAAACAGGGGAAGAGCCCACTAGTTTGGAGGAGGGATTGCCTGACGCGTAGCTATTTGTAGTGCGCGTCGCGGATGGTCACTTTGAAGACATCATACACTTCCTAACGACAGGAACTTCCCCAGAAGGTTATACCATCCAGCAACAAAAGGAGTTAATGGTACACGCAGTAGACTTTTTTGTCATTGTCAGACATCTGTACAAAATGGGGTCTGATGAAGTATTACAACAACATGTACCGAAGTTTGAAAGGAGCAGTATCCTTGCGGACACTCTTGGGGGCACCGCAGGAGGGCATTATGCAGGGAGAGCAACCACGCAGAATATTCTATGCACAGGGTTGTGGTGGCCAACCCTCCATTAGGATTCAAAATCTTACTGCAAGGCGTGTGATGTGTGTCGAAGGACTGGTAGGCCATCACGAAGGGATGATCTGCCTCTGAACCCACATATGACATTGCAACCTTTTGAGAAATGGGCGATAGATTTTGTGGGACCCATTCAACCCCAAGGGAAGAAGACGAGAGCACGGTACATTATCACCGCGACTGAGCATTTGACTTGATGGGCGAAAGCACAATTTGTGAAGGATTACATAGGCGTGACTGCTGCGAAGTTCCTCTTTGAGTATGTAGTGACGCGACTTTGGTGTCCAAGGATTTTGATCAGTGATCATGGTAGGCACTTTCTGAATGAAACGATCAGCGCACAGATGGAGGAATTTCAGGTATATCACCAGAAAATCACACCTTATCACCCACAGGCTAATGGGATGGTGGAAGCATCCAATAAGGTGCTAGAGAACACGCTGGCCAAGGTTTGCAACACTCAGCGAAGTGATTGGGACCTGCACATACCCGCAATACTATGGGCCTATCGGATGACATGCAAAAAGTTGAATGGACAGACACCCTTTAGGCTTGTATATGGTGTTGAAGCAGTGATGCCCATGGAATACATTGTGCCTCGTCTGCGCATAGCGACACTCACGGGTATGACGGATCACGGAGCCCTGGAAGAGAGGCTCACGCAACTGGCTTAGCTTGAGGAAGAGAGATTTCTAGCTGGATTTCACCAATAGGTCCAAAAAAAACGCAAAAAAGCATGGCATGATCGACACATTAAGTTGCGCACCTTTAAGGTAAATGATCTCGATTTGTTATATGATAGCAAGTTTGATAAATTTATAGGGAAATTCAGAATGCACTAGTTAGGGCCCTATGTCATTAAGGAGATTATCGACGGTGGAGCAATTCAGTTGGTTAAATTGAATGGAGATCCCTTCCCAAGGAAGGTGAATGGCAGCCAATTGAAGCCATACACCGGTGATCCAACTAGGTGACTATATGAGTGTAGCATAGTCTTAGCGCTCCAGGCATCTGAAAGGAGGCGTGGGACTATAAACTACACTGCCCAGGTTGGGGAACTGCGTGATTGGAGGATGGTTCGGAGTGAGGAAATGTCATAGGGTTCGCGACAACGCGAAGGGAGCTGTGGTACCTGGGGAGAAATCGCGCAGGTCAGCCGAAAAGTGACCGTTAAAGTCATTGTTCATGATTTGACAGTAGGAATGCGGCCAAATGGAGCGGGCGACTGGCATTTAAGACAAACTTTATGGGTAAGATCTTTGGAAATCTGCCGCCAACCCGACATTAATGAACCGAATGTGGAGGGAACGGTCGGATTTGAATTCAAAATACCCTATAAATTATAGGTGGAGGCCCAACGACAAACACTTGTCATTTTGAGGATTGAGTTGTTGAGCTCTCAGGTGCACATGAACCGCGAAAAATTCGAAGCTTTGCTAGCCAGTTCAGTATTTGATATGTTTCCAAAGGAGACACAAGAGTTATTGCATAACATCATGTCAACACTCGCAGAAGCTATGAACGCCGAAGGAGTGACAGCCGAGGGGGCTGTGCTGGAAGTTATTAGGGAGGTAGAGGGAGCTACTCCAGAGGTTGCAGAGGTATTCGTTGAAGTTCCCAAATCGCCACAAACACCTATACCAAAGCTGACCCCAACCAAGGAGAGTGCAAAGGATAAGAAGGGAAAGTAGGTTGCGATACCAGTGTGCGCGTCACCTAGAAGAAACCCACAGAAGGACAAGACCACCACAGAGGAAAATGGAAAAACCATTAACCTAGAGCCGGAGGTGGAAGAAATTGAGGACATCCCGATGGATGATGAGGATTTCGGGGTAGAAGTGGAGGAAGTTGAAGTCCAGGGTTCTAAACCTATCACTAAGTTGCCCGAGTACATCCCTCCACTTAAGGGCAAGACCAAGGTACCAAAGGACATTGATAAGAGAAAGGTCGCCTTGCACACCCCGTTGTTTCCAGACAAGATCGTCTTTGAAGGACCTCGCTTGGGGCAAGATCCTCTATTAAAACTAGAATATTGGGACTTAGCTAACCATGAGAAGTTCCCACACTTGGAAACCGAGCAGCTAATGCGCCGCATTATTGACACAACCACCGGGATGACTACATTAGAACCGCGGAAGTGGCTCAGGGGAGTAGACAAGGCAGGTCTTCTCAACCTAATATGGGTGCCGCACTACAACCGCACCCCCATTACAATATTGGTCATAAAGCAGCTACTATGTTTGGTGCATGATGGGTGTCTGTGGCTGGAGGAGCTGATACCCATCACCAACAGATTGATCCATACAATCACGCGACTGCCTTACACAGGGGAAAATCTGGCCATGATTTTTGGCGGAAAAGGTGGCGAGCAGGCCCTCGCGGAGGTCATGAAGGAGAAATTCAATCTCGTGAAAAATCCACGAGGCTATGCCATCTCAATTATCTATGACCCTGCGGTCAAGGTGTCCACGCAGATTTTGGAAGGAAAGGTTATGAGGAAGTGTCGCGCAGATGAAGTGTCGGCACCAGTCGTTGCTCTTCCAACCCAATGTGCCGAAGGAGTCCAGTTTAATAGAGCGCGTTATCTCTGTGGTGAGTTCCTTGTGAACTACTGTGAGGCACAGGAGCTCAGCAAGACCTTCCACTATGCGTGGCTCTTGCTGTCTATTGTGCTGATAGCCTGGGAACTGTTGGAAGACAGTCAATTCCCCTCGGTCGCACCAGACCTGCCAAAAGCAGAAAAGTATGCTTCGCTGTGGGCAACCAAAGATGCTCAGCACATCAAGGATAGCAAGATCTTCTGGATCTTGATGGAACTGAACATCTGCATGGCTATCAATCGCAAACCGCGGTTGTTGCCTACTATGTTTGCCAACCTGTAAGGGTAAGCGGAGTTCAAGGCAAACTTTCATCGTGTGTCAACCAGGGCATGGAATGACCCTGCGTAGACATGGTATGACTTACCTTACTTGCAAATGGTTGATGCAATTGATGCAGTACTTGATCACTGACCAGCAGATTGGCGCACTACCTCAGGCTTGGTGGTGGGGGCGAGCAAGTCTGCCGTGAAGTGAAAAAAGGAGGAGGCCAAGCACAAAATGGCACAGCTGGCCGAGAAGAGGAAGAAGGAGGTCGCTGACAAGGCCTAGGTAGAGCATGATGTTGCCCAACAGACAGAAAAGCAAACAGGTGAAACAGAGTGTGGCTCTGACAAAGGCGTGAGGTCGCCTTCGCCTGAAACAAAGGAAGAAACAGACAAGAAAATAGAGCAGAATGGCGCGAACCTGCAAACGATGTTGGATTGTATCAAGTGTCCAAGGGAATAAGAAAAATGGGGTTGAGGAAGAAATCCAAGGCCAGTAAGGCGTCGTTGGACCCAATCATCCTCACAGAAGGATATTTGCATGACTTTGGAGACACGGTGTAGGATGTCACCGCAGAGGCACTACAACAGTTCAAACAGCAACAAAAACTACTATTGGGGGCCCTCCAGACAGGTCTGCAAGAGCTGCAAACCCGCGCATTACAGGTTGGCACAGTGTCCACCAGCCTAACTATCAGTACTTCAGAAGTTGCCGAGATGTTGCGTGCAAAGGTCTCCCGCGCGATAGTGCTGCCAAATAGAGCACTGACCACAGAAAGGGAAGCTGACAGGGACACTGTCAGTTCCCTCAAGGGAGTGGGGTTGAACTTGGTAGTGCTCCCTAGCGAGGCATTCCACCTATTGCAGGATGGAGTCATCGCGGACCTGAGGGCCCGCGAACACCGCGCTTTGCAGGTGATCAGTGAGCAGCTGATTAACAATGACAGTTAGCCCTACAATGAGACTTTGCCATCATCGCCGTGACTGAGCTAACCGACCGAAAAAAGTGTATAGTTCAGGTCGTGGAGGAGGCATGCCGAATGGTCGCAGAGTCGGCCATTCCAGAGGAAGAACTGGTCGAGGTGCACATCCGCAAGCTTGCTACAGGGGTGCGCGACGCTCACACAGAGTTGGCTAGGATTCAGCTGGAGCTGAAACTACAGATTGCAGATTTACAGTTAAAGGCCCAGCCTTCAACTCCTCCAGAAGTAAAGGATCAACGTGCAACTGCTATCACAGAGGCAATAGCGGCGGTAGACAATGCAGTAGTAGACTCTACATAACTTTTTGAACAGTCGTTCGAGGCCCTAGCGAGCCTGCAGGAGGACCCTAATATACAATGGTTGGAGATAGAAGCATGAGAACTGTAGCAACACTATGACGAAGTAAAAGGTACATCGTGAACCATCGCTCTCACGTAGAGACTGGCGAAGCTGAAGGGGGCCAAGCAATTGAAAGAACAGGTAGATGCAACACATCACAAGGAGGCAGTGCTGAAGGTGAGCTTGAAGCCCTGGTTAGATGAGGCTTATTCAATCACTGCCTCTATTGAAGGCAAGCTTGCTCATCTACAAGCGACTCAGCAGAAGCTTCAGGTTAACATTTTAGGACCAGCGAATAAGCAGTTGGTTAAAGAAGTGAAGCAAGCGGCCGCACAGTGCACTGCCAAGGTTGCCGTTGGTGGGCAATAGTATTGCAGCAATAATGTTGCAACTCCTGGACTGCCTACTTTAATCTTATCAACCCGATAGTTCGTAACAAACTTGTAAGTGACAGTGTTGTATGCACAAGTACTAGTTCATACTACAAGTTGTCACTTGGTCAGCTGGCGCAAGATCACTAGGAGCTCAAGCCAACTTCTATGGATTCCAGAAGAAGCTCTATATGTGATGAAAGAAAGGAAATCTTACTCTACAAAGGCTACTCTAATTGCAGAAAGGAAAAAAGACTGAAATGTAAAGTAAACCTAGAAAACCCTACTTAACCAACTAATCCTACTTTTGCATAAAGCACTATGAAAACCATGAAATGAATGCCATTACCTACTCAAGGAAGTAAACATCTACTCACACTATTTCTAGAATTAAATGAGCAAAAAACATATTTTTGGATTTTTATGTATTTTTATGTGAAATTGATAGGCATGTATTTTATTGTGTGTGAAGGTAGAAGCCAATAGGTGGTGTTGAAGGGCAACTTTGGGCTTTTTCGCGATGTAGGATGGTGTGGATGGGTCCTAGGAGGTCTCGGGTGGCCTTCTAGAGGCTTTTCCCACACTCGGCCTTCAAAAGAAAGCCTACAGGAAAATCTACAGGAGGACACAAGGGATCTACAAGCGGTCTACAGGAGGATGCCCATAGCAGTTTTGAAGGTTTTGAGGGTGTGAGGGTGGAAAAGATAGGTGAAGGTTAGGATGATGTGTTAGGGCGGCTAGGGTCCACCAAGAAGCACTAGGAGAGGGAAAGATGATTGGGAGAGAGGAAGAACTCCTATGGAAAAATGCAGAAAACTAAGATAGATTTGAGGTGAACTTTGGACGACTTGTAGGGCATGGATCAAAGAGAGAATGTGATGGCTGATAGGCTGACCTACTGTGAGGAGAGATCTGCTGCAAAAGAACTGACAGTCAACCAATAAGATCAAGCAAGCAAGGAAGTGAGTACATCTAAAAAAACATAATTTTGCATCAAGATAGTCTAAACTATGATCCATGGAAGTGAATGCCTAGCAATGCTACAAGAAAAGAAAGCATGGAAGAAGAATTATTGCAAATACAGAAATAAGCATGGTGGAAGAAATCTAAAGCAAAGCATTAACCTTCTAACACACTTGCAAACACTAGAAATCCTATGGAGAAGGAAAATATGTGTTTTTGGGGCAGCAAGAGGGTCTTTGCCTCAATTCATAGTCCCAAAGGGAGGAAAATAGGCCAAGGCACTGTTGCTAGCCTTTTGAATATTCTTTCTATCACTGCTTAACATGCTACAGAAAACACAAATGAAAGCAAACTACTAAACCATCAAAAACAACCTATTCTTAGCCAAGAAATAAATTCATCTAACAGCAATTAATCTATAAACTGAAACAAAGAGGAGCTTGGTTGCTTGGATTGGGCCCTAACCCAAGAGCTTCAGCCCTTTGAGGTAACTCAGTGCTAGCTCAAAAAGGATCTCATCTTTATTATCAAAACAGTAATAGGATTACTTGAAACTATCCACAAAAGTAAGCTCGAAGTTGAGCAGAGTTTTACAATAGCAAAAGTACAGCAAAAATCCAACCCTAGTGAGGCCCTAGGCCTCTCTACTTATACAACTGAAGCTCTCAATAGCTTCCTTAAAATCAGGGAGGCTTGGCTCTCAAAACTCGAGATAAACATTACTTATCCTCCACTTGCTTGGTTGCCTCCTAGTGCCCTTATTTGGCTATTTGTACTTCAAGTTGCATGAAGGGGAATTCGAAGAGGGGAGTAATAAATGAGGGGGATTCCCTCATATAAATCATCTCCTTTGTCCACTTCGAACTATTGCTGCCAATTGTCCATTGAATCTTTGACTTTGTCTTCAAAATTCAACAAAAATCTGCATTAACCACATATTAGACCACATGGCATCATAACTAACTCAACTCACTCCATAAGCATAAATATAATCAAAAAACATGCAATAAGCTAAGAGAATGGTTGATTTAACTATGTTAGGAGGCAAAATGAGCCCATATAATTACCCATTTATGGGGCTCATCATCACCCCCCTACTGAAGGTGTTGCTCATCCTCTGAGAAACTTAGTCCATCTCCTCATATTTTATGGCCTTGGTGGCCTCTCTATCATCCCAAGCTTCTGATGTTGTTTCCTCTTCCTTATCATAGAAGCCTGCTTTTCTGTCTATCTCTTCCCACTGCCTCTACTCTTCTTCTTATGTCCTTCCTTCTAGCATGCCTAACAGCAGTGGTGGACTCAGTTTGAGGCCAATCCAATTGACTTGCATCCTCTGCATTGAGTGCTCATACATTGGCACTCTCCTTAGTGCCTCCTTCATCCTCATTGGGGAATGATATTCCCTGATCTTCAGACTGTGTGGTAAGGTGTTCCATTTTCTCATACATGCATGCACACAGTCATCCCCAAGTAACCTTTCCATGTCCTCAAAATGTGCAATGGCCTGTGCTTGATCACTTATATATCTAGGGGCAATTTGAGGATTATTGGCAAGCAGTTGGTGTGTGTTGATGAGAGCCATGGGATCTGATGGCTCAACTTTGATCATTAATGGCTCATTCTGCTCCCTTATCATCAACCTTTTTACTTCTGTTGCCCTTAACTCTTCATGGTTCATCCATGAAGCCATGGCCATTAGTTGTAGGTCCCCTAGCCTAGCATTGGGGTCCCACACATTCATGTCTGTGAGGACCATATTATGCAGGTAAAATTCTACCATCTTTGTCGTATCTTTTGATGTGCTTTGATAACACAGGTCCATAAATTGTCTGTAATCTTGAAAAGGCATTGTGCCTCTTTGTGCCAAAGTCTTGATCTGAAATTGTAGCCATTGGTCCTTGAGTTACAATCCATAGGATTTTGCTAGTGTTCTACATTGCAGCACCTCCATAGATAAGCCAGCCATGCATGCCAGCTAGGTGTCTTTCTCCTTTAGCTGCCTCCTTAGCAATTAATTTTTAGTTTGAAGTTGGTTTCTTGCAATTTCTTCTCTATGTATGAAACCACTTAACTCTGCCCATTTCTCTAAGTCTATTCTCCATATGGCCAACATCCTCAACTCCCTTGGATTTGGCTATTTGCATCCACCTATGTGTTCTTATTCTTTCCTTCTCTAGTTCAAAGAATAGTGGAATTGCAAATGTTTGTGGAATTATCCTTCCTCCTTCAAGAAGATGGTAATGGGAGGCAAGGTTGGGCTAGGGATCAGGTTCTTATTACTCTGTAGCTTCCTCCTTCCCTTTTGGCTGCTCTTCTATTCTTTTCTCCAACTGTTGGGTCTCCTGTAGCTTTGACAGTGTCTCCTGTAGAACTGTCTATGCCTCCTGTAGGACTGTTTTTGGGTCCTGTAGTTGCACTTTTTCCTTCCAGGTGGAAGATCTAGGAGTCCCTCTTTCATATGTGATAGGGGTTTTAGAGGGAGATTCTTCCCCTTTGACAGTGGGTGAATCTTCAATTGTAATGGGCACTGTTGAAGATGGTTGGGGTTTCCCTGTTTTGATCCTTGTGCTTTTCCTGGCCTTGAAATACATGGAGGCCTACCTTTTCTCTTTTCTTTTGGCTTAATTGGTGCACTCAGGGCTATGAGGGCAGCTGCTGCCTCCCTTTCCAGGGTCTCAGGGGACCCTTCTATTTGTTTTGCCTCTGTTGCCTCTTTTCCTCCTCCTTCTGCCTCCTTTTCTATCTCTGTTTGCTTTGTTTCTTCCCCCTTCTCCTCTTTTATCTTAGTTTCTTCCTCCTCCTTTTCTTATCCTGCTGAGTCATCAGTTGCTTCCCCTTCTCCCCCTTTCTGCTCTTCTTTCTCACTGTCAGAAGGTCTGATATCATAGGTGAGGGCCTTTATGTCATCTTCTACTCTCATGTTCGTGAAGACTTCCCATGTTATAGTGAGTGTGAATGTATGGAGGGCTTCTTCCACTAAAATTTTGATTAACCCATGGTGAGCCAGCTGATCTAGAATCCCTGCCTTAAACTTAATGCTGGAGTCTATGAGGGACTACAGGAGGAAATAGGGGATGCTGAGTTTCTGGGGTGTTGGAGTGTCCATGCCATATCTCAGCTCATGAAGGATTCTAAAATGGTAGCCATAGACTATGTTGTACCTCCCTTCACAAGAAATGTATTTGATGATTTGATAACTAACCTCATCCCAAGGGTATGGTATGCTAGCCCTTCTAATGCCATTTTTATCTTCTACAGGATGTTCATTGTTTTGGAAGAAGTTTTTCTTGGCAGCCTGTCCAATTGGTTTTTCATCTTTGCTCCAAGGTAATCCAAGAGGAAGGGTAGTAACCCTACTGATAAATTCAGGGGTTATCTCCATGGAAAGACCTCTAAAAGTGACAGTGGCATGTGTTCTTGAGTGAGGGACTAAAGAGAGGGCAAATTCCTAGGCAATTTCCTCATCAAACCCTCGGAATTTCTCAAAAACGTTCATCCAATTTGCGCTTGTGAATATGGCCACTACTTGGGGATTTTCATGGAGCCTGGTGGAATTCATGGGCTCCTTCCTCATGAATCCTCCTATCATTGTGATTATACCCCTTTTGAACACCAAATGTAGAGATGGAGACAATAATTTTGAAGAAACAGGAAAACAGAGGAAAATTGTGTTTTTTTTTTAAACAGGCAGAAAATTTTTATGTAATTCCTCTTCTTCTATGGACTCAATTCCTCCTTAAAATGATATCATTTCTTGCATATGCTGATAATCAAGGTGGGTATGCATGGAACCTACCTCCTCAAGCCAGAAATTGAGCAAAAAACCCGTGTTTTCTTCTTAAAAACAGCTCATTGCCCCTCCTGTAGAACTGCCTGTAGGTGCTCCTGTAGAACCTATAAGTGCTCTTGTAGACAATGCCGAGAGCAAGAGGATGGGTGAGATCGATGGAAAATGATGGTTTCGAGGCTGTGGGGTGACAAGGAGTTTGTTGCAGCTAAGTTTACGAGGAGAGAATGAGGGAAAAGGTGGTGAGAGTGCTCAAGGAGGAGTACTTATTACTTCTTTTAGATATTTCCAGTGATGGGGGTGAGCTGGCAAAAATGTACGTTGGCCATATTTGGACTGTTGGTCCCCACCTACCTTGTCATCAAGGTTCCTTCCCGCAATCACTTCTCATTAAAGCATCGGAGTTTACATACCCTCCACTACCTGTCCTTGGGTATCTTTCTCTGAGTTGACTATGCGCACGTGTGGGTGACATCTTCGAATGAGTGCAATCAACTAGATGAAGGTGGCCAAATTAACTGGCCACCTTTTCCTCGTTCAACCTCAACCATCTCGTTACTCATGCATATCTTTCAATTACACAAATGCAAACAGAGGAGCGGGTTAGTCACTTACCTGTGAGTCGAATGTATGTGCTACGAGGTATTTTGGCTCCTTCTATTGTTGCATGCTCTCTGCTTTCTGATGTGTGGTTGTTTGTCTTGTGTAGGTATCCTCTAGATGGATCTAAGCTTCAGATGTCTCCTTCAATCCTCATGGTTGCACTTCTTTTGCTGTTGTGGCTTGATTTTAATGGGATCAGCTGCTATAGGAATTCCTACAGGAGCTCCTATAGCTGCTTCTCCCTTTGAAATTTCAGCTTATTTCTGTGTTGGGGGCTGTGAGGATGATGCCAGAGATGTTGATGGAGATGGAGAGGTAATAGGTAAGTTGCAGGTGAGATTTGAGGTGCTGCTTCCTTTCTTATTTTTGTTTTTTTTTCTCTTTTTACTAAAAATTGTTTTTCTGTGTTTTTCTGGGACAAGAAGAAAAAAATGATGATGATGATGTGATGTAGGTGTGGAATGGATGGAAAGGCAGTTTCATAGCTATAGTAGGGTTTATATGTTCTTCATGAAGCTTCCCAGCCCCTCAAACTACTTTTTGGAACCATTTCTGGCTCTCTATAATTCCTACAGGAGCCTCCTGTAGAACACACAATTTCCGGAAAAAAAACACAGTGGGGTGGAAGAAAGGTCAGAAATGATGGAGAAGAGTGTGGAGGAGATGAAATAGGTGTTGGTGTGAATGTCAGGGCTCTGTGGCATCTCCTCTTGCTCTCTGTGGTCCTCCTGCAAACCTGCAATGCACATTAAAATTCAGTTTTTTTTTCTCTTTTTTCTTTTTTTTTGAAAACAACTAGGGCGCCTCAAGGAGATTTTCACCCTAATTGCCTACCCTGGGCACCTCCAAGGGAGGTTTTCACCCAGGGATCTTATTCTCTTCTTTTTTTTTTTCTTTTTTTTTGACATCATTGGGCCGCCTCAGGAGAGGTTTTCAACCCAATGATTCCTTATTTTATTTTATTTTTCTTTTCCTTCAGTGAGTGGGTGGAGTGGAGGCTAAGACATGCTCCACTACCATCACTGTATTATTCAAATCTTCAATGAAATCTCGCTTGGAGAGGGGCTTCTTGTAAATTTTCAACCAATGTCCATTGACAAGCATGGGGATGGCTTCATCATCAATGGTTCTGATCAGGACTGAACCATTGTCATTGCATTTTTCCATAGTGTAGGGTCCCAGCCATCTTGTCCTCAGCTTGCCTTTGAAGTCTTTATACCTTGAATCATAGAGCAGTGCCCAATCTCCTTCTTGGAATTGCTTCTCCTTGATATTTTTGTCATGCCATATCTTCCTCTAAAGCTGAACTACCTCTGTGTGGAGAAGGGCCTGCAATCTTTGTTCATCCAATCCATTGAGCTGGAGTAACCTTTCCTTCTATGCATGGCTGAGGTCTAGGTCCAGTTGAGCTGCCATCCTTAGTGTATTGAATTCAAATTCTATTGACAACAAAGCCTTCTTCCCATAGACCAGTTCATAGGGTGTGAACCCTGTAGTGGTCTTCCATGTTGTGTTGTAGGCCCAAGTGGCCTCAACTAATCTGTCCGCCCAGTCTTTTCTACTGCTGCTCACTACCTTGGTCAGAATTCCTTCCAAATCTTTGTTAGTGACTTCCAACTGCCCATTAGCGTGTGGATGGTAAGGGGTGGAAGTCCTATGCTTGATTTTATGATGTGTGAGCAGGTCTTCAATCAAATTGGAAGTGAACTCACTGCCTTGATCTATGACCAATTCTCTTGGATACCCAAACTTGTAGAATATTTTTTCTCTCAAAAACTCAGCTATTTTTCCCTTTGTTTCTGCTTTTATTTCTTTTTTTTCTGCCCACATTGTCAGGTAATCAGTGCACACAATGATGTATTGTTTCTATCTTGAAGGAGGGTTGATAGGACCCACAAAGTCCATGCCCCACTTCTCAAATGGCTCAAAGGTCACTTGAGGTTGCATGGGCATCTCATCCTTTGGAGTAGGTTTCCCCATCCTTTGACACCGATCACATTGGTTGGTGTATCTCCTCACATCTTGATGAAGAGTGGGCCAATAGTAGCCTGCTTGCAATATTTTGAAGGTAGTTCTTTTTGCTGCAAAATGACCTCCACAAGGCCTGTCATGATAGGTTAGGAGAATGTCAAAGACTTCCTCCTCCCTGACACATCTTCTCAAGATCTGATCTGGGCCAAGTTTGAAGAGATTACCCCCAATCCAGGTGAAAGGGGTGCTTTTCCTTACTATCTTGCTCTTCTCTTTTGAGGACAGGTGTGGTGGAAACTGTGTTGAAACCAAGTAGTTTGCTATATCAGCAAACCATGGAGAGAGTACTGAAATAGCAAACAGATGTTCATCTGGCATTTTTTCATCCACCATTCCTTCTTCACCTGAAGGCAAATTTACTCTAGACAAAAATTAAACAACAAAATTTTCTTTACCAGGCTTATCAATAATGGTTAGATCAAACTGCTGCAGTAAAAGCAACCATCTAATAATGCGAGCATTTACATCTGGTTTTTTCATCAAATATCTAATTGCAGCATGATCAGTGTGCACGAAGGTTTGATAGCTTGTAATATAATGTCTGAATTTGTTTAAGGAATGCACAACAGCTAGGAGTTCCTTCTCGGTCACTGTGTAATTTAACTCTGCCTTTGACAAATTTTTGCTTATAAAGTATATGGCATAAGGCAACTTTTCATCAATTTGTCCTAAGGCTGCTCCTATTGCTTTTTTCGAGGCATCTGTGTGAATGTGAAAGGGTAGGGCCCAGTTTGGGCCTCTGAGAATTGGGGCAGTTACTAACTTTCTCTTTAAGGTATCTAGGGCTTCTTGACAGTTTTCAGACCATATGAACTCAACATATCTGCCTAAAAGGCCAAACAAAGGAGAGGCTAGCTTATTGAAATCTTTAATGAATCTTTGATAATATCCAGCTAAGCCTAGGAAACTTCTGACATCTCTGACCTTTTGAGGAGGTGGGACCCTTTGGATGATGGAAATCTTGTTGGGGTCCACCTGTAGTCCTTGTTGAGATATTGCATGACCTAACACGGTCCCTTCAGTCATCAAAAAATTGCATTTTTCTGGATTGAGGGATAGGTTCTTCTCAATACACTTGTCTAGAACTTTTCCTAGGTTAGATAAAGCTTCTAGAAAGTCAGAACCATAAGGAGTAAAATCATCCATATATATTTCCACTGCATCATGAACCAATTCAAAAAATATACTCAATACTGCCCTTTGGAAAGTGGCTGGAGCGTTTCACAAACCAAAAGGAAGGACCCGGTATGCAAAGGTACCCCAAGGACAAGTGAAAGTGGTCTTATCTTGGTATTCCGGGTTGATTTGAATCTGATTGTACCCGTTGAACCCATCTAGGAAGGAGAAAAAAAATTTCCCCGCCAGACCATCTAACACTTTATCTATGAACGGTAAAGGAAAATGGTCCTTTTTAGTGGCTTTGTTCAATTCCCGATAGTCGACACAGATTCTCCACTAGCCATTTTTCTTTGGCACTAGCACCAAAGGAGAGACCCATTCACTGTCAGAGATGGGGTAGATGAATCCTGCATCAAGCAATTTTTGCAATTCTTCCTTAACAATGTCTTTAAGTGTTGGATTCATCCTCCTTTGAGGCTGCCTGACTGGTTTGCAATCTTCCTTAATGTATATATGATGAGTACATAGTGAAGGGTTCACTCCCTTCATCTCCTTACAACTCTAGGAAAAGGCATCTAAATTCCTTCTCAATAAGCTGCACAGCTCCTTCTCCTGGGAAGTGGATAGGGATGGATTGATTTTCAAGGTTCTTTCTGGGCCAAACTCTATATTCTTAACACGAAGAGAGGTCAGGTCGACCACACAGAGATCAGTTGAGGGGTTGTTTTGGGTTTCTCTCACTATGTCCTCTAATGGTAAGACACTGGGGGGTGGATTTTGAATCAAATTTTCAATCATATCATCATCATCTTGTAGTTTCCCCCCCATGGTGGTTTCTAATGCACAAAGTGGTGCAGAATAGACCTCATCCTCATCCTCCTCCTCCAACCAGAGAGGTAGATCATGTTCTAGAAAGGGTTGGGCAGGAGGATATAGGATTAACTGCTTGGACGTATGCCCGTTCTTTATGGTCATGTTCCTAGCTTGACAGTTGATGTAGGCATCGAAAGTAGCCAACTAGGGTCTTCCCAGGATGAGAGGATACCTAGTGAGCTTTGCCTTCGGCTGGAGAACTAAGAAATCAGCAGGGTACTCCCAAAAATCAATGGAGACCATCACATCTTTCACAATCCCTTCAGGGTTCACAGTGGAGCGGTCTACTAGCTGCAGTACTATTGTGGTCTTATTCAAGGAGCCCTGGAGGTTAAGTTTGAGCATTGTGTCCTTTTTCATCACATTAATGTCTCCTCCCAAATCAATCAAGGTATGTGGGATCATGGTTCCATTGATGTGGACATCAACTACTGGGTTGTCGGGGTCCAGATATTTCAGACAAATTACCTATCCCAACATCAGGTCAGACAATTGTCCTATGACATTGATGGTTGGGGCACCTATTTTGCACCTTCCTGAATGCCTAAAGCACTTATCTTTTATCAACCTATTGTAGATAGGCACATCTTTTATGGCTTGGAGAAGTGGTATCTTCACACATAACTGTTTCAATTCTCCCAGAAGTTCAGTTTCTTCTGGAGTAGGCTGTGTTGTCCTGAATAGTCTCTCAGGAAAGGGTGGAATTGCTTTAGGTTCACTTTCCTCTTTATCTTCCTCAACCTCCCAGGGTGGAGGCTATCTCTCTGGGAGAACCTTCCCAGATCGCAGGTTAATCTCCTAAATCTCTACAGCATAAGTTGCGCATGATGGTTCCCCACTATATACTTGTTGAGCCTGTATGTTGTTAGGGTTTGGGTTTGGCTAGGCAGGCATTTGGGGTTGCTTTGGTGGAGAAGAAGGTAATGGTTGTGGTTGAGCAGGTGGTGGAGGCAAAAGAGTGGGAGGAGAGTTCTACTGGGGCCTCCACCCCTGATGAGATGCATTCCATTGAGGTTGCGGCTGAACATAGGATTGAAATGAATGAGTGGCTGGTTGGGCATGATATTGAGATGGGAAGGACCAAGGAGGAGGCATGGACTAGGAAGGATGAGCAGGAGGGCCCCAAGAAGGTATGGAAGTGACTTGGTTGGGGTTGTAGTATGCCTGAGATGTCCCTTGCATCCCCTGCTGGTATGGTCTAGGTCCATGCGATCTCCTTTGGTTCATGAAATAGAGTGGTTCAGTGGCTCCTTCGGCCCCTTGGTATACAGCTTTAAGTCTGGGCAAGGAAGGGCACTTATCTGTAGAATGATCTTCTTCACAGACTGAACAAACCTCTATAGAGTTCAATGGACATTCATTCCTAAAATGCCTCCTGGTTCATCTAGGACAAAAGATGGCCAAAGCCCTCTTTGTTTCCTCTTGTTTTCTTTTGATATGCAAGGTATCCATTTGCATGGCAAGAGTCTGCAGCATCTCACTTTTGAAGTCTTCCAGCATGTTTCCAATTTCACCTTTAATGGATGAATTGGAAGAGGAGGTACTGGCTATGGGTTGACTCCCCCTACCTTTCTTTCTGGCTGCTCTAGAATGGTTTCTAAAAACAGTCTTTATGTCCTCATAAGATAGTTGGTAGATGTCTCCCCCAGCCAGCAGATGGAGGGTGTCTAGAAGGTCTTCCGGAATTCCCCTGAGCAGGACCAACTTCAGAGATTCAGGGTCAAGTGTACACCTGGCCCTTTTGTAGCTGAGCTGGAACCTCTCTTCATAATCTTCCAAGGATTCATCACTTCCCATGGTCATTCGAAAGATTTCTTCTTTGGTATCTTTTGACCTACAGTAGTCTCGATACTTGTCATTAAAGGCCTGCTGCATCTGAGCCCAAGTTGTGATGCTATTGCCAGGTAACCCCATGAACCAGCGCAATGTTGCATCCTTGAGAGTAGAAGGGAATAGCTTCAACTTTTGCTCGTCTTCTGCATAGTCATAGGTTCGACAGATGACAACAAACTCAAACAAGAAGGTGTTAGGATCTTTTGTAGTCAAACCATGGAAGTGAGGTAGGGCTGAAGGGCTTATATTCTTCATTTTGGTGTCCCCATTAGTCTCCCTAATGGGAAAGGTACCCTCTATTCTCTCTCCATTCCCCATAGCATTTCTGTTTTCAGCCATTGGCTCAGGAGGGATGTTTTCCTCTTCTTCTTCCCCTATAGATTCTTAAAATATCTCTAGTCGTTCACCTAAAGGTTTTTCTTTATCACTGCCACCGAAGAAGAGAGAAGGTTGGTTGTGTGAGGTAGTGGGGGTGTTGGGCAAGAATTTTCTTGAATTATCTCTATTCCTACAAGGCATGAAAGGAAATCTTTTTGGTTGGCTTTTGTTTTTTTTCACACTGATTGTACCTGCAAACTGAAATGGATTGAACAAAACAAATTGCAACTAACTGAAATGAACTCGCTGAAATGAAATTTGCAGAATTGAAAAGGAAAGCAAGGAAATTCAGAACTTGAAAGAAATGACTAGCCTACTCTTGCTGAAATGAAATTTGTAGAATTGAAAAGGAAAGCAAGGAAATGCAGAAGCTGAAAGAAATGACTATTCTACTTTTGCTGAAATAAACTATTTAGCATAATGTTGCGATAGAAAATAGAAGAAAGCAGTAATCACAAAATACTCTGACGCTTCCTCGGCAACGGCGCCAAAAAGTGGTGAGCACCAGTATTGCAGCAATAATGCTGCAACTCCTGGGCTGCCTACTTTACTCTTATCAACCTGGTAGTTCGTAACAAACTTGGAAGCAACGGTGTTGTATGCACAAGTACTAGTTCTTACTACAGGATGTCACTTGGTCAGCTAGCGCAAGATCACTAGGAGTTCAAACTTCTATGGATTCCAAAAGAAGCTCTATATGTGATGAAAGAAAGGAAATCTTACTCTACAGAGGCTACTCTAATTGCAGAAAGTAAAAAGACTGAAATGTAAAGTGAACCTAGCAAACCCTACTTAACCAACTAATCCTAATTTTGTAGAAAGCAATATGAAAACTATGAAATGAATGCCATTACCTACTTAAGGAAGTAAACAACATCTACTCACGCTATTTCTAGAAGTGAATGATCAAAAAACATATTTTTGGATTTTTATGTATTTTTATGTGAAAATGACAGGCATGTATTTTATTGTGTGTGAAGGTGGAAGCGAATAGGTGGTGTTGAAGGGCGACTTTCGGCTTTGTGAGGATGTAGGATGGTGTGGATGGGTCCTAGGAGGTCTCAGGTGGCCCTTTGGAGGCTTTTCCCACACTCGGCCTTCAAAAGAAAGCCTACAGGAAAATCTGCAGGAGGAAACAGGGGATCTACAGGAGGTCTACAGAAGGATGTCGAAAACAGTTTTGAAGGTTTTGAGGGTGTGAGAGTGGGTGGAAAAGGTAGGTGAAGGTTGGGATGATGTGTTAGGGCGCCTAGTGTCCACCAAGAATCACTAGGAGGGGGAAAGATGATTGAAAAAGAGGAAGAAGTCCTATGGAAAAATGCAGAAAACTAAGGCAGATTTGAGGTGAACTTTGGGTGACCTATAGGGCATGGATCAAAGAGAGATGTGATGGCTGATAGGCTGACTTTCTGTCAGGAGAGATTTTCTGCAAAAGAACTGACATTCAACCAATAATATCAAGCAAGCAAGGAAGTGAGTACATCTAAAAAAACAAAATTTTGCATCAAGCTAGTCTAAACTATGATCCATGGAAGTGAATGCTGAGTAATGCTACAAGAAAAGAAAGCATGGAAGAAGACTTATTGCAAATACAGAAATGAGCATGGTGGAAGAGATCTAAAGCAAAGCATTAACCTTATAACACACTTGCAAACACTAGAAATCCTATGGAGAAGGAAAATCTGTGTTTTTGGGGTAGCAAGAGGATCTTTGCCTCAATTCATAGTCCCAAAGGGAGGAAAAGAGGCCAAGGCACTGTTGCTAGCCTTTTGAATCTTCTTTCTATCACTGCTTAACCTGCTATAGAAAACACAAATGAAAGCAAACTACTAAACCATCAAAAACAACCTATTCTTAACCAAGAAAGAAATTCATCTAACAGCAACTAATCCATAAACTGAAACAAAGAGGAGCTTGGCTGCTTGGATTGGGCCCTAACCCAAGAGCTTCAGCCCTTTGAGGTAACTCAGTGCTAGCTCAAAAATGATCTCATCTTTATTATCAAAACAATAATAGGATTACATGAAACTATCCACAAAAGTAAGCTCGAAGTTGAGCAGAGTTTTACAATAGCAAAAGTACAACAAAAATCTGACCCTAGTGAGGCCCTAGGACTCTCTACTTATACAAATAAAGCTCCTAACAGCTTCATTAAAATCAGGGAGGCTTGGCTCCCAAAACTCGAGATAAACATCAGTTATCCTCCACTTGCTCGGCTGCCTCCTAGTGCCTTGATTTGTCTATTTGTACTCCGAGCTGCATGAAGGGGAATTCGAAGTGGGGAGTAATAAATGAGGGGGATTCCCTCCTATAAATCCTCTCCTTTGTCCATTTCGAATTATTGCTGCCAATTGTCCATTGAAAATTTGATTTTGTCTTCAAAATTCAACAAAAATCTGTATTAACCACATATTAGACCACATGGCATCATAACTAACTCAACTCACTCCATAAGCATAAATATAATCAAAAAACATGCAATAAGCTAAGAGAATGGTTGATTTAACTATGTTAGGAGGCAAAATGAGCCCATTTAATTACCCATTTATGGGGCTCATCAGCTGTCATACAGGTCGAGCTGGGAGGTCTTCACGCCAAGATCTCCGCGCCAATTACCCATTTATGGGGCTCATCAGCTGTCATACAGGTCGAGCTGGGAGGTCTTCACGCCAAGATCTCCACGCCAATTACCCATTTATGGGGCTCATCAGCTGTCATACAGGTCGAGCTGGGAGGTCTTCACGCCAAGATCTCCACGCCCGCAAAGTGACTCGATGGCGAGTCAAAATGTTTGTATTGGGGTCCTGTTGGGAATAGGTTCCCCCAAGGATAGTTTTGGGGCTAAAAGCCCATGTTTTGGGACAAATTTTGTAATAAAGTTGTAAAGTCTTCGCATTTTGTGGTCGCAAAGCGTGAAGGTGTCAAGAGACATAAAGGGTTGTCTGCCCTTATTTTGTAAAGTGTAAAGTCGGCTATAAAGATCCACCCATGGTCCGTGGACCATGGGATTATATAAAAAGGAGCTAAGTAAGTAAGCTCTAGGTAGTGAAGTTCGTAGACAAGTTATGGAGTCTTAGTAGAGAAGTCTAAGTGTTTTGGGTCTTAGCGTAAGTAGAGGCTCTGCAGCTGAGTGCACAGAGACCTAGGGTCGAAGTCCGCAGCTGAGTGCATGGACCCCTGCAACTGTGTGCATAGGGCGGATAGAATCTGTACTAATATGAAGATATAAATAAAGAGAAGTATTCTGCAAGTTCTGTGTATTTATTTCTTGTTAATGCATCTGGTTATATTGCATTTTGGGTTTGATTTACTATGTTCATGTGATGCGCGAATGTATGTGACTGTATTGGTTAATTGAATGCAAGTAATAATATCTGTTTACACGGTGCTAACTGTGAACTTTTAGTAAGATAAGTAAAACACTTAAGATAACTTGGGAACCTATACAATACACTGTCATAGCAACGCGAAAGTACCTAGATTGTGGCTTAAGGCTGCACGAAGGTCAATCGTACATCTTCGCAGAGGTACCAAAGCGCGAAATAAATGGTTGACTGTCAGAGCCCTAAAGCTTAGTGACCTGCGTGAAAGTAGGAACAAAGGGTATAAACTGACATCACGACCATCTCAGGGTGCAGAAACTTGGTTCCAACACCCCCCCATACTGCTTCGGGTGAGACTTCGGTCCACGCTCCATGGGCTGATGCCAAAAGGGCCAGTAGTGTAGGTATTTGTTTGGCTAACTAACGCTAAACCTGGGTCAGGCCCCACAAAGCCAACACCTACCATAGGCTTAGTCGAGTTTGTCTTTCCTACAACTAGCCAACCCATGATACGACCAATGGAAAACACAGGATCTAAGGGGAATTTTTAGTTGTGATATCCATTCTCCTTCACAATTAAATAATGTTAGTCACCTCTAGACACTAGGCTAGGTGTAACACTCCCTCCCACCCCCTTGTACTATCTTGGGTTATGGAAGGTGTTACTTGTTATTTGACTTGACCTCCAAAGTCTGGTATGAATATGGGGTCAAAAAAATTCACTTTTTCCGATGTTGTTAAAACTTGAAACCAATCCTACCATTGCACTCAACTCGTTGATATATTTCTGGTGATATAAATTTTATCTCAATTCGACTTTTGAATTGAAATTTATGCCCATTTCAAGTTTAGCTAATCATATTAGGCCACATAGGCATTGAGTTTCCATGTGGCACTACCACGTTAGCATGACATGGATCAATGTCATCTAGATCTTTCCATGTGGCTTCCACATGTGGGCCACATGGCAGCACCACATTAGCTTAATTGGGGTCCACATTATCAATGGGATCCTATGCGGCATCCATGTGGTCCCTGTCAGATACTTGAGACACTACTACATTAGTGTACCCTCGAGTCCACTTGGCCCTTTCCCATCATGTTTTGTAATGATTTCCCATTATATCTAGTTTTAGGTTCTTGAAGACCACAATTGTTTCCATAGGGAAAGTCTTCAAAAGTCAACAACCAAAGGTGGTTTCATGAGGGGATGTATACCAAGTTTACTAAATAGGGTAGGGCAGCACCATGATTGATTAGGGATGCTCACGTACTTTGGTGGTTTACTAAATTGGTTTGCTCCCACCATGCATTAACCTTCAAATGATGTGATCCCCCACAAACTATTGATCTTGTAGACTCTATGATCACACCATAAAAGGAAGCCACTTGATAACGAGGGTGATCCCATCAGTTGATGTTCCCAATAGATGGTAAGTTTCCTATTAATCACTACAACTTCTCTATCGCAACTAGTCCACCAATATTACCATTGGGGAATGCTCAAGGGTTGAATTCTATCAACAAGCGGTTATGATGATAAAATCACGTGGTGCTCACGTGACCTCCTCATTACCTCGACAAGTCATTATAAAGTGGTCTATCTCCACATCTAGGTTATGCCACCTGGGGTTTTCATCACCCCTGACATTCAACAATGAACAAAGGCAAGGGGTGATGAGTGGTGGGCGGTTTCAGGTCTCCACATCATCACAATACGACCATGTATAATCCACGTAACACTACTACATTGACATAATGCGGGTCCAAATCATCATTGGAATCCCTGTGTGACATACGCATGACCAATAGCAGGTCGTCATGGAACTTATCACGTAAATTATGGAGCAATAGTCCCACCAGGCCTTCTCCCTTTGTGTTTACAATGATTTCCTATTATATACAGTTGATGAATAATTAAATAATTTAACATGGTATTAGATTTTCACCTGCCCAGACCCCTAGATCTACGAATCCCACTTGCACTTAAAAGTAATTTGACCCCAGCAATTATTCAACCATCAAAAGAGTGTGCACTCTCGTGTCACCTTTGGATACCAGATTCCTCGGATCCAATCTTGTCTAGGGGTGAACATGATTTGGCCACATCCGGGTCTTCACATACGCATGCACCCTTCACCACCTTGGATCTAATTCCTCTCCATGGTAATCCAAATCCATCTTTTCACTGTGTAAATAATTTTAGACCCAGCAGATATCATTTGACTCTCCACATTGTATCTTCTATTTGGTGTATACGAGCTTTTGAAAAGGTGTGCACCCTCACCACCCATGAATTCTTGGATCGTTGGATATTCAAATACACTTCAAAGTAATTCAACCTTGGATGTATCCAAGGTTTCACAATTGTATGCACCCTTTTTACTCTTAGATTTCCATGATTCCCTAATTCACTCGATTTCTGCAACACTCTTGAAAAACAAGGGAAAGACAAAGGGAAATGTATCACCCTCCACCCACATCTACCCAAGCAACCGATCAACCGAGGTAAACATGCAAGGAGAGGCCACTATGATACAATTCAACCTCCTAATTCACGTTAAGGAAGTGGAACTGACGAAAACACACCATACAAATATTCATAATCAGCTTCAGGACCCTCATGAAAAATAACAACACTTTAGATAACTTTCCCTTGGGTCCCATTGAGATTTTAGACAACTTAAGCCTTAGTCGCTCTCATGCTATAGGCATGACAACGTCCAGAAACCTAGAGTCGCTCTCACACATTTTCCTACTAGCATCTACAGACTCATTTAGTCAGCGCTATGCCATCATCCCCAAGATTTGAGCCACTTTTTCAGGCCTAGAGCCCAGGGCACTACCCAAAATTGAACCATCTCTTCAGAACAGTAAAATAACATGAAAATGATAGTACTAAAGCAAATACTTGTTTAGACCTTGACTAGACCCTTACTAGCCATGATAGGCATTTCGTCAAACATATCATGAAAATGTAATCTACAAGTGTAAATAACAGATTTGAGCATAGGGGTCTCATACTTATCTGAGATTCACCATGAAGCATTGATTCCTCAACACATTAACTTCCATTCCATCCATTAAGTCGTAGATACATTGATCATTCAATTACAAGTAAAAACATGGTGAAATCCATACATAACTGCTATCATAAAACACATACATCACCGATATAATAGGGACAACAATACTAATGAAATCACAACCATATAAACCTCATATAATCTAGTTTAATTCTCATAGAAATACAAGGAGAAATAACCTCTTATTGATGATGCAAAATCTGAATCGGGATGGGACTTCCACGTTCCACCCGATCGTAGAATGGCTAAGCCAAATATCTCTTCATCCATTCACCCCCATGCCATATTCCAAGCATGAATGTGGGACTCAAACCAAAAGAACCAACTAGGGCATACCGAGGCTAAATCACCTCACCCTCATTAATAGAAACCAGTCTTTACCATAATCCATCACGAATCACTAGGTAAACAAAATAAACATATCATAATAGGCTTTATTGTAATCCATCACGGATAATTAGGCCAACAAAATAAACATATCATAACAAGATTTACCGTGATCTCCACTAGATCACTAGGCCAAACAAGCATGGATGCCATCAGATTTCACCACCTACACTGTGAGGAATTTTCCTGTCTCCTAGTCTCTCAGGCTTTACCATAATCCAACCCTAGATCACTAGGCCCTAAACTGAGATACTGGTTTCTCAGGCTTTACTGCAACCACACTGGATCACTAGGCCCTAAACTGAGACCCACTCTCTAGGCTTACCACATATCCCAACCCAAGATTACTAGGCACAATGGGGAGAAAACCACCTCTAGGATTTATTGTATATCCTTCCATTCACTGGTAAGGATTCCTAGGCCACCCAAGGTAGCACAAAATCTAGCTTTACTGCAACCCACAGTCTAGTTCAGGGGTTACTAGGCCATGTGTTCTATCATTTCGGAGATCCACCTCACTCAACTTCGAATCCATCCGGAAATCCAACTCAAAAAAACATGAGAACCCCATCACACCATGGATATCTGGAAATGGCAAGGCTAGGCTTAAAAACACTATTACACTTGGCAAAACCCACGCCATAACAACAAAAGAGCCACATGCAATACCATGCATGCCAAATCTAGTAAGGAGAATACACATGCAAATCGATACCTGCAAATAATAATGTTTTAGTTGTTTGATTCCTCTCTTCCTTGCTTCCTCCTTCCTTCCTCTTACCTTCTTTGCCTTTCTTGATCCCATGCAAAACCAAAGCAAAAACTTAACACTGACTAAGATCTTCCAACTGATCCTTAGAATCCTTTTTATGAATAAGGCCTCTATTTTCTTCATTTTTCATTATTTTCCTTAAATTTCATCCTCACATGAAACCTGTGACCTTTCACCTCCCTTTTCTCCTGATTTCCATTATTTTCATAAATAAATGTGCCAAAAATTCCATTTTTCCTTTCCAAAGCCTTAGTCATTGCCTTTACCAATTTCCTTAGCCATAAACAACCAAATGAACACCCCCTAGGATGTCCTGCCCACCATTCAGCTTGGAATACATGTCCCATTAGCTATGGTCTTATAGATATATATATATATATATATATATATATATATATATATATATATATATATATATATATATATATATATATATATATATATGGAATTTTCACTAGGGTTGTTATAGAACCCTCCCCCTTAGGGAACACCATCATCGATGTTAAACCACACCAAGACCTTAACAAAACCACTGAAAAGAAAACATACTGCCCATGGAGCTTTATAACTTATCTCATTGCAGTATTTACAATGAAAGACCTGCTCAAAAGCAAAACATCATGACAACATGACAATATAATAACCATACCGCATATTGGAGCTTTATAGCACAACTCATTACGATATTTATAATAACCACATATACACATATGCACATTCGCTAAACCATCAAATAAAAGGATACGATGCCCGTATCAATCAACAAGAGAATCTAGAGGATCACACCTCTACCCTCAAAAGTAATACCAGGATTCACCTCTTTCCTAGGGAGTCCAGAATCCACTATCACAATCAAAGTTGTATATAATTTCTAATGCTACAATCCTATGCCACTTGTCCTCTCAGTGAATAGTTACTAGCTCATTGTTCCAGGGCACACTCCCAATGTGCATCTAATTCCATCTAGAAATTCTCATGATCAAAATAAAAATATCCGTGACCTTCCCTTCTCTATTACACGGTCCATTGGGAAATTCGGTCACCCCCTTCCATGCAGTCACCTACCTTCCAAGTCCCCCAAAATCCCCTATCCCAGTTGATCCATCCCTTGGCAAGGCTTCCTTGCATCGAAAGATACAAAACAAAGGCAATACTTACTTCAAAACCATCATACCGGTCATAACATGTCCATGGAAATCAATGGACACTATTGGGTACCAATGTCCCACAAGGGCCCTGTTCCTGAAGTGTTTTACCAACATACTGCTGCATATTCCAATTTATTTTGTTGCTGCTGCCAATTCTTGCAATCGATTTCAACCACCCAATCGGGCATGTTCATTCATTTCTATTCCAAGCACATAACTTCCATTAGATTCAAATAAATTGAAATAACCTCAAATCATACCTCAATGGTAGTTCACCAATAAGGTAAGCTTTCAATCCTGTTTACTTCCTGTCACAACAAGTCAAACTAGCATCTTTGACCAAATCAACATGTATAAACATATCACATCAGGTTAGCTCAAAACATAAACATCATAAATCACATGTAACCATTATAAACCAAAATCATAGATCACAAGTAATCATCATAGATTGGAATCGTAAATCACATGCACAATAAAACTGGAATAAAATGTCGATACTTATCCTTTCATCAATCCTTAGATTTTATCTTTGCCTTTATTCAATACACACTCTGGATCGTTTCTAGACAAACACCCAGTGCCTTCTTCTCAACCATGTGCATCACACACATACAACTACACACGTCATACAACACCATGCAATACATGCATCTACACCAATACCATATGTACCACATGTACATAGTACCATCTGTATGCTGCAATCACCTACACAACGTGTGCACAACATCACATGTACACGGTGCCACCTCCACAACGTGTACACAATGCCACATGTACACTGCACCACTGTACAATGTGTAAACAATACCACATGTACACAATACCACACACACGACATGTATGCGACACCATATGTACACAATGCCACATGCATGACATGTACACAACACCACCTGCACACAATGCCACTTGTACAACATGCACACAACACCACTTGTACAATCATGCACACAACATCATATGTACATAGCGCCACATGTACAACATGCACGTAACACCACATGTACATAACACTTCATATCCAACATGTACATAACATCATTTGTACACAATGTCGCATATGCAATATCCGCACAACACTACATGCACATAACATCACATATGCAACATGTGCACAACAATAATACTACACGTTCAAAACCACACTGTCTTTACCAAGCAACCTTGCTTCCAGTGTCTTATCCATGATTGTCCCAGCATGTCGCAGACCACACTGCTTTCATTTCGCTATTGTATCCCTCGATATCACCTGTCCATAACATAGGCATAATATAATCACATAATATCAACTCATAACCATATGATAATGACCTTGTGTATTTTTCAAGAATAATCTTCTTAATTGATTCTTCATAAGACCATGAACCTCTTCATGCCATTCACTTGCATAAGCAATCATTCCTCCACAAGGAAGATCCTTGATGACCCTGTCAGACAATGACATAGATACATACATATATAATCATTAACATAAAGAAATCATCATTATGTTAGACAACGACATATGTACATACATAAACATCAACATAATCATGATCATAACATAATTACCAAATAACATAAGGTCTATGTTAAGAGAAATTCCTTATTTGTGCACAACATGCACAACATTAAGAACCATTGTTCTCAACTTAGTCAAACCATTTGATAGCTCAGGTTCATTTACTTTACCTTTTTTGTTTACCCTTCTCACGTTTGTACTTCCACCGTCCATTTACCACAATGGACCCAACCAGTGCAATCAATTGTCATAGTCTTACCTTTCGCTGCGCTTACTCATGCACCGAGCTTCATTTGGGTCTTACATCATCTGTTGGGTACTACACAGCTCTCCCAATGCTCCATTAACTTCCTCTTCCCCAAAGCAATTCCCAAGACTCAAAACATAAAAGGCAAGCCAAGAAACAAACAAGAAGAAAACCATGAAAACCAATAATGATACGGCACCAAAACAAAGTGGCATAGCTATGCACTGTACACACGCAAAATCACAAATCAAGCACAGCAATCACAAAATACCAAAGGAACAAGAATAACCACATACACCATGAATCAATCCCTGCAGTTCCTAAGGAAAGTTCAATAAAAGCCTTCTTCAAAATTTCATGGAAATTTCTTTGCCATGCAATCCCCTACATCATACCGCCATAAACACATAACTCTGAGTGCATAAATAAATATTACAATACACCAATTACCTTACCTTGTTGGGCCAAGCACATTTCTTGCAATTGAACACATCCATGCTATCTGTCAAGAGATTCCAATCCCCTCGACATATCTACTTGTAGTTAGAGACTATCTAATATAATTTTCAAGAACATGTCCATGAACATAACACATATCCACATAATTTCAGACAAATCAAGGTTAAGAAGACTTCCTGTGTGTAAGGTACTCATTCATTTTGGAATTAGGGTTTCCAAACATAGCCAAAGGAATTCTTGCCCAATTCCTTTCCATTGCCTTTTTACCTTGTTGCAATCGAGGCTTACTATGTACTATCACATCACCCAAATGTTAGTTATATAAACATATCAACTATTACCTTGTCACACTAATACCAAGCATGTTTCCTTCAACTTCTCACACATGCCAACCACATGTTCCAAATATCAAGACAATCATATCTATCAATTTGAAATTAACCTTTACCAGGACTAACAATCATGTCATAATCCCTAGTCAACTCAAAGTCATTGGACCTAATGCGATGAATGTCACCTACTACACTCAAGTACATATCAACTGTCTCAACACATATGTATTAGTACAATCATCTTAAAATAATATCATTTGAACACATACTCATATTATGCAATTCATCAAACATTCAACCAACTTCTAAATATACCATTTTAAATAAATCAACTAGATGACGTAATAAACATCAAACACTCAAACGCCAATTAGATAACATAATCCAATAGTCAAGTACCCAATATACAACATAAGAAAAATCATACCTTAATGTGTCTCAGGGGAGGCTATCTTGTCTTCACAACAAATCAATTTAGAACAATATAACTTCACAACATATCAACTCAAACATAAATAAGATCATGATACCCAAAATAGTCACTAGCTAACATGTTTACATCATAACTCATACACAATTATCATTTATGCATAGCAATTACATATTTACGATCAGTATAGATTAGTACAACACAATTCAACATGATAAGTCAACTCATACCTGAATGTTGTAACCTTAACCATACGCATAGGCTAATCCAACTTAGTGTGATACATATACCATCAAGATCTTAATGTGATAACCCTAATCACCAAGTTACTAGCATATAACAACAATAAGCTATATATCATGCTCATCAACAATATATAACCTAATCATCAAGTTATCTAACATAAAAAAAAATCAACAATAGCAATGCATCCAACCACATGTTAATAGCATCCTTGACTATCCAACACATGTGCATATGACTATACTAATCAACTAACATCTATCATGAATGTAACCATAACATCAAAAGAGATGTACATAAACCTAATGTATACAAACCTAATGAATATAACAATCCTTGGCTTACATACCTGCATGCCAAACATACAATACTTATATGACAATATTCTCTTACCCCAAATTCCAATGCTACAAACTCATTATGATGATTTGCATCTCCTGCTCTATCTCAACCAACACATTACCATCATAACATACCAATATCACCCTGATGAACTAAGTTGCATACCATGACTTCACAAGGCATGTTTGACCTACTGTTCATGCATAACTATAAACAAGACCATACATGCATAACAACTTCATATAGACATATAACACATGAGTACGAATCCATATACCCATCATTATAGCTAGGGTCCCATCATCAATGCATGACTATATCGACTACACATACCATGACCTCATGCATGACCACAACCATTACTCCATTACACACATTTCCACATGCAACCATCAACATGCATAAGCAATGCCTAATCAACTACACATACACATGAACACATGTAGTCGAGCATAAGCGATAAATTCTTGTATCCAAACTATAAGACTAATACATGTAATCAAACAACCAAGAATGCAACCTAACATACAAGGATGTAATCAAGTGACATACAACATCATGTAAGTGACATATAATAATTTGTAACCAATGATATACTCAGGACGATGCATTCCACAAAATCAACATCAAGCTCATCATGACAAGCTTACTACAACCATGATCAACATGATGCAATGCAAAAATCACATGGAATGCAAGTGTAAGAGACACACATGCAACTGACATGCATGTGTGACCAAGCACCTTCACCCAATGAGAGCGCAACCACGTTTTGATACCACTTTGTAACACCCTCCTCCCACATCTACCCAAGCAACCAACCAGCTGGGGTAAACATGCGACGAGAGGCCACTATGATATGATTTGACCTCCTAAGTCACATTAAGGAAGTGGAACTGATGGAAACACACCATACAAACATTCAACATTAGCTTCAAGACCCTCAGGAACCAATCCAACACTTTAGACAACTTGCCCTTGGGTCCCACTAAGATTTTGGACAACTTAAGCCTCAGTCGCTCTCATGTTAGGCATGACAACGTCCAAAAACCCAGAGTCGCTGTCACAGGCTTGCCTGACAACATCTAGAGACTCATTTAGTCAATGCTATGCCAGCGTCCCCGAGATTTGAGCCACTTTTTCAGGCCCAGAGCCCAAGTCACTACCCAGAATTGAACCATCTCTTCAGAACAATAAAATAACATGGAAATGATAGTACTAAAACAAATACTTGTTTAAGACCTTGACTAGACCCCTACTAGCCATGACAAGCATTTAGTCAAACATATCATGAATATGTAATATACAGGTGTAAATAACAGATCTAAGCATATGTGTTGGGTCCCTATAATACTAGTGATTACCCCATTACTATTTTAGTTGCATCCCTTATTAATATTATTGTGCCCCTATTATCCCCATATTGTTATTACTGTGCCCCATAGAATCCCTCTATTGTTATTTTTGTGGCTTTATATTATTATTGTTAGGTTGGCTAGGTTATATTGCGACTCCTTAGACTCCTATATATAGAAAGGAGGTTTTGTCATTTGAATCATCCAAGAATTGTTCATTTATGTAATGTAAAGGAGTTTGCCCCCTCGAAGAGGCTGAATTCTAAGGCGTTGATCTATCTTTTCTATCTTTTCTTGAGCTGGTTTCATAACATTTGGTATCAGAGCTTTGGATTCTAGGGTTTCACTGCTCCAAATAGGTCATTGTGGAATTTTCGCTATAACTTTTTTTTTTGCGATGTTTCAGAAGCTAAAAAAGAAACCCATTTGAGAAGACATTACGCTGAACCTCCGGTCCAAATTTTAGAGCTTTTCGCGCTATATTTGCGGAGATATGATCTGAGGAAGTTGGTCTTTTTGCAGACTCCTGAATTACATTCCAAACAGGTGACCTGGGGAAAATCATCATAACTTTCTCTCTGAGAATCGGATTGAAATTTCGTAAGAAGTTACAGAAATAGGACGGACTGTAGTTTCTTGTAGATATTTTTCAGAGCCAAAGGTTGAAACAGTGACTTGTGGCATGTCGTACAAGTTCGCTCTACTGAACTAGTCTATAATCAAGTCACTGTGGGAGATTTCACATAACTCTTCCTTGGAGAATCCAATTTGGGTCAGACTGGTGGCATTGGAAAGATGACACATAGGGCTACTGTAGGTCTCAATTTCAGAACTGGATGATCAAAGAGTACAAAGATACATTAGAGGCAATATCGAGCTCCTACAAAGTGAAAAAAGGTTTGTAGATTTTTTTAAATTTTTGCTTAAGCTTGGTTTGAAAATTTATTTTGAAGGAATTCAAAAGGCATAGTAGAGCATTATTATTGGTAACTGATGCCCCGCGGAAATAAAATGAAAACACCTAGTAAGCAACCTGAAAGCTCTAGCATGACTCATGAAGAAGAGGAAGAAATGCTACATGATATATCAAAATTACAAGAACAAGTGCAACAAATGTCACTCTCACAAAAGCTAACAGAAGCTAAGATAAAGGGTGTCGAATCTAAGATAAAGGGCGTGGAAGCTAAGATGGACGATTTGAAGATAGATTTGAAGACATATTTGAAGAGAGACATGGCAGATTTGAAGACAGACATGGTAGATTTGAAGACAGATTTGACAAATTTTCTACAAGAAATACTTACTAATGGTGAAAAGGTAGTAAAGGAAACTCATGATGTGAACAAAAGAAATGTTAATCATGATTTCTTAGACTCTAATGTGGGATCAAAGACCCACCATATTCCAAAAATCGATATGAGGAAGTTTGATGGCAAGGATCCCACAACATGGATATTACAGATGGAGCAATTTTTTGATCTCAATAATGTGCAAAACACATAAAAGGTACGTATTGCAACTTTATATTTGGAACCAAATTAGTTTGTATGGTATCAATGGCTTTGCTCTCGTAAACAAATTATCACGTGGGCAATTTTTACGGAAGAATTGACAGCACATTATGAGGATACAAAAGCAACACATTTTTAGCCAATTGATAAGTCTCAAACAAAAGGGTTCAATAATGGAGCACATTGAGGAGTTCCAAAAATTGAACATAAGGGTAAAAAATATTCCAGAGGAGCATAGGATTGATGTGTTCATAGGGGATTTAAAGGATAATATCCAACATGATGTTCGCCTTTGGGAACCTAATTCATCAGAGAAGGCATTCAGGTTAGCAAGAAAAATGGAAAGCAAATTTATGGCAACCAGGAAGCATACCACTCACAACTATAAAGATGGAAGTGTTGTTGCCCCTAGTCTTCCACAACCTATAAGGTTGACACCACAAAAATTGGAAGAAAAAAGAGCAAAAGGGTTGTGTTACAGTTGTGATAGCAAATACACTAAAGGTCATAAGTGTGCTGAGAAGAAATTATTCTACATAGATTGCGAAGAGGAAGAAGAAAAGGAGCAAGAAAGGTAAAAATAAGAGGATATACTCCAGGAACAAAGCCTAGATAAAGAAGAAATGAATCCAACCATATCTTGTAATGCATTGGCGGGAATTACCACTCCTCAAACCATCAAGATAGAAGGACAAATCAAGAAGAAAAAGGTAATAGTGTTGATTGATTCAGGAAGTACCCACAATTTTATTCATTGTAAGGTAGCAAAAGAATTGAATTGCTTCTTATATCTAGCACCAGAGTGTTAGGTGATGGTTGCAAATGGAGGAACAATAAATTTCTCTGGAAAGTGCCATAATATCAAGCTATTGATGGGAGAATATGTATTGACTAGCCCAATGCTTTCCATTCCAATGGGAGGTGTTGATGTTGTACTAGGAGTCCAATGGCTATAATCCTTGGGTACAATAGCTTTTAATTTTCAAGGACTTTTCATGAAATATTCTGTGGAAGGAAAGGAAGTTGAATTAAGGGGTATTGCAGGGAAAGCGAGAAAGATAATCAGCTCTAACGGTATTCATCTGATTCCAAGAAGTGTTCCTCCAAACATCAGGTCGTATAGATATCCCTATCCCCAAAAGAGTGAAATTGAACGTACGGTTGCAGAAATGCTAGAGGCTGGTATAATTCAACCGAGTCAAAGTTCTTTCTCTGCTCCAATAGTATTAGTGCACAAGAAGGATGGATCATGGCGCATGTGTCCAGATTATAGGGAGCTCAACAAGCTCACTATTAAGGATAAGTTTCTCATTCCCGTCATTGATGAATTACTAGATGAATTACATGGATCAATTTACTTCACCAAGTTGGATCTTTGTTCAGGATATCATCAAATCAGAATGAAGACTGAAGACATTCCAAAAACAGCATTTAGAACTCATGAGGGTCATTATGAATTTTTGGTCATGCCTTTTGGCCTTACCAATGCACCTTCAACATTTCAAGGTTTGATGAATTCCATTTTCAAACCATTCCTTAGAAAATTTGTGTTAGTATTTTTTGATGATATACTAATCTACAGCAAGTCTTGGAAGGATCATGTTGAACATGTTGACAGGGTGCTACAACTATTGGAGGAGAAACAATTATATGCAAAAAGATCCAAATGTTTCTTTGGAGTACAAGAAGTGGAATATCTGGGTCATATTGTATCTCATGAAGGAGTTAAGGTAGACCCTAGCAAAATTAAAGCCATTAAGGAATGGAAAATCCCCACATCCATAAAGCATCTGTGAGGATTTCTCGGGTTGACAGGGTATTATCGCAAGTTTTTTAAGAATTATGGGAGAATAGCAGCACCTCTAACAACATTATTGAAGAAAGATGCATTTTCATGGACTCCAGAAGCAATAAAGGCCTTTGAACATCTTAAAGAGGCAATGTGCCAAGCATCGGTCTTAGCTACACCAGACTTCACAAAAACCTTTATTGTGGAATGTGATGCTTCAGGAAATGGAATTGGTGTTGTTTTAATGCAAGATGAAATACCCATTGCTTTTGAAAGTCGTCCAATCAAGGGAAAGTTTTTACACAAAGCTATTTATGAGAAGGAAATGTTGGCAATACTCCATGCACTTAAGAAATGGCGACCCTACCTAATGGGAAGACACTTCAAGGTAAAAACGGATCATGATAGCCTTAAATACTTTTTAGAACAAAGATTACCCTCTGAAGAGAAACAAAAGTGGGTCACAAAGATGTTGGGTTATGACTTTGAAATCATCTATAAAAAAGGGAAGCAAAATGTGGTGGCAGATGCACTCTCAAGAAAGGATGAGGATGTGGAAGCATTGTTGTGCGCCATTTCTATTATCCAACCAGATTGGATAAACGAAGCAAGGAAGGAATGGAAGAACGACGAAGAAGTGTGGGCACTTATTTGAAAGTTACAACAAGATTCCAGTACGTCTGATACATTTAGCTAGCAAAATTATTCTTTATGGTACAAATATCGCTTATACCTCTGTAAGAATTCCCACCTAAAACAAAAGATTCTTATGGAATTGCACACTTCTCCTTTAGGAGGGCACTCAGGATTTTTAAAAACTTACCACAGGGTTAAGAAGGAATTTTTTTGGGATGGCCTTAAATCGGATATTCAAAAATTTGTGGCGGAATGTTTGGTTTGCCAACAAAATAAAGTTGAAACAATTAAGACACTAGTTCTATTACAACCTTTATCCATTCCAAGCCAATGTTGGGAGGAGGTTTCAATGGATTTTATCACAAGTTTACCCAAGTCTGAGGGAAAGAGTGTCATCATGGTGGTAGTTGACAGACTTACCAAGTATACACACTTTTGTGCATTATCACATCCATTTAAAGCCAGTACAATTTCTCCTGCATTTATGGAAACAATTCAAAAGCTACATGGAAACCCAAATATTCTTGTAAGTGACAGAGATCCCATTTTCACTGGAAATTTTTGGACAGAATTATTTTCTTGTCTTGGTACTCAGTTAGCTCATAGCTCATCTTATCATCCTCAATCTGATGGGCAAACTGAGATAGTAAACAAATGTTTGGAAGGATATCTTCATTGCTTTGTATCTGATAAACAGACACAATGGGTCAAATGGTTGCCTCTCGCTGAATGGTGGTATAACACTTCCTTCCATACAGCAACAAAAATGACCCCATTTATGGCACTTTATGGATATCAGCCACCGTCCATCACATCATATTTAAGAGAAAATTCTAAGGTTCAAGCAGTGGAACATCACATCGAACATCAACAACAAGTCCTCCAACTCTTAAAGGATAACCTCGTGTTGGCACAGAATAGAATGAAACAACAGGCAGATCAACATCGCAGTGAAAGAAGTTTTGATGTAGGTGATTGGGTATTCCTACGGCTACAACCATATAAGCAAATGTCCCTCAAGCAAGCTAAGAAGGATAATAAATTATCACCAAAGTATTATGGTCCGTACAAGGTGTTGCAAAATATTGGTACTATGGCATACAAATTGGAGCTTCTTGCAGCTTCTCGATTGCACCCAGTTTTCCATGTTTCATGTTTAAAGAAGGTTATAGGCGACAAGCTCCCAGTTCAAACAATATTGCCAGAACTTAACGAGGAAGGAAAAATTATATTGGAATCAGAAGCAGTCACAGAAACAAGAACTCGACAGCTATGAAATCGATCAATTTCAAAGTATCTTATCAAGTGGAAGAACTTATCCGCTGAAGATTCCACATGGGAGGATGAGAATTTTATACAGAAGCATCCATAACTACTCAAGCGTTGAGGACAACACTTTTTTGAAGGAGAGGGGCATGTTGGGTCCCTATAATACTAGTGATTACCCCATTACTATTGTATTTACATCCCTTATTAATATTGTTGTGCCCCTATTATCCCCATATTGTTATTACTGTGCCCCATAGAATCCCTCTATTGTTATTTTTGTGGCTTTATATTATTATTGTTAGGTCGGTTGGGTTATATTGTGACTCCTTAGAATCCTATATATAGAAAGGAGGTTTTTTCATTTGAATCATCCAAGAATTTTTCATTTATGTAATGTAAAGGAGGTTGCCCCCTCGAAGAGGCTGAATTCTAAAGCGTTGATCTATCTTTTCTATCTTTTCTTGAGTTGGTTTCATAACAATATGGGTCTCATACTTATCTGAGATTCGCCATGAAGCGTTGATGCCTCAACACTTTAACTGCCATTCCATCCATTAGGTCGTAGATACATTGATCATTTAATTACAAGTAAAAACACGGTGAAATTCGTACATAGCCACTGTCATAAAACACATACATAACCAACATAATAGGGACAAAAATATCAATGAAATCACAACCATATAAACCTCATATAATCCAATATAATGATCATAGAAATACAAGGAGAAATATCCTCTCATTGATGATGAAAAATCCAACCCGGGATGGGACTTCCACATTCCACCCGATTGTAGAATGGCTTAGCCAAATATCTCTTCATCCATTCACCCCCATGCCATATTCCAAGAACGAATAAAGGGGCTCAAACCAAAAGAACCAACTAGGGAATATCGAGGCTAAACCACCTCACCCTCATCAATAGAAATTAGGCTTTACCATAATCCTTCCTAGATCACTGGGCTAACACAATAAACATATCATAACAGGCTTTACCGTGATCTTGACCCAATGACTAGGCCAAACAAGCATGGATGCCACCAGATTTCTCCACCTATGCCATGAGGAATTTTCTTGTCTCCTAGTCTCTCCAGCTTTACTGCAATCCAAACCCAAATCACTAGGCCCTAAACCGAGACCCCAGTCTCTCATGCTTTAAGGCAATCCACACCAAATCACTAGGACCTAAACTGAGACCCACTCTCCAGGATTTACCACATATCCCATCCCCGAATTACTAGGCACAACGGAGAGCAAACCACCTCTAGGATTTACCATATATCCTGCCATTCACCGACAAGGATTCGTAGGCCATCTAAGGCAACGAAAAATACGGCTTTACTGCAACCCACCGTCTGGTTTAGGGGTTACTAGGCCATGTGTTCTATCATTTTGGAGATCCACCTCACTCATCTTTGAATCCATCCGACAATCCAACTTAGCTAAAACATGAGAACCCCATCACACCATGGCTATCCGGAAATGGCAAGGCTAGGCTGAAAAACACTGTTACACCTGGCAAAACCCATGCCATAATAAAAAAATAACCACATGCAATACTATTTATGCCAAATCTAGCAAGGAAAATACACATGCAAATCGATACCTGCAAAGAATCATGTTGTCGCTGCTTGATTCTTCTCTTCCTTGCTTGCTCCTTCCTTCCTCTTGCCTTCTTTGCCTTTTTTGATCCAATGCATAACCAAAGCAAAACCTTAACACTGAATAAGAGATTCCAACTGATCCTTATAAGCCTTTTAATGAATGAGGCCTCTATTTTCCTCATTTTCCATTATTTTCCTTCAATTTGCTCCTCACATGCAACCTGTGACCTTTAACCTCCCTTTTGTCCTAATTTCCATTATTTTCATAAATAATGTGCCAAAAATGCCATTTTTCCTTTCCAAAGCCTTAGCCATTGCCTTTGCCAATTTCCTTAGCCATAGATAACCAAATGAACACCTCCCAGGATGTCTTGCCCACCATTCAGCTTGGAATAAGTGTCCCATCAACCATATATATATATATATATATATATATATATATATATATATATATATATATATATATATATATATATATATATATATATATATATATATATATATATCTATATATTTATCTATATATCTATATATATAGATATACATATATATACATGTAATTTTCATTAGGGTTGTTACAGGAAATTTGGGGAAATTTCTTTAGACTAGAGAACCTGCTAGAATACCAAAATTTCTGAAGGTTGAGACAAGGGCTTGAGAAAAAACTCTCGAAAGTATTGTACCATTCAAGAAGAAAATAAAGGGGTTCCATCCGAGCCCAAATTACACCAATTCCAAAACTAAGAGGAAGAAATGACTCTTAAGGCCATTTCAACCAACTTCATCACTGTACGAGATGAGCTATGCAAGGTAGTTCTATTATGAGATCTATTGCAAGTTAGTTAACTTTATCATTGAGATATGATTACTTCATTCATTAGCAAGAATACATGCATGTTTATATGATTACACAAGAGGACTACAAACCATATCTTTAATAGTATGAACCTCAGGCCACTAAGTTGATTACAATTCTTAGTTACAACAACATATATAAATATGCATAAAATCATAGGATCACCACATCATTCAATGACTAAGTGACTATTAACTCTAACCAAATACTCATTTAACACACAACATATAACTTAAACTCATCACATGTAAGATAACTTGCAATCATGGGTATTACAATGAGCTACTCGCTTCATAAACATATAAGATACAGTGAGAACTCATAAAACAATAGATTTACCTTAGTGAACCTCAGACAATCATTCATGACCATATGAGTGATCTTGTAGTTCATGAAGAAGGTAACAAGCACACATTTCTAGAATATATATATATATGTATATATATAAATATATATATCTATCTATCTATAGATATATATATATATATATATATATATATATATATATATATATATATATATATATATATATATATAACTGTGAGTATACAATGATCAAGCATCCTTACATGAATTATCCAAACCGTATACCATCCAATAAAATAACAAGCATAATCATCATCCATTATTCAAATATACTTAAACCATTATGCTTATATGTGTGAGTTAATTTAGCTGGAAACTGAAGGAGAGACTTCAATTCTCCACCCAAACATAGGCCATCTACACTGCAATATTTCTTGTAGCTGACCGCCCTTGAGCCAAATTCAAAGTATCAGGGGGTGCTTATTTAAGGGAATCACACCAAGGATAGGGTCACACACTCAAGGGGTCAAATTCACTACCTAGGTGAATTATCTACTATCCTATGGAAATAGGTGCCATAGTTCCTTCCTCACTCCTTTGAGCTCGATCATAGGGCTTCAACCTAAGGTCTAGTCCAGTTTAGTCCTTCTATTTGGCTCTAAGAGCTCATTACTCCCTATTTACCGAACTTTTACCAACTCCCTCCACTGTTATTTAGTGACCACTCTCATTCTCCATAGGCTAGCTGAGAGAGTGACTTTGTTCATCATTCAACACAAAAATTCTTTCTCCTTTTCATCTAATGGCTTGATGCCCATATTCTTCCCTCCTTTGTTCCATAATGTCAATTTTTCATGTTATTTGTTCCCTTCAGTCCAATCACTCCCTTTCTTCTGTTAGGTGGTGGTTTGGTCTGTTAGGCCACCTCATCCCTATTTGGGTGAGGGTGTCATCTCCACTTTTTCACTCTATCTTCTTGAGCTTCCGTTCTGTTGTCACTGCTACAACCCCCTCCAAAACTTTGCTATACTCGAATTTTGGAGCCTACCTATTGTCATGAGAAGTGTCGCTTTTGGTCATCAAGTGTCATTTCGTGCTTTTACATGTTTTCTAAGTATCCATGTCCATTATTTAGTTTCACTAAATCATCAAGAGTAACCTCATTGCAATTTGAAGCCATAGTACACTTTCTAGTCACAAAAAGACACTTTTGGTATCAACTGCACATACTTTGTCTGTTACACTTGGAGAATGTTTGTGAACTAGAGTTTTGATGTATATTTCTTAATCATGGGTCATGTCTAATTTTTTTTTATGATTTGATATGTGTCACGCTTGATTACAAAGTGCATACAAAAGAATTCATGGAATTAGCTTCCATATATGGACCTTGAATTTTATATGTGCATAGATGTAGAAATATTTTTTATATGTGCATTATAGAATCTAACTTCTATATTGTGCATATGTAGAAGAACTATCATATGTGTAAAATCCAACTTCTATATATGTGCATTTATAGAAGCCCACTTCCATATATGCACATTTATGGAAGGCAACTTCTATATATGCACATATATAGATGCCTACTTCTATATAAATGTGCTTCCTTATATGCACCTATACAAAATCCCACTTCTATATATCCACCTGTACAAAATCATGCTTCTATAAATGTGCATTTACAAATGCACTTCCATAAATGTGCATTTGCAAATGCAGGATTTTGCATGTGTACATATACAAAATCCAACTTCTGTAAGTGTGCATATATGAAAGCGATTATGCATGTGTATTTATGGAAGAATTTTTGCAAATGGGCACTTACAAAATCTGACTTCCATATATGCACCTACATGGAAGTCTGCTTCGATAAATGAACATTTAGAGAAGAAATTTGTATCTCATTTGGAAGCTTAAAAGACTAAAAACATTGAATTATCAGCGATTGTGGTACATCAAAGTTACTAGATATAAATTAAGGAATATTATTTTAACATGTTATGCCAATTGGTCCTAGGAATTTCTATAAGTTATCATTCTCTATAAATCTTACCAAATATTTATGTTGTGATAGTCAAAGAAACAAACAAGGATAAGTGAATAGTCCGACAAAAGCATGAAGATTTGGAAAATGAGAATGTAGTATTGGAGATATCAAGCAAGAAGTGATTAGTGAGCATGTTTTCTCTTAAGCTCAATTTTTTGTATGTTTTTCTACGTTGTTATATATCTAAACTGGCTCATTAGGCTATATACCACTAGGTCTTTTAAGAAATGTCAACAATCATTTCTAAATTTCGGTCAATTTAAAACTATGTTATAAGACACTCTCATTTTTTTTCATTAATCCATTATTATGCTCAATGGCTACTTCTTTATCATATAAATCAAATTCATTTTGAATTATTTATTTTTGAAAAATAATAGACTTGTTTGCCATTTAAATGTGTCTTTAACGACACACTTCAAGAGTTCTTTTATAACCATATTAACAATGTTTCTAAGGGTGAAATTCAATATCCATTTCTTTTAAATACATCATAAAACACATAACGACCATTTATCTATTGGTTTTTACTATTCTTACATTTAATTAATGAACATTATTTTGATGCTACCTATGTTTTGTCAAGCCTAGTTAAATAGTGGGAAATTTTATATTGTTATGTTGATATTGATTTTTATAAAATATAAATTAGCTATGCTTATACCCACTCATATATGAAAGAGATATAATACATTCATTATGAAATGTGCCTATATCCACTTAGCTTGGCCATGAAGCACTCCAATCAAACTTCTTCTTTAATTTCTTTCACATTTATTAGTTACAAGTTCCATTGAATTCTACAAATTTTTAAATATATTTCATATTTAAATATGACTGAGAAAACTAATATTACATAACAAAAGTTCATAATAAAAATTGAGACTAGCATTTTTTTTACATTATTTCACTTCCTTAATAAAATTTACAAATTTACAAGTGCAACATAATTTACCATTCTAATTAAAAAATATTAATATCAAAATAAATAATAGAAAAATAAAAAATGTAGTTTGCTTCCCTTTAAATGGCCTACCAAATTGCTTTTGCAGTAGTAAATCGCTACCCAAGTCTAAGAATTTTTAATACACTCCATCCCAACTCAAGCTACAAGATAACAAGGGTGAAGGATGCCTATCGAGATCCGATCCTTACTCGACCAAATCCAAAATATTAATAAAAAAATCGAAATTGGAGAGCTACAATAATTCCTCTTATGGAATCTCTTCCATGAATCTTACCAAACCTCTAAATAGCTAAAGGCCGCCTCCTCTAATCTATTCACAACATAATGTTATGAGGTTTAGTTGTCCTTTAAAGTTTGAAAAGTTTTAACTATTGATTTGTCTCTATAAACACATCGAATTGATAGGCCTTGGCTCATTTATGGTAACCAATTAGTTTATACAAGGGAATAATGGAATCCCAAATAATCTTTTTATTCACTCTAAAACAATATATTTTTTCTTCAAAAATAACTCATAACTTCTCTTTCCAACTAGAATGCTTCTGGTTTACTCCCTCATCTCGTGTTTCTTCTATTGGCTACATGCAATGCCAACTAGCTATCCAAGAGATACAAATTGCTCCTTGTAACATTAAAGTGATTGGAATAATAAAACCCTCTAGGAAAATTTACAATTTTTTATGTTTTCCCCTTATATAGTAATGATAACTACATGATACCCCGGATGCGGGTGATGGCACGTCAGACAGGGACGAGCCACATGCCCAGCATGTGCCGCCCCGTGCTAACGATGCATAGTAATGGTTCACTGCCGCCGAGGTTTAATGTTCAGCCGCCCGAGCTCTTGGCATTCAATGCTACGCAGGGTGAAGCGATGTGGATGCAGGAAGCAGTTATGGAGGGCTCTTATCGAGGGAATGTTGCGAGATTTCACAGGGAAGGCGGATCACTGCAGGCTCATTTGCATGGTAAGGCCTGGGTGGTGCAGGCTCGGAAGGATTCTGGACGGGTGGGCGCTCTCCTCCCTCAAAACGCAGCCACTGCAATCCGTCATTGTGACTCTGGTGAATGCCTCAGGTGGGAACAGAGCTCCAAGAGCAATTGGAGTGAATTTGAGGCGAAAAGTGAAGACACTCACTCGGGCAAAGTCCGCTCCGTGTTTGTTATTCCTGTGCGTGGTCTTTGGGCAGTTGAGTTCTGCCCTGCATCAATCCGGGTACTGCAATCCTTTGGCAGTCACAGCGGGGACTTCAAGCCCACGAGCTCGGTCCTGGAACAAGTTGAAGGAGACGTGGAGTCTATGGCACGATTGCGGGAAAGACAACCGAGCAGAAGGGGACCGGGGCGAGGTGCATCTTCACGCCCCCCTGCAGCAGATGTGCACCATCACTGCTGCTGCTGCTACTGCCACATGAGGGCGAGAGCCACCCCAATTCAGGCCAGGCAGTTCATGGAGGTCGGCAGCTCCAGTGGAGGAGAGCCCGTGCTTCCAGCATTCGGCTCAGTCGTTTTCACCTTGGGCAGCTCGAAGGATAATGCAGGTATCAGTGCACATATCTCAGTTCTCTTTACTAAGGTTCCTGAGGAGAATGAAGATGGAAAGCTACCAGTTTCGGCTGAGCTACTTCCAGAAGGCAATCGTGAGGAAAGTCCAGTGCTGCAGCCACCAATTGAAGAAGGAACTTCTGGGAAAGAGCCCAAGCAAGCCCCTCCCCAACCTCCAGAGCAGGAACCTCTGGCCACTGCAAAGGATCCTATGGCAATGTGGGCAGGCATCCCTGAAGGCCAAGGCTGGAGCTACATCATTGAGGAAGAGCCTGAAGATTGATCCCCAGAGGCACTCTCCGGCTTTCTCTTCTCTCTCTCGGCTATGGTCTAAGTCAAAGGTCTCGGCGGGTATTTGGATTATGCTACGTTACTGTGTATGTATATTTTCAGTTCTTAATCATGTCATGTGTATGGCGGTCATGCGTCTGGGCAAGGTTTACCGTGAGTTTTTTGTTGGAAGCCCCTGCGTGGGCCGTATCGCTACTGTCTGAGCTCAATACTGTTTTATGTTCTGGTATAGCCGTGTCATTACTGTCTTATGTTTTGGTATGTTCTGGAAGTGTTTTGGTATGTTCTGGAGGTGCTGCCCCTGCGAGGGAGCATTTTGTGTCAAGCTAAGCTATCCAAGGTGCCACAGTTGGCCCTGGACGGCCTGTCTCTCTGCATGTAAAGTTTACTTGTAAATATAATATAATAGATTAGCTAGTTTTACCGAGAAAAAAATGATAACTACATGATAAATGCATTCCTTCTGAGCAATAGTATAAGTTTTTCATTGTGCATATGATCAACGCAGGAGATAAAATGTATTACATCCCTAAGAGATATGGCAACATTATTTTAATGGTTTATTTTTCTTTTAAAAACTCTTTTTCTTTTCCCTTCTCATTAACTTATAACTCTTTTGTTAATTAAGGTTTTTTTTTACTTTGATACTTATATTTAATTATTCATTATCTTTTAATTTTACAACATTTAAACACAACACCATAACTAAATTTACAAATTAAACTTAAAACAAATTTTAACTAAATATTTTTTTTGGTAGGTAAGTACCCACAAGGAATTTGAACCAGTGACCTATCGCAAGAAGTACCTTAACAGTGCACCCATTCACCATCAATCAAAAACCCCTTGGACAACTAAATATTTTACTTTGCCTCCCAAATATAAATATGTGTATTAAGACATATTTACATTTTATATTTTATATTGCATAGTCACTCTCTTCCCTTAACATCATTTCAAATAACTACAATATTGCAAAATTACATGATTTTGAAATTATAAACCCGTCTCTATATTAAGAATTATTATTTCTAATATTATTATTTCTATTTTTTTATGGAAAAATGAGTACGATATTTTTTATTTATTTATTTATAGTATACTAATTAATATTTAAAACATTAAAAATTATCTATATATATATATATATATAAATTATAGATGAAATGGTTTTTTCATGAAATTATTTTTGGTTAATTTTAATTAAATTTCGATAGAGATTTTAAAAAAAATGAGTTTTAAGTTGTTTAATATGTCTAGTGTCCTAAGTTTTTTAGGGCGTTGAATCTATTTATGCATTCAAAAATACATCTTAAATAACAACAAAAACACATTTTTCTTGAAAAAGTCTATTTCCTTTATATATATATATATATATATATATATATATATATATATTTTTTTTCTTTTTTTCTTTTTTTTTTTCTTTTTTCTTTTATAAAATAGCATCAACATTTACAAAAGTATATATTTATTCTATTTAATATTTAATGATGATTTAAATTTGTTTTTTTAAGATTTTTTTTTTTCTCATGATATAATTCTTAGAGCTAAGACTTTTGTGATTCATAATGTAGATATAAGTCTTTCGGATTAATCACATCGTTATGATTTGGTCGACCTTTCGAACCAACTAATATGGTTCATCCTCAAAACAAGGTTCGAAACGTCGACCGAATCCTCCCGATGTGATTAATCCGAAAGACTTATATCTAGATATAATTCTTTTTCTTTCATATAATATAATATCTTATATAAATTAACCCTCCAATTATGTCCATTTAAAATTAGATAATAGTTTATTTTTATAAAATATATTATTTAAGATTTAGAATTCTTTTCACTTACTAAATTTTTAATTAGTTTTAACTTAATTTTTTCAAGATATATTTCTTTAACCATTCAATTAAAATTAGAATAACATAATAATAAAAAATAAACATTTATTTAAATAATATAAAATTTATTTATATATTTAACCGATATTTTAGATTTTCATTACTTATTATAATTTTATAATAAAAAATTATAACTAAACAAAATATTAAAACCTTAAATACTCCAATACAAAATTCTAATTTAAAATTCATCTTTTAGTTAATCAAAATCATCATTCCTATCAAACATTTTTATGATGATGATGATAATGGTTAACGTCCGCTGAGACCAAACATTGGTCTATCGGACCTAAAGAAACAAATTATTTATTTTGATTTAAGATTTTACTCTTATGCTCAAAAATCTTGGAGAGAAGCCTCTTGAGCTCACTATAATTTTGACATTGTAAAAGGCTAGGAAGGTCAGTATTGTAACAAAGATTGTGAAACTGAGATCTAATGTGGTTGTACGCGGGGCACTCTAAGAGGAAGTGGTTTTCATCCTCGATGTTCCTATTCTCACATATATGGCAAATCCTTTCCATCCATGGTGTTTTAGGAACTGCCCAACGACCTGTTTCACTATGGAGCTCATGAGAATTAGTTCTAATCTTTTCTATATTACTTTTTTTCTTTGAGCTAGTTAAAATAGAGAGATACTTTTGGTCTTCTAGGGTGGGGTTGATGACCTTCTTATAATAACTTAATTTTCTTTTAGCCGCTAAATCTTTCTCACACCACATTTTTTCTTTGAACTTAGAAGTAACAATATCTTTAATGTTATTAATGTTTTGCAATGCATCATTCTCGTTGATCTCCCAATAGTTTAACCAGGCCCTCGTGTCTTTATGCCACCCCCGATTGAGCCTTAGGTGGTTTTGGCTGGAATTTAAAGCTAGCTTAAGAAGTCTATGATCGTCTATGTTATTGATTTTGTGCTTGTACAGAAGAAACCTAATCATAGCTAGGCTCTCAATAGGGGAAAGACCTGATTCTATAAGGAGAATAGGATAGGGTGTATTACTTTCAATTTTTAGGTTATAAGTTATAAAACGCTTCTGGATTTGCTCAATCTTTCTCCATGATTCTCTGGAGATGCTGCAACCCCAAACCTCACAGCCATATAAGATAACAGGAGTGACTAAAGTTTCAAAGAGGAACTTCTTTTTATCCCACATTATGAGGTTTGTTGTTTTATAATTATTTTCAAGACCAAAATAAGCTTTCCACCCCCCATTAATCCTTTTCTCAATGTTATGGTTCTAGTTGAGCTTGTGATGAATATCAATTCCTAGGTACTTGTAAGAATACACTTCCTCCAAGTTATTATTATCATACATAAAATTAGCGTAAGTGTCCTTCTTGGATTTGATAATCATAACTTTTTTTTTGTCAGTGTTAACAGTCATACCCATGGTAGAGCAGAAATCCTTAAGAAGCATGAGTTGCTTATCAAGATTAGATGGGCACCTTGTGAAAAGAACAATATCGTCAGCATAGAGAAGAAGGATGATGACTATCCCAACTAAGATTGTGCCATCACATCCTGCTTCCTCTAAATAGCCTTCGAGCTTATTGATGTAAATGCCAAATAGGGTAGGGGAGAGGGGGCAACCTTGTTTAACTCCAATGCTACACTTAATATCTTTCGACCACCCCTCATTGCTCTTTAGCTTGGCAATTACATTCTCGTATAACCTTATAGTGGTAGCTCTCAACTTGAGAGGAACCTTTAGCTCTTCTAATCTATTCCAAAGGTTGTATCTAGGAACTGTATCGAAAGCCTTTCTAAAGTCCACAAAGCAACAAAATAAATTGGATTTATCATTACGACATTCCTCCGCAATGATACTAAGCGTAACGAGGTGGTCTGTTGTTGAGTGATGCCTTCTGAAACCTGCTTGGCCTTTAACCCGCTTACCTTCACTTTCAAGCCATATGCTTAACTTCTTTTCCAAAATACTACCATATAACTTGGCTAAGAGAGGGCTGATCATAATTGTCTGATAATTAGAGGGGTTATTTGTATCCCCACTTTTGAAAATAGGGATAATGAGGCTCTCAGTCCAAGGTTTAGGGAACCCTTGCTTGACTACTTGATTGAAAATCTTGTGGATGTGGGGGATGAGGACAGGACCTCCAATTTTTAAGATTGCCGCCTGGTAACCTTCAATGTCCTTAGCTTTCCCATTAGCGAGGCGATTAACCCCAAAGTTAATGTCTTCTAAAGAGAAAACTTCTTTCGTTGTGAGCAGGGTTTCCAAATTATCCATGACATTTGGAGATTCATAAAGCTTTTTAAGATAGGAATTCCAATCGTGAAGAGCAATTTTATTATTATCTTTAGTCTTCCTAGTCAGAATCTGCCTCCAAAATTTCTTAGGAGCTACCTTAGAGAGGTGTAAGAGATTCTCCTGTCTTTGACGAATGTACTGCCTCTTTTTCCTTTTAGTTAGGGCTTTGTATATTTTTATCTTGTCCATTTTAAGAGATTCATCAACAGCTTCCTTAATTGCTCTCCTCGCACTTTTACAATCTTTGTCATACCATGGATTGGTTTTGCTATTTCTTTTATTATTTGAAACTTCAATTGAGAACTTGTTAATAGAATATGAGAGGGTTGTAGTAAAATTATGATAGAGGTCTTCTATGTTGTCTATACTAGATAAAGGAAGAAAATTAGTTTTTAATTCATTTAGAAAGAGATCGTTTTTATTTCTATCAAATATTAAGTTCTTTTGGCTGTAAGTATTATTTTCTGTGGGAACTCTATGCATGACAAAATTGAGAGTTATAAGTAAAGGCCTATGATCAGAGTCAGGTTCGTGGTCGTTTAAAATGTCAAAATTTATTATTTCGTTGTATAATGGGAGATCGGAAATAACGTAGTCTACCACGCTGCTACCAAGTCCATGGATGCAGGTCATCTTGCTGGAATTGGGCCACTTCTTTAGACCATTGCAAATTATGAGATCCTGAGCACTACAGAGCTTGACTAGCTCTAACCCAAACAAATTTTCCCCGAGGTCTTCAGAGCTCCTTTTGTACCTACTAGCCAGAGTAGGTCTTCGTTTAACCAAAGAGGATTAGGGTTGGAATGATTGCTTAGAATAATAGCTTGGTTGTTTAAAGTTCGAGCATTAAAGTCACCTATTAAAAGGATGTTACCGTCATTCCTTAGGCTAGAAATATCATTCTCTAAACCATTGTAAGGGTTAGTTTTATCTAGATTCTTCTTCTTATAGAAGTTAGAATTAATGGGGGGGAAATAACATATTTCTATGTAGGAATTTTTATTATTAACGTCACTGATCTCTATCCAACTATATTGGTTGTGAGGGTCGTTTTTATAAATCCTAGCATGGGGGGAGATGTTCTTCTTAATGTAACAAGCTATTCCCCCAATGCCTCTATGGGAGGATCGCTTGTTCCAAGTAGACCATAGCGTAAAGCCATCTATGTTTAGGGACCTTAGATTCTTCATGCTCCCAAGTTTCAACAAGCAAAATAATATCAACATAATTTAAAATCCAACTTAGCTTGGGGCCTTTGTTCCATGGGAAGCCCCGACAGTTCCAAGAAAGGATCCGAAGCATGTTTAATTGCTATTGATTACTATCTTTTTGGTTTCTATCTCGAATAAAGGCTTTTCTATTTCTGATTATTGCCCATTTTCCTTCATTTCTAGATTCTTTTACCTTTTGAACCTCCTTTCTTAATTCTGCTTGATCTTCTGGAATGAGATCTTCATGTATGAATATTCTCGTTCCTTTTAGACTTGAGGTTTTACTAAGTATGTCATACTTATGATCAGTGGAGCTCACTTTTATGCGGATTAGTCTTCCTTTATTCTCAGTTAATTTCCCCAACCTTGTTGCTTCTGTGAGACACACTGTTTCAATTTGTAATCTATTGTGTAATTCTGTCTAGGCTAAGGCTAAAGTATCCTCATCTACTTCCTATTTTAAACCAAATATTATAAGGTTCAAGGCCCTTTTGTTACGTTCGTGGTCTAATTCTATTAATTTTTTCATTTCATCTTTAATTGGTTTGATATCTAACTTATCTACCACATTATTTAGAGAGGCATGTTATCACCCCAAGAAACTCTCCTAGGTTGTAGCTCAGAGATGCTCGGGAACATTACAAACTCAACTTAATGTTGGAAATGGATGAATGGAAGGAATGATGCTTGTTCAAGCCAGATAACCACTTCTACTTTTCTTGACTCCAGACATGCTTGAACACCCCCAGACTACAAGGCTTTAGACCACCAATTACTCACAGTTTAAGAATTGGGTGAATATGGAGAATACTGACCACACCAGTAGATGCACAGGACCTTGTGATGGTCGGTTGCAACCAGTAAAGAGGTTTGCAAATCTAATTCCCTAGTGCACAGACAGGATGATAGCTCTCTGTCACTAAGTAAAAAGAAACCTGATTAACACATTCACTGATACATGCAAGATTTAAACACAAAGGTAGGATGATAGCTCCTCTTATGCTAAACATCAAGACTTCAGGAAAACTGCATATCAAGCACAGCCTAGAACAGAAGAAGAATGTAACGTGAGAAATTAACAGCAAAAGAAGCTTGTATTAACTGAAAATGAAGATGAGACGCTGCAAGTATCAAAGCAGTTACAGTCTCTGGAAGTTGGACCTTACATCAAAACAACAACCATCAACCCTGATTACATCTTGTTTCTGGGTATATAAAGAGTTTGAATACAAAGGCACTCGGACATTCTAGGTGCGAAGGGTTCATAATTGACCACCAACCACTTTAACTGCCTCATTGAGTCTTTGGTGCAATTTGCCTGCTTCAGTGGATGAATTAGATCTTCTCGGGAGCTCTGTTGTCCTTCTCGGGCAAGTGGAGTGTCGTATGGATGAAATTCCATAACTGTTAAATGCATTTATCTACTCGAGGCATATCCTTTTCCTTCTCGGCCATCCTCCCTGATGAATGTGACTGTTGAGGAGCTACTGCGCCGAGTACAGGTAATTGGCCACCTTCATCCTTCGAGCGCATGGGACAGTTCCAGGACGTGGATAGTCGGGATGAATGGAGGAGGAAGATCGGTCGTTAGATTGGGCAGATCGATGATGGATACGGCTTGGCGGGGACTATCAGGAAGGCAAGGCGGAAGATCATCGTGATCCGTTGGATCTCGGGCGGATGGATCCAACGGCCATCGAGCTTCGAAGATGAGCGGGCGTTACCGAGCGGGAAGGCGGTTTCGGCGGCAGGCAGCATTGATCGCACCGCCGCGGATCGTCGGGTGGTAATCGTACACGGGTGAGCGATCCCACTCAGAGGGCAACGCGTGGCAGCAGAGGGGCGGGAAAACCGCTTTTCATCGCTCGTTATCGCGCGGTTGGTTTGCGGATGCGGGAGGAGTGATTGTCGTCGAATCGTGGCAGATGCGATCGAACTGTGGGTACTTAATTGTGTGGGTTAGTTCATTCAATGTGATGGGAGGGCCGTTGGGTCAGGGTGATGGGGATCAACAGCCAAGACTGCGGCGGAAGGGTCTGCGGGGGCACGCGGTTGTATGGGCGCGGGTTATATGGGGTTTTGGGGTTTTAACGCCCAGGGCTTAAAGAAAAGAGCTTTATGTGATTTTTAAACAAAGCATGAGTAAAGGAGATGAGAGGGGAATGGGCGAGGAAATGGAGAAGGGTGAGGACATCCGGTGCAGGCCTTTCCTGAGCAAAACCAAGGACCGAGCTTACTTCTGCTCCTCGAACATCAGCAACATGTAGCAGAGCTAACACTGGCTCCTTCTGGGGATGAGATCATCCCTGCGAGGTCTCAAGAACTTGCAGATCAATGCCTTTCCTGTGAAAACATATTAGAAAAATTTCCTAGTGTTCCACTGGGCATGGAGTCTAACTGAGCTTATACTAAAAATTGATAAAATAACATATTTACAATCTTAAGGCCAGAAGACCTTAAGCAACATAAATTTTCAGAAAACGCCCATTTACTAGGCCATCAAAAACTGTCTCCCCTTCCATACTTTGCAGTATGAAAGTATTGTTCCCTTGAATCTGAGAAATGATAAAAGTCCCTGTCCAGAAAGCATCAAACTTCCCGTGGTTGCCTTTCTTCTCTTTCAATGCATCCCATTTAAGAACCAAATCTCCAACCTGAAAATTATATGTTTTTGTCCTTTTGTCAAAGGCTTCCTTGATCTTCTTCTGATGTGCCACAGGTCTTTCAACCAGCTATTCTCTGATTTGATGTACCTCTGCTAGATCAGTGATCCTCTTTGCCATGTCTTCTTTCCCATTCTGCTCTTCTTGTAGGAACTTTACCACAGGGAGAGTTAACTGGATTGGAAACACAACCTCAGTGCCATATACCAGCTTGAAGGGAGAATTCCCTGTGGATCTCTTGGTGGTCACTCTGTCAACCCACAATGCATATTTGAGCTTAGAATCCCAATTCTTTTTGTTGTCTTCCAATAGCTTTTTAATTATCCTTATCAGACTTTTGTTGGAAGATTCTGCTAGACCATTGCCTTGAGGGTAGTATGAGGTGGAATGAACCAGCTTAATGCCCATTGAATCACACATGTCCACCAATTCTTTTGCCCTGAAGGTTGCTGCATTGTCTGTGATTATTTTATGTGGACACCCAAATCTGGTGAAGATATTCTCTGTCAAGAACTTCATGACCACATGATGATCAGCCTTTCTGGTAGGGATTGCTTCGATCCATTTAGTGAAATAATCAATGGCTACTAAGATCCATTTGTGTTGGCCACTGGAATGTGGATTGATTTCTCCAATGAAGTCTAAGCCCCACTGCTGAAAATGGCCATTTGCATGTATTGGTTTCAAGGGCAGGGACTTCAATTGTTGTTTCCCTTCAAATCTTTGGCACCTGTCACAAGATTTAACAAATGAACAGACATTAAAAAATAAAGTGGGCCAATAGTACCCAGCTCTGAGAATCTTGTGGGCTGTAGTTTTCCAATAATGATGTCCTCCACATACGCTGGAATGGAACTGCTGCATGACTTCAATGGATTGTTCTTTGTCTAGACACCTCAAAAGAATTCCAGAGGGGTCCCTCCAGTAGAGCAGATTTTCATGAATGCAATATTTTGCTACCCTGAGCTTAATAGTTCTAGCTTGGTTTGAACTAAGGCCTGGAGGGATTTCTATCTTCAGCACGAATTTGGCTATTACAGAGTACCAATCACAAGAAGCTAGATTTTCTGCTAATGACTGTTCCTTCCCAGATTCAGCTGCTTCCTCTTCTGTTTAACCACTTTCTGCGTCTATGCTTATGAGATTTATGTCCAGCGTTCTACAATTTTCTTCAGCCAATAACTTGGCAAGGCCCTGACCTCTGACCAGTTTGGTGGGCTTCAACTCTATGTTAAATTCAATCAGTTTTGCAATCCATTTAGCCCTTCTTCCATCAGCATCAGGCTGCGTTAGAACATCTTTTATTGAAGCAGAGGGTACATATGCAATTATCTTGGAATGCAGAATGTAAATTCTGAAAGCTTTCAAAGACTTGATAAGAGCATAAGCCTGTTTTTCAATGATATCATACTTTAGCTCAACATCCCTTAATGTTTTGCTAAAAAAAGCCACTGGATGCTCTAAGCCTTCTTCATCTGCTTGCAATAAAACTGCTGCAAGGGTGTCTTCAGAGGCAAATGAAAATATATGGAACTCCTTGCTATAATCTGGACTGCTTAACGTAGGAGCTTCCATAATAGCTTTCTTAATGGACTCAAAGGATTTTCTTGTTGAATCAGTCCACTTGATCTCTGACCCCTTTTTCAACATGGAGGTAATATGCTTTACTAGTTCTGCAAAATTCGGGGTAAACCTCCTTACAAAATTTATTTTGCCCAGAAAAGACTGGATATCCTTCTTTGATCTTGGGACAGACAAGGTCTGTATTACTTTTACTCTTTCTGGGTCAATTCTGACACCTGTCCTTCTTTGATCTTGGGACAGACAAGGTCTGTATTGCTTTTACTCTTTCTGGGTCAATTCTGACACCTACAGTAGAAACAACATGTCCTAACAGCTTGCCCTCTTCTAAAGCAAACTGTGACTTTTTAGGATTGACTGAAATCCCAAACCTTCTGCACTTCAGGAACACTTTCTTTAAATGTTGTAAATGGTCATGATGGCTGCTGGAGTACATTGTTATATCATCTAGGTAGATAAGGACAAACTTATCCTTCTCTCCCACAAATGCTATATCCATAGCTCTCTTAAAGGTGGCTCCAGCGTTCATGAGTCCAAAAGGCATCTTGGAATACATAAAAGTGGCCCAAGGAGTGGTGAATGCAGTCTTCTCTTAGTCATCTGGATGTACAGCAACCTGATTATAGCCTGAAAATCCATCCAGGAAAGACATTACTTTGGCTCCTGAGACTTTCTGCAGCAAATGCTCCATCTTGGGCAGAGGGTAGTTGTCTTTCTTGGAGCATTTGTTTAAGTTTCTGAAATCAACGCAGAGTCTGATTTCTCCACTTTTCTTCCTCACCACTACCAGGTTGGCTACCCACTTTGAATATCTGAGAGGGACTATGATTTTGGCAACCAATAACTTTTTCATTTCTTTTTCAATCAAAGCGAGGAGCAGAGGATTCATTGGTCTCATCTTCTGCTTGAAAGGGATGGTGTCTTTCTCTAAAGGGATTTTATGCTGGATGATCTTCTTGTCATATGTTTTCAGGTCACTATATTCCCAGGCAAAGACATCAGCAAATTGCTTCATTAAATTGTAGTATTCAGCACTATGGGCAGCAGACAAATGAGTGGACAGATTTATGTATCTGGGCTGATCTGGACTTCCTATATTATGCTTACAGACTGCAGATTGGTCTTCCTTTTGGGCAGCCTTATAAGGCACATCATTTTGGTCAAACAGCTTTTCTAAAGGAACTAGACCCTTAGGTATATGATTGATGGGCAGTTGGACAATGCTATCTTTACCAATTCTACTTCTAAGCTAGGATTGGGGATTTTCTTCCAAGGTTTCATTCTCTTGGTCAATTTGCATTTTAGAGAATTCATCAATGACTTGCAGAAACCTATTTACTTCATCATCATCTTAAAAGACTTTCCAATGCTGGACATTATTAGGCAAGGATGGTCTATATTTCATTTGGACTTCGTAAACTAGTTTAGGAGGCATGGGAGGGATAAACATGCTAGCAGACACAACAAGGGAATTGGCAAGCTGATTTTTTACTCTGGGGATATATGAGATACAAAAATTATCAAAAGAATCTTTAAGTCCCCATACCTCATCTCTGTATGCTTTCAGCCTTGGGTGCTTTGTTTGAAATGTTCTGTTTACTTGCTGAATGATAAGATCAGCATTTCCAAACACCTTTATGTTTCTGATTCCTCTGTCTTTAGCTGCATTAAGGCCCAATAGCAGAGCCTCATACTCTTCTATATTGTTTGTGACTTGAAAAGCCAGCTTAAAAGACAAATGTGTGCTTTCTTGTTCTGGAGATATCAGCACCACCCCTACTCCTGCAGTCTCCCTAGAGCATGCTCCATCAAAGAACATCTCCCAAACCTGACTTCCTTGCTCTCCCTCGGCCTGATTTACTGGTTTCTTGATCTGCATTGAGGCCTTCTGGGATTCTTCGATTTGGAGAATAAAAGCTCTAATGTCGGTGTCCACAGCATATATGGGATGATTAGAAGGATTACTCTCATCACTGACGATGTAGGCCAGCTGTGCTTCTCTGTACAACCTCCTACTTTCCTCTCCAAAGATTGGGACAGTGGCATAAGATAAATCATTTCGTAGTGTCCCACCTAGTCTCTTAATCCACCCTCTGGACAACAGCATGCCAAACTTGGGAGGGACATCTACTACCACAATATCCATCATCATACTCTTCATGGGCAGCTGAGTTAGGGTAATGGCCAGGTCTTTGATTAATCCTAGGCATTTTACCTTTCTTGAATCAAATGAGAATAAGTCATGATATGGTCTAGTGATATCAAGGCCTAACTCTTCCATGACAGCTTTAGGCATCAAATTGTGGCTGGCCCCTGTGTCTAGCAGGCAATTGTGGAGGATTTTGTCATGAATGGTCAAGGAGACATAAAATGATGGGGAATTATCATCAGCAGGTTCAGTCATTGGGCTAAGCACAACTGCAGGCTTATCATCTTGCAAATTGATGTAGTCAGTGGAGGTTTGTGTGGCTTTCAGCTCAAGGGCATCAAGGATAGGCTTTCTAAAAACTTCACTCTTTACTAGTTCTATCAGAGGTACAAATATTTTTAACTTCTGGACTTCTGACTCAAAACTAAAAGGGGAAGGGGACTTATCAGGACCTCTTACCTATTGAGATGGCGCTTTGAGGATGACTGGATCAACTGCTGGTCTTTTCAGTTTGTTATTCTGTTGTTCTGTTTGGACAGCAGCTCTTTGGGCAGGATTCTCCTTGACATTGTTTTCTTTTGACCTCAGATTGTATCTTTTTTGTTCACCAGTCTACAAAATAGCCTCTTTGTCCCACTCTTGACTGGTTTGGTCTTGCAGCAATGATTCTTCATATGCAGTCAATGTCAAAAAGGCAGCACTGCCTTTGTCTTCCATGCAATGGATTTCATCCTCTTCTTCAACCTGCTCCTCCTCCATGACTACATTCTGGAAAGGAGCCTTAACTTTTTGTTCTTCATTTGTTTCTTTACCCCTTTGAATGATTTGGAACTGTTCATTTGCTCTTCTGAATGGATTTTGATTTCTTGGAGCAAATGTGTTTTGAAACCTTGCTTTCCCAGAACTCTGCTCAACTTTCAGCTTAGATATCTCAGCAGCCAATGACTCTATCATTTTAGTCATCTTATCTAATTTGGGTTCTGAAGATGAAGCAGAGGAAGAAGAAGCCTCACCTCTCTACCTTCTTCTATCAGCATGACTTTTGAGCTTTTCTGCAGCCATAATATTTGATTCCACCTCTAGTGATGCGTCTTGCATATCAACTAGAGTAGCACATCTTCTTTCTCTCAACAGCAGGCAGAATTCCGAGTCAAAAGCATTAGCATAAGTGAGTTTGGCGGAGGTGGGGGTAGGCTTTACTTCAGCTAGTATCTTACTATACATACGGTTAAATCTTTTATTAAAATCAGGCAATGATTCCCCATTCTCCCTCTTCAGGTTTCCAAACTTTATATGGTAATATATCAGATCTTTCCTATCTCCCCATTGTTTGAGGAATGCATCATCCAATGCTTCAATGTCTGCTATGGATCTATGGGGCAGTTCTTTGAACCATTTTCTAGCCTCTCCATCAAGGCTCTGGACAAACACTCTCATCCACACATCATCCTCATTGATATCTAGGTTATCAGCATAGCTATAAAAAGATTCAAGGTGTTCTTCAGCTGTTACTCCCTCTGTACCAGTGAATTTAGGAATATATTTTTGGTATTCTCCTGCAGGCATGGCATTCAAAGGAACGGGCAAGACTAGGGGTCCATACCTAGCAGCTATGATTCTTTCCATCTTTGTGGGAGCTTGCTGACCTGCCATGGCTGGGGTAGGTGGAAGGATACTGGCGGATTGAATGGTAGGAAGTAATGAAATTGATGGCAGACACAAAGGAATATGATGGACTGTATGGGAGGCCTTCTTTGGACTGAGATCCAAAGGGGAACTGACTAAACAAGGAGCTTTATGAATCTCTAAAGGTATTTCTTTACTAACCAAGCTAGGCTCTAAATCTTCTAACTGTATATTTTTAGCTGTAATATTTCTTCCAGAGATGCATAAGATTTCTTGGGCTTACCTGATCTTGATGCTCCTTTCTGTGATGTTTTCCCTCACTTAGCAATCTTCTCAGGGTCAGGCACTGGGTCAGCTAGTGATTTCTGAGGATTTCTCCGGGTATGCCTCACAAACTGAACCAAAACTGAAATTTGGAGTCGCCACTAGGTTGTTCCTCCAGTAGAGTCGCCAGATAGATGATTACAACCAGAAATGTGTCCGGACTTTGTCTATCATCAAAGTGTGGAACTATGTCGTTCTCCTAGGGAAGTTGTTCTTCAATCTCCTCTCCCTGGCAGCGGCGCCAATTAATGTTATCACCCCAAGAAACTCTCCTAGGTTGTAACTCGGAGATGCTCGGGAACATTACAAACTCTACTTAATGTTGAAAATGGATGAATGGAAGGAATGATGCTTGTCCAAGCCATATAACCACTTCTACTTTGCTTGACTCTAGACATGCGTGAACACCCCCAAACTACAAGGCTTTAGACCACCAATTACTCACAGTTTAAGAATTGGGTGAATATGGAGAATACTGACCACACCAACAGATGCACAGGACCTTGTGATGGCCGACTGCAACTAGTAAAGAGGTTTGCAAATCTAATTCCCTAGTGCACAGACAAGATGACAGCGCTCTGTCACTAAGTAAAAAGAAACTTGATTAACACATTCACTGATACATGCAAGATTTAAACACAGAGGTAGGATGACAGCTCCTCTGATGCTAAACATCAAGAGTTCAGGAAAACTGCATATCAAGCACAGCCTAGAACAGAAGAAGAATGTAATGTGAGCAATTAACAGCAAAAGAAGCTTGTATTAGCTGAAAATGAAGATGAGATGCTGCAAGTATCAAAGCAGTTACAGTATCCAGAAGTTGGACCTTACATCAAAACAACAACCATCAACCCTGATTACATCTTGTTTCTGGGTATATAAAGAGTTTGAATACAAAGGCACTCGGCCATTCTAGGTGCGGAGGGGTCATAATTGACCACCAACCTCTTTAACTGCCTGATAGAGTCTTTGGTGCAATTTTTCTGCCTCAGTGGATGAATTAGATCTTCTCGGGAGCTCTGTTGTCCTTCTCGGGCAATGGAGTGTCGTATGGAGGAAATTCCATAATTGCTAAATGCATTTATCTGCTCAAGGCCTGTCATTTTCCTTTTCGGCCATCCTCCCTGATGAATGTAGTTGTTGAGGAGCTACTACGCCGATTACAGGTAACTGGCCACCTTCGTCCTTCGGGCGCACGGGACAGTTCCAAGACCTGGATAGTCGGGACGAATGGAGGAGGAAGATCGGTCATTAGATTGGGCAGATCGACGACAGATACGGCTTGGCGGGGACTATCGGGAAGGCGAGGCAGAAGATCATCGTGAGCCGTTGGATCTCGGGCAGACGAATCCAACGGCCATCAGGCTTCGAAGATGAGCGAGCATTACCGAGCGGGAAGGCGGTTTCGACAGCGGGCGGTATTGATCGCACCGCCGCGGATCATCGGGTGGTAATCATACACGGGCGAGCGATCCCACTCGGAGGGTGACACTTGGCAGCAGAGGGGAGGGAAAACCGCTTTTCATAGCGCGTTATCGCGCGGCTGGTTTGCGGATGCGGGAGGAGCGATCGTCGTCTGATCGTGGCGGATGCAATTGAAAGGTGGGTACTTAATTGTGTGGGTTAGTTCATTTGATGTGACGGGAGGGCCATTGGGTCAGGGTGACGAGGATCAATGGCCAAGACTGCAGCGAAAGGGTCTGTGGGGGCGCGCGGTTGTATGGGCGCGGATTATATGGGGTTTTGGGGTTTTAATGCCCAAGGCTTAAAGAAAAGAGCTTTATGTGATTTTTAAACAAAGCATAAGTAAAGGAGATGAGAGGGGAATGGGCAAAGAAATGGAGAAGGGTGAGGACATCCGGTGCAGGCCTTTCCTGAGCAAAACCAAGGACCGAGCTTACTTTTTCTCCTCGAACATCAGCGACATGTAGCAGAGCTAACAAGGCGGCTATTAATTTTTTCTTCTAGTTCTTTAATCGTGTCTTTCATTTTAAGACTCTCTAAAGTATTAGCATCTCCTTGCTGGGATGGTTGGTTAGTATCTTGGTTTTGTTTTTCTATAACCTGCAATCTAGTCTCCATTGCCTCCATTTTCTTCTCCACTAGTTCTATTTTATTTTTTATTTTATATATTCATTCTATAACTATAATCACCCCGGTGTAACATTTTAGCGATTATTTACTTTTAAATAACAAAATCTTTAAAATCTTTTAAAAATATTTTAAAATTGTATAGGTTAATTTAAGTTTTTGTATTTGTTCACGTTCGTTTCCAAATATTTGATTTATTTAAATCATTTTAATATTTATTGTAATTTTTAATATTTATGTATTTTTAATTTTACAAAACACTATTTAATAAAATTCAAATTCAAATTGAGGTGGATGGATAAATATTTAATTTATTTAAATTATTTTAATATCTATTATAGTTTTCGATGTTATGTATTTTTTCGTTTCCAAGTATTTATTTAATAAAATTCAAATTAAGATCAATCTTGATAATTCCAAATTAATATGGTTTATGAAACTAATTTAAAAGCCATGCATAATGGAAAATATGAACGAAAAAAATGATCATTGAGGTTTTGATAATTCAAAATTAAAATGAGTTTATGAAAATAATTTAAAAGCCATGGATAATGGAAAATATGATTGAAAAGAATGATCATTGAGGTTTTGAAATAGAGGAAGATGAGGTATTATTTCATGAATGTAAGATTGAAAAAAATAAATTTGATTTTATTTATTTGGAAAATCTATATTTAGTGACTAACCCTAATGCATGCATGATTATTTTTTATAAAATAAGTTCGAAATTGATGGAAATAAATTTGATTTTCCTTTTTAATTGACAAATCTATTTGGAAAAGCCCTCTTTATTTACTAACCCTGCATTGTGTGCATGACTAATTTATATAAAATAAAACTAAAATGTCTCAGTAGGGTGGAGAAAGTTTGAGGAAGCTAGATGAAGTATCATACTTGAAAATATTTATTTCATTTATGAGAGAAACAAATTTAGCATTTAAAATGACAAAGGTTGTTTGATCTTTATATCATAATTGTGTTAAGTTGTAAACCATGTGTGTATGTTGTATATAGTTGCTCACAACTTATTTAACTACAAAAGGCTTAATCGCAAAGCCTTCTGCAAGTTGTGAGCTTGATGAATACGAACATGTTGAATCTCGTCATCTTGGATAGCACAATCATCTAGATTTTCTTCTAAATAAAGAGAGACTCTACACCCATTGATAGCACAATCATCTGAATTTTATTCTAAAAAAAGACTCTACACCCATCGAAATTGTCCTAGACAACTCTATACATTTGTTTTATCAATGTTTCTTGTGATGTCTTGCATCCAAGATGTTGTGGTTTCCTAGAGACAACCTCCGGGTTGATAAGAATGTCAATGTCTAGGACATCTTGACGTGTCTTGAAGATAAATTTGTTTTGCTCAACACATAAAGTAAAATGATTAAATCTGGTTCAATTATCCTACTTCGAGGAAACTCCAATTTATGCATAGGCAATATTTCATTCCAAAGAATTAACATTTAGTTTTGGTGGCCTACATACAGATATCACAGTTTCATTGATTGTTGCAGTATAGGTGGAAAGAAGAAATATAAGGAAGAAACCCAATGCATAGGGCTAGTTATAGAATATTGTACACCAAATTCCAATGGAGCCATGACAAAGAGAGAAATTTGATTGTCTATCTCGTTCTTTCTCTTGGTGACTTAACATTTGATAAGGCTGCTACAAATTTTCTTCTAACACAGAAGATGAATCATAACTCTCTACATCAGGATGTTGATCTACATTTTCAGGCAAGGGAAAAGCTACTATTTGCTGGAAGTTTTCTTGAATATGATGGCAGCTAGTCTCTACTTCTTCCTCCTGATGGTTAAAATGGTTCTCATGAATAGCCTCTATAATCTCATCATCCATAAATTGATCATCTTCATAAAAATTTCTGAATGCTCAATAAAATTGTCAAAATGTGTGCAACAGTCTTTGACTAGGAACAAGGAAGGATGATGTTCTTTATATCTCTCTTAAAATATTGTATGAAAGTCTATAAGAGGATATAAACAAGCATTTGGAAATATTTCATACCATGATTGTGCATTTCCCTCCAAATATACCATGAAAATATTCATGAGACAATCTACATGAAAATCAACCTTTAGCTTATGCGCATGCATGTGAAATTTAACCAAATGAAGTGCAACATCATCTCCTACCTGACCTTTGAATCTTGGCAAATAATTTTGCCAATCTACACAAGGCACGTGATTTTGAAATCCTGGAATATGAATGTAATGCATACGAGCATACCTTACAGATTTGTGATCCATCTTGAGCTAATAGAGGCGCTAGTAAAACCCTAATTTCTAGATCTTGATGCCAATGGAGTCTTCGGATTAAATTGAAACTTGATTGGAATCGCCAGGTGAATGATACAAACTTCATGTGTCTTACTATTGTCCGCCATCAACAATCAGATATGACACTTTGATGATCTTTCCCGGGGAGGATGGAATCGTTCACTCCCCGACAACGACGCCAACATGTCAACACTCTATAATTTCCTTTAGGCTGAAAAAGGATTACAAAGGTAACCACATACCACTTTTAGGCTAGAATATAGCCCTTATACCCTTGGAGAGGGCTCTCTCACTATTGTTATATCATTCAATTAGTTGACTCAATGATTTCTAATCTTAAGCTAGTTATGAGGATTAAAAGAGCAGGTTGATTTCAATGTTTTGCAGGCAGGTGGGAGAAGACACATCCATTGGGCATGGAGTCACCCTCTGCTAATGGTTTCAAGTGAATAAGGGATAATGAGGCGACTTAGGCAGGGGAAAGATAGGAAGTTTGCTGGTATTTTAACCTAATTCATTGTAGATAGGGTGATTCAAGAGTTGTGAGGATGACACTAGAGCATCAGATTACAAGATGAATTCTAAATGTCATAAGAAGAAAGCATAAATTGTTTAGCTAAATAAAATGGAGCACAACAAGTAGTGATTTCTGAGATATTTTCTTGTTAGGTAAAAAATGAAGACATGTATTAAAGCATGAACTAACAATAAATGATTCATAATACATGAAAACGCATTACCAACAAGGTCTGACACATGAATCCTTGTTAAAGCACTCCAACCTTCTTCTATTCACTTGAAAAATTGATTAAGAATACAAAATAACAGTCTTCTTTCCACACACTGACTAACATAAATGTTTTACTATGCTTTGTACATCTTATATACATCATGAAATTCGATTTCCACCTTATATGGTCGAAATCCTTCAAAGGAAACCAAGTTTTGGCTACATACATTGAATTCTACTTAGTTTGCTGAAAAATAGGATCTAAATTACCTACTACCAATCCTTGCTTAATACATCATCACAACTTTGAATATTTACAAAAAACCCTTAATTACACCACCTAAGGTTCTATGAAACATATTCTCATGATTAAAACAAATTTTAGAAATCAAATCTTCGAAACAACAAGTCAAAAGATGATGTAGGCCAAAAACGCAACAAATTTGCGAGTTGCATAGCAACTTGTGCAACAAACTGTATTTTGTGAATATCTCCAAAACAATGAGTCCAATAGAGTTGAAAGTTTTACAGGATTTTACTATCATCATAACTCATCTCCACAAAACTTTTGATCCAAATCCGACTCACGGATCTTGAGAAAATCCAAAAATGGTTGTAGGTGACAGTAGCTTGTTTCTCAAAAACCGTGAAGCATTTTGGGCTGAAATTAACTGATTTTATTCATCTCACCTCCATGCATCTAGTGTAAAATTTCGGGGAAAACAGGTACAGGCTTTAAGAGATATGATGAAAATACGGTCACTGTGTGAACGTGCAACGCAAAAGCGCAACACTCCAAGCTCTGCATATCTTCGACCTCTTTCTGACATTCTGAAGCATGTGGGTTGGCTTGAAATATCCCTGAGAAGCTTATGAACTCATAAAACAACTTTGAAACTGAAAACATGCCTCTGAAACACTATCTCCCTTTGGTAGTAAATGTGCAACAACTTGCGTAGCACTTGCAGTCATCTCCAAAACTTTGAGCCTGTGGTGATCTTTCCTGAGCTAAACTGCTTGAGGCAACACCCACCAAAAATGTTAACCTTAAGACTATCCAAAACTTTAAAATTGCACCTGCTCTATCAAAATGGGAAGTCATGACAAATGTGCAACATGTCTTGTTGCGTTTTTGCATTCTTCATCAAAAAGTTGACTTGTGAAAGTTTTATAGGAAAAGAGACAAAATTAAAAAACTTTGGGACCTCCACTTGATGAACTTTAACTATGTGTTGCTTCTGCAAGTAAATCCAAACTGCCTCTTCTTCTCCTTCTTCCAGACTGTGTTGCTTCGGCCAATTGTTGTTTTGCTTCCCTAAGCTTCTTTTTGATTGCTAAGGTATCCATGGCCATGTGTGAAATGTTTTCAGACCTCTCAGAGTGATATGGGATGGTCTTGAAGGGTAACTTGTAGTAGAACGGGTAATAGGACGAATGCGTAGAAAACAAGGAAAATGCACAAGAGATGGGAATTAGGGCTTTTTAAAGAGGCAAGCAATGATTTGATTAATGATATTTGACTGGGGTTTGTAATCAACCTGTGCAAAGTTCAAGACAGACAATGAACACAACAATGAAAGGTTTTTTGTGTAGCAAAATACCAATGACACAAGCGCAACAACTATTGTCTCTGATGGTTAGGGGGTGTCTTGAAGCTTATGTTCAACTTGGCAAGATAAACTAGGGAACATCATCATCAAAATCTCAAAAGAGTCAAAGAAACCCTTACTTACGACTGGATTGGTGATTTATTGAAATGCACAACAACTCTCTCAGTTGCGCAACAAACTCCAATTTACGTAGCAGCTTCAACTTGCAGACATGTAATTTTCTTCTTCTCAATATCCAAAGTGTTTCAGAGCATAGAATGGGCTTCGAATGAGTGAAATGGAAATCCCTATGCACTTTTTAAAACTTCATCCACCTCTAGAGTCTTCCTTGATGGTAATGATGATCCATTTCAAAATGAAGTGGCACTTGTTGAAATGATAGAGGCATGACATGACCTATCATAACATACCCCTATAACTGACATAACTCACCATAACTAACTCAAATAACCAAAAATATTCCTGACATGGCCTCTTTAGACTCTTTCATGATGATTGATGAACTCCATAATGACCTCTCATCTCATCCTACCAAATAAACCCTTTTGACTTTAGAGACTTTACATGACATTTGATACCTAAAACTTAGACCTATTATTTACAAAAGTCCCCTTTAAACTCTAATACTCATGAAATCAAGACTGGCATTTACAAATTGACCTCAAGTGCATAAAAAGACTGAAATGACTAAGATCCATATAATATAGGACCCTAATGGGGGGATTGTTGGAACTTGGAAAGGAATACAATTTTGCAAACAATTTAACAAGCCAGAAGATGTTTTGGAGATGAACAATGTTGCACAAAGGTATCACACAATGGATATTGCACACTACAGTTGAGCACACAACTTAGACATCCAATGGGGACATGTTGGGGGATGTAAATGTATAGTCATGTAACCAACTAATGTAAATGATTTATGAGGATATGGCCCCAATGGGGAACAAACTATATAAGGTTGTAAAGAGAAGGATAAGGGGTATTGGATCATATTCTATAATTCTAGGAGGGGAGCTTAGGAGAGAGAAGAAGGTTATAGAATAAGTGATGTGTATCAAGTCTAAAATGGAGAATGTAACCATGGATTTTTTTCCATGTAAATATCTTAATTTTATGATGAATTAATATAAAAAAATCCATAGTTTTTTAATTTATGAGTCTTATGTGTGATGCTCTTCATAATATTTAGTTGTTTACTACATTATTTCTCGTTTAATCAATATGTCTATGTATAAATATAACATGAATGTGTTTCTTCCATTTCTATTATTTCATTTGTCCTATGAGATCTCACTCTAAAGGTTCTACAATTATTCTAAGTGTATTGAGTTAGATATTCTCCAAACCTTAAGATTGAAAGTTCCAATTCTTATGGAGTTTTGTTGGCCAATAAATTAAACCCTGGATTTGAACCCCACACCAATAGGGTGCTTAGAAATTGCTGAATGTACTAGAAATGCTTCATCAAAGTTTCACCAATGATGAGGATATCACCTCGATATAAGACCACAAATTAATTTAAGAATGGTTACAAGAGATTCGTTAATGTTAAAATATGAAACTAGAGCCAAATTTCACTTTGGAAAACTCATTTTCAAAAGATTATTATTGGATTGAATTCGTCTTTTTGAGAGGACCAAAATCGACCTAAAGATCACTAAATTTGGACAAGAGAAATATGTTTTTGAAGTCAAGCCCACATATGTGTAATTTGTCAAGGTCGACTTAGGGTAAAGTTGGACAAGTTAATCCTCCTCCATCACATATAAATAGGAGAGACCTCCAACCTCATTTTTCACATTCACTACACATCATTCTTCTCTCTCCTCATCTGATTTGGTTGTACAAATCACAGACTACTTACTTCATCTCACACGTGCGAGCTTTTGGAGGACAATTTGACTGGGCGTTGACTTTATGTTTCAACGATATTTGACTAGTGTTGGTTGAGGCTCCTTTGACCTTTTTGTATTGCAATTTTTGGAGGATTAATTCTGTTTGACTAGGACGCATTTACTAGCACAGTTTACGAGGATTTCAAGGCAGGTTGACCTGCGTTAACTTCAATCCTAAAGTGATTGTTTGATCACAGAGCTGATATTTTGTTTGAATGGGTTTGAACACTACAAAGTTTATTATTTTTGCTTCTATTTGACCTCCAAATAAGGGTGAGCTACTCTGACTTTCACTGAGCTCAAGAGGGATTGTTTTGTTGTTGCGTTGACCATTGTTGACCACTGGTTGGGATTGTTTGAATGTTGTTGACTAAGAGTAGGATTACATATTTTGATTGGGTTATTTATTTGACTAAGGATAGTGGTATTATATCATCTATCATTATAATCTATTGGATATTCTCTCTCTATTGAACATTTGATATTTGATAATAAGAAGAATTGATCAAGGGTTTTCCCCATCTTGGTTTTTTTCCTTAGCTTGAGCCAAATTGTTGTGTTATCTTATCTTGGCTTGTCTTATGCATTTATTTTTTATGTTCTATCTATATTTATTGTCAATGTGATTAATGGTTAATGTGATTGCTATTGAAAATTAAGTGGAATTTATCATTCAACTAATAAAAGGACATTAAAGTAATTATTGCAAGCATAGAACATACCAATTCTATCTAAAATTAACATGGAATCAGATCCTAGGTGATGAAAAGCCCATGCAAGATAGAAAATAAATCAGTAAGATATTTGTTGGACAAAGTTTATTGGACCGTTCTCCATGGCTTATACATCTTACTTCAAGTCTAAGGACAAGCTCAATGAAAAATCTAGCTATCATGTATGGAAGATGGCTTTGGACCTGACTTTGGATGAGCATGAAGTATTAGACTATGTGCAAGGAAAAGTGGTGGAGCCTCCTTCAAATGCACCTGTTGCCTCGAAAATGAAGTATAAAAAGGGTGAGGTCAAAGCAAAAAAAAATTGTGATTGACTCCATTCAAAAGCATTTGGTTGCCTATATTTCTGATTTGGGAACTTCTAAGGAAATGTATGATAAATTGGTTCGGATGTTCAAAGTCAACAATGCAAGTCAAATTCTCTTTCTAAAAAACAAGTTGAAGGACATCAAGATGGATAAAGGGGAGTATATCCAATCCTACTTCATGAGAATAACTCAGATCAAGAATGACCTACTATCTATTGGAGAAGTTATTGTTGATAGGGAGTTCACTCTAATTTCTTTTGAAGGTATTTCAAGAACATGGGATATATTTGTCACCACCATTCTCAACAATCACAAGATACCCGATTTTGATGAGTTATTGGCTAGATGCACTCAAAGGAAATAAGGATGATGGAAAGAGAAAAATACAACAATGGAAATGAACCTACTACCTTCTTTACACATGCGAAGAGGAATAATGATGCTAGTCTAAGGAGACAGGGTCAAGGATCTAAGAAGGGATTCAAAGGAAGAGGAAAAGGAATATGATACAATTGCAACATGTTCAACCACTATGCTAGAGAGTGTCCTCACAAGAAAAATCCTCCAAGGGATGACAACAACAACAACAACAATTTCAAAAGCAATGACAATAAAAGGAACAACAAGTATAACAACAAACGAAATAGGAATGCTCTCGCTGCTCGAGAAGGAAATAGTTGACCTCCCAAGAGGACAAGAAATGCTAGGTATGATGAAAGTAATGTTGTAGAAAAACAATATGAGTTCTATCTTATTTCTTCTCTATCTATTGCCTCTCCTTCTAATACTTTGGATTATTGGTTAATTGATAGTGGAGCATCAAGGAATTTCACTAGATAGAAGGAGGCCCTCTCAAATTTAGTTGAGAAGAAAACTAATCTAAATATTACACTTTGGAGATAATGCCACCTACCCTGTGAAATGGACATGAAATTTCACTCTTCACTTTAACTATGGCTAAACGATCCATCTCTAGGAAGTGTTGTATGTGCCTGCTTTAAAGAAGAACATGGTGTTTATTTATGCGATGGAAGACAAAGGCTTCAAGGTAGCATTAATTGATGGAAAGATACATATATGGCATAGAAACCCTAAAGATGCATTTACTCTTGGATTTAGGGTTGATGGTCTCTCTCAAGTTGGTGGAAGTCCTTCAGGATCTTTGGCAAGTGATACTTCTCTTCAATTTTAGCTATGGCACCGGAGGTTTTCCCACTTACATTACAAATCGTTACTTAGGGTAAGCAAGATGGTCACAGGTATGCCTGAGTTTAACATGAATCATGAAGGAGTCTGTCAGGCAGTTGGGAAACATACAAATGAATCATTCCCTTCTAGTGAAAACAAGACAGCTAATATTATTCAATTGATCCATTCTAACTTGTCTGAAGCCTTTCCCGTAACTTCATTAGGAGGATACACATGTTATGTAATATTTTTGGATGACTTCTCACACAAAACATGGATTTATTTCTTGAAGAAGAAGTATGAATTGTTCAAATGGTTTTGTTCTTTCAAAGCTTTGGTGGAAAATCAAACAAGGAATAATATCAAGACGTTAAGGATTGATAATGGAATCGAATATGAATCCAATGAATTCAATGACTTTTGCATAGAGTCTAGAATTAAGAGGGAGACAATTCTTCCATACACTCCTGAGCATAATGGCGTTGCTGAAAGAAAAAATTGAATGATTATGGAAGCCACCCATGCCATGATCTATGATCAAGGTCTACCAAAATTCTTATGGGGAGAAGTTGTCAACACTATCGTATATGTTCAAAATAGGATCCCTCATCAAGACTTCGATTTCAAGACACCTGAGCAAGTCTTCACTGGTAAGAAACCCGATGCTTCTCATTTTAGAGTATTTTATTGTCCTGTGTATTTTGAAGTGCCTAAAGAGAAAATGAATAAGTTGGAAGCTTCCGGGAAGAAAGCTATATTCGTGGGATATAGTGAAAATTCAAAGGCATATCGAATTTATATACTTGGTCAAAGAGATATGGAAGTAAGCAAAGATGTTACCTTTGATGAAGGAAATTCCCTTGGGAAATCCAAAGATCTCCCCATATCAAGGAAGGATGATGATGATGCTACTGAAAAAACAAGAAGAACCTCTGATGGATGTGCCTATTCCCAATGTTGATGGCTTGATGGATCCTCTTGATCCACCTCCCGATGATCCCTCTACCTCAAGGAAAATACCACTATGGCTCAAGGATACACTTCAAGATACTGAAAATCATATTGCTCTAAGAGGGACATTTCACAAAAGTAAGAATCCTAACAGCTATCAAGGGTACTTGGCTTCCATGAGTAATATTATTCAAGTTGAACCTTACACATTCGAAGAAGTGGTAAAACACTAGGTATGGAAAGATGTGATGAATGAGGAATATGAATTAATCATGAAAAATAATGTCTAGGAAGTGGTGAGTGGGCCCAAGTGCAAGTCAATGGTCACTTCTAAATGTATCTACAAGATAAAACATGGAGTTGATGGAAGTGTTGAAAATTACAAGGCAAGGTTCATAGTTCGTGGTTTCTCTCAAAATGAAGGAGTGGACTATGACAAAATATGTGCACCAATTGCTCGATATACCACTGCCTGGTATATAATTTCCCTTACTTCCAATCAAGGATGGAGCCTACATCAAATGGACGTCAAGACTTCTTTCTTTCATGGCTCACTTAAGGAGGAAGTCTACTTGGAACAATCGTAGGGGTTTGAAGTACACGATCAAAGGACACATGTATGCAGGTTGAAGAAACCCCTCTATGGGTTCAAGCAAGCCCCTAGGTCTTGGTAAGAGAGGATTGATAGATATCTTATGAAGCTGGGATTTACAAGGAGCTATGCTAATCCAAACATATACTTCAAGGTTGAAAAGGACATGCCACTTATTTTGGTCCTTTATGTTGATGTCCATTTCTGACTGGTGCAGACCCTCTCACTTATCAATGCAAGAGGGAGTTTACTTCCAAGTTCAAGATGAAGGACCTAGGACTGATGCATTACTTCTTAGGCCCAAAAGTCTGGAGAAATCCAAGAGAGATTTTCCTTTCTCAAGGAAAATAAATTGTGAAGTTTTTAGAAAGATGCGGGATGGTGGAATGCAAGTTTGTGTTTACTCAGATGGAACTAAACTTCAAGAATCTACGTGGAAGTGATGTTGGTCCCGAATTGGAGGATCCTTCTGAATATAGACAACTTGTGGGGGCCTTGATGTTCTTGGTAAACTCCCGACCATGCATATTCTTTGACATAAATACTTTGAGTCAATTTATGGTTGAGCCTCATCACATACATTGAGTTGTTGCAAAGAATATCTTAAGATATATTTGTGGCACTATCAACTATGGGTTGAGATACACTGCAAGGAATTTGAAGCTACATGGATATTCTGATGTTGACTAGGTTGATAGTGTGGTGGATAGAAAGAGCACATCAAGATGTTTCTTCTCTTTGGGATCTACTTCAATTTCTTGGATGAGTAGGAAGAATAAATTGGTTGTGCTAAGCATCGTTGAGGCCGAATATATTGCAACTAGTATGACCTGTTGTGAATATATTTGGTTGAGGAAGCTCTTTAGTGAGTTATATGAGCATGTGTTGGATACCACCATTATCTACTACAACAATCAAAGTGGGATTCGCCTTTTAGAGAATCTCGTGTTTCATGACTGCTCCAAGCATATTGATATTAGGTACAACTTTATCTGGGATATGGTACAATAGGAATAAATAAAGCTCCATCACATCAGGACAAATGAATAGGTTTTGGACATCCTCATGAAACCCTTGCGGGGTAAGGTCAAGTTCTTAGCCTTTCTAGAGAGACTTGGAGTCATGGAAGGACCCTCCCATGAGAGTCTCGCTTGAGTTGAACATTAAGCTCTGGGAGCTCCTAGAGGCCTCAGGTACTTCTTCGAGCTATGTACGACCATAGGGTGAGTGATTCACCTTCCCTTGTGATACCCCATGGTGATATATGTGATCATAGGGTGAGTCATTCGCCTTTCCCTATGGTTGATGATATATACATAGGATAAGTGGTTCACCTTCTCATATGGCATATGAGCAAGATGAGTGGTTCAACATTTCCTATGGGTTCCCCAACATAGATCCTACCCTTGCAATTTAGGACTCTTGGGAAGTACCTCTCATTTTGCCAATGAGTTAGGAAAAGTGGTTGGGGAGCATAGCACTACAGATGGACACATCGTGTACTATCGTATTCCCTATGTCTAGGATGCATGATGTTCAACAACTTGATCACTTAGGATCAAGTCTGACTGGATTTCTACCCCTGGTTATGTTGACTGACCTTTGCTAGAGGAGGGTTGTGAGGTCTTCTAAATCACTCTCAATTGATCTTTCTTATTATCTATATCAATCTTCTGCATAGATGAGACGAGATGTAGAGATAATACATTATGATCAGGATGGCATGACGATGGATGGATATTGGTAGGTGGAATTCTCCCTGATTGAGAGGGAGTGTTAAAATGTGAAACTAAGGCTAAATTCCACTTTGGAAAAGTCATTTGTATAAGATGATTATTGGATTGAATTCCTCTTTTTTAGAGGACTAAAGTTGACCTAAAGATCACTAAATTTGGACAAGGAGAAATATGTTTTTGAAGTCAAGCCCACATATGTGTAATTTGTCAAGGATGGCTTGGGGTCAAGTTGGACAAATTGACCTACCTCCATCACATATAAATATAAGAGACCTCCAACCTCATTTGGCACATTCACAACACATCATTCTTCTCTCTCCTCATCTGAATGGGTCATTCAAATCATAGGCAACCTGTTTCATCTCACACGTGCAAGCTTTTGGAGGACAATTTGACTAAGTGTTGACTTTCTATTTTATCCATATTTGACCAGCATTGACCAAAGCTCCTTTGACCTATTTTGACTACAATTTTTGGAGGATTAATTATGTTTAACCAAGATCCATTTATTGGCACAATTTACAAGGATTTATAGGCAGGTTGACCTACGTTGACCACAAGGTTGAAGTGATTGTTTGACTGCATAGCTGATCTTTTGTTTGACTGGGTTTTACCACTCCAAATCGATTTTTTCTATTACTATTTGACGTCCAAAGAAGGTCGAGCTACTATGAATTTGACCGAGCTCAACAGGGACTATTTTTTTTGCATTGACCACCGTTAACCACTGGTTAGGGTTGTTTGATTATTGTTGACTAAGAGTAGGATTGCGGATTTTGATTGGGATATTTATTTAATCAACTATCATTGTACTCTATTGGATATTATCTCTTTGTTGAACGTTTTATATTTGATACTAAAGAAGAATTGATCAAGGGTTTTCCCCATCTTGGGGTTTTTTACCTAGCTTGAGCTAAATTCTTATGTTCTCTTGTCTTGGTTTGTCTTCTACATTTATTGTTTATGTTTTATCTATAGTTACTATCACTGTGATTAATAGTTAATGTGATTTCTATTAAAAATTAAGTGGAATTTATCATTGGGCTAATAAAAGGACATTCAAGCAATTTTTACAAGCATAGAACATACCATTGTTATCTAAAGTTAACAATTAATAATTCTCATGAACATTGTTTGACCATTACTCAAGATGAAAGGAATGATCACCTACTTAAAGAGGTCTTTTGTACACTATTTTTTTCAATTGGAATTTGGTGATAACTTCACTTTAGATGAATCTTACTAAAGAATTTGGACCCATGAGTTGATCAAGAATATTATGAGTTTGGGGGATTGGATATTGGTTCTTAACAATATTTTTTGAAGAGATCTATGATCAAATTATAGTCATCATGCCCTATCCTTTTTATGAATCAACAAAATTAGGTTCCCAAAAGGTGAGGAGCTTGGTCAAATGCGACGCTTTTAAATTAGCTCTTGAATCTAACATTTGATTTATTCATTCTCCAGAAGGGTGCATATGCATATCAGGCCTTTAGGTAGAGGAACATTAAGTGTCAAATCAATTACATGCTTTACCTGATAGTGAAAAGACACATCCATAGGTTTGGTGAAAATATCATGATATCCTCTAACTATATATTCTACCCATTGTTGTTATGTGGATAAGCCTTGCACATAGGCCACAACAACCATGGTGATTTTATGTATGTCTCCCCACCAAATCATGAAGAAGATAAATCTCTTAGTCTAAGAGATTACCTTCCCACACTACTTCATTGAGATCAAAGAGGTTATGTTAGTCAAAACTACCTCTCGTACCTTGTAACATGAAACTACAAGGCCCAAACTCATAAAAAACATGATGTTTCCATGTATATTGTTGTCCTAAAATAATGTCACAAACCTCAAGTGGCATAACAACACATAATACCTCATAATTGAAGAGCTTGTTGCTCTAGTGCAAATTGTGTTGTTGATTAATATGGATGTCTCATTCCTAGCTTAACCAATTGATAGTGTGGTTGGGGTGTAGTTTTATCAAAACCTTCAATATCGCAATGACCTCTATTGAGATTAGGTTCTTTTGGTTTCCATTGACAATAATAAATTTTGGTGGAGTAATCTTCATTGACATTTGCTAGTGGCAAAGGTGCTCACCTTACTCAAGATCCTCTAGTTCCTATAGCTAAATTTCCTTTCAGGAACAATAACATTGGGTTCCATGTAAACCATTTATTTTTAGTTATTTGGCTCTGAATTAGAACCTAAGAAAGAATATGATTATGATACTTTTAGCTTAGCCAACAATGATTTCTTGGAGCAACATTCATCAATATTATGCCAAGGGACTTTTTAGGACTCACACCAATTTATAGTGTCATTCTTGTAGGTTTTTAATTGTTAATCCATTTATTTTTTATTAGAATAAGACTGTAATTCCTTAACCAAAACTATAAACCATGGGATAAACCACCTTGTGCCATAAAACCACTAAAGGCCAAAACCATGTGCTAAAAACTACCAAAAATGGACGCAAAAAAATCACCTTTCTTTTTTCTCAAGGGTACTACCCCCAAACCCTACACAAGGGGAATTCCCCCCCCCCCGTGTTGAACCTAATGCAAAATACAATGCAAAAATCTAGTCGTGCAAAGAATATAACACTTGCCCAATACTTCCTTGACTTCTTGTTACCCTTGTTTGCTTCTAGCTTCAAGTAGATGTCTTGAGTTTGGATATCCTTGCTTTATATGTTGTTCTATGAGTTAGGGCCATATTTACCATGCTTTTATTGTGGTATATTTGCATATAAAAACTCCCTCTTACCCTTCTACTTATACGTTGTAATTTCATACTTAAACTCCCTCTTACTCTTTGGCTTAAACTTTTTCTTGATCTTAACATCATACTAATAAGAAACTCTTAGTGATGAGATGTCCAAGAACTTCATATCTATTTGGATGTACCTATGTAGGCCATTGTGGTATTTTAAAACCAAGTGTCACTTAGAGTCTCTAATGTCCATCTTTGATTTATGGGTCTAGACGGTAATTTTTTACTTTGGTGTCGTTTGATATGACTCTAGATGCAAGGTTTCCCACCTTGTGTATTTGCCATCATAGTTTCCAACATTTAAAAATTCCTCCTTAGGAGCATCAATAAAATACACCAATGTGGATTATGTCCTAAATTTTGTTTACTCATCTTCTGCATGTTATATCCAATAATTGCCTCTATTATAGGCTATTTTTTCTCATCTGATCAATCAAACTCCGAATGGGATCAATCAACATCCTATTCCACCTTTACATCATCATTGCATAAATCCCTATGCATAACTCTCTCATTCCCCAGAGCTTTTTCCCTAAACTACATCATTTGAGCCAGTTTTAGGGCCAACGCTCCTTGGCCTCTTGTTAGACTGTGTTCACCTACAGGTTGCTCCACTCTAGCCTGTGTTGATCACCTATATCTTGCTCCCCTTTGCACCTGCGTTGGTTCTAGAAATTCAGGAAAAAGAGAGAGAATCCTGAAGCCTCCATTTCCAAAAGCTTCCAAGATCTGTTGTAACCATTTACCTCAGATAAATATTTCGAATCCTATCCTATCATACCTTGGAGGTTCCATCCCTTATCCTTAGATCTCATCATGCAATCAAGAGTGGATCTCAATCCAAAGATTGGTAAAAGGATAAGAACGCCCAACTTACATCACTCCTCTATATATTTACAACCTTCCATATGCAAGGGGTTGGATTTTGGAGAGTGATTTAACCCTTATGTTGTTGTGGTGAGAGGTTTCATTTCATGCATTTAGGGTGATTGGAGGTGCACTTTGTGACAAAGGAAGGACAAGTCAACAACTTGGAGGAGCTCTTCTACAATATCAACACCTATTTATGGTTGTAACTCACTCCATTTATATCAATACAAATAATTATTTTTTTTCCTATATGTGATGTCGTTATTTCATGTATTTCAATAGCATGTTGATTTGTTGAATAAAGTAGATAAATGATGCTACATAGATCTCGTAGTTTCTTGGCTTGTGTTTTCTGGTTGTGCAGGTTCTAATTTTGGCAGCTGGAGCTAAGATTGGAGAATTCAAGCCAAAGAAGGAGAGAAAATACGACTGATTCCAAGTAGGCTTCATCCCTTCATCTACTTACTTTAAGGAAAACATTAGGTCCTTTGTCTTTTTGTTGTTTTAGGTTATCCACCAAACCTAGGGGAGACAATTTTGTCTGTAATCATAAATCTTGTATAATAAATTGGTGACCATACATTTTTTCCATGCCCACGTCTACTGATGATCTAGTTGGTGATGTAGTGCATCATGTACTGGGGGCATTGGATCCCAATCTTTCCATTAGATCCCTTGATATATATCCATTCAAGAGCGTTTTTCTCCCATCTGATGAGAACCTTTTGGAAGCCATGGTCTCTTGGAGGCCATGATATGATTTTGGAGTAGAGTTCCTTTTCTTGTGTCAAGCTCCTTAAAAAATGAAACAAGGTTCTAGAGAAGATTTCCTTTTCTTGTGTCAAGCTCCTTAAAAAATGAAACAAGGTCCTGGAGTAGAGTTCCTTTTATTGTGTCAAGCTCCTTAAAAAATGAAACAAGGTCTCGAAGCAGAGTTCCTTTTCTTGTGTCAAGCTCCTTAAAAAATGAAACAAGGTGCTAGAGTAGAGTTCATTTTCTTGTGTCAAGCTCGTTAAAAAATGAAATAAGGTCCTTCAAGAAGAGTTAATTTTCTTGTGTCAAGCTCGTTAAAAAATGAAATAAGTTCCTTGGAGCAGATTTCCTTTTCTTGTGTCAAGCTCGTTAAAAAATGAAACAATGTCCTTGGAGCAGAGTTCCTTTTCTTGTGTCAATCTCATTAAAAAATGAAACAAGGTCCTTGGAGCAGAGTTCCTTTTCTTTTGCCAAGATCGTTAAAAAATGAAACAAGGTCCTCAGAGTAGAGTTCCTTTTCTTTTGTCAAGCTCGTTAAAAAATGAAACAAGCTCTTATGCGGATAGTTCTTTTACTATGCCAACCTCGTTAAAAAATGAAATAGGTTCCTATGAGCATATTTCTTTTCGTATGTCAAGCTTGTTAAAAAAAGAAACAAATCCCCTTTCAATTCGAATCTTTGATTAGATCTCGTAAATTCCCAGTCGATTCTTTCACTTGATCTCATAGATGAACCTTCATTCCATCCACCTGTTAGTACACAATAGTCTACTTAGGTGCATGAAATTAATCTTGGGGGGCATGTACCTCGAATTGAGTCATTATGCTAGTTGTATTCAGACTTATTCCAAGCATAGTTTTTCTTCGTTTCAAGATTGTGTAAAAATGAAACCAATTTCAAGCATAGTTTCCCATGTTTCAAGCTTGTTTTAAAAATGAAACCATTATCATTCCCATCCTATCTCTCGTGTTTTCCATTTTTTATCAGCCTGTTTTTACGAGATGAGCCTTGGTTTTCTCATTCCATCGCCACCATATGCTTGGCCGATCATATGCTTTCAATTGGTTTTTACCCTTTCTTGAGGAACCATCGTGATGAGTGGTCTTACTAGCCATCCTCTTGACCTTTGCGTGTTTTGAGTAGTTCCATCATGACCGGAACCAGTTACTACCCTTTATACCACACGTTCCTCCAGAAGGAGTCATCTTTCAGCTCTTTTCAAACTCCCAAAATATGAAAATATTGTCAAGTGTTCGCCTTTTTGAAATCATAAAAGTAAATGAAAAGACATCTACTCACTATAACTTTAACCCTTTTCCAGACCGTGATAGACTAACTACGAAAAATTAATACCTTAGTCGAACATGACTAAGAGGTTCTCTTGGGTATTGTTTTCTTCCTTTTCGAACCTAAGGGACTACCTACGAAAAGGAAAATCTGGACTTTTCTTTTTCGCCTCTTTTTCAAACTCTATAAACATGAAAAATAAGTCGAGTTTTCACCCTCGCTAGACTCGTAAAAGCATCAAACAATGATGAACTCTTCAATCATGACAGGACTGAACCACTCCTTCTCTGGGTTTGTTAGATATTCTTAGAGGGATTCATCTGAAGGATGTACTTACAGATCAAGCATATTTTATCCCCCTCAATCTTGTTAAAAAATAAAGAGGTACTGACCAGTATGGTTGGGGAAATTGGGAAAATAGGGTACTTCATTTGTTAATGGCAGCGATTCGCTCTTGAACACGACACTCTTCCACTTCATATCCATGGTTGTTGGGTTGGGTAATATGCTTGTCTTTTGGTTATCACACTGTTTTCAAAGCCTCCATTTTAGTTTTGGGTCAATGTTGCCAACTCCATTCATTGTCGTCGGTTTGTTCAAGACAAGTCATTCAACTGACATTTGTTACAATACTCGTAAGCCTTCATTCCATGTTTTCCTTTCCTGGTCCAGTTTCATATCAACATCATTTTGATCATTCTGTCTCAATCATGATACTCATTTTGTGTCGTTGATGGGGGATACTTCAAGGCCCTCCACGTCAGGTCGCTTCCAGTCGACATCAACACATTATCCAGGAAGTTGAGTTAGAAACACCCATCGCTACCTTGGTGCTTGCATACATAAATGGAAAGTTTCCTCACTCTCAAAAATAGGTTTACATCATTGGCCTTCGACCGAAATATTATGTGTGGTGTTCGACATCAACTCATTTATTCGCACCATACAGATTGTACTTGAGTACCTTGAGAGCCATTAACATCATCGGTGGTTTCTCTCACATCTGTTAATGACTTACATCATTGGATGGTAATCATATGGTTTCTATCATGTTCAACCTCAACTCATTAATTCACATGGTTAGACCCGTACGTGTGAACGAGATAGAACACCCAGGATCTAGTTTTCGCCATCCGGGCTGCGATTTCTGGATTTATACAAGGTCATTATGTATGATGGCTATGATCATACTGACAATCATCCATTCATGGGTTCACCATCAGTCATCATTGGACATGTATTTTGATCATTGTACATGTTATGTTAGTTTATGTGCTTAGTATGGGTATGTCTCCCTCAGCAAATAGATGTCATGATGTAAATGTATTGTAACAGAAGAATCTCGCCAGTTGTTCTTGATCCCGACTTGTCACAAGGTAAATCACTTCAGTCATCAGTCATCATCTCTAACTTTGTGCTTTAGGATGGAATCCGTTATAGGTTATTTTGTCTCATCTAATAAATCAGCCTCTGAATGGGATCAATCAACATCCTATTACCCATTTACATCATCATTGCACAAAGCACTATATATGAATCTCTTATTCCCCAGAGTTTTTTCCCTATACTGCATCATCTAAGCCAGTTTCAGGGCCAACACTCTCTAGACTCTTGCTATATTGCGCTCACCTACAATTTTCTCCACTCTGGCCTGCGTTGATCACCTACATGTTGCTCCCCTTTACACCTGCTTTGGTTCTAGAAATTCGGGAAAAAGAGAGAGAATCTTGAAGCCTCCATTTCTGGAAGCTTCCAAGATCTGTTGTAACCATTTACCTCAAATAAAACTTTTGAATCCTATCCTATCCTACCTTGGAGGTTCCATTCCTTATCCTTAGTTATCATCCTCCCATCAAGGGTGGACCTTAATTCCAAGATTGGTAAAAGGATAATAACTCCCAACTTACCTCACTCCTCTATATATTTACAGCCTTCCATATGCAAGGGGTTGGATTTTGGAGAGTGATTTTACCCTTATGTTGTTGTGGTGATAGGTTTCATTTCATGCATTTAGGGTGATTGGCGTTGCAATTTGTGACAAAGGAAGGAGAAGTCAACAAATTGGAGGAGCTCTTCTACAAGATAAACACCTATTTATGGTTTTAACTCACTCCATTTATATCAATACAAAGAGCTCTTTGTTTTCCTATATGTGATGTCGTTATTTCATGTATTTCAATAGCATGTTGATCTGTTGGATAAAGTAGATAAATGATGCTACATAGATCTCATAGTTTCTTGACTTGTGTTGTCTGGTTGTGCAAGTTCTAATTTTGGTATTTTTAGCTAGGATTGGAGCATTCAAGCCAAAGAAGGAGTGAAACATACGATTGGTTCCAAGCAGGTTTCATCCCTTCATCTATTTACTTTAAGGAAAAAATTGGGTCCTTTGTCTTTCTGTTGTTCTAGGTTAGCCACAAAACCTAGGGGATATACTTTTGTCTGTAATTGTAAATTGCATATAACAGTCTCCCTTATATTTAACATGGAGTAGGGACTTAAGTAGTATAAAGGTGATATTCTCATTGTTAAAAAAAATGAGTAGTAACAATAAGCCTCTAACATTGCACATTATCTCCCCCCTCCCCCATTCACATTTATAAGAATGGGGTGGGGGGAGACAATATGAATTTACCATTTCTCCAAAGAACCTATGTTTATCCATCTTTTAAATAAAGTAATTTCAAGGTTAACTTGTAACTTGAATAGCATCATACCTTGAAGTGACTACCTATTGAGGGTTCCTTTATTACTACTAATAATCATCAAATTAATTGTGTGAAATTATACATCATCTCATTCCTATATTGTGTAAGGGCCTCCTCCAGCACCAACTTGATATAATATTATATCCCTTCATATTTCGTTTTTTCTATTGTGGGAGGCCACTTCGGGTGGGGAGAGTGGTCTTTACCAAGTTCAGTTAGTTCACAAATCAACTCCTTGTATCTTAACCTCATCTGGGGCATGCATTAAAAAAAAGAGTAGACTACTTTGGTATCACCTTTTCCGATTATGTGGATAACAAAATGAAGATATAAATATAAATAAAACCACACAACGTTATTATAGAGAGCATGGAGATAAAATGAAACCCAAATTCTATTAATGAATGAAATGGGAAAACATTGTAACATGCAAAACAATACAAACTAACTAGAATGGTTGTAGGTTATCTCTGAAGAGAAATGTGTTGGCTATACTCATTTGCAAGAAGAATATTACAATAGGCTAAAGCTACCTTTAAACATAACACGTAAGATATCTAAGAGGAAAAATCCCTAAAGGTCCAAAAAAATAACTCCTAGGAGATGAGGTGGCAAGAGAAAGGTGAACCCCCAAGAGCCTAACTGATATTTCAACTTCCTAGGGCCACATTTTTTGCATACAAAATTTGTTTTGATTGTTTCTTGGACCATTAAAAATATTATTCCATGGTTTTTCTATTTGAAAAACCTTTCCATCAAATTCTTGGGGATATGTCAACTGTTAAAATTGCATCAAAAGTTTAGACCCTACAAAATTGTAGCAAAAATGCCAAAATTTAGAACCATTTTGAGTTAGTGGAAGACAGACGAGGGTGTAAATATCCACTAGATAATGGGTCTCTGAGACACGGATGCACACTTTCACACACCCCCTCCCCCCCAACGACCATGCAAACATATGCACACCTTCACCCCACTATGGTGAACAAATACACATATGCATGCACACCTTTACCCTCAAAAGGGTGGGTGGGTGGATGTGTGCATGCGTGTGCTATACACCTTCAATTTCCTCACCCTCTCAAGGTTTGAAGGTGTGATGCATGACCATACATCCCAGTGAGGTGAAGGTGAAAATGTGGGTGCACAGTGGTGGGAATGAAGGTGTGCATGTGGTAACATAGGTGTGTGTATGTGTGTGTGTGTGTGTGTGTGTGTGAAGGGTGAAGGTGTGCATGTGTGTGTCATCTTCACAATGTTGGGATTTATAATCACCTACACAAATGCACACCATCACCCCTTGAGAACTTGGGTGGGTGAAAGTGTGCATGTATGTGTTGCGCATGTTCATTCACCGACCCCTTTGAGAGGTGAAGTTGTACATGTCCATGCCTAACCATACATCCTAATGGGAAAAACGTGTACATGTGTGAACATAATAATAAGGGGGTGAAGGGGTCTATGCTTATTAAACCTCTTAAAGGGTGATGGTGTGCATAGTGATACATTTAAACATGGTGAAGGTGTACATTTGTGTGCTTGGATATGGGGGGCATGGGGGTGAAGGTATGCATGTGTGAACATGCTCATGTGTGTGTAACGCATAGATTTTTTTTTGATAAGTCAAGGATTTTGGCCATAAAGTAACAACAAGGAACATATGAATATGAAGAATTTCACTTTAAATTCCCAACGTGTGTGATGCTTACCTGGTGCTTGTGATTCATGGATATTTAGTATTTAAGGAAGCTCCGCATCACTACTTGGTAAAAGGCATATTAAATTTGTCAGAAATAATTCCAAAAAAAAAGCACTTAGTATTGCATTTATTGGTCAATGCATTACAATAACCTACTATCATACACTTGCATCCATACAACCTTAGTTGTATTAAAATCAGGGTAAAAATCACTTGTTGACAGGTAGTGATATGTTGCTTTTCCAATTTTATTAATGTATGAGACTACAATGCCATTGTAATGGACTTGCATGTCTTGATTTTGAGGACTTCACATCAATACAATCATGAAACCATTTATATTCATTCCAAGAAAATATATTGGTTATAAATTTACACAAGTTTTCTTCTTCAATTATTGTGTTAACTCTAGTTACACTAATAAGTATGTTTATTTAGGAATAGGGCTTCCATAATTTTAATTTAATTATCAATAATTATTAGGTTGATAGTAGGGATTTAACATCCACGAAATATCTTAGAATATTCTTAGTAGTATACACAGAGAAAAGGTTGAGATTGATTTCCAACGTATTTATGCTCTTTCTACCCTTTTAATTAAATTGATTAATTAGAAAAAATGTCACGTGAATATGCGTCATATGAATATGAGTGATGGTTTTTTCAGCATTTGATTTGTAAGCCATGATATTGGACCAAGGTATTATAACAAAGGGTATTTATAGGTTAAGAATCTACAAAGCAAAATGGAGTGAATCTCCATATTAAGAATCTTGTTACATTTTTTTAAAACATGTATATGTTTAACTCATTATTAATTATTTCTATCTATAAATAATAATAATAATTTAGATTAAAGTTATAATTTAGTTAAATTTTAAGTTTATTTTTTTCAATTTTAGTAAGGTGAGATGCATCACGAGGTAAGTGTTTTGATGGCTATAAACGTTTCTCAACCATTTAATTTATATAGCTATGCTAGTTACATAAGATACCAACCATGTAAATCTCCACAAATACAAGAGTCTTGTTGTGAATAACACCTTAAGAAAACAACTTATTTTACACCAAATTTTATACTTCATAACATATAATGGACAATTATAGGTTATGTTCTTAAGTAGTAAGGATATTAAGCACAATAAATTGTTCCACCCTTTAGTCACATTAACATGAAACATGTTCTCTGCAGGATATAACCTACGTTTCTATAAGGAGTGCTAACTTGTTTGATCACTTGGACAATAAGTCATTAGAATTGTCAATCTAACTTTAGTAAAAAGGTAGTATAAATCCAAAATGGAAGCTCTTACACCATTGTCTTTATCTTCTACTTTTATTGCTACTATGAGGAATCTGAGAATTAATGCATAGAAACATATACAAGAACAATCTTCTAAGAGAAACTATTACAGTTGCATTTAAGGTTGTTAGCCAAGTGTTACATTATATCCATATATCTCATCATTGACTCTCTTGCTATTTTTAAAGCCATAATAAGACTTATTGGATGAACAATTTGTTAAGTAAGGTGGAATTAAAATTCCACCTAGGGTTGACTTCACCCTTCCTCATGAAATGAAAAGGTACGAATCTTTCAAGAAATCAAAGAAAATTCCCTTTCAAATTTTTCGTTATCATCCAAAGTATTGAGAAATATTATTTCCAACCTTGAGAAGGATATCACGCACAATAAATAGTTCCACCCTTTCATCTTGTTAACATGTAACATGTTATTTAGGGGACTAAACCAAGGTTCTACAAGGGAATCTAACTTGATTGATTATTTGGACCATAAATTATTGAATTTGACAATCTGCCTTTTCTCTTTTTTTGCCTAGGTTACACACCTAAGGAAAATCGCCAAGTATTGCCCCTCATTTCAATGATGGAACCTAGGGTAAACCCTACTACAACAAAATAGGTCATTAGTGTCGAAAATAGTGTAGGAATCCATTGTTTCCGAGCACATGAATTGACTTCAATCGATGTCGAGAAATTCAACGCAAAATGGCATCTTCACATGGGTGCCTTGATTTGCACCGAGAATAGAACCATAAATTATTTATTCCATTCTTGCTTCCATTTGTACTTCTAATTTTTCTCCTAGTTGTGCTTCTTGTTTTTCTTCTGGTATGGCATCGAAAAATAACTTCTTTTTTGGCTTCCTAATTAACGCCAAGGTATGCTTCCATTATAACATCCTTAGTTGCATCAAGTTTTGCTTCCAATATGGTGCCACTTGTTAGCTTTGCTTCCATTATGGCATGTTCTTTAGCTTCTAATATGGCTGCCATTATAGTGTCTTTTGTTGCTTCTAATATTTATTCCATTATTGCTTCTTGGTTTGCTACTTGAATGGCTTATTTTTTGCTTGTTGCACTTATGTCATCATATTAAATGAAATTTTCAAAAGTGCATAAGTAGAGGACAAAGCAAAAACAATGGTTTACAATATGATTTACTTAACACCCCCTCATTCATTTTAACCCCTATGACACTTACTAACTTCCCTTTCACAATAAAAATATTAATACCTATAGTTCTTTAAGTCAAAGAGGCTCAGAGCATTTCTCTGACTTCTGGTGGGACCGGACCCTTGGCTTGATGACTTAAGAAGGAAAGGTGTTAAATTCCCTTATAAATCATTCATCCCCCTCACAAAACCCCTTTTCCTAAGGTCAAGTTCTCTTGCCTAGGAAAACCCCTTCATAAACATGTTTTATGTAAAGAACCCACCAAATACATTTATCCTAAAGTACTAAGTGTATGGGAACAATTTCCTCATTAATTTTTTTTTATTTTTTTTTTATCGCGCGCAACAACCCAGACCGAGCCTGCGCTGACCTAGCCGTCGCTGCTCCTGCAAATCCCTCTCTTAGCAGCCTCCTGCTGCTGATGCCAACCAGACCATGCAACCCTATGAGGAGGGAGATCCTCACTCTTCCATGCAGCCAGGGAATGAAGAAAACGTAGAAGCCTTCGCATCTTTGATCACAGAGAATGGAGCTCCAAGGAACATGCCATCAGTCAATAAATTTGTAAAGAAACTTGAAAGTATCCTAGAGATTTCTCTCCCTCCGGCACTTGCAAGAAGAGCAGCCATCTCTCTAGCAGAACGCGGACTTGTTGGACAGTTCACAGGGCTATGGCCTTCACCCAAATCAGTGCAAAAACGGGTGGAAAAAAACTGGAATGCAACCACATAGGGGAAGATAGTAATATGATTCTGTGGAAGGGGATACTACACCTTTCTCTTTGAAACAAAGGAGGATAGAGATCCGATATTTAGAAACGGACCTTACTTCATGGACTTCAGAGGTTTATACCTGAACAGGTGAACGCTAGACTTTGATTCGGGGATGGATGTCTCAAATGCATTGCTAGTGTGGGTCAAGCTCCCGCATCTTCCTCTTCACTGCTAGGGAGACGAATTTGCAAAGGCTATAGGAAACACAGCGGGAAAATATATTGACAGATGTGAGCCAAAAGACAATATGCACGCATATGCAAGAAGTGGAAGTATATCTCGGAAAACGCCTCCCAGAGGCAATAAAGATCAAGGTCGACCAACCAGTGGACACACATTCAACAACTGGACTATGAGCAAATACCATTTAAATGTAAGGTATGTCACGAGTATGGTCATTTTGCAAATAGGTGTCTTAAAAAAATAGAGCATGAAAATGTAGAAGAGCAAGAACCTACATGGGAACAAGTGAAAAGGAAAAAACCTACCAACAAGCAAACCACATCAAATATCTATCAGTCCCAAGAAGCAAATGAAACAACCTCTCAGCCTCCAGTGAAGGTTACTCCTCCTGATCACACAACTCTGAATCCTTTTGAGCCATTAGAAGACTCCTTTGATCCACCCTCTCCCAGATCCCCACCTTCAAACCCCATCTCTTTAGCTCTCATATCCTCCCCCAACCCTATATCCTCTCTACCTCCTCCCTCAGTGGACCGCATTCTAATTAGAAACAAAGCCAAAGAAATCCCCCAAGCCTGGGATCAGCAAAAAAAATTGGGAAGGAAATCCAATAAAGAAATCAGAGATGAGGCAGCAACTAAAGAAATTGCCCTAAGAACACAACAACCAATGGATTCATTCCTTGGGAAACAAACAGGTAGTCATGAAAAAACTCAACAAAGAGGAAAGGGAGGACCACACCAACGCAACAGTAAATAATGATAGTGGTCTCTTAGAATTGTCGCAGCCTTGGCACCTCCTTTAAAGTTAATGCAGCTCGAGACATTTTAGCCAAGGAACAAACAGACATATATATGATCCAAGAGACCAAACTAAACAAGCAAGAAAATCAAAAAATTATTCAAAAACTAAAAAATTATGAAGGAGTAGCGTTAGAAGCCACAGGAGCATAAGGAGGAATCAACACCATTTGGGATAAAAGAAAATGGGAATTAATGACCCAAAAAATCAGCAGACACTGGATTCAAACAGAGTTGAGAAATCTCAATACAAAAGAACAGTATAGCATTATAAATGTGTACTCCCCAAATCACTATAGAGAGAAAGAACAATGCTGGAAATCAGTTAAAGAAGAAATAACAGAGAGACAAAGTGGAAATATTGGTTCCCTTATGATATCTTGTTATCGGGTCTGCAACATAGCCATGGAACCCTCCTATCAGGGGTTTGCAGGCCGTTGCACGGCTCTGTGAACCCCACCCGCTCCCGTACCCTCCACCTGGATCCGTCATTGTTTTCTGTGCGGTAATAGCTTTTACCCTATCGCGCCCGTGACTCCCTCTTTCTCGTTTTTACCCTGTTCAAGTTTTACCCCCATTTTACCTTGCCCTTCCTCCCTGGATACCTGTTATTACTCCTCTGCATCGGAACGGCGGCACCATCCGGGATCGGCCGACAGTTCCTGAAGGCGAAGGGACTCACGGTAATCGGCAAGAGCGACCAGGTATTTTCGATCCTTTCCTACTTTGGGATCTTTTGGGTTTTAACCTACCTGCTACCGGTGAAACCCCAAAACGGTTATCGGGTTTCGAGGTAGGCTCTATCGGACGGTTACCTATTTTCTTGAAGGAGGCACAGCGCAGCTGTCAACATGGACATAGAGGAGGTGGATTACTCGGCATCTCCGCTGGCGGAAAGCTCCATCTGGAGGTCCACGTTTTCTTCTTCTGGGGGTCTGAACAGTGGGAGCTTATCAGCCGGCTTCGAATCCATCTCCCCCCAAATCGACCCTATTCCCCCCTCCGGTTTTTTTTCAGGTGAGCCCTCCTCTTGGAACTCTTTCGTGGTCCCCTCCCCGGCCACCTTGGGATTTTTGGCCGATTGTTTACACCCTTCTCCGACCGGCGCTCCCTCACAACCTACGGAACCCCTCTCCCTCGTCCCTACGCCTGTTATCCCTGCGGTTTCCATCCCTCCCCCGGTCACAAACCCCCCTCCTCCGGTGACAAACCCCCCTTCCTCGGTTTCTATCCCCCTTTCGGCCCCCGCTGCCCCTTCCGGAAGTTATCACGCGATCCCTCCCCTCCCTGAAGCCATTCCCCCTCCTGGATCAAACCCTCTCCCCCCCCCACCTGCTTCTCCCCCTGTGGACTCACAGGCTACTGCTATTCTGGGACGTATGTCCTCCCGGCCTTCCAAGAAGCAGCGCTGTCTAAAATCGACTGCAGAAGACGCTTTCCTGAGATTGGAAGAGGATATACGTTGGGGGGAAGCTATGGATCTGGCGGACTGTGTCCTTGTGGGTCGGATAAAGGGACGGCATGCAACGGCTGCAAAGTTAAAGGAATGGGCGACTTCGATCTGGGGCCAATACCTAGTGGTTATTCCAACAGTCCAGACCTTCGTGCGAGGATGGTTCGCACTCAAGTTTGCACGGGCGAACCACACGAGCTGGGTCCTCTCATCTTTTTGGCATTTTGAGAAAGCCCCGGTCCTCCTCAAGCGATGGACGCCATTATTTGACCCAGAGACGGAGCTTATAGGTATCAGACCTATCTGGGTCAGGCTCCCAGGACTGCCACTACAGTACTGGTCTGAAGACATCTTCAAGAGAATTGGAAATGCACTCGGTACTTTCATGGAATCAGATAAATCTTATATCACAACAGGCTCGCTGGCATATGCCAGAATCTTGGTGCATATGGATACCAGAGGGGGGGTACCGGAAAACATCAATATTCACTGGAAAACAACTTCAAGAACTCAAAAGCTCGATTACGAGGGCATCCCCTACAGGTGCAGAAGATGCCACCAGGTGGGTCACCTTTATAAGGATTGCCCCCTACTCCAGAAGACAGAGCAGACGGTTTCAGACCAGGGTCCGCATATTGAAGTAGGACAGCCAAACCCCTCAGTGGCTATGGCTCGCAGAACAGACCATATCATCACCTCAGATACGGTGGAGGCGCCTACTGCACCGCGCCGAAAGAAGCAAGGCTCAAACTCGGCTCGGCCTCCTTCTCCACCTCTGACAAGATCAAGAGCTGCAAAGGGTGCGGTCTTCTCCTCGGGTACGTCCTCTCTTTCGTCTGCCTCTGTTTCTAAAAATGCATCATTGTGTTTATCTTCCGCGGGCGTGCCTCCTCCCATTAGAATCCCCCCGCCCTCTTCCCCATCCGCCCTCGACCTTGTAATGGGCACTAACCCTTCACAACTCCCATCGCTATATGTATCCTGCCCTATCCCGAATCCACCGGGTTTCCCCTCCCCTTTCTGCATCCCCTCTATTCCCCACATTTCCTTCCCCTCGCCCTCCCCTTCTGTAAACTCCTCTCCCCGGTACCCCACTCGCTCGACCACCAAGCTCCATGTCACGGACACCATAGGAATATCGGTAGATGCTCCTTTTCTCTCGCCCAAGCAGGGGCGGGGCCGTCCGTCTAATATGACCATTGCTCGTAAACAATTGGAGGATGAGGTCCTCCGTGGTAAACAGAACACTATCCCCAGGGCCCTTAGAGTGCAGGACACCCTCTCCCGCCCCCCTCCATGAAAATTATGTCCTTTAACTGTAGAGGGTTGGCCAGCCCCGATAAAAAATCGGCCCTGAAACGTCTTCTTATAACTGATCCTGTGGACATTATTTTCCTACAAGAGACTTTATGTAAAGCAGACTCTGCAACCTCCATACTTGAATCATGGCTGCCGGGATGGACTTTCACAGCCATCGATGTGTCAGGAAGATCAGGAGGCATAGCTATGGGCTTTAAGAACAATTCCATTAATTTAAAGAATATCTGGGGCGGAGTGGGTTATCTGGGGGCTGATATCTTTTCAAAAGATCTGGAGGAAAATCTCAAAATCATAAATGTTTATGGCCCCTGCCAAAACAGAGAACTATTTTGGCAAAAGCTCTTTGGTTCCCCGCTCCTAATAGATGAAAACATTATCTTGGGGGGAGATTTGAACTTTTCAATGGGCTTCTCTGAATCTTGGGGTCATCAGGCTCAAATCGATCCCCTCTCGGACTACTTTGGGAAATTGCTTGAGGATTTTCACTGGATTGACCTCCCTTCTGCAAAAATCCAGTACACATGGAAGAACAACAGAACTGGGGACCAGAGCTTAGCCAGGAGGCTAGACCGTTTTATCATTAAAGAAGGTCTGTGTAATCTACACCCTAGAGCCAGACAATGGGTGGGAAGTGGGGGGATATCGGACCATAGACCAATCTTCCTGGAAATAAGTGCTAGACAACAGTCTCAAAAAGCCCCGTTCAAATTCAATGCAACTTGGCTGCGGGAACCCTCCTACATCAATCAGATTACGGACTATTGGAAGGCACATCCAATTCGGGAGAATGAAGACCCAGCCACTGGTTTTGTCAAGAACCTCTCTGAGATCAAAGTGGTCACAAGAGAATGGGCAAAGCAGAAGAGACAACTGGATGACCAAACTCTCTCTCAAGCGGAACAAGCAATTGAAGGCCTCGAATCCCACTCAGATGGTACATACTTATCCCCTGACCAGAAGTCTATGTTCGAAGAGCTCATTAAAAAAAGATCCAAGATACTCAGGGATAGGGAGGACTCCTGGAGACTTAGAAGCAGAGCCATCTGGCTAAAGGAAGGGGATGAAAATTCAAAGTTCTACCACCGTTTTGCAAATGGACGAAAGGCAATAAATACCATCTGGGAGCTACAGGATGAACAGGGATACTCGGTGAGCAGACCTGGAGAACTGGCACATCTTGCCACCTCACACTTCAGGAACATATACAAGGCCCCAGAACAAGCAAACCTTCTTGAAATCATGAGAGTGGCAGAACTCTTTCCAAGATTTGTAGATGAGGAGGAAGCAGATGAGCTTATTAAAGATATATCTATGGAGGAACTGGAAGCGACAATCAAAGGTTTTCAGAAGGACAAAAGTCCGGGCCCGGATGGCAAGACTATTGAATTCTACTCAGCCTTTTTCGATCTGCTGGGGCAGGACTTACTAAATGCTATAAATCACTGCTGTCATATAGGATCTATCCCCTCTAGTATCAAAGCTACCTTTATAGCCCTTATTCCCAAGACAGACAAGCCTGTCTCCTTTGATGAATTCAGACCTATCTCGCTCTGCAACTGCCTCTATAAGATATTGGCCAAAATCCTAGCATATCGGATCAAACCCATTCTATCTGCCAACATATCCTCTGAGCAGTTCGCTTTCCTCCATCGACGACAGATCCATGAAGCTATTGGCACTGCACAAGAGCTTCTTCACTCTATGCAAAGCAAAAATTTAAAAGGTATGATCCTCAAGGTGGACCTATCAAAAGCTTTCGATAGGGTAAATCTTCTATACATCCGAATGCTCCTTACCCATCTGGGCTTCCCTTTCCTTTTCATTAAAAGAATCATGTGCTGCATCTCTGATGTCCCATTCAGCGTTCTCCTCAACGACACACCTTCCCCTTTCTTCACTGCTGGAAGGGGCCTTAGACAAGGATGCCCACTATCCCCCCTTCTTTTTCTTCTCATTATGGAAGGATTAAGTAGACTTATTGCATCTGAGCACAGAAGAGGAAGATTAAAAGGGATAAAAATCACGGATAACTGCTTCCTTACACATCTCCTTTTTGTGGACGATGTTTTGATTTTCCTAAATGGCAGCATGGCTGACACATCGGCGCTAAAACAGGGTTTTGATCTCTTCCAGAAAGCATCAGGAATGGTTATAAATGTTCATAAATCCACCATATCAGAGCTCGGCTGCACCTCACAAGAGGTCATCTACACAAAAAACCGCTTCCCTTTTCAAATCCACCCTATGGAGGAAGGATTGAAGTATCTAGGGTTCAGGGTGAAGCATGGAGGATACAAAATAGCTGATTGGATTTGGCTCATTACCAAAGTGGAGAGAAGAGTAAATGTCTGGTACAACAGATATCTCACTAGGGCTGGGAGACTCACTCTTATTAAATCTGTACTTAAAGCAACGCCAGTGTATTGGATGTCACTGGCTTGGATACTGAGAGGGATTCTTTCCAGACTACAGAAAATTTGCTGCAGATTCTTATGGAAAGGGAACAGGCAAGGAAATCTCTTTGCCTGGGTAAATTGGGACTCCATCGCGAGACCAAAAAAATGGGGTGGCTGGGGGATAAAGAGACTGGATCTATTTGCAAATGCTCTAGCAGCCAAGCTGGGCTGGCAACTCCTCACTACAAACAGCCTCTGGACGAAGGTAGTCATGGAGAAATACATCGCACCAGAGAGTATATACAGCTGGGTATGCAGGGAACAAAGAGGAAGTGGTAGACAATCAATCATATGGAAAGCGGTCATAAACTCTCTACCCCTAATCCGAGAAGGCATCACCTGGAGAATCAGACAAGGAAGCTCTGTTCGAGTTGGTATTGATCCTTGGATCGGTTGTGGGAATATGCACAATCTTCCAGCACAGCTCCTAACCCACCTCAGGAATCGGGGAGTCACGCATATTTCTCATATTGCAGACCAGGAAAACTCCACTTTTCTCCAGCAGGCCTGGAGGACATACCGAGACCTTCACATTCCAAATCAGTGGAGACAGATATGGGAGAATTACACAGAGGCGCTCTCACAAGCACAGGTTAGAATCACAGAGGAAGAGGACGAAATTGTCTGGGCCCTAGCAAAAATTGGTTCATACACCCCAAAAGAAGGATACCTATAGCTCATGCAGCCACTAAAACCAGACAATATGCTACATTGGTGGAAATCTATCTAGCATCTAAAAGCAGCTCCCAGAACACGCCTTCTCATGTGGACAATTCTCTTCAACAAGATACCTACAGGAGCAAACCTAAAAAAGCGGTCCTTCCATGGACCTTTCTGGTGCCATTTATGCAAAATGAACGACGAAGATACTGAACACCTCTTCCTCACATGTCCGGTTGTCAAAGAACAGTGGTCTCTTATTACTACAATGTCTCCCTCTATACAGCTATGGCAGGGTCACTCTATTAGTGATGCCTGGGAAAACTGGCAGGCTCGACACAAAGGAAAAGATAAGAATATCCCCCTCTTGATGTGCTGGTCCATCTGGACAGCAAGGAACAGAGCCATTTTTGACCAAAAGACTCCTCTCTGGCCTGTCATTATAACACACCTCTTTGCGGACCTAGCTCTCATTCCTGAAGATCCTCCACCTGCCCCCCATAGGACCATCACCCCGGAGCTCATAGATAAATCCTATCCCTGGGCCTATTTTGATGGCTCAGCCCAAGAGACTGGCTGTGGGGGGGGAGCCCTACTCTACCTGAGAGAAAGCCACTACTACATGCTGCAAATTCACCTGGGAAGGGGCACAAACAATTTTGCTGAGCTTATCACTGCAAAACACCTCATCACTTTTGCACATGAAAAAGGCTGCACAAAACTACAATTGTTTGGAGATTCACAGATTGTCTGCAATTGGCTTACAAGGAAATCAACATGTTCTGTTTTCTCTTTGAGACACATTCTGGAAGAGGCACTCAGACTAACAGATGCTTTTGAAAAATTTGAATGTCGACATATCTACAGGGAGCGCAACACTCGGGCGGACTACCTATCCAAGCAAGCAGCGCAGAGGGAAGAAGCGGACTGGCTAATACAAGAAGACCTAGATGGAACCTTCTTTCAGCACTACCATCGACCCTTTGATGATCTTCAGGCACAAAGGGACACTCAGAACTGAAAGGGGTCCCATTATGCCCAACAGATACTTTTTTTGTTTTTTCATTTACATGCTATTTAGATAGAACTGATAATATGGACAGCAAACTATATTTTTTTTGTGTCTCCTTAAATGGGAGGCAGAACTCACGGTTGCACAGCACAGCAAACACAGTTTATATGGTATCTCTATTTTCTGTTTTCTATTATAGACAGAAGCTTTTTGGACAGACACCTCTCCGGAACTCCCTGCGTGGACCAACAGTTCGGAGAGAGAATGGTTATATTCATATGATCATATCTCTGTATCTTTTTCAGTTTTTCTTTTTTTGGAACTCAGGACAGTCTCCTACAGAACTCTTTGAGAGACACACTGTCTCAGTATGAATATGCACAGCATCTACAGAATGTAATTTCAAATGACTAATAGAAATTACGACTTTTTCCATGGGAAAAAAAAGCAGAGAGACAAAGTGGGAACTTAATCCTGGGAGGAGACTTAAATCTGATAAGGAATACAGAAGAAAAATTTGGCGGAATCTTCCACAACAATCCGTCAAGAGAAGCTCTTGAAGGAATAATAGAAGAACACAAATTAATAGACATTCCGCCAAGAAATGGGAAATACACTTGGAACAACAAAAGAATAGGAAAAAACAACATAAAAGAAAGGTTGGACAAAATTCTTATTCATGAAAGCATAGCAGTTGTTTATACTCTTGTGAAAAGTAAAATTGTTCACAACTCAGCTTCAGATCACAAGCCGGTGGTGCTAACCTTGGGAAAGCTAGAAAATCAAGGACCCCTTCCCTTCAGATATAATTCAATTTGGGACAACAAGGAAGATTTTGGCAAACAAATAAAGGACAGCTAGAAAAGAAGTGTCACGGGATCTCCCCAGTATGTTTGGGAAACTAAACTAAAGAACCTAAGGATGCACTTAAAAAATTGGGCAAGAGAAAATGATCGCTAGGACAAAGCTAGGAAAATCGAATTGCGAAAAAAATGGATAATCTTTGCAAGGAAAAAGAGAACAAGGAAGAAAGTAAGCAAGATCATATACAAGAAAAGGAAATATATCTAGAAATATATAAGCAAAATAGGCAAGAAGAAGAGGAAAGCAAACTGAAATCAAGATGCCTCTGGCTAAAATCCGGAGACAAAAATATAGCCTTCTTTCATAATACAATGAAAATAAGGAGGTCAAAAAATCAGAGTGAACAGATTCAAGTAAATGGTCAAGAAATAAAAGGAGTTAAAGCAATAAAAAAATCAGCCCATAAACACTTTAAAGAACTCCTCTCAACAAGTGATCAGCAATCAGCTAATGAAGAAATTTTGCAACATATAAAAAAAAAATAAGCGATCAGCAAAATAGGGAATTAGACAAAGAAATTACTGAGGAAGAAGTCAGAGAAGCTGTGTGGAATCTCCACCCTGATAAGGCACCAGGTCCAGATGGGTTTACAATGGCCTTTTACAGACAACATTGGGAAATTATCAAAAAAGATCTAATGAGAATGCTCAAAAATGCTTTCCAAAAAAAAAATATTGGAGGAAATACAAAATCCTCCTTCCTAGCCCTCATTCCCAAAGAACCCAATCCTACAACTTTTAACAGATATAGGCCAATCTCCCTTTGCAACTCGTCTTATAAGATACTCACCAAAATTCTAGCAAACAGAATGAAAAAATTTCTTCCAGAAATAATTTCGAAAAACCAAGGAGGATTTGTCCCCGAGAGGCAAATCACAGACAATGTGATAATTGTTCAGGAGGCTATTCACAGCAGTATCCAAAGAAAGGAGAGAGGAATGATTGTTAAGTTAGCTATGGCTAATGCTTTTGATAGAGTTAACCATAACTTTCTTGCAGCAACTCTCAAAAAGTCTGGCTTTTCAAAAAATTTCATAGAGATTATCCAGGCATGTATATCAAATCCATGGATAGCTCCATTAATCAATGGATGACCCAGTAAATTTTTCCAAAGCACTCGAGGGCTGAGGAAAGGTTGTCCGCTTTCTCCATTCCTGTACATCATCATGGTTGAATTGCTAAGTGCTACGCTGGAAAATCAGAGAAAAGAGAAAAAAATAACAGGGATCCAAATATCGAGAGGATTCAAAGATATAAACCACTCTCTCTTTGCAGATGATACCCTTCTCATAGGTGGGGCATCTTGCATTATAGCAAGACGATTCAAAAAAGTCTTAGATGAATTTCTCCTAGCTTCAGGAGGAATTTTAAACAACTCCAAATGCAGAATTTGTTGTTGGAATACCCCAACAAAAACAATGCAGCGTATCTCACAAATACTGGAAATACCTTTACAAATAAATTGGAGCCACTTCACTTATCTTGGGCTGCCCTTAGCAAAGGAAGTGGTAAAATCAGAAGTCTGGAACAAGCAAGTGGAGAGAATGAGGGAAAAAATTTAGAACTGGGGAGTAATGTGGCTCAACCTGGCAGAAGAGTGACACTGATTAAAGCACTTCTCTCAACCTTGCCTATATATCAATATGCAATCATTATGGCTCCAGCAAGTGCCCACAAGCAAATGGAACTGATAATTAGAAGCTTCCTCTGGCAAGGAGGAAAACAAGATAATAAAAAATTCAGCCTTGTTAAATGGGAGCAAGTTACTCTTCCCTATGAAAAAGGAGGTATAGCAATACGCCTACGAGGAATAATGAACATTGCTCTAGGGAAAAAAATTATCTGGAGAATGATAAATGGGAATGGTCACTGGTGGGAAAAAGTTTTAACAATGAAATACTTAAATTGTCATAGAACAAAGATGCTCACTTATACTATTCCAGACAGGCCATGCACCCAAATCTAGAAATTGGTTAAAAGGATAATTCCTCTTATTAGACATCAAATATCCAAAAATCCTGGGAATGGCAAAACAATTTCTATCTGGGAGGATAGAATAATGGGGAAAAACCCCTTAAATCAGCAACAAAATTTAAGAGGACTTCAGAGATGGATGGAAGAGAAAAGTTTTAACACTCTTTATTCTATTTTAGATTGGGATCAGAATAACTGGGTAAGATGGAAAAAGCTGGCTACACCACCAAGACTAAAAAGTAAGTGGGAAATTTTAAAAGTTCATCTGGCAGGGGCCGCACCAATCAACAAAGAAGATCAGAATAATTGGGTAAGATGGAAAAAGCTGGCTACACCACCAAGACTAAAAAGTAAGTGGGAAATTTTAAAAGTTCATCTGGCAGGGGCCGCACCCATCAACAAAGAAGATCAGAATGACTTTGTTTGGGACCCAAATGGAGGGGATTACACAGTGAAATTGGGGTACAACCTTCTCCAAAAACTTCACAATCAAAATGATTGGAGTCATTGGAATGCAGCTTGGAAATCAGAGAGTCTGCCCAAAATTAAAGTCTTCACCTGGACCCTTCTCAAAGGTAAAATTCCTACCTCTGAAAATTTAAAAAAAAAATACAAGGGCCCTCAAAATGTGTCATGTGTCAAAAGGAGGAAGAAACAATCCAACACCTCTTCATAAACTGTATGGTGGCGAGAGAGTACTGAAAACATGCAATAAGTCCTTTGGAAATAAACATAAATCCAACAATTCAGTTGGCAACTCTTCATAAAAACTGGGATAAAAGCTACCCATATACAAAGAAAAAAAGGCAACAATAAATAGGATATGGAAATGTCTCCCTTCAATCCTGTGTTGGCAAATTTGGTTAGCCCGAAACAAATGCATTTTCAAAGAACAAAAGCCAAATCTAGGCAAGATCCTAGCAAAAACTTGGAGCCAAGTTGCAGAGATAATAAGCACAAATGGAATCTCAAAAATGGACCAGAACAATTTACAACAAGAAGAGAAAGACTGGTACAGCAAAGCAATGTTAGAAAACAAAGAAAAAGCATAAGCTATAGCAAAAAATAAAGAATTTCACAAAAACAAGAAATGGAAATTAAGATTGGAGGATAAAGAATTTGCAGAATGGATAAAAGAACAGAAGAGACACATTCTTTTTTTATCAAGGACCCTATAATAATAGGGGACTCGGCTATCATAATAGCCACATTGGATGCCAAAAGGGACTTCAAAAGCATAGCCATCAACAAAATCTATCAAAGGATCAGAACAAGTTTTGAAAGTCTGCGAAAAATAACCATAAAGCATGTCCCGAGAAACCAAAATAAGGATGATGATAGCCATGCCAACAAAGCAATTGACAGACTAGTTGGGATTGTCAAAGAGAATAATGAAGTTTATGAAGAAAGTATACCATGACCCCCTCACCCAATATGAGGATCAAGAAAGAAGATATAGATTCGAAGAATATCACAAGAAATATTACAGGGGGGGGAATAAAAAAGAAGAATCAAAACATCAACTCAAGAAGGAGATTGCATGAGGAAAATAGAGAATATATGTCAGCAAAGGTTCTCAACTGTAATCAGCCTTGCTCAGAGCACATGATTCTCACAATCCCAAAAAAGCTACACTATATGATGAATCAAGATTTCAATTGTCCTCCTCTCCTGGGCGAAGACGACATTAGTCATGTCAATCACGAACACCTGGACCGTAATGCTATTGCAAGTAACAGTCAGGTCTCCACGTACACCTGCGCAAGCTCCCAGGCGAATCGAGACAATATGGCAATCAACAACAGCAGGTCTCTCCTCAACAGAGACTAATAAATTAGGAACAGAAACCACAAAACACTGAAGAAATGCCGCAAAGTAAGAGTGAGGAGACAGATGAAGAATCATCGCACAAGAACCGTTGGATCATTGACCTCAATAGTAGTGGAAGAGGAACTCGGAGAAGTCGTCGCAGCTGTCGATGGTGGCAGATCTACGGTCCTCGGGCGCTAACATGCTCAAGAGTTAGTCAAAGAGAAAAGGCGGGAATATAAGCAGGAATGGTATTTCCGGATGAGAATAAGCGGTAATCGGTTTCAGGAGGGAACCACCCAATTCCACTCACCAATGGAAACGTAGCAAGAGGGTGGAGCAAGAATACCGCTTTATCGGGTGGGTATTCTCCGCGCGATTTGCCCACCCGAAATCCTTGATAGCAATTGGATCTATTAGGAGTGGATCGACGGTGGTGGAGTGACGTGCAAGTTGATTGATCGGCGATCAGAGGTGTCCGTCAGATCTGACAGAGGAAAATCTATGGTGGAGATTGAGCCTAATAAAGGTAAGCATTGAAAATCACGCCAAGGCTATGGAAAAGCGGAAAATGTTTTTTCTCGTGTGTTTGTGTATATTCCCACTACACGAGGATAAAGGTTTATGGTTAAGACTGCTTCATCCAAAGTTAAGTGCAGGTTTGGTTACCACGCGAGGTTTAAGGAGTTCATTTCAAAATTTGGAAAGTTATCCCATAGCTCAGAACCACGACACCAGCACTATAGTTTTTGAATTTTATAGAAACAGGGCTATAAAAGTAGTTGTGGGGACTGCACTCCCATTTTACGAACTACTTTTGAACCAGCCCTCCTCTGAATGTGCAAGGAACTAGCTTCCTTTCCCTTTTACTTTTTCTTTTTGCAATATATAAAAAGTAACCGACTATGTTTAAAAAAAAGTACTAAGTGTATGGAATGCGCATAACATTACATATACCTAAGTACAATACCCCTTCTGGTCACTTCAGTGCATATTAACTTTTTAAACTTTATTATTTAAATTCCGAAAAACCCATTGTCCCTTATATATTTAACTTCTTTATATAAATTAACCCCACCCCTTAGTTTACTTATAAAACTATATTACTACCCCATATCCCACAAATATATTAAAACCCGCCCACAGTCTTTAAGCCTGTATTAAAGCGTCCCCGATGAGATTAAGTTCTAAGATAATCTTATATCATCGGTAATTAGACCCATCGGCCCCCTGAAAACTTTTTGTATAAATTGTTGCGCAGCTTCACCTCCCGAGCACCGTACGATCTCCCTCCCCCTCATCCAACGGCTCGCATCCATATCGGGCCGATTCGATGTCTGCCCTTTACCCACTTGATAAAGTGGTTTTCCCCCTGACCCCCGACGCTACATGTCACACGATGGATGGCATCGGGTGACCCCTCCCGAATACTGCCCGCACCACAAAAGCGGCGCGATGGCCCTCCAATACCGCCTCCCCTTCGACTTGATAAACCTCCCGTCCACTATTAAATATGAATTTTGCGCCCTTTTCGAATATTTGCCCGTTAAAGATTCAAACCCCGGAAACCCGTGTTTTTTCGCCATTTCGCCAATTTTCGAGTGTAAACCTATGAAACCCTCCAACGCCTCTACAATGTGATTTCCCCTCCAATTACGTCCAAACATTGCCCTAAAACCTTTCCCAAGCATTCCCGTGCCAGAGAGCCATCAAGCGCCCTTCTTGCAGACCTATGTTTGCTTAAGTATTATTGAATTTTTCAGGTTATCAGACTAAAATCAGAGCATGGATAATCAGTTTTGATATTAGTCAAAGAATTTGTTTACTCCAAGACTCAAACCAGAAACCTGTTAAAATACCAAGTTCAAAAGCAGAAGACCAGTTACACAAGGAATAGAAGATGAAGACCAATACACACAGATCCGAGAAAAAGAAAAGGTACAGAGCAGTGACAGTTCAGAACAGAGCAACCAGACCAGAGATGCAGATGAATAAAACACATTGAAACTTGATCGATATCCACTTCTGATTGCTTATACACATAAAAAACATAAGAATTTACTGTTGAAATACACAGTAAAAAGTTAAAATGTACAGTAAAGGTAAAAACACAGTAAAGAATATTGACAATTCATCAAAGTAAAAGTGTATCAAATGAAAGAGTATCCGTAAAAGTGTATCAGATTGAAAAATCAAAGTGAAGATAGATGAAAAACAGAGCAGAAATGGTACTTTTCCAGAAATTCCCTGTTTAAGTCATAATTTTTCAGAAAATATTGTGGCCAATCCAGGATGAATTTTGAGGAAATGGAGGTTTTTGTTCCTAAAAGGTCAATATACAAAAACCCATCTCACTTTTTACACAGGTATTACAAAAAGGGAGATAAATGCATCTCTTTAGAGCCTATTTTTCGGACTGTGCAAAGGCCTGTTTTTGACATATTTTTGCATAGAATATTGTGAACAGCTGGAGCTGAATTTTGGGAAACTAAAAGAGGTTTATCTCAATAACATAATTATCTATAATAACCTCTTTCACTTTTTACACATATATCTCGGAATGGGATATACAAAGGTATCACTAGACCCTAATTTTGCAAAATTTACGGGGTAGAATGCACAAAGGAAGGAGGCAGTGAGTGACTTGGAAGCCTCATCATCAATTAAGAGTTGCTATCAAATTCGAATTTCTCTTCTTTTTTACCATCAATCCATAAATATAGTTCCAAATAGATTCATTAGTTTTGAGTGTCCTTTATTTAAGTTCTATTAATGTAAAACAGTGGGAGATATTTGTAAAACCAATCTTGATATTTTTTCAAGATATTTTAGTTTAGAATTTGTACAAGTACTTCTTCATTTGAAGTATTTTAGGGTGGATTCTTAGACATTTCTATAGATTTCTTGATCAAAATACTGTAAAGCTATTGGAGCATTGACTAAGCCAACAAGCTGGATTGATGAATAAAGACCAGATATTTCAGAGGATTCATGTGTTGAGCGAAGTGTAGACAAGTATTCTCTCATGTTTTTGTTATCTTCTTTAAAGTTTTTCCATTATGTTTATCTGAATCTGAATGCTATAATATGAATGATATCTCAGAATTTGCTTCATTGCACTCTGTTTTAACTATTATGCATTTTAATGTTTTCTGCTAATTATCTAAGTTAAGGAATTATTGATTGCTCCTTAGTTCAGGTATTCTCCTTGTAATCTATAGCAAAGGATTCTTAATTGACCTTTGTTCATGCTTATCCTTTGTTCATCATTTTAATCCCGGTCTAAGAATTCTTAAGTGCTCTCTCACCCTGGTTAAGACCATTTCACCCATTTGGCCTAAAGACCTGCACTTTACTCTGCTAGCTTGCCCTTTGAACACTCCCTTTAGTGAGTTAATTCCAGTTTTGTTGCCCTTATTTGACTCCATACCCCAATGGTCCAGAGAAATCATTCTATCCATATGTTTTAAGGATTCCACCATCCAACCTTCAATACAAATCCAAACCCCCTAAACTTTAAGAACTAGCCTAAAATCCCATCAAACAAATCTAAATCATATAGAGATATCCCTCTCTGAGCTTAGGTTGGCTAGAGTCTATGCCCAAAAGTGGTTTGTGGTTACCTCAATGACTTCTTTCTTTAACCTTGAGAAAATATGAGTGATAACAACATTGTGTTCATCTCGTCGTTACCTTTCCAACTATATAAATTTTGTCTTGATCCGACTCCCGGATCAAAAGATATGACCATCCAAAAATTTGCTTATGAGATGATGCTACATCATCTTGGCTTGCGTCGTGGCTACCCTAGTCGTCTGCCATGTCACCACCCAGGTGGTGATGCCACACAACTTCTGACCCATTCATACTGGGGTCACATTTTAGTCCCATTTCTATGGTCCACATGGACCAACCCACACACACACACACATAATATTTATTCAAATGGGTGTAGGTGTAGGCCCTTTATGGCTACGTCATCTCAAGACTTAAAGCTTGGGAGTTCTAACATGTCCTTCGCTCGAAATCTCCAGGGTCAAGGGTTCCAGTGTGACATCATCCATCGCCACGCACTACACATGGTCTGGGTCCCACATAAATTGAACCCCTATGATTTTATTTCTTTCTTATTATATGTGATTCGAGGTTTTCTACTGTCACGCTAATGCTCAATGTCTGATCTCACTTGCCACGTCATCCCAACATTTTGACCCCAACAGGACTTGCCCAACCTCCCCTTGAATTCTACAGGGTATCAAACCTTTAGGGTAGGTGGATGGATATCTAGCATTTCACTCATATCGACTATCCAAATTCCTTTTGCCTTTGTGCTTGGACATGGTTGCTGGCAATAAGGTGTTTAAGGTGCGTGTGTTTCCACGCTTCTCTAGGCCTAAACTTTTAGCCTTCACAACATAAATGTCAGTGTATATAATGAAACTTTTCCACCCTCAACTCTTAACCATTAATGCACTGTAGGATCCTTTTCTCCACTTAGGTTGCACAATCCATAATACATATGGGAGCATATGTAAGCCTTTTGGGGCTACCCTTCGTGAGATTCCATTACATGCGCACTTGCTGGGATTTAATGCCATCTATCCTAAGCTCTCTATAGGGCTCAATCCAACCCATTCGTTATATATAAATATAGATGCATAACCATATGTGTAACTGCCTATCCCTCCTAAGCTTTGTCGAGACTCGGTCATGGCCTTTAGGCTGCAAAACACTATCTCTTCTAAGCTTTATAATTTATAATCTAGGGCCTATTGGCCACCTAATGTTCACACAATAATCCAATTAATTAATAGAGGATTATCTACCTCTGCACAAACAGACCATTTAGATCAACTTTAGGACTCATAATTATTACAAGAGTGACCCACTCCTAATTATAGACTTAAGCAGTCATCAAATATGTTATCAGTTAAGATTAATAATGCAAGCAACAAGAATAGGCGTCGACATATAAAAAAAAATTCTTTTTCATTTTTATAACTCATGCACAAATATATGCCCATTCATTTTCCTTATGTCTCATTAGGCCACTCCCAACTCTTAATAATTCAGTACACTATAAGCCTCTAGGCCAACAATAAGTAGAAGAATAGACACAGGGTACCTACAGGAAAACCCTTTATTACTTGAACATATAGAGGAGTTTTACCATTCCTTAAGCCAAGAGAAAACTAGATTTCATGTATATTACAGGTAATGAATCAACACATTAATTCCAAATTAATACATGCCTTAGTCCACATAAGAACTCAACCATTTCATATGCGTGCCTTTAAAAATGATAATACTCATTCAAATAGGAACACCTTATTCCTCAACATTATAACTTGTGAGAAAACAAAGCATTAAACAAGTATAAAATATTCAAGACATGAGGGTCATAGGAAGATACTTATCCTGATAAATTGAGTTAGGAAACTGAGATTGGGACTTCAACTCTCCACCCAACCTTAGACACACTGCAACCAAATCTTTCTTGTAGTGGTCACCCCCAAGCTAGATTCTAAAGCTTGAGGATGAGTTCCTAAGGGATCAACCAAATCTGCCAACTAAAACAAGGACTCCAAAGGACTATCCACCTCCACCCACCAGTTATGTCATGCAATTAGTATCTCTTATGGAATCCAACTATCCACCACCTCCACCCTTCAAGTCAACAGGGGAATCCAAAAGCTATGCTTCCACCCTCAAAGCAGCAAGGGAATCCAGAGGTTGTTCCTCCACCAACCTCCACGCTCTAGTTAGCAAGGGAGTCCATAGATTGTGCCTCCATCCTCTAATCGACAAAGGAGTCTATAGATTGTGCCTCCACCCTCTAATCAACAAGGAAATTTGGAGATTGTGCCTCCACCCTCTAATCAACAAGGAAATTTAGAGGTTGTGCCTCCACCCTCTGAACAACAAGGGAATCCAGAGGTTGTGCCTCCACCCTCTAAATAGCAAAGGAATCTAGAGGTTGTGCCTCCACCCTCTAATCAACAAGGGAACTTAGAGGTTGTGCCTCCACCCTCTAATCAATAAGAGAATCTAGAGCTCTATGTAACAAGAAACCAAGAAAACAAGAAGAGGGAAGCTAAAGAATTCTCCTATCAAGAATCCAAGGAGTGGGCCTCCACCCAAGCTATAAAGGGAATCTAGAGAAAACCATCTCCACTCTCCATAATTACAGGGAGTCCAAAGACCATTGTTCTCACCCGAGAGCTATTATTCTACCTCCCAATGCTCAACTGAATAGGCACTCTTCTTCCTTGTGCTTTGTTAATAACATAAACTTATATTCTCTTTTTCTTTCTCAACTGGTTACTCATGTGTTGTCTCTATTTTTCTCTCTCATTGTTTAACTCCATCCTACTCCCTACATAACAATGCTCTCTTGCCACCACTCCTCATTCTCTAGTGCGTGGGGTGTAATTATCTCGTGCATATGTACTCTTGCTCCCATTGCATGTCATGCTCCTTGCCCCTGAGGGTGCTTGTCTCTTCTATAGGTCGTTGCAACCATCATTAGTTGCATGGGAAAACCATATTGTCGGCCTTTACCTCTCATCCATGGTGGTTTTTTCTTGCGTGGTGGTGGGAGATGTTGTGTGTAGTACTTCCTTCCACCACACTTCCTGTTGGTTGACTTCTTTATTTTCCCAACTGCCAATGTAGTCCATCCCTTATTCAATTTTGTCTATTATGCCTTGTAGGTTTATCCAAGGCAAGAATGCTTTTGTTGTCCTTCTCTCCAACTCAATTAATTTGTAAAACCAATCCATTTAAAGCATACCAGGTAGCCTTCAATGGCTATCATGAAACAATCAAGCTTCTTTATAATCCCACGCAATCTCCTCCCCAAGATCTGGAATTTGTGTCCTAATTCTTAGCCCTCTTTAATTATGATCAAAATACATAGAATATTTACAATGAAGGGGGAATTGACCTAGAACTGTCACATCTAACTTTAGTGGAAAAAGTAGTATAAATCCAAAATGGATGCCCCTTACACCTCGGTCTTTATCTTCTATTTTTATTAATACTATGAGGAATGTGAGAAATAAAACATAGAAATATCTACAAGAACAAACTTCCACGAGGAAACTATTTCACTTGGATTTAAGTTTGTTAGCCAAGTGTTACATTATATCCATATATCTCATCATTAACCCTGAATACCGTGGCATTAAAAGGCCACCTAGGGTAGACTTCACCCTTCCTCATCATATAAGAAGGTACGAATCTTTAAAGATATCAAAGAAGATTTCCTTTCAAGTTGTGCCTTATCATCCAAAGTATTGAGAAACACTATTTCCAACCTTGAGAAGGATATCATGCACAATAAATTGTTCCACCCTTTCATCTCTTTAACATGTAACATGTTCTTTAGGAGATTGAACCCAGGTTATGCAAGGGAAGATAACTTGATAGATCATTGGGATCATGACTAATTGAATTTGACAATTACACTTTTTGCTTTTTTCGTCCAGGTTACACACTTAAGGAAAACCCCAAGTATTGCCCATCATTTCAAGGATGGTACCTAAGGTAAACCCTAGAATCTTTAGAGCATAAGGTCATTACAATAATATACTCGTTAGAAGATCAATATGTCACTTGCAAAAATTGGCCTTAGATGGGGAGGATAACGACATTCCTCCCAACCATCCGAGCTAAACCCAAATGACTATCAATATATAACTTTATTGGAAAAAGCAATATAATTCCCATAGGGAACTCCAGCTCACAACTCTTAGTCTTTATCATCTACTTTTATTACTTATATGAGGAGTGTGAGAAATAATGATTAAAAACATGTACAAAAACAATCTTCTAAGAGAAAACTAGAACATTTGCATCTAAGATTGTTAGTTGAGTATTACATTATCTCCCTATATCTACTCATTGACCCTCTTGCTACTTTTAAATCCATAATAAAATATGTTAAGAGGAATCATTTGTTAAGTAAGGTAGCATTCAAAGGCCACCCAAGGTTGACTTTGACCTTCTTCATGAAATAAAATGGTATGAATATTTTAAGACCTCAAAGAAGAATCCCTTTCAAGTTTTGCCTTATTGTCCAAAGTATTAATAATTATTACTTCTGTTGTGGTATACTCCTATACCAATAGATGTCATATTTCATGATTGACTTGATGAGCTCCGTAATATGTTCATCCCTTTCCTTGTTGCAAAGGGTTTCCATATTATCAAAAAAATCAAAAAATGTAAAAAATGTAAAGAGGGTATGCCCTAAAAGAAAAATCAAAGGGTAAAAAGAATAAAATGGTAAAAAAAAGTGAAATAAATGAACCCCAAACAAAGAAAGACCAGGAAAGTGTGCAAGTCCAAAATGCCACTACTTTTTCATTTTCTGTAATAAGCATTGTGTGCAACTTGTTAATTCATGCCACAATTGATGAATGGCCAAACAGTTTAATCTTGGCCAATTCATATTTGAATTTCCTGCTTTAGAGATAGAGAATAAAATCTAGCCAAACTGTTTAATCTTGGCAAATAAGTAGATAGCTAGAGAAGCAAAGGAGCTCAACAATTTAATCTAAGCCCATGGAAGTAATAAGTGCAGACTTAGGTAGGTTTACCATGCAAAGAAATGAAAAGTTGATGAGGGTTTTCCAGTCTAAGTGCACCCAAAGAAAGAAGGAAAAATGCTAGGCAAAGTAGGAGGGTAGGTAGATTGGTGTTGCCGAATGATACTTGTGATAGGTTTTGTCTCTAAAAATGTGTTAATATTTCACTTCCATCACAAGTGCTTGGCGGACATTATACTTGGAGTAGCTCAAGCGAGGCAAAGTTTCATAACTAACTCCTCTTCATATTTTTTCCCTAATCTTTTACTAATTTCCCCCCTAAAATATTAAGAATCTGTTCTTAATATCACTAAAGTCACTCATCTCATTTCATAAAAATTTGCCTAAGTGAATTCCAATTTTACTTAGGAAAATACCTCACATAAACGCTTTTCCCCCTTCAAAACCTGAGTTTAACTACAAAAGTCAAATTGTTTTTAAACTTGGCCCTTTTTTACATCTTCTCATATTAATTTCTTTAACATTTATTATATAAATCCCATGTAAATTGTTACCCTTCCCATAATATGTATATATAATAAAATCCCAATATCATTACATATCCCCGCCCCGGTTGATTACGACCATATCACTGTTTTAAAGGGATTGACAGATTTATTATAAATGTGTTAATAACCTTCCTACGCAAGATAAATGGAGTTAATTAACCACCTGGGTTAATTAATAACCAAACCCCCCAACCAATGAAAACAACCCTGATACATAAAAAACACAATTTATTATACCGGCCCCGCAAGTTAACCTGTCGCTAAGTTCAAACCCCGTCCACCATTAGATCTGCGTCCATTCATCCAACGGTCAACAATCGTATCGCACTCCCCCTCATCGCGGAACGTTAACGCGCGATCGGCTGGTGGTTTTGCCACCGTACCAAAGACACGCGTCGCTCATCCAGCCTGCTCGCTCGCCCTCCACCTAATACCACTTGACCCCAAAAGCGGTGCGGGCAAAACCGCTTACCACCACCCTCCGTTGACGTCACCATTTGCTGACGTCACCTATCCTTTGCCAACATCACCCGCCACATCCTCTGTCATGTCATCTGCCCCCGTACTCCTGCTGACGTCATCCGTCCATCAAATCAAAAATTCCCGCCAAGCTTAATTTTGTCCAATAAAACCGAAAAAAGCGCCATTTTTACTATATTTTTCTGCATAGTCGCGCTCTCATGAAAAAAAAAAAAAAAAAACAAACAAACAAACAAAAACAAAAACAACAACAACAACAACTGTCTGCTCCAATTTCCACCGCTACCTGACCAGAAAAGCTACATCGACGAGCTCCTCTGCATGTCAACAGACCCTCCAGTATAGGGTTTTCCTCCTTGATCACAGAAGGCAAAGGATGTTTCTCCTTCGGATTAAAGTAAACTTCGCAAGCAAACTTCCGACCGGATAAATGGTTTATGCTACCCTAACCAGTGGACATTCAGAAGACATAAATTTCCAGAGAACAGTGGTGAGAAGACACATTAGCAGTTCTGTTTTACCAAAACACGAGGGATAGCGATGAACAGAGGAAAACAAGTAAAAGTATATTAGTTCAGCATTAAAGTGTATTAGATCAAAATTAAAACTGTCGGAGCAGAATTAAAGAGTAGCAGGTCATAATTAAAGAGCACAGTTAAGACAGGCAGACGGCGTAGAGTTATTACAGAGGACAGCTGCAAGTTGAACCCTAAAGGCCTGCCTCCAGCACAACATCAGTTAGCTGTTTCTATTTTACTTGTAAATTATTATTAGTCATCCTAGATATTATCTCATAGCTGTTATGAGATATAGGTTGTACATATTTTGTTGTATAAATACCCCCTCCATTAGAGTATTGGGGGGGGGTGGATTTCCTAGACTGTGCTGTAATACTGAAGTTTTTTGGAATATAGAAGCTGTTGCAATCAACTGTTGCATGGCCTACTAGATGAAGGATTGAAGCAGAGGACTTGTCACAGATTTCTTGAATCAAACGTTGGATCAATAAGTCCCCTATATCTTGTGTTTTACAGTTTTCTTGTTTACTATATCATCTGTGTTTCATAAACTGAATGATAAAGAAAAGGTTAATTTCAGAATATGCTTGATTGCACTATGTGTTCAGTCTTTATTGTTCTCTGTGTTTTCTTCGGAATTAGAATAAGCAGTGAAATCTTAATTGCTCTTGTTTCCTGGTTCTTTCATGTATATTATTTGCTAAAAAATTCTTAAATGCTTCTTATTAGTAATCATCCATTTTCCCTCTTTCAATAGGTTGAAGGATTCTTAACTGCCCTTCACCCATTTGAGCCCATTCCATCTATTTCCAGTCTCTATTTGTTCCCTGTTTCACTACCTTGCTCTGTGAAACCATCCTCTGTTAAGAAACCAAATCCAGAAAGCCATCTTCTTTGACTCCATCATGCCCAATGGACTGAACTATTCTATCTTACCTCTCTGTTCTATTGAATCTCACCACCCAAACTCAAACAAAACCCTTGAACTTCATAACTAGCCTAACACCTTTAAAAACAAAGCTAAATCATAAAGAGAGAGCCCTTTGTGGCTACAGATTGGCTAGACTCTGTATCTAAAGGATTGGTCTATGGTTACCTCGGCATCCTTCCCTTTCTTACAACTTTGGGGAAAACCTGAGTGATAACATCATTGGCGACTCCACTGGGGACCTGAATAATTGTTTGTTACTATTGTTTACTGCATAAACTACAGACGGAGCCTGAAGTTAGCTAGGTAGCCTTTGAAATGCTTTTGCTTTGCAATTGCAGAAGTAAATGAATGCTACTTCAGTCTATCTCTGGTCTAGCTTATAGATTGGACAATTGGTTTCAAATACTTGATCAGTTCCTCTTTTCAAAAAAGTCTTTAGGAAAGTTCAAAACTCCCACATCTAAAACCTCCTAGAAGAGACTGTTAAAGTTGTATTGTCAAAACTATTCCAAGAAAAACCAAAAACACACCTAGAAACTGGCTTCAGAAAAGATTCATTACACCAGATCAAACCCTGATCCTAATCCTCCACCTGTGTTTGAAAATCCTAATCTGATTCCTGGGATTCTTAGAAGACAAGAAAGCCTAGAGAATTCTGCTAGTTCTCGCCTCTATATAGATCAAGATCCTGTCCTGTGAGGTGGATCTACCATGAGGACGAACTTGTTGATAAATATGTTGAAAACTCTTCATTTGAGACCTTTTCAGAATTTGGGTTAACTCACACAGTTCAAAATCCACTATTTATTGAAAATTTGCAGATTGAAGTTGTTACTTCAAACCTTGACAGACATTTGCAGAACTCCATTCAATCTGAGCTTACCTCTGAAAGAACACCAAACCTTTCTGTGATTACTACAACTTCTCCAAGTTCACCATCAGCACCTCAAACTACCCTTTCCACTCATCCATCTGCAACACACCTTTCCATTGTTATCCCTACTCCTCCAGTTGTCACATCTATTTTTGCAACCATGGCAAACCGATATACTCCCCTAAACTTACCTGCTAATCCAAGGGCTATGCCCTAAGACTATCAAAGTAAAATCCCTTCTTTTGAAGGTACTGGCACTTACACAGCTCAACAACATACCAATAAAATCAGCAACTATTTTGAAAGTTATGAGATTGATGATGATGATGTTAGAATGAAAGTATTCGATCAAAGTTTAACTAGAGATGTTAGAACCTGGTTTAAAGCCCTCCCTGCAAACAGTGTCAATGACCCACAAGCTCTTTATCAGACCTTCTTGAACAGATGGGAAAAGAAGAAAGATCCCCTCCACATTTTATCAGAGTATGAGAACCTAAGGAGAGGCACACAAGAAACTGTCCAAGATTACTGTACCAGATTCAATAATGTCTACAATGTTATTCCTCAAAATCTCAGACCTCCTCCAAATTTGGCCTTGATCAAATTCCCTGATGCATTTGATTCTGATATGGCATACCAACTTAGGGAAAGAGCTCCTCGAAACTTAGAAGAGATACAGAGTATAGCTGTCAGCATTGAGGCCAACTTGATATCTAAATGATCTAGAGCCAGAGCTGAAAGAAGGACACCTTTCAAAGAAGAACCTTCTGCCTTTGAACAGAAATTAGATGCTATTATTAAAGGAATGGATAGACTTGGAGATGGAGTAGAAACAATTGAGAGAAAATCCCCTTAGGATGGCCAACGAAGCAATACTGGGAGAAATCCAAATTTCAGGAAGAACCAAAATCCTAACGCTGGAAAGACAGGGCCTGACAAAAATATTAGGCCCCCATTTCAAGAAAATTATGTTGAAGCCTCAACTTTTGATGAACCAACAGAAGACACTCAAATTAATCTGATGGGACTCAACAATGAACAACAAGTTTTCTTGACCCAAGAGGATCAACAAGCTCACATCCTTAAACAATTCCAAACTCAGTCAGGTGAAACATTTGACTTTAGGGAGGGATATGATACAGCCATTTATGAAGTCCAAAAACAATATAATCTGAGGAGCAGAAGAATAGATGTCCCTGAAACTAGTGAAAAAAAAGATACCAAGCAGCCTAAAAAAGGTAAGATCAATACCTCTCCTGTGCATATTCTTTCTAAAACAGATCCTAACCCTAATAACCCAATCGTTGAAGATATATCAGACAATCAGCCACCTAACAGACAACCTTCCACTGCTATTCCTTCTAAAGGAAAAGTAGGAGAGCCTCTAGAACTTGATTTGGAAACAACTTCAGCCCATAATCCCACTCCTGAAGAGGAGAGAAACGCAGAAAATTCAGCTGTCCAAAATACAAGAATTCAGAACGTAAAACCTTTCAATCTTGAGACAGAAGTAGGCAAACTAAAGATATTTGTTCCTGTTAGCGCTTGAATTTGGCCTCAGGCTGAAAAAGACAAAATCTAAGGCAACATCAAACCACTTAGCCTCGTAGCTAGCCCTACGGGGCAGGAGAGGGCTCTCTCCGGGTCTATCTCGGCAAAAGGTCTTCAAAGGGTGGAGATGACCAATAAATAACACTGATTTTAGGCTAGTAAACTGATAGGGAAAGTTTGATTTTAAATTTTTAAAGTTTTGGTGGAAAACTGAGCACAACAATTTTGGGTGCGGGGATGAGACACAGTTTTTGCAGAGGTCTTTTTGGGGCAAGGTAGGAGATTGTCTTGATGCCTTTGAATTAAGTGAATGGATAGAAATGACCGGTGAGGAGCTAAAGAGAGCAAGAAACTTTCGAGAATTCTCTTTAGACAGAGGAAAACATAGATATTAAGCAAACTTAAAGGCAGAGCATATAAATTATGAATTCTACCTTAACACTTCATTTACTTAATGTGAAGAAAAGAGAAGTAGGAAAATGATACACATAACACACTTACAAGTACATGAGAGAAGCACACCATCAACACAAATAACCACAGGAATCCCAAATAGTGTTGCAAAACCCTGGTCTTTCCTTTGCCAAAATTGCAGAGATACAAAGAGTAAAACAATCTAAGCTTATCCCTCAAGAGTCCAACCATGAAAATGACTAAGAAAGTACATAATATAGGCAAGCTAACACACTTCCTTGCCTCTAGGGGTCAAGCTCATCATCCTAGGAGCTGTTTCAACCAATTCTAAACTGAGCACTACAATCTAGGCAATCAAAACAACTTGCCTCTATAAGTTAGGAAACCAATTCATTCGTTAATTTTTTGCCATTTTATGAATGAATCTTCTAGAATAGGTAAAAAGTGTCATGTCAATCATGAAATTACATCAAATACATCAAGGGGGATGAAAAATCCAACCAAAAAGTGAAAACTATTCACTGCTGCGTTTTCCTGTGTTGAAGATGCAAAACTGGCCAATTTCCCCAACGCGTAGCGCGCCATTTCTCAACGCGTAGCGCGCCATTTCTCAACGCGTAGCACGCCTTTCAGGCCACTTTTGAGGCACTTCCTGGCATCCAAATGAGGCACAAGTGGGCTTGATGGAAAGGTATGGATGTTTACTCTCCAACCCAAGTGGAATTTCTCAATTTGGTGGCCATTTGCCCCTCCAAAATTGCAATCTCCCAAGACTGCTTCCTGTGTGTCCAAAAAGTGGCAGAAGGTCATTTTTTGCTTGTTTTTTGACCTTTTGGGGGCTCAAATCTTCATGAAACTTCTTGGCAGTGGTTGAGCAAGTGTATTTTTCCATGACAAATCCAAAAATGCTGAGTTTTCCTGAAATGGACCTCCCCAACTTAAGGGTAGCGCGCGGTGCGCTACGCGTTGAGGGCAAAAACCTGTGTTTGGCACAAAAAAGTCAAAATTGACCAAAATTGCTCAAAATTTCCTGAAATTTGAGCTGGAGGTGTGTCATTTAGTACCATGCTCCCTCAAGGTGGCTTCAGCCAAAATTTGAAGCGGATCGGGCCTTTTCCTCCGTTTTAGTGCCTTGGCCAAGCGTGCTTTAAGTACCTTCATTTTTGCTTTGCATACATGCATACGGGCCCAATAATGGTTCTTCATGTGGCGGAGCATGTCTTTGTCCCTGTTTGTGTTTGCTATCAACCTCTCTAAATGTGTGTTCACCTGAATGAGCATAGAGCTTTGCTCCTTAGGTGTCAAGTCACCGGGTCTCTTGCGAGCCAAGTTCCGGTCTTCTCAGATCCTCCGCAACTCATCAAGAGAGTGTTCATCCTCTAATTGCTTGTTGCGCTGCTCTAAATAAGTAATTGTCCAATTTTGCATCTCCAACTTTTGCTGCAACAAGTCATTTTCAGCCCTTAGTTGCTGGATGATCTCCTTTGACTCTAGGCTAGGAGAAATGATATCAAGGTCAATAACATCTATGCCTGGAACACCTGATGGCCCCTCATCAATCTTGGGCTGCTTGCCTCTCTCTTGTACCTGTGCTGCTGTCGAAAGCGAGGCCCCTTCCACCTGATGTGGAGATAACACTCGCTGTGCTGATGAAGAGGGCGAGACCCCTTCCACCTGATGTGGAGATAATACTCGCCGTGCAGATGCAAATAAGGCCCTGTGGCCTCTCTGATATGTAACATAAGGAGGAGTGCTGACATGCTCTGGCTCAGGAACATCAAACTGCTGTGAAGGCCCTCCCTCATCATGGACAACCTCGGGAGGTGGCTGTGGCACCGTGAAGAAATCACGAGAAATGAAATCCTCCCAAGCAATACCCTGCTGTGCCAACTGATGCATCACTATGATCTCGATCAGTGCATAATGATATATACTTTTGAGCTGCTGTGCGGGAGTCTTCCTTTGCACCACGGGCACCATCTTCTCTATATTTCGGCACATGAAAAATGGAATGTTCATCATTCGTACCCGGGTGAAATGCATCAACAAACGGATATGGTACGAATATAAACGTGAAAATCTGCCCTCACAAGTGAAATAACGCATGATGAGCCTCATCAAGGGTGCATACTCATCCGTTAGGAATCTGAAAGGAAAAACAGCAGTAAGGTGCCTCATGCATCCGGGTTTGATGTATGGTTGATAATGAAATTTGTCTAGCAGCTTGCGTTTGGTCCATTCTTCCCCAACATTTGGTATCCCAGTGGCTTGAGCAATCATTTCAGGTGATAAGGTGAAATCTACTCCTGCAAGGTTAACATGGCCATTGTGCAAATGTAGGACAAACAAGCGGACCAGCTCTCTATGGTGTTGAATTTGTGAGATCCTCTCACAATATCCAAAGCATGACTGATACCGAAAACATGACATTGCAAGTGGACAAGCTTGCAAATGAGCCAATGAAGTGGGCTCCTCTCTGACATGCCGACCACCCTTACCACCCTTATGATGCCTCCTTGGCACTTCTACCTCTGGTGATGAATCACTGTCATAGCTCTGCTCATAATCTGACCCTGTTTCTGACATGGTTATGAGGGCAAGATGACTGAAATATATTGCTGACTTGGCACCCAATTAACTGCTCTTTGACTTTTCAAATGCTGTCACCAAGGGGACATAAATACAAGGGAACTTGTTAGGGATAGGGGAACATGTGGGAATTAGGGAGAATAAACACAAAGGAGGAATTTAGGGAAAACAAACATGGGAAATTACCAAATTATGGGATTTTAAAGTGAAGTAGGGTTTTAGGAATTAAATATGCTTTTAGGAATTTTAAAGAGGAGAATGATGAAATTTCAAGGGAAAATTTGAGGGAGAAAAGTGATGAAAATGAGGGAAAAAGGAATTTACAAAGGGCAACCTTGGACAGCAAGAGAAATTCAAAACCCTAGTGCCATTGAAACTTTAAATTTTCCATAACAAGAGAGGGTTTTGATTTATCATTTACATAGCATTTGAACACATTAATTCTCTTTTTCATTGTGCAAAACCAAATTTAGGCATAGAGGAGAAGCCTACCTGCACTTTGCCTGAGAGAAAAGTCGTTTTGATGACTAGCTGGCAATTTTTTGAGCTGAATCCCCAACGCGTAGCGCGCCCTGCCCAACGGGTAGCGCGCCTCCGACGCGTACTGCACTTGTAAATTAAAACTGGAAAAGTCTGCCTGACGCGTAGCGCGCCCCTGACGCGTAGCGCGCTCCCGAAACTGCTCGACTTGCTCAAGAACTCCTAAAATCGCCTTTGCAAGATTACACTTAGCTTGTGAGAGGCAAATGAGTTTGCAAATGAGGAATGACATGCTTTTATAGGCTTCCTTTTAATTTTTACTTGCCCAAAACCCACTTTGTAATGTTTTGAATGTTGACACTTTTTTATTTAATTGGCTCTGACCTTTAATTTCATTTCTTTGAAAAATTGGTTGAAATGATGATTTCTTCTGAAAATTTTTGCAGGGATAGCTTCTAGGATGCTTTGGCAAAGGAGACCAAGGCTGCACTTCGACATTTGAAGAATTTGAAATTTTGAGAATTTTTACAAAAATGAGATAATGACCTTGTTTTCAAAAACAAAGTTTTTGAGAACAAGGTAAAAATTTAGCTGTACAATGATGAGAAATATTTAATGAAGGACATCCCTCTGGCCTGCTGGTCCTTTATGACCTCTCAAGACAAAAATGGACTCAACCCTAGACCTAAGACCTTAAAACTTAAAGCAAGATGAATGACCCTTTGAGGACTTTATTTACTTTAACAAACCTGAACCAGCAGTGCCAAACAAGAGGGGAATAAAGACACAAACCCCCTCCACCAGGATTATGGCATGCCTAACGGAATGCAACATGATCACACTGATGGGACACCTAATCATGAAATGCAAAGAGCTTTGATCTCCAGTCGAGGGCTACTAGACCGACTCTAACATTGGCTCCAATGGGGATGGTAGCTCCTTGGAGGTGCCAAGAACCACAAAACTCTGGGAGAGCAGACCAGTGCCTTCAACCATTGGGTGATGGAGTCATTATTTACTTATTTGACACAAACTCTGACTGCTTTATGACTGCAAATTTGACTGGAAATTAGACACAACTTTGACCCATACTAACTCAATTGAAGACAGAAAATGGACTGATAAAAACACCTTGAAGAACCTCAAACCAACCAATCTCCATCTTCAGAATTATAGCCTTCACCGCGGGCCCTAGACTGAGGATGAAAGATCTGCACACACATGCGATAAAACAGAAGTAAAACGGTATATACAATGATGGTGACAAGAACAGAAAGTGCTCAGACATGGTACCTCTTCAGCAGTCGACCATTGATCGACCCACCGGGATAATCATCTCCGTTCATTTCCTTGAGAAGAAAAGCATTTTGGCCACGATATGCCGCGATCTTATAGGGACCCTTCCATAAATTATCAAATTTACCGTGCTTCCCTTTGTCTTCGTTCCGAGCATCCCACTTCAAAACCACATCATCTATTTGAAAGTCATCTGATTTTGCTTTCCTGTCATAAATCTTCTTTATGCGCTCTTGCAACTTGAGAGTACTGTGAAGAACCTCCTCCCGTGTCTGCTGTAAATGAATCATTTGATTAATCCGCCTCTGCATGGGATCTTCCTCACTATCAATTTCTTGAAGCAATTTGACCATCGGAATAGCAAGCGAAGTAGGAAACACTGCATCTGCCCCATACACCAGCTCAAAAGGAGACATGCCAATTGACTTTTTATGACTTACCCTATGAGCCCACAGTGCATTCACTAACTTTTTATGCCAGCTCTTCTTATTGATTTCCAGCAACTTTTTAATGATATTTACCAAGGACTTATTTGAAGATTCCGCCAACCCATTTCCTTACGGATGGTAGGCGGTAGAATGCCCCAAGCTGATGTTGTATTTATAGCAAAAATCAACCATTTTCTTTGATTTAAATGTTGCTGCATTATCTGTAATTAACTTACTTGGACAGCCAAAACGTGATAGTATATTATTTTCAAGGAAAGAAATAATTACCGCATCTGTGGCCTGCCGGCTGGGAATGGCTTCAATCCATTTTGTGAAGTAGTCTGTAGCTGTCAATATCCATCTATGTTGTCCTGACGATGCCAGATGAATCTCACCGATAAAATCCAAGCCCCACAGTTGAAATGGTGCACTGACTTCAATTGGTTTGAGAGGCAATGGCTGCAATTTCTGTTTCCCTTGAAAAATTTGGCACTCATGACAACTCTTAACAGCTTTATATACATCTGAAAACAATGAAGGCCAATAAAAACCTGCTCTTAGGATCTTATTTGCTGTAGTCTTCCAAAACAAATGACCCCCACAGTCACCTTTATGAAAATCTTCCACCACTGTTTTGGCTTCCTCCTCAACCAAACAATTCAGCAATATTCCACCGGGGTCTTTCCAATATAGTGCAGATTTAAGGATGCAAAACTTGGCTGCTTTCAACTTCAATGTCCTACTTTTATTTCGAGGCATCCCGGGAGGTGAAGACAAATTTTGAAGTACATATACAATATCAGCATACCAAGGAGAAGAAATAAAGATGTCAGATACCTGTTGTGTTGAATTCTCCTCATCTTCATCAGACATGGCAGCTATCAAATTGATGTCTAGGACATGTAGATTTGTTTCAGCCATCAACTTGGCAAGACCTTGCCCTTTGATCAACTTAGTGGGTTTAATTTCCACATCATACTCTAATAATGCAGCAATCCACTTTCCCCGCCTTCCTTCCGGTTCTGTCTGTACCAACACATCCTTTACTGCCGCGTTAGGAACATAAGCTATAATGTGGGAATGCAATACATACACACGGAAATACTTCAGGGCCTTCACAAGTGCAAGTGCTTTTTTTTCAATGATGTTATACTTTAATGCTCCATCTCTAATAATACGGCTGAAAAAAGCAATGGGCTTCTCAACTCCATCTCTCTTTTGCATTAATACAGCTGCCAATGTGTGCTCAGAGGCAAATGAAAACAAAATAAAATCTTGTGTGTAATCCGGACTGATTAGAGTAGGGGCGGAAGATAAAACCAACTTTACCAAATTGAAAGATTTGAGCGCCTCTTCGGTCCACTTTAGTTGGCTGTCCTTTTTCAGCATGTTTGTGATTTCTCTAAGGTGCTCGGCAAGATTCGGAATGAAGCGACGCAGAAAATTCAGCTTACCATTAAAGGATTGTATTTCTTTTTTGTTCCGGGGCTGCTCAAGTTGCTGAATAGCTTCAACACGTGCAGGATCTATACGGATGCCATCTTTGGAAATGATGTGGCCCAAGAGCTTGCCTTCACTCATGGCGAAAAGACTTTTCTTTGGATTCAGTGAAATACCATATTTTCTGCACTTTTGAAAAACAATTTGCAAGTGATATAAATGTTCTTCATCAGATTTTGAAAATACAGTCAAATCATCAAGGTAAACAACTAAAAAGACATCTTTCTCATTGGCAAAGGCCATGTCCATCGCACGCTGAAAAGTGGCACCTGCATTTTTCAAACCAAATGGCATTTTTGCATAATGAAATGTACCCCATGGAGTAGTGAATGCGGTTTTATCACGATCATCCTCATGCACCAAAATCTGATTGTACCCGGAATAGCCATCGAGTAGCGACATCCTTGATGCTCCAACTACTCGCTGCAATATATGATCCATTTTGGGCAGCGGATAATTGTCTTTTAAAGACACCTTATTCAAATTTCTGAAGTCAATGCATAAACGGATCTCACCGGTCTTTTTCCTTACGGGCACCAAATTTGATATCCAATCGGAAAATCTGATAGGTACTATGATTCCAGACTTGTACAACCTATTCACTTCTTTTTCTATCAATGGCAGCAATTTAGGATTGATTCTCCTCAACTTTTGGCGGAAAGGCTTTTGATTTGGCTTTATAGGAATAGTATGCTGAATGATATTAGTATCATATGTTTTCAGATCTGAATAATCCCATGCAAAGACATTAGAAAACGAAGACAACAATCTTACATACTCCTTCTTTACCTTTGGTGACAATGACTTAGATAACTTTACCATCTTAGGATTCTCAGCTGCTCCAATGTTTACCTCCTCAACACCTTCTTCGGTTGGTCTCAATGTCGGCTTGCGGGCCACATCATCTTGATCAAACAGCTCTTCCAAAGGAATCAATCCTTTAGGAATAAAATTATCCTTAAGTTGCAGCACATCCATTTTGATTTACCTCATCTGTTTCAGTATCTATGGAGATGTCCTTAAACTCACCTTCAATTTGCAGAAAATTTTTGATTTCTTCATCATCCTAGAAGACTTGCCAACATCGTTGATTATCCGGAACTGTGGGGCGGTGTTTCACATAAATCTCAAATTTGTTGCTGGAATTCATTGGAATTTTTAAATTACTTGCTGCCTTGGCCAATGCATCAGCAACACCATTTTGTATGCGGGGCACACATGTCAAAGTATGTTCAGAAAATAATTTCAAAATATCTAGGACAGCATTTCGATATGCTCTCATGCGAGGATGCTTGGCCTGAAACTCACCTTTAACTTGCTTTATCACCAACTCGGAGTCGCCATAGACTGCAATCTTCTTTGCTTTTAGCTTGCGAAGAATTTTAAGGCCAGCAATAAGAGCCTCATATTCTGCCTCATTATTTGAACAATCAAATGCTAGTTTATAAGAGCACACTCTCACCTTGCTTGGGACTTTGTCTCGGGTAGAAAAGGGACTTCGAATCCACATACCAATACCAGCACCATCGCTGCCCACAGCGCCATCGAAATCCATGGTCCAAAGACCATATTCATCTTCCTCCAACTGCTGAAACTGTGTTGCCTCTGTTTTTTCTATTTGCTGCCCCTTAGCTTCAGTTGTTTGCCTCATGGCAGCTGACCTTTCTTCTCTTTCATTTTGTAGAACTTCTCTAAAATTTTCAGTAATTTCTGGTATATCTTCTGCCTGAACTAACTGACTATCTATCTCATTAAAATTATCAGCAAACAAAACAAATGACTCCAAATCTGTATGTACATAATTTACAGGATGATTTATTGGCTTTTCTTTGCTAGTTATCATGTATTTCATCTTTTTCTCCCGATATAACTTTCTCATTTGACCGAAGACTGGAATTGTAGCGTAAGAAAAATCGAGTTGAAGTGTACCTTTCAACTTAGCTCCCCAAGATCTTGAAAGCAACATACCAAAACGCGGAGGAATATCCGCCACAACCACATCCATCAAAACATTTTTAGCTGGAATTTGATCTAGGCTTACCACCAAGTCCTTGATCAATCCGATACACTTTACCTGGCTGGAATCAAATGAATACAAATCATGATATCTTCTTGTGATGTCCAATCCCAGCCTTTCCATGATTGTTTTCGGCATCAAATTGTGCAAAGCACCCGAGTCAAACATAGCATTATGTAAAATATACTCGTGCAACCTCAAACTGATATAGAAGGGAGGAACGTCGTTTTCAGGAGATTCACCATTCAAAGCAGGCCCAAAAATTAATTCCGGCTGATCATCTTCTACATTTACCGTGTCAAGCATGGGATCAATATTCAGAATTTTAGAAATTTGACCTCGGTAGGTGGTGTTTTTCATGATTTCAGTCAATGGAATAGACACTTTCAGCTTTGAAATTTCATTCTCCAAACTAAATGCTGAAACTTTTTCACCTTCTTTGGCCGGAACTTCTCTTCTTTCAACTTTATCCTTCATTGTGCTTGGTGGTTGATTTACCTTCTCCGCTGAAAATGATTGACTTGCTGGGGGATCAATTATATCTTTTCCTTTTGTCTGTGGGGAAGCTGAATCATTTTTTACTGAAGTATCTTTCCTCCTCTGAATGGGATTTATGGGAACACTTCGGTTTCTTAATTGTCTCTGCTGAGCGGACAAAGCATTGAGATATCCTCTTTGGTACTCCTCCGATTCTTCCTCAAGTGCTGCATCATTCGATAGGATATAATTCTCATCTTGATGTATCATGGAATTTCTCACAAATTCTTCTTCTTCTGTAATATAGGTAGGCAGATCATCAGGAGTGAAAAAGTGATTTTCCTCTCCTATAGTATCACCTTCATCCTCGGATTCTTGGCTAACAAAATTCTGCTGAAGCGGATGTTTTACTTGCTGTTGAACTGCTATTTCTTGTGCCCTTGTTTCACGCTATTTGATTCTGTATTGTGGCTGCTGTGGACCTCGGAAATTAGGATTACGAATCTGCGGTTCCGGCTTGCTGAGATGAGTATTTTCAAGCAACCTTTCTACCTTGGGAAGGAGCTGATCTGATGTAGAAGCTTCTTCTTTGATTGTCACTCGCTTTTCGGCTTTCATCCTTGCTCTCTTATCATTCAAATTCGCTTCAACACTAACATCGATTTTCTGCATATCCTCCAAGGTAGGCGGATCTCTATCTCGCAATGAATAAGCCATCTCCGGATCAAAGCCATCCGGGAATTTGAGAAGTGCTGATTTTCTAGATGGTCTTAAATCATCTGGAATAGCATTATAAACTGTGTTAAATCTGATAATATAATCTTGGACCGACTCACCATGATTACGTTTGAGATTGTTTTACTCAGCATTCATCTGAAGTGGATCCTTTTTGATTTCCCATCGATCTAGAAACTGCTTCTGAAGTTCTTCCAATGTGGGTATGCTTCTAGCTGTCAAACCTCTGAACCATTTTCTTACTTCTCCATCAAATGTTTGTACAAACAAACGTATAGTTACATCCTCTTCATCTATCTCATATAGATCAAAGAAAGTTGTCATCTTGTCTATATGCTGCTGAGCGGAAACACCCTGAGGAGTGCCATCAAACATGGAAATTTTACTCTAATAATCAGCTGGCATATCATGCAGATTTTGAGGAAGAGCAAGTGGGGCAAATCGGGCAGCCATTGCTTTAGGTAGATTGGGTCTAGGAGTAGCAGGTGGAGTAGGTGTAGCTGTAGTATGAGGGGTATAGGGAGGTGTAGGCAGAGGAGAAGCGATATGTGACGAGGAAGGCGAATTGACTATTGATTCAGGATGTGTGACTATAGGGGATATAGAAATAAAAGGAGGAATGGCCTATTCGTGCGAAACTGAAGCCGTGATAGTAGATCCAATATTGCTAGATATAGTTTCGAGGAAATCAGCGAGATTAGTGACTTGGATATCTATCTGAAGGTGTCTTAGGATGAAATTTTCAACCAATTTATTATGTCTCTCGATTTCAAGAGCAGCAGCAAAATCAGGGTTGGGAACTAGAGAATCAATTGCACTTTCAGATTTGGTTTTGAACAAAGACAACTCAAAGCTTTCGTCAAAATCAATGTCTTCAAGATACTCAAAAACAACTGGACATGAATGAGATTTGAATATATGATGAGAATCTGAAGCCAGTTTGTATATCAAGGAACAAATAACCAATCAGCCTGTGAAAACTCTCAACTAATCATCCAAAAGTTCAGAGTTTCCAAATGAACTGGGGTAAAATGTAATCGCAGTGGCCGTATTCACAAGCTCACGGAGATTGACTGAAGCAGCGTTTATCTACTTCCGCTTATGCAAAGCAAAAGCGTTTCGAAGGCTACCTGGCATAACTTCAGGCTTCGTCTAAGACTTATGAAACAAACACATCAATCCACAAACAAGTTTGTTGTCCCCAGTATGGTCGCCAATATGTTAGCGCTTGAATTTGGCCTCAGGCTGAAAAAGACAAAATCCAAGGCAACATCAAACCACTTAGCCTCGTAGCTAGCCCTACGGGGCAGGAGAGGGCTATCTCCGGGTCTATCTCGGCAAAAGTTCTTCAAAGGGCGGAGATGACCAATAAAGAACACTGATTTTAGGCTAGTAAACTGATAGGGAAAGTTTGATTTTAAATTTTTAAAGTTTTGGTGGAAAACTGAGCACAACAATTTTGGGTGCGGGGATGAGACACAGTTTTTGCAGAGGTCTTTTTGGGGCAAGGTAGGAGATTGTCTTGATGCCTTTAAATTAAGTGAATGGATAGAAATGACCGGTGAGGAGCTAAAGAGAGCAAGAAACTTTCGAGAATTCTCTTTAGACAGAGGAAAACATAGATATTAAGCAAACTTAAAGGCAGAGCATATAAATTATGAATTCTACCTTAACACTTCATTTACTTAATGTGCAGAAAAGAGAAGTAGGAAAATGATACACATAACACACTTACAAGTACATGAGAGAAGCACACCATCAACACAAATAACCACAGGAATCCCAAATAGTGCTGCAAAACCCTGGTCTTTCCTTTGCCAAAATTGCAGAGATACAAAGAGTAAAACAGTCTAAGCTTATCCCTCAAGAGTCCAACCATGAAAATGACTAAGAAAGTACATAATATAGGCAAGCTAACACACTTCCTTGCCTCTAGGGGTCGAGCTCATCATCCTAGGAGCTGTTTCAACCAATTCTAAACTGAGCACTACAATCTAGGCAATCAAAACAACTTGCCTCTATAAGTTAGGAAACCAATTCATTCATTAATTTTTTGCCATTTTATGAATGAATCTTCTAGAATAGGTAAAAAGTGTCATGTCAATCATGAAATTACATCAAATACATCAAGGGGGATGAAAAATCCAACCAAAAAGTCAAAACTAGTCACTGCTGCGTTTTCCTGTGCTGAAGATGCAAAACTGGCCAATTTCCCCAACGCGTAGCACGCCATTTCTCAACGCGTAGCGCGACTTTCAGGCCATTTTTGAGGCACTTCCCGGCATCCAAATGAGGCACAAGTGGGCTTGCTGGAAAGTTCTGGATGTCTAATCTCCCTCCCAAGTGGAATTTCTCAATTTGGTGGCCATTTGCCCCTCCAAAATTGCAATCTCCCAAGACTGCTTCCTGTGTGTCCAAAAAGTGGCAGAAGGTCATTTTTTGCTTGTTTTTTGACCTTTTGGGGGCTCAAATCTTCATGAAAATTCTTGGCAGTGGCTGAGAAAGTGTATTTTTCCATGACAAATCCAAAAATGTTGAGGTTTCCTGAAATGGACCTCCCCAACTTAAGGGTAGCGCGCGGCGCGCTACGCGTTGAGGGCAAAAACCTGTGTTTGGCACAAAAAAGTCAAAATTGACCAAAATTGCTCAAAATTTCCTGAAATTTGAGCTGGAGGTGTGTTATTTAGTACCATGCTCCCTCAAGGTGGCTTCAGCCAAAATTTGAAGCGGATCGGGCCTTTTCCTCCGTTTTAGTGCCTTGGCCAAGTGTGCTTTAAGTACCTTCATTTTTGCTTTGAATACATGCATGCGGGCCCAATAATGGTTATTCATGTGGCGGAGCATGTCTTTGTCCCTGTTTGCCTTTGCTATCAACCTCTCTAAATGTGTGTTCACCTGAATGAGCATAGAGCTTTGCTCCTTAGGTGTCAAGTCACCGGGTCTCTTGCGAGCCAAGTTCCGGTCTTCTCGAATCCTCCGCAACTCATAAAGAGAGTGTTCATCCTCTAATTGCTTGTTGCGCTGCTCTAAATAAGTAATTGTCCAATTTGCCATCTCCAACTTTTGCTGCAACAAGTCATTTTCAGCCCTTAGTTGCTGGATGATCTCCTTTGACTCTAGGCTAGGAGAAATGATATCAAGGTCAACAACATCTATGCCTGGAACACCTGATGGCCCCTCATCAATCTTGGGCTGCTTGCCTCTCTCTTGTACCTGTGCTGCTGTCGAAAGCGAGGCCCCTTCCACCTGATGTGGAGATAACACTCGCTGTGCTGATGAAGAAGGCGAGACCCCTTCCACCTGATGTGGAGATAATACTCGCCGTGCAGATGCAAATAAGGCCCTGTGGCCTCTCTGATATGTAACATAAGGAGGAGTGCTGACATGCTCTGGCTCAGGAACATCAAACTGCTGTGAAGGCCCTCCCTCATCATGGACAACCTCGGGAGGTGGTTGTGGCACCGTCAAGAAATCACGAGAAATGAAATCCTCCCAAGCAATACCCTGCTGTGCCAACTGATGCATCACTATGATCTCGATCAGTGCATAATGATATATACTTTTGAGCTGCTGTGCGGGAGTCTTCCTTTGCACCACGGGCACCATCTTCTCTATATTTCGGCACATGAAAAATGGAATGTTCATCATTCGTACCTGGGTGAAATGCATCAACAAACGGATATGGTACCAATATAAACGTGAAAATCTGCCCTCACAAGTGAAATAACGCATGATGAGCCTCATCAAGGGTGCATACTCATCCCTTAGGAATCTCAAAGGAAAAACAGCAGTAAGGTGCCTCATGCATCCGGGTTTGATGTATGGTTGATAATGAAATTTGTCTAGCAGCTTGCGTTTGGTCCATTCTTCCCCAACATTTGGTATCCCAGTGGCTTGAGCAATCATTTCAGGTGATAAGGTGAAATCTACTCCTGCAAGGTTAACATGGCCATTGTGCAAATGTAGGACAAACAAGCGGACCAGCTCTCTATGGTGTTGAATTTTTGAGATCCTCTCACAATATCCAAAGCATGACTGATACCGAAAACATGACATTGCAAGTGGACAAGCTTGCAAATGAGCCAATGAAGTGGGCTCCTCTCTGACATGCCGACCACCCTTACCACCCTTATGATGCCTCCTTGGCACTTCTACCTCTGGTGATGAATCACTGTCATAGCTCTGCTCATAATCTGACCCTGTTTCTAACATGGTTATGAAGGCAAGATGACTGAAATATATTGCTGACTTGGCACCCAATTAACTGCTCTTTGACTTTTCAAATGCTCTCACCAAGGGGACATAAATACAAGGGAACTTGTTAGGGATATGGGAACATGTGGGAATTAGGGAGAATAAACACAAAGGAGGAATTTAGGGAAAACAAACTTGGGAAATTACCAAATTATGGGATTTTAAAGTGAAGTAGGGTTTTAGGAATTAAATATGCTTTTAGGAATTTTAAAGAGGAGAATGATGAAATTTCAAGGGAAAATTTGAGGGAGAAGAGTGATGAAAATGAGGGAAAAAGGAATTTACAAAGGGCAACCTTGGACAACAAGAGAAATTCAAAACCCTAGTGCCATTGAAACTTTAAATTTTCCATAACAAGAGAGGGTTTTGATTTATCATTTACATAGCATTTGAACACATTAATTCTCTTTTTCAATGTGCAAAACCAAATTTAGGCATAGAGGAGAAGCCTACCTGCACTTTGCCTGAGAGAAAAGTCGTTTTGATGACTAGCTGGCAATTTTTTGAGCTGAATCCCCAACGCGTAGCGCGCCCTGCCCAACGCGTAGCGCGCCCTGCCCAACGCGTAGCGCGCCTCCGACGCGTAGTGCACTTGTAAATTAACACTGGAAAAGTCTGCCTGACGCGTAGCGCGCCTCCCTGACGCGTAGCGCGCCCCTGAAACTGCTCGACTTGCTCAAGAACTCCTAAAATCGCCTTTGCAAGATTACACTTAGCTTGTGAGAGGCAAATGAGTTTGCAAATGAGGAATGACATGCTTTTATAGGCTTCCTTTTAATTTTTACTTGCCCAAAACCCACTTTGTAATGTTTTGAATGTTGACACTTTTTTATTTAATTGGCTCTGACCTTTAATTTCATTTCTTTGAAAAATTGGTTGAAATGATGATTTCTTCTGAAAATTTTTGCAGGGATAGCTTCTAGGATGCTTTGGCAAAGGAGACCAAGGCTGCACTTCGACATTTGAAGAATTGTAAATTTGAGAATTTTTACAAAAATGAGATAATGACCTTGTTTTCAAAAACAGAGTTTTTGAGAACAAGGTAAAAATTTAGCTGTACAATGATGAGAAATATTTAATGAAGGACATCCCTCTGGCCTGCTGGTCCTTTATGACCTCTCAAGACAAAAATGGACTCAACCCTAGACCTAAGACCTTAAAACTTAAAGCAAGATGAATGACCCTTTGAGGACTTTATTTACTTGAACAAACCTGAACCAGCAGTGTCAAACAAGAGGGGAATAAAGACACAAACCCCCTCCACCAGGATTATGGCATGCCTAACGGAATGCAACATAATCACACTGATGGGACACCTAATCATGAAATGCAAAGAGCTTTGATCTCCGGTGGAGGGCTACTAGACCGACTCTAACAGTTCCATTATCATAATTAGATAAACATGATGTCTACAGAAGTCAAATCAGCAGATCACTTAAAATTTCTGTGAACGAAGATTCAGTAAATGTTTTTTATGACCAGCCTGAATTGATATTTGGCCCCTAAGTAAATGGAAAAACAGCAGAGGGAGAAGTTCCTCCTTTCTATGTGGGTTTAAACATACATGATAAAATACTTCATAATGCCATGTTTGATTCTTGTGCTTCTCATAACTTAATGCCTAAATCTGTAATGGAGAGGTTAGACCTTGATATCACCAGGCCATATAAGGACCTTTGCTCTTTTGATTCAAGTCATGTCAAATGTTTGGGTTTAATCAACGACTTATGTGTGTCACTAGTCCAATATCCTGCCAAAACCATCTTAATGGACATAGTAGTAGCTAATATTCCACCAAAGTATGGCATGTTATTGTCTAGATCTTAGGGTGCAAAGCTTCAAGGATCTCTACAGTTAGACATGTCTTACGCTACTATTTTAGTGTTTGCTCAACCCAAGAGACTATACAGAGAAATCTTAATGAAGTATGTAGTAAGTAGTCAAGAGAAACCTCAAAATTTCCCTATCTACTCAGTACATTCAGATATGGATTCTTTTATCCTTTACAATGCTGAAATTGATCCCCCACATGCAATAAAAGTTCTAGCAGATGACACAGAAAAAATTGCAAATGAGAAGTCTAGTGTCCAAATACAAGAAATTTCTGAAAATCATGAAACATCAAATAAACCAGAAGAAACTAAAAAACTAGATCTCCCTATTAAACAGATCCCTGAGACTCCAAATACTAATTATGAACATGAAATCCTTTGGTACTTAGAATTTGATAGTTCTGTGAACAAATTAGGAGCAGGAGCAGGAATCTGGGTGCACAATCTTCAAAACAATAATGCTGAAGGTCATGCCTACAGGTTAAACTTTAGATGCACCAATAATATGGTTGAATATGAAGCTCTGTTGCTAGGTCTTAAACTGGTCAAGAAATTGGGAGCAACTAGAGTGTCAGTCCTAGGAGATTCTGATTTAATCATCCAACAGATAAAAGGGAAGTTCTTAACAAATGATACCAGATTAAGATAATACAGAGGAACATCTCTAGAGATCCTAAATACATTTCTAGAAAGTCAGCTTGCCAAAATCCCGAGAAGACATAACTTGCAAGCTCATAGCCTAGCAATGTTTGCCAACACCTGTAAATTACCATTTGGACCAAATCATCAATTCATAGCTGAAATTAGACACAGGCCAGCCATACCTGATAATGTAAAGAACTGGCAGGTGTTTGACAGTGATAATCAGAGCAACAATTTTTTAACCCTAGAAGAAGAATTTTATGGCACTAACGTAGATGGAGATACAGTTAGTGAGTTTGATCCAACAAATCGGATAGAAACAGACATTTCAGCAGAAAAATGCAACTCAAATGCTTCATCCGACGAAATTTACCAAAGAGGAAATACAAGATCTTAAAAGAATAGATGTTGATGAAATTATTGAAGGAGAATCTAAAATTATCAATTTGAAAGACAATCACTTGCCCAAAGGATTAACTCCTTTGGAATATCTCTTTGATTTCAACGATATTCCAAAGAAACCCCAGATGGAACCTCTAAAAGCAGACATTGAAGACTTCAACATAGGAACTGAAGAGAATCCCAAAATGGTAAAATTGTCCAAATCTTTGCCCCCTGATCAAAAACTTAAGTATGTCGAACCGATCAAAGAATTCCAGGTTGTTTTTGCCTGGAAATATGAAGACTTGAAGTCTTATGACACCTCTGTAATACAGCATACAATATCCCTCAAGGAAAATCAAAAACCATTCAAATAGAAGATCAGAAGAATCAACCCTGTACTAGTTCCTTTAATTGAAAAAGAAATCAGACGAATGCATGATGCAGGGATAATTGCTCCAATCAGATTTTCAGAGTGGGTATCTAATTTAGTGCCTACCAAGAAGAAAACAGGAGAAATTAGATCATGTGTTGACTTAAGAAATCTAAACAAGGTTTCTTTGAAACACAATTACCCTTTACCTAAGATGGATCATATTTTACAAAGAGTGGTAGGTGCCTCTAGGATTTCACTTTTGGATGGGTTTTCAGGTTTTAATCAGATTCCGGTTCATCCTGATGACCAAGAAAAAACTGCATTTACAACACCATGGGGTACATTCAAATATGTTAAAATGCCATTCGGGCTTAAGAATGCAGGGGCAACCTTTCAACGAGCAATGGACATAGCTTTTGCAAAAGAAATTCACGGTTTTCTAGTTGCATATCTAGATGACCTCACTGTGTTTTCTAGATCAGATCAGCAACATTTAGATCACTTGAGACAAGTGTTTTTAAAATGCAGAAAGTATGGTATTTCATTAAATCCCAAAAAATCTTTGTTTGGTCTAGAGGAAGGCAAACTGTTAGGCCATATCATCTCCAAAGATGGCATCATAATAGATCCTGCTAGAATAGAAGCTATCCTGCAAATACCCCACTCCCGAAATGTCAAATAACTTCAAGCTTTCCTAGGGAAGATTGACTTTTTGAGAAGATTCATATCTAATTTGGCTGAATTAATTAGATTGTTTAACAACATGTTAAAAAAGGATTCAAAGGTTAAATGGATAGTAGAAGCGAAACAAGCATTTGAAGAAATTAAAATCACTTTGACCAGAACACCAGTCCTCACAAGTCCAAAGTTCGATAGAGACTTCATAATTTTTTCCTTTGCATCAGAACACACTATAGCAGTTGTTTTACTACAAAAAGATGATCAAGAATGTGAAAAACCCATAGCCTTTTTTAGTAAAGCACTTAGAGATGCACCTCTAAATTACAAAATCATGGAAAAACAAGCTTTTGCACTTGTGAAAGCTATTCAAGACTTCAGAGTCTACATATTGTACTCCCATGTAGTGGCTTATGTACCAAATGCTGTTGTCAAAGACATCCCGACTCAGGATGGAATTGAAGGCAAACGAGGTAAATGGATAGCTAAAATATTGGAATATGATATTGAAATAAAACCTACAAAGCTTATAAAAGGACAGGGATTGGCTAAACTCATGACTGAAACAAACTTTAAAGCCTTGGATATTAATGAACTGGATAATGAACAGAAGATGGCGACTCCACAAATCAACCAGGCCTTCTTAGAATCACCTTGGTATGTTGATATAACTCATGTATTATTAAACCTGCAGGCTCCTGTAGGGTTATCCAGACCAAAGAAAAGGTTTTTAAAGATGAAAGCTTCAAAATTTTGTATTTTAAATAATGCTCTTTTTTGGAAAAATCATGAATGTATTCTACTGAATTGTTTAATAAAAGAAGAAACTGACAAAATTCTCAAAGAATTTCATGTAGGGGATTGCGGTGGACACCTTTACTGGAAATCAACTGCAGACAAAATCCTAAGGGCTGGTTTTTACTGGCCAACCTTGTTCGCTGATGTAAAGAAGTTTGTCACTGCTTGCCACAAATGCCAAATTTTTGAAGACAAAAGGAAACTGTTACCCTTACTCTTGAGACCAATTTCCACTGAAAATCCCTTTCAAAAATGGGGTTTGGACTTCATTGGAGAAATACACCCTCCCTCTTCTGGCCAACATAAATGGATTCTTACTGCCACAGACTATTTCACCAAATGGATAGAAGCCATTCCTTCTAGACAAGCCAATGACACAGTGATTATAGGATTCTTAGAAACCAACATATTGTCTAAATTTGGTTGTCCTGAAAATATCATAACCAACAATGTTGCTGCCTTCAAGTCCAAGAAAATGATAAATTTTTGTAACAAATACCATATCACTTTAGGCCATTCCACAGCCTATTACCCTCAAGGTAATGTTCTAGCTGAGTCTTCCAATAAAAGCCTGATCAATATTATTAAGAAATCATTGGAAAAGAACAAGAAAAACTGGCACAAGAAATTTACAAATGTACTATGGGCAGACAGACTTACTACAAAGAGATCTATTGGAATTAGCCCTTATCAGTTAGTTTATGGCATGGAGGTTGTGTTTCCTTCATCTCTAGGAGTTCCTGTAATGAAATTGCTGCAAGAAGCTCAGGTGGAACCCAATGACATTCAAAGGAGAATAAATCAAACCATCCATTTGCAGCAGACCAGAGAAGAAGTACACCAAATATCCCAAGCGTTACAAGAAAAACTTAAGAAAATATTTGATAAAAGGACCAAAGCAGAAGACTTCTACAGAGGAGACAAAGTTCTAAGGTGGGATCCCAGGATAGAAGACAAAGGAAAACATGGGAAGTTTGACTTCTTGTGGAAAGGGCCATTTATCATCCAGGCATTGCAAGGGAACAATACTTACTTTCTAAAGAGCTTGGATGGTACAGAAACAGAAGAAGGACCAGTGAATGGTCGAATGCTGAAACATTACTTTGATATAGTTTTTTAATGTGTTTTGACTCTAACATGTATATACTATATCATTAATAATGTCATAGTTTGGATTGGATAGTAACTTGCTACAGTTGAAGCCCGAAGAAAAGGCCCTAAGCTTCAGAAAGTGTGTTGTCATATATACAATAAAGCAACTAGCAAAAAGAAGATTTCAGAACACAGTAAAAGTTACTCATAAGGCTCTCTGACCTGCTGTTCTTGACTTTCCACCAGGGAAAGCCATCCCCAAGTGGAGCCATTGTTATACTCCTATAACAATAGGTGTCATATTTCATAATTGACTTGATGAGCTCCGTAATATGTTAATCCATTTCCTTGTTGCAAAGGGTTTCCATATTATCAAAAAATGTAAAGAGGGTGGCCCTAAAAGAAAAATCAAAGGGTAAAAAAAATAAAATGGTAAAAAAAGTGAAAGAAATGAACCCCAAACAAAGAAAGACCAGGAAAGTGTGCAAGTCCAAAATGCCACTACTTTTTCATTTTCTGTAATAAGCATTGTGTGCAACTTGTTAATTCATGCCACAATTGATGAATGGCCAAACAGCTTAATCTTGGCCAGTTCATATTTGAATTTCCTGCTTTAGAGATAGAGAACAAAATCTGGCCAAACTGTTTAATCATGGCAGATAAGTAGATAGGTATAGAAGCAAGGAGCTCAACAGTTTAATCTGAGCCCTTGGAAGTAATAATTGCAGACTTAGGTAGGCTTACCATGCAAAGAAAAGAAAAGTTGATGAGGGTTTGCCAGTCTAAGTGCACCCAAAGAAAGAAGGAAAAATGCTAGGCAAAGTAGGCAGGGTAGGTAGATTGGTGTTGCCGAATGATACTTATGATAGGTTTTGTCTCTAAAAATGTGTTAATCTTTCACTTCCATCACGAGTGCTTGGCGAACATTATACTTGGAGCAGCTCAAGCGAGGCAAAGTTTCATAACTAACTCCCATTCATATTTTTTCCCTAATCTTTTACTAATTTCCCCCCTAAAATATTAAGAATCTGTTCTTAATATCACTAAAGTCACTCATCGCATTTCATAAACATTTGCCTAAGTAAATTCCCATTTTACTTAGGAAAATACCTCACATAAACCCTTTTCCCCCTTCAAAGCCTGAGTTTAACTACAAAAGTCAAATTGTTTTTAAACTTGGCCCTTTTTTACATCTTTTCATATTAATTTCCTTAACATTTATTATATAAATCCCATGTAAATTGTTACCCTTCCCGTAATATGTATATATAATAAAATCCCGATATAATTACATATCCCCGCCCCGGTCGATTACAACCATATAATTGTTCAAAATGGATTGACGAATTTATTATAAATGTGTTAATAACCTTCCCACGCACGATAAATGGAGTTAATTAACGACCTGGGTTAATTAATAACCAAACCCCCCAACCAATGAAAACAGCCTGATACATAAAAAAACACAATTTATTATACCAGCCCCGCAAGTTAACCTCCCGCTAAGTTCAAAGCCAGTCCACCGTTAGATATGCGCCCGTTCATCGAATAGTCGACGATCGTATCACGCTCCCCCTCACCGCCGAACGTTAACGCGCGATCGGATGGTGGTTTTGCCGCCGTACCAAAGACACGAGGGAAATAATGCTTGTAAGGGATAGAAAATTAGGAGACTTGTTTGTAGAGGTCATGTTGCAGTCATTAAAGGAATTTTTGGCACAAGATGGTGGGGTTGTAGCAACTGTTCCAAAATCCCTAGATAGAGAGACAAATACTTTAGGAACGAAGTACAAAACCATTGAAAAGAAGGGCAAAAGGAGTATGCATAACAAGGTATGTTAGCCTTCTTGTTGCGGTGCTTTGCTAGAGGATGTAGAGTCATAGTTTGGACAGAAATGGGAGGTCATCCTAAGTTTGGAAGGAGGAAAAAAAGTGGATGGTCTTAGTAGCCCTAGATTAGTTGACAAGAAGGTCTTTGGCAGTTGTAAGAAGGGTGATGATTATGTAAACTCGTGATTGATCCTTGAAGGACAAATGATGGAGGTTAAGGAGAGAAAATTACATCAGCCCAAGTTCATTGTTGGAGAAGCATACTTGACAGTGATAGGTGGAAACCCTCCATGCCCTAAGTGTGTCTTCATCAGGAAATATAGGAAAGCATTGGGAAGAAGTCCTTAAGAGTTGTGTCCTTAAAGGACTAAGGAGAAACTAGTGGGAAAGAAGTCCCAAAGTAGCTGACGACCAACAATGCGTAGTTGAGAGTTGTTCACAAACGGAGTTGTAAACAACTCAACATGGGGCTCTGTGTTTTGATGTGTTGAATGACTAACGATAAGCTAAAAAGTAGTTGGAGATGTGTTCAATGAACTTAAGGAGTTGATTCATTGATAGAGGCAGAGTTGTGTTGCTGCAGATCAAAGTCAAAGCAACAGGAATATGTGTTCAAGGTACGTGGACTGAAAGGGTTATGCGTGGCCATCATCAGCAAGTAGGTCAAGTCGTACCTTGTTTATGGTAGATTGGTTATTGAAGGATCAACACCAAATGCTAGATGTATATATTTGTATCAATGGATGTATGAGGTCCTGTTAGCTCTGCTATAGTTTGCAACATTTGATGGATAAAATCAGGTCAGGTAGTGTTGGTTTGGGTTGCAAAGGGTTTGCAGCAGTTTATTTCATCCTTCCCTTTCATTTTCCCTTTTCTCCTTATAACTCCCCACACCTCCATTTCCTCCTTCCTCTTAATCTTCTTCATTCTACTTTAAACCCCTCTTAAGCCCTTTTTCTCGCTCCCAGGCATTTTTTGTTTTAACATTATTAAACCCCATATAACCCATTTTCCCTTTGGTCCCGGGCTCGAAGCTAAACCTACGAATCCGTGGATTATATAGCCGCACGCATATAATAAAAATCATAACCCGCCGGGCCCTCACCTGTCACATCATCCAATAAATATGTGCGTTAATCCTGGGCCGTCCGATCCTCCACCTCATGATCCGACGACGTACGTAGCCCCCGCCCCACGAACCTGCAAGAACGATAACCCACAGGGAAAGTTGTTTCCCCACCGTCCCATCTGCCACACAGCGCCTTATTACTGGATCGCGCCATCATGTACGTAAACCGCCCATTCCCGTAGAGCGGTGTGGGGAAACCGCTTTCCACCCATTTGTACGACTCCTGCTCGTTAACTGTTGATCACCTCCGCCGCCCGATAGCCGTCGGATCTGCCCGACTGCAATCCGACGGGCCTTGTTCGTCTGATCCCTTTGTCGTCCGATAACCTTTGTAGACTGATCTCTGCCGCCCACTTGTTTAATCCAACGGCCCACATTTGATTCTCGCTTCTTCCGATAGTTGTTGCGAAATGCTTCCCGCCGTCAATCCACGATATCCAACGGTGGATCTGCTTCCAGGCCGCCTGCGTCCACTGCCTCTGCCATGCTTCCAAGGGACGAAGGATAACAGTGTTTAGCTTCCTACCAGCACGATGCGCATTAAATCCCCAGCGATCATATTTAAAGAGCAGCATGGCCAAGGACGAGAAGGACAACCTTGAGCAGATAAACACGGCATTTACCTGTTCAAGAAGGACATCAAAGTACTAGAAAGGCCGATTTTGTTAACTTAAACACTCAGCTTGCAGCAGAAACCCATATCTAATTGTAAATGCGGTTGGTGGTCAGTTATGACCCCTCCACGCTTAGGGTAGCAGAGCAATTTTGTAAACAAACTCCATATATACCCACAAACAAGATGTAATAGGGTTGATGAATGTTATTTTGTTGTAAGCTTCAACTTCTGGAGACTGTAACTACTGTGATACCTGCAGCGTTTGGTCTTCATTTTCAGCTAATGCAAACTTCTTTTGTTGTTAATTGCTCACTTTCCACTTCTTCTTCTTTGTTCCAGGCCGTGCCTGTTATGCATTTATTCATGTGTTGTAGATGTTTAGCATTAGAAGGGCTGTCATCCCACCTCTATGTTAGAATCTAGTTAGTATTATTGAATGTGTATGCAGGTTTCTGTTGTTTTAATGCCAGAGAGTTGTCATCCTGTCTGTGCATTAGAAGATAGATTTGCAGACCTCTTTATTGGTTGCAACTGGCCATCACAGGGTCCTGTGCATCTGCTGGTGTGATTAGTATTCTCCATCATCACATTTTCTTTAAAACTGTGAGTAATTGGTGGTCTAAAGCCTTGTAGTTTGGGGGTGTTCACCAATGTCTGGGGTTAAGCATAGTAGAAGTGGTTATCTGGCTTGAATATGCAGCATTTCTTTCATTCATCCACCATTTTCCAACATTTTATTGATTTTGTAATGTTCCCGAGCATCTCTGATATACAACCTAGGAGTGTTTCTTAGGGTGATAACATTAATTGGCGTCGTTGTCGGGGAGAGGAGAATTGAAGCTCAACTTCCCTGGGAGAACAACACAACTTCGAGCTTTGATGATAGAAAAGATTTGAACACAGTTTTTGGTTGTAATCATCTATCTGGCGACTCCATTGGAGGGAGACCATCATTTGGCGACTCCACATTGAAGTTCTGGCTCAATTTGTGAGACACACTCGAAGAAATCCTCAGAAATCACCAGCTGAACCAGTGACTGAACCTGAGAGGACTGTCAAATCGAAGAAATCATCACAGAAAGGGGCATCAGGATCAGGTAAGCCTAAGAAGTCTCATTCATCTCTGAAAGATAAAGTTGTAGTTAAAGACATACAGATTGAAGATTTAGAACTCAGCACTGTTAATAAGGAAATTCCTTCAGAGATTAATTCAACCCCTTGTGCAGTTAGTTCCCCTTCAAATCTCAGTCCAAAGAAAGCTTCCCATACTGTCCATAATACCCCTTTGTCTCTACCATCCATCACATTAATTCCTACCATTCAAGCTGCCAGTGTTCTTCCACATATTCCAATCATGGCAGGCCAGCAAGCACCCACGAAGATTGAAAGAATTGTTGCTGCTAGATATGGACCTCTGGTATTGCCTGTTCCTTTAAATCCTATGCCTGTGGGAGAATATCAGAAATATATGCCTAAGTTCACTGGAAAAGAGGGAGTAACAGCAGAAGAACACCTAGAAGCTTTTTACAGTTATGCTGATAATTTAGATATAAGTGAAAATGATGTGTGGATGAGAGTTTTTGTCCAGAGCCTCGATGGAGAGGCCAGGAAGTGGTTCAGAAAATTACCCCAGAGATCTATAACTGATATTCAAGCATTAGATGATGCATTTTTGAAGCACTGGGGAGATAAAAAAGACCTGTTGTATTACCATACTGAGTTTGGTACCCTGAAGAGGGAAAATGGTGAATCTTTGCCTGATTTTAATAAGATTTAATCGAATGTATAATAAGATACCAGCTGAGGTAAAACCTACCCCCACCTCTGCCAAAGTCACTTATGCCAATGCTTTTGACTCTGTTTTTTGCTTGTTATTGAGAGAAAGAAGATGTGCCACTCTGGCAGACATGCAGGATGCAGCCCTAGAAGTAGAGTCTAATATCATGGCTACAGAAAAGCTCAAAAGTCAAGCTGATAGAAGGAGGTAGAGAGGTCAGGCTTCTACTTCTTCTGCTTCATCTTCAGAGCCTAAATTAGACAAAATGACTAAGATGATAGAGTCATTGGCTGCTGAAATTTCTAAGCTAAAGGTTGAGCAGAATTCAGGAAAAACAAGGCAGCAGAACACATTTGCTCCAAGAAATCCAAATCCATTCAGAAGAGCAAATGAGCAGTTACAAATAATGTAGAGGGGTGAAGATTCAAAAGAAGATCAGAAAGTTAAAGCTCCTTTCCAAAATGTAGTCATGGAGGAGGAACAATTTGAAGAAGATGAGGATGAAATTCATTGCATGGAAGATAAAAGCAATGCTGCATTTTTTACTTTGGCTACTTATGAAGAATCTTTGTTGCAGGAACAAAACAGTCAGGAGTGGGATAGAGGAGCTGTTCTAAAAGCTTAACAACAGCAGAGATATAACCTGAGGTCGAATGCAAAGAATGTCAAAGAAAATTCTGCCCAAAGAGTTGTTGTCCAAACAGAGTCACGAATAGCAGGCAGAAAAAAGCAGCAACTGATCTAGTCATCCTCAAGGCCCCAGTTCAAGAGGTAAAAGGTTCTGATAAGTTATCATCTTCTTTCAGCTTGGAGTCAGAAGTTCAAAAATTGAAAATATTTGTGCCTCTGGTAGAATTGGTAAAGAGTGAAGTGTTTCGAAAGCCCATCCTTGAAGCCCTTGAGCTAGAAACCACACAAACCTCCACTAACTCTGTCAATTTGCAAGATGACAAGCTTGTCGTTGTGCTTAGTCCCATGATTGAACCTGCTGATAATAATTCTCCATCTTTTTATGTCTCCTTGACCATTCATGACAAAATCCTCCATAATTTCCTGCTAGACACAGGGGCCAACCACAATTTAATGCCTAAAGCTGTCATGGAAGAGTTAGGCCTTGATATCACCAGACCCTATCATGGTTTATTTTCTTTTGATTCAAGGAAGGTGAAATGTCTTGGATTGATTAAAGATCTGGCCATCACCTTAACTCAGCTGCCCATGAAGAGTATGATGATGGATATTGTGGTAGTAGATGTCCCTCCTAAGTTTGGCATGTTGCTGTCCAGAGGGTGGATTAAGAGATTAGGTGGGACATTACAGAATGATCTATCTTATGCCACTGTCCCAGTTTTTGGAGGAGAAAGCAGGAGATTGTACAGAGAAGCACAGTTGGCATACATCATTAGTGATGAGAAGAATCCTACAAATCATCCCATTTATGTAGTGGACACTGATTTTGGAGCATGTATTCTCCAAATAGAAGAAACTCATAAGGCCTCATTGCAGATCAGGAAACCAACAGTTCAGGCCAAGGAAAAGCAAGGAAGTCAGGTTTGGGAGATGTTCTTTGATGGAGCATGTTCCAGGGAGACTGCAGGAGCAGGGGTGGTGCTAGTGTCTCCAGAGAAAGAAAGCATTCAGCTGTCTTTTAAGTTGGTTTTCCAAGTCACAAACAATATAGCAGAGTATGAGGCTTTGTTGTTGGGCCTTAATGCAGCAAAAGACAGAGGAATCAAGAATCTGAAAGTGTTTGGAGATGCTGATTTGATCATTCAACAAGTAAATAAAACATTTCAAGCAAAGCACCCAAGGCTGAAAGCATACAGAGATGAGGTATGGAAAATCAGAGATTATTTTGATTATTTCTGTATTTCATACATTCCTAGAGCCCAGAATTAACTTTTTGATTCCCTTGTTGTGTCCGCTAGTCTATTTATACCTCCTTTGCCTCCCAGACTAGTTTATGAAGTCCAAATGAAATACAGACCGTCCTTGCCTGATAATGTCCACCATTGGAAAGTTTTTAGTGATGATGATGAGATAAAAAGGTTTCTGCAAGTCATTGATGAGTTTTCTGAAATGCAAATTGACCAAGAGAATGTAGCCTTGGAAGAAAACTCCCAATCCCAGCTTAGAAATAAAATTGGTAAAGACAACATTGTTCAGCTTCCTAGTAATCATATTCCTAAGGGTCTAATTCCTTTTGAAAGACTGTTTGACCAAAATGATGTGCCTTACAAGGTTGCCCAAAAAGAAGACCAATCTGCAATCAGTATGCATGATACAGGAAGTCTAGGTCAGCCTAGATACGTACATCTGTCTTCTAATTTGTCTGCTGATCAAAGTGCTGAATACTGCAATTTAATGAAGCAATTTGCTGATGTGTTTGCTTGGGAATATAGTGATTTGAAAACGTATGATAAAAACATAATCCAGCATAAAATCCCTCTGGAGAAAGATAGTATTCCTTTTAAATAGAAGCTGAGACCAATAAATCCTATGCTTCTTCCACTGATTGAAAAAGAAATTAAAAAATTGTTAGCTGCCAAGATCATAGTTCCTCTTAGATATTCCAAATGGGTAGCCAATTTAGTGGTGGTGAGGAAGAAGAGCCGAGAAATCAGACTGTGTGTTGATTTCAGAAATTTAAACAAATGCTCCAAGAAAGACAACTATCCTTTACCAAAGATGGAGCATTTGCTGCAAAAAGTCTCAGGAGCCAAAGTAATGTCTTTCTTGGATGGTTTTTCAGGCTATAATCAGATGTGCATCCAGATGACCAAGAGAAGACTGCATTCACCACTCCTTGGGGAACTTTTATGTATGCTAAGATGCCTTTTGGATTGATGAATGCTGGAGCAACCTTTCAGAGAGCTATGGATATAGCATTTGTAGGAGAAAAGGATAAATTTGTCCTTATTTACCTTGATGACATAACAGTTTACTCCAGCAACCATCAAAATCACTTGTAGCATCTGAAAAAAGTGTTTCTGAAGTGCAGGAGGTTTGGAATTTCAGTCAATCCCAAAAAATCTCAATTTGCTTTATAAGAAGGCAAGCTGTTAGGACATGTTGTGTTTGCTGCAGGTGTCCGAATTGACCCAGAAAGAGTCAAAGCAATTCAGACTTTGTCTGTCCCTAGATCAAAAAAGGATATCCAATCCTTTATGGGCAAAATTAATTTTGTCAGGAGGTTTATACCAAATTTGTAGAATTGGTTAAGCATGTGACCTCCATGTTGAAGAAAGGATCAGAGGATAAGTGGACTGATGCAGCAAGAAAATCATTTGATTCCATCAAAAAAGATATTATGGAAGCTCCCACATTAATAAGTCTAGATTACAACAAGGAGTTCCATGTATTCTCATTTGCCTCTGAAGATACCATTGCAGCAGTTTTATTGCAGACAGATGAAGAAAGTTCAGAACATCCAATAGCATTTTTCAGCAAGAACTTGAGGGATGCTGAACTAAGGTATGATATTATTGAAAAACAGGCATATGCTCTTATAAAATCCTTGAAAGCTTTCAGAGTTTATATCCTGCATTCCAAGATAATTGCATATGTACCCTCTACTGCAATAAAAGATGTCTTGACACACCCTGATGCTGATGGAAAGCGGGCAAAATGGATTGCAAAAATGATAGAATTTAATATAGAGCTGAAGCCCACCAAGCTGGTCAGAGGTCAGGGGCTTGCCAATTTATTGGCTGAAGAAAATTGCAGATCTTTAGATATTGATTTCCTATGCATAATTGCAGAAAATGGTCAGGCAGAAGAAGAGGAAGCAGTTGAACCAGAGAAAGAGCAGTCAGTGGCCAAGAATCTAGCTTCTTGTAATTGGTATGCTGGTACAATTAATTTCTTGTTGAAGCTAGAAATCCATTCAGGATTTACTCAAAGTCAAGCTAGAACTTTAAAACTTAGAGCAGCTAAATATTGCATCAATGAAAATCTGCTCTACCGGAGGGATCCATCTAGATATTTTTAGGGTGTCTGGACAAAGAACAGTCAATTGAAGTGATGCAGTAGTTCCATAACAACATGTGTGGAGGGAACCATTATTGGAAAACTACAACCCATGAAATTCTCAGAGCTCGGTACTATTGGCCCACTTTATTTTCTGATGTATTTTCTTTTGTTAAATCTTGTGACAGGTGCCAAAGATTTGAAGAAAAACAGCAGTTGAAGTCCCTGCCCCTAAAACCAATTCAGGCAAAAGGGCCTTTTTAGCAGTGGGACTTGGATTTCATTGGAGAAATCAATCCACATTCTAGCTGCCAGCACAGGTAGATATTAGTAGCTACTGATTATTTCACTAAGTGGATTGAAGCAGTCCCTACTAGGAAGGCTGATCATAATGTGGTCATGAAGTTTTTAATTGAAAATATATTTACCAGATTTGGTTGTCCACACAAATTGGTCACAGATAATGCAACAGCTTTCAAGGCAAAAGAATTGGTGGAAATGTGTGATTCAATGGGTATTAAACTTGTTCATTCCACCTCATATTATCCTAAAGGAAATGGTCTGGCAGAATCCTCTAATAAAAGTTTGATCAGGATAATTAAAAACTATTAGAGGACAATAAAAAGAATTGGGATTCAAAGCTAAAGTATGCACTGTGGGCTGACAGAGTGACCATTAAGAAATCCACAGGCAATTCTCCTTTCAAGCTAGTATATGGCACTGAGGCTATATTTCTGATTCAGCTAACTCTCCCTGTGGCAAAATTCTTTCAAGAAGAGCAGGATGAGGAAGAAGACATGGCAAAGAGGATCACTGATTTAGCAAAAATACATCAGATTAGAGAACAATTGGTTAAAAAGGCTGCAGCACATCAAAGAAAGGTCAAGGAAGCCTTTGACAAGAAGGCAAAAATAGATGATTTTTAGGTTGGATACTTGGTTTTGAAATGGGATGCACTAAAGGAAAAGAAAGGCAATCATGGGAAATTTGATGCTTTCTGGACAGGACCTTTCATCATTTCACAAGTTCAAGGGAACAACACCTTCATACTGAAAATTATGGGAGGAAAAGCAGTTTTTGATGGCCCAGTTAATGGGTGTTTTCTAAAAGGTTATGTTGTTTAAGGTATTTGGGCCTTAAAAGTTGTAAATATTGTGTTTTTATCAGTTTTAGTATAGATGCAGCAGACTCCATGCCCAATGGAACACTAGGAATTTTGGCTAATTTGTTTTCAGCTGGAAAGGCATTGGTCTACATGTTCTTAAGACCTCACAGGGAGGATCTCATCCCCAGAAGGAGCCAGTGTTAGCTCTGCTACAGTTTGCAACATTTGATGGATAAAATCAGGTCAGGCAGTGTTGGTTTGGGTTGCAAAGGGTTTGCAGCAGTTTATTTCACGCTTCCCTTTCATTTTCCCTTTTCTCCTTATAACTCCCCACACCTCCGTTTCCTCCTTCCTCTTAATCTTTTTCATTCTCCTTCAAACCCCGCTTAAGCCCTTTTTCCGGCTCTTGGGCATTTTTTTTGTTTTAACACTATTAAACCCTGTATAACCCATTTTCCCATTGGTCCCAGGCGCGAAGCTAAACCTACGAATCTGTGGATTATATAGCCGCACGCATATAATAAAAATCATAACCCGTCGGGCCTTCACCTGTCACATCATCCAACAAATATGTGCGTTAATCCTGGGCCGTCCGATCCTCCACCTCATGATTCGACGATGTACGCAGCCCCTGCCCCGCGAACCTACAAGAACGATAACCCGCGAGGAAAGTTGTTTCCTCGTCCTCCCATCTGCCACGCGGCGCCTTATTATTGGATCGTGCCATCATGTACGTAAACCGCCCATTCTCGTAGAGCGGTGCGGGGAAACCGCTTTCCACCCATTTGTACGACTCCCGCTCGTTAACTGTCGATCACCTCCGCCGCTTGATAGCCGTCGGATCTGCCCAACTGCGATCCGACGACCCTTGTTTGTTCGATCCCGTTGTCATCCAATAACCTTCGTAGACTGATCTCCGCCACTCGCTTGTTTAATCCAACGACCCACATTTGATTCCCGCTTCTTCCCGATAGCTGTTGCGAAATGCTTCCCGCCGTCGATCCACGATATCCAACGGTGGATCTGCCTCCATGCCGCCTGCGTCCACTGCCTCTGCCATGCTTCCAAGGGACGAAGGATAACAATGTTCAGCTTCCTACCAGCATGCTGCGCATTGAATCCCCAGCAACCATATTTAAAGAGCAGCACGGCCAAGGACGAGAAGGACAACCTTGAGCAAATAAACACGGCATTTACCTATTCAGGAAGGACATCAAAGTACCAGAAAGGCCGATTTTGTTCACTTAAACACTCAGCTTGCAGCAGAAACCCATATCTAATTGTAAATGCGGTTGGTGGTCAGTTATGACTCCTCCACATTTAGGGCAACAGAGCAATTTTGTAAACAAACTCCATATATACCCACAAACAAGATGTAATAGGGTTGATGAATGTTATTTTGTTGTAAGCTTCAACTTCTAGAGACTGTAACTACTGTGATACCTACAGTGTCTGGTCTTCATTTTCAGCTAATGCAAGCTTCTTTTGCTGTTAATTGCTCACTTTCCACTTCTTCTTCTTTATTCTAGGTTGTGCCTGTTATACATTTATTCATGTGCTGTAGATGTTTAGCATTAGAGGGGCTGTCATCCCACCTCTGTGTTAGAATCTAGTTAGTATTATTGAATGTGTATGCAGGTTTCTGTTGTTTTAATGCTAGAGAGCTATCATCCTGTCTGTGCATTAGGAGATAGATTTGCAGACCTCTTTACTGGTTGCAGTTGGCCATCACAGAGTCCTGTGCATCTGCTGGTGTGATTAGTATTCTCCATCATCACATTTTCTTTAAAACTGTGAGTAATTGATGGTTTAAATCCTTGTAGTCTAGGGGTGTTCACCCATGTCTGGGGTTAAGCATAGTAGAAGTGGTTATCTAGCTTGAATATGCAGCATTTCTTTCATTCATCCACCATTTTCCAACATTTTTGTTGAGTCTGTAATGTTCCCGAGCATCTCTGATATACAACCTAGGAGAGTTTCTTGGGGTGATAATAGGGCCATTATCCCTAGTATGAGAGCCCTAGACAATTGTATTATCAGTTTGTTAATATAACAAAGTTGGGCAGTTAAAAATTGTAAAAGGTTGTCTAGATTTGTGCATGTGTTGATTTATTGTTATCTATTGCTCTGTTGTGCAAAGTATTTTGTTGTGATACTTGGATTGGTAGAATTAGTGATTGTAAGATTCTAACCTAGACTCCAGTATCATGGAAAAACAACATAGTATCAGAGCTACTTTGAAGGACCAATGAATCAAAGTGTGCACAATGAAGCAAATCAAAGGGAGCAAATGTTGTTTAGATCATGGAGAAGAGGGTTCAATTGAAGACATGGAGATGTGGTTTTGATTGGCTTGGCAGCAAGGTTAGTTGAGAGTTTAAGTGGATTGGTGGTGAGTCTGGTGAACAACAATTTGTTGTAGGGCAGATTGTTGATCATGGGCTTCCTATGATTTTCCATGGATTGTGGGGACAATTCGAGGATTGTTTTGGCATGGATGAGATTGGTATGATTGAGTTTGCTTCATGTGATGGACATCATGTTGGCAAGCTAGTTTCTCCATTGGATTGTGATGTTGCATATTCAATATTGGAGGGATGTGTACGATTTGTATTTGATCCAGGAGGATGAGTGCTTGTAGAACTAGGTTGTGGTGATGATGGTCTGTGTTTGACCGCAACTCAAACTAACCTTGTAGGACATGAGATTAGTAGCAGGTTGAGCTAGTGGAGAACATATAGAGTCAGAGGGAATCTAGCTTGAGAGGGAGCAACCCTATGGAAGTGTTGATATCTTCAAGTTTAGATGAGATGAGGCAGAGGCACTATCGATATAGCATGGCTCATTCTACATAGTATGTTATAGTAATGGGTGCCAAATGGGCTAGTGTCATCGGTGATGATGGTGGAGACTTCCTAGTGTTGGAAGCACCTCCCTCACTAAGAGGGAGAGTTGAGATTTGTAGACCCAAGGCTACAGGGTTGTGGAGGAATTGGCTTCATAACGTCACTTCTGGGCTAAGAACCCAAGTTTGGGGTTTCGTACCCAAAGGTGTGGGGCAAAAACCATGATCATATTTGATGACATGGCACTTAGAGATGATAGTGCACCCTCAAAGGAGTAATGGACAACTTTAAGCACCAAGAGAGCTTGTGTAGTTTGAGAGTTATATTTCTTTATGTGTTCTCAAGCGGGTTTGGGGCATTAAGGTCAAGTGAACTACCCTAGAAGAGTGTCCTCAAGGATTTTATGAGGCCTAAGGAGGAAAGTGTATAAAAGGAGGTGACATTGAGGCTTGTTAGACACATCTAAGGGAAAACACATCAAGGAGATCTCTTTGATTTGGTCGCAGAAGGAAGAGGAGTCCAAGCAAAGGTGAGTGTTATGCAACCAAATCATAAATAGAAGAAAAGATAGATCAACGACTTGAAAATTAGTCTCTTCAAGAGGGAAACATCCTTTACATCACATAAATGAACAATTCTTGGATGAAACAAATGATAAGACCTCCTTGGTATATATAGGAGTCTAAGGGGTCACAACCCTAATAAGAGCCTACATAACAACAATAATGTAAGGGCACAACAATAGTACTTGGGTGATAAATTATTATCCTTCTTATCTTGCTTGAGGGACATTTGTTTGTATGGTTGTAGTCGTAAAAATACCCATCCCACTACGCTAAAACTTCTTTCACTATAATGTTGATTTCCCTGTTGTTTCATTCGATTTTGTGCCAAAGTGAGGTTATCTAAGAGTTGGAGAACTTGTTTTTGATGCTCAATTTGATCTTCCACTGCTTGAAGCTTAGAATTTTCTCTTAAAGATGATGTGATGGACGGTGGATGATATCCATAAAGTGGCATGAATGGGGTCACTTTTGCTGTAGTATGAAAGGAAGTGTTATACCACCATTCAGCTAGAGGTAACCACTTAACTGATCTGAATTTGAAACTACTTGTAAATTGTTTGCAAGGTATTCAATTCAGAAATATACATGTTTAAAAGATTTCCATGTCTTGCAGAAAGAAAACAAATGAAATTTTCAGCTGTTCATGACCCATTTAAGCATAGCAGATTTATTTCCTTTTACTTTTTAACACACTAAAACAAATTTGTTCTGCAAAATAAATCAATCACAGATGCAAAAGAAGTTGATAAAGCAGTTCACCCCTCCTGGGCTATGTCTGCTGGGTCCAAAGCCCCCAAATGGGCCTGTCCTTGTTTTAATCAAATGCTCAGTTTGAATATACAGCTGAATAGAAGCATCTACAGGTGAAATAGATGGTAAAAATGGATTCAGAACACTTGAATCCTTCAGGATTGACTATTGGATCACCTCCAATGGATACCTGCAACCCTATATAGTCTTCACAATACTGGGCCCTTGTGGATCCTAGAACTTTCACGACTCCAAAACCTCTGAAAATGACCTCAGATGGCTGTAAGACCTGCACCAATGGCTTCAGAAGGTCGAAAATACCCAAAATAATAAAAAAAAACTCGTCCAAAACCGCCTTTCCTAGCCAAAGTTATGGCCAATTAAAGTTTTCCTCCAGTTATGCCTAGAAACACTCCAGCTAACTTTAGTTAGAGTCCAGTTAGGCCCACCAATTTTGGCTCTCTGCCAATTCCGCTGCCAGTCTGACTGCAGTTGCATTAACAGCGCATGTGACCGTTTCCTTGGATTGCGCGCTGGTGATTAGTGCTGGCGGTTGGGGCTTAAGCCCTTGGTTCTGGGCCCGCGATCATATGAAATGGGGGGCTGGCCCCCTTCGGGCCCCGCCCAACAGAAATAAAAACGTTAAATAACATTTTTTCCGCCCTTTTAACAAGCAATGATACCGTGGCCTAACGGTAAGTCGTTGGAGTATTGTTCCATAGGTTGTGGGTTCAAAACTTTGAACTCCCAAAAAATTTTGAATATGCGCCCATGAAGCTTGCTGACGTCATCTGGGGGCCACGTGGCAGCCTCCGGGCTTGCCACATGGCAGATTTCTATTGGCTGTGTGAAAGGAATATTCCAAGGAATATTCTGTGGAATATTCCTTTTTTAATTTATTTTTTTGAAAAATTAAAATTTTCAATGTTATTGACAAATTCTTCTTTTTGCCATAACTTCCTCATACGGCGACCGTTTTTCGAACTGTTTGCGGCGCCGGAATCAGGAGGACGAGCACTTTCCAGTCGTTCAACTTTGAACCAGTTTTGAGCATTTTAAATTTTGAGCATTTTACGACACTTAGGACATGAGCACCTGATCACGCCTCCCCATTGTGAAGCTTTTGGACCCCAAAAGCCTTCAACTAGCTGTTAAAGAGGTGAGGGTACAGCTCCCTCACTCTGTCCACCTCCATCCACTTTGCCTTGTTCGGTTTGCTGCCTTTGAAACCAACCTGAACATAATCTACACTGCCCCTTCTTGAAGTGCGTGTCCTTCTGTCAAGGATTGTATCTTCTTTCAGCTCATCTAAGAATTCTGGCGAGAAATCTTCTATAGAGGGCAGCTGAACAACACTTTCATGATCAGCAATCAAAGGAGGTTCATACAAATGTAAGTTCTCCACATTGACAACATAATACATTTGCATGTAGGAAGGCAAATCTAATTGAAAAGCATTATTTCCAACCTTCTTGAGGATTTTGAATGGACCATAACGAATAGTCTTCAGCTTTTTACCTTCTCCTTGCATCCTTTCCTTACTAATGTACAGCCATACCTCATCCCCTTCTTGAAACTTGTGATCGACTCTATGCTTGTCATGTCTTTCCTTGTACTTGCCTTGACTCTTCTCAAGTTGTTCTTGAATTTGCTGATGTATTTGCTGAATTCTTTCAATGAATTAATGAGCTTTGTCAATATCACTATGTCCCTCAATGGCAACATCTTTCTCAAGAATGAAATCAAGAGGTGATTTTGGCAAGTAACCAAAACAAGCTTCAAACGGTGAGGTGTTTGCGGAAGAGTGCTTGGCACGGTTGTAAGCATGCTGTATGTAGTGCAATTGTTCATCCCACAGCTTGGGATGTTTGCTGCAATATCCTCTCAAGAGGTGCACAATGGTTTTGTTCACAACTTCGGTTTGTCCATCTGTTTGCGGATGGAAAGCAATACTTTTCTTCAACTTTATGTCCATCATCTCCCATAGGTTGGACCAAAAATTCCCCACAAATCTGGAATCCCTGTCACTAATAATGGAAGTAGGCAAACCAAAGTGAATCCATACATGATGAAAAAATAATTCAGCAGTTTGTTCAGCAGTTATAGTTTTCTTACAAGGCATAAGTATACACATTTTGCTGAAACGATCAACTACCACAGATAAATAATCATGCTGCTTTCTAGATTTTGGCAAACCTCCTACAAAATCCATAGAGATTCTCTCCCATGGTCTAGAAGGTGCCGGCAAAGGAGTATACAAACCAAGCTTCCTATTGCTAGGCTTGCTTGTAGTGCATAATGAACATCCTCTTATGAACCTTGAAACAGAATCTACCATGCAAGGCCAATAGCAATACCTCTGTAGATGTGCAACTGTTTTGCTTACCCCAAAATGGCCAGCAATAAGAGAAGAATGAGCTTCTCTTATGACATTTATTCTCTCCCCCTGTGGTATACACAACTTGCCCAAATGAAACAGCAAATTGTTATGCATGTGATAGTCATTTTCCTCTACATGATTCCCTTTACTCAAGTTAGCATACACATCTTTAAAGTCATCATCAGATGCATATTGTTCTATGTAACTATCATGTACAATGGAATCATTCTTAAGTAAAGTAACAGCACCAATAATAGGCCTTGAAAGCATATCAGCAACCTTATTCAAAGTACCTTTCTTGTACCTTATTACCAAATGGAACTGTTGCAAGAAGCCCATCCATCTGAAGTGTCGTGACTATTGTAACTTGCTTTGTGATTGCAAGTACTGTAAGGGCTGATGGTCGGTATGTATAACAGTTTCTTTGCCCATCAAATAGTGTTTCCACTTTTTGACGCTTTGTACCAATGCATACAACTCCTTATCATATGTAGGATAATTTACAACAGCACCATTAAAAGTTTCATAATGAAAAGCAATAGGCTTACCATACTGTAGAAGAACTGCACTCATGGCATAATCACTAGCATCGGTTTGTATCTCAAATGGCTGTCTCAAATCCGGTAATGCAAGGACTAGAGCTGAACTAATCTTCTCTTTCAAAGATTTGAAAGCTTTTTGCTGCTTGCCTCCCCATTGGAAAGCATGCTTCACACTTGTCACTGCATGCATAGGAGCTGCTATAGAAGAGAAGTTAGAGATAAACTTCCTCCAATATTGAGTTGCACCCAAAAAACTTCTTACCTCTGTTATGGATTTGGGAGTAGGCCACTTCACAATAGCCTCAATCTTAGCAGGATCTATTCTCAAAGCACCTCCTCCTACTATGTGTCCCAAATAAACCAAAGAAGTCTTTCCAAATTCACACTTTGACATTTTAAGAAATAACTGATTCTTCTTCAAAACATCAAGTACTTTCCTAACATGCATGACATGATCTTCTCTAGACTTGCTGAAAATTAAGATGTCATCTAAATAGATAATAACGAAATCATCAAGAAAAGGACGCAAGACATCATCCATTACCCGCATGAAAGTTGCAGGTGCATTGCACAAACCAAACAGCATCACAAGCCACTCAAAGAGTCCTTGTTTGGTTTTAAAGGCTGTCTTCCAAATGTCACTTTCTTCAATTCTTACTTGATGATATCCACTGCGCAAGTCTAGTTTAGTGAAATATCGAGCATCTTTCAGCTGGTCTAGCAAATCATCTATCCTTGGGAGTGGGTAACGATTCTTTACCATTATCTTGTTCAAGGCCCTGAAATCAACACACATACGCCAAGTGCCATCTTTCTTTGGAATCAATACAATCGGTGACCCACATGGCGAAGTACTTGGCCTTATGAAACCCTTGTCCAACAAGTCCTTGATTTGCTTCTTTATTTCAGCATTCTCCATAATAGACATGCGGTACATGCCTATGTTTGGAAGAGGACAATCTGGATGCAAATGGATTTCATGCTGAATCTCCCTCTTAGGAGGCAAACCTGTTGGCTCCTGAAACATCTCATGATATGCATCAACTACATCATATAGTTCTGACTTAAGTTTTGGATCACAATTGTCAAATGACTCATGATTCACATCAACCTTGGGCTTAATCATAAGAAAAACAAAATTCTTACTTGAATTGACCAGCCTTTTTACCTGTCCTGCATTCACCATCGCTATATTTGTCTTCTTGCGATGAGCTCTAACAATGAACTCCTTGCCATCTTTGAAAATATGATATTTGTTTTCATGGCGATGAAAGATAGCTTTCCTGTCAAACAAGTAAGGACTTCCCAAAACAATTCCTGCTATATCAAAAGGCACCACATCAAGTTCAATTGTGTCAATAAAATGTGCAGTAATTGCAAAGCGCAATGTGCACTTTCTTGAAACTTGTAAATTTGCATCCTTGCAAATCCATCCAAGTGGATATGGCTTCGGATGTGGAATGGTCTCAAGTTTAAGCTGCTTGACCAAGTTCTCTGATATAAGGTTTGCTTGTGACTTACTATCAAAAAGTGTGTCAATTTTAGTATGTTTTGAAATCACCCTCACATGAAACAGTTCAATTCTTTCTTCCTCATTAGGAGCTTGTACATGGCAGTTTGAGGTACTAGTGCTGGCTTGAGTTTCAATTTCTTTTCCCTTCAAGTTTTTCAAACCCATGGCTGCAATTTTGGTTTCATCACCTGAATCATCCCCTAAATCTTGTGGTGTAGATGTAGTAGTAGCAGTTTTTTGTTTCCCTTTGGATTTGTTAGATTGAGGTCTTTTTTCAGGATGTAATTTCCAACAATTTTTCTCCTCATGGCCTGGTTTAGAACAGTGTTTACAGATCACTTTCTCACTCTCCTGTTTGACAGATGCATTCTTTTTTCCCTTTCCCTTGGAGGTTTTCTCTTTGTTTTTTCCCTTGGGGGGCTTGTTTCTACCCTCTTCAAATGTGTTTTTCCCCTTGCCTCTAAATGGGTAGCTTGGACACAAACCTCGTCCAGGCTAGTAGGGTTAAACATCAAGATGGTGTGTCTAAGGTAGCTATGCAAGCCACCAATGTATTTTAGCAAGGTTTCCTGGGTCTGTAAATCTACCCCTAACAAGAGAGCTCTTCTCCTGAATTCTTGGGTGTAGTCTTGGACACTCTGACCCTTAAGTTGTCTGAAATTTTTCGAGTTCATGATGGCTTTCTGCATGTTAGCAAGAGGATAAAACTGTTTTTTAATGGCTAACAGAAATTCAGGCCATGTTAAGGTAACCTTACCAAATTTCTTGATCTCCTCTTTAGTCTTGGCCTCCCACCAGACCAATGCTGCTCCATCCATTCTCAATGAAGCCAACTGAATCTTTGTGGCATCATTATGCATATTCTGGATCCTCAAGTAAACTTCCAACTGCCTAATCCAGTTGTCAAGATTTTCTGCATTCACTTCACCATTAAACATAGGTAATTCGAATTTTACATCAAGCTTCAAAAAAGGACTTTTTCCAGAGGATCTATGCTTATGCACAGAAGAAGAAGACGAGGATGAAGAGGAAGAAGGTGACGATGGGGGTGGTGGATCACCATTTCCTCCATGTCCTTTCTTGGAATGATCATCATCCTTCTTACCTCCTGAAGAGCCCTCTCCTTCATGTGGATGTTTGGACCCTTCTCCAACCAATTTCTCATTTCTTTCTTGGTACAATATCCTCACCATTTCAGTGAGGTCCAAGAAAGCCTTTCTGAAGACTCTTTCTTCTTCTTTTGGATCCATGTCTGCAGGAATTTCTCCTTCATGTGCAAACATTCTTGAAGCTTCTGCTGAGACTCTTGAGGGTGAAATTGAAGGTGGAGGTGATGGCTCTCTGGCATTCCTTGACTGAGGATTCTCTCGTTCTCTAGTCAACTGTCCTTCCCCTCTTTTAAGTTTCAACCTGGTAAGCATCAATACTTGCAAGACAGTTAGAAGATCTTTGCACAAAACCCTGAGCTCTGATACCAACTTGATCTGAATTTGAAACTACTTGTAAATTGTTTGCAAGGTATTCAATTCAAAAATATACATGTTTAAAAGATTTCCATGTCTTGCAGAAATAAAACAAATGAAATTTTCAGCTGTTCATGACCCATTTAAGCATAGCAGATTTATTTCCTTTTACTGTTTAACACACTAAAACGAATTTGTTCTACAAAATAAATCAACCACAGATGCAAAAGAAGTTGATAAAGCAGTTCACCCCTCCTGGGCTACGTCTGCTGGGTCCAAAGCCCCCAAATGGGCCTGTCCTTGTTTTAATTAAATGCTCAAATTGAATATACAGCTGAATAGAAGCATCTACAGGTGAAATAGATGGTAAAAATGGATTCAAAACACTTGAATCCTTCAGGATTGACTATTGGATCACCTCCAATGGATACCTGCAACCCTATACAGTCTTCACAATATTGGGCCCTAGTGGCTCCTAGAACTTTCACGGCTCCAAAACCTCTGCAAATGACTTCAGATGGCTGTAAGACCTGCACCAATGGCTTCAGAAGGTCGAAAATACCCAAAATCAAAAAAATTCGTCCAAAACCGCCTTTCCTAGCCAAAGTTATGGCCAATTAAAGTTTTCCTCTAGTTATGCCTAGAAACACTCCAGCTAACTTTAGTTGGAGTCCAGTTAGGCCCGCCAAATATGGCGGGCCCCCCAATTTTGGTGCTCCACCAATTCCACCGCCAGTCTGACTGCAGTTTCATTAACAGCGCATGTGACCGTTTCCTCGGATTGCGCGCTGGTGGTTAGTGCTGGCGGTTGGGGCTTAAGCCCTTGGTTCTGGGCCCGCGGTCATATGAAATGGGGGGTTGGCCCCCTTCGGGCCCCGCCCAACAGAAAGTTAAACGTTAAATAACATTTTTTCCGCCCTTTTAACAAGCAATGATACTGTGGCCTAACGGTAAGTTGTTGGAGTATTGTTCCATAGGTCGTGGGTTCAAAACTTTGAACTCCCAAAAAATTTTGAATATGCGCCCATGAAGCTTGTTGACATCATCTGGTTTTGGCTGTGTGAAGGGAATATTCCTTGGAATATTTCAAGGAATATTCTGTGAAATATTCCTTTTTTTAATTATTTTTTTGAAAAATTAAAATTTTCAATGTTATTGACAAATTCTTCTTTTTGCCATAACTTCCTCATACGGCGACCGTTTTTCGAACCGTTTGCAGCGCTGGAATCAGGAGGATGAGCAATTTCTAGTTGTTCAATTTTGAACCAGTTCTGATCATTTTAAATTTTGAGCATTTTACGACACTTAGGACATGAGCACCTGATCATTAACCCATTGTGTTTGTTTATCAGATACAAAGCAACGAAAATATTCTTCCAAACATTTGTTCATTATCTCAGTTTTTCTGTAAAATTGAGGATGATAAGATGAGCTATGAGCTAATTGAATACCAATACAAGAAAATAATTTCGTCCAAAAAATTCCAGTGAAAATGGGATCTCTGTCACTTACAATAATCTTTAGGTTTCCATGTAGCTTTTGAATTGTTCCCATAAATGCAGTAGCAACTGTATTGGCTTTAAAAGGATGAGATAATGCACAAAAGTGTGCATACTTGGTAAGTTTATCAAATACCACCATGATGATGCTTTTTCCTTTGGAATTTGATAAACCTGTGATAAAATCCATTGATACCTCCTCCTAACATTGACTTGGAATGGATATAGGTTGTAACAGACTTGGGGTCTTAATTATCTCAACTTTGTTTTCTTGGAAAACCAAAAATTCTACCACAAACTTCTGAATATCATATTTAAGGCCATCCCAAAAAAGTTCCCTCTTGACCCTGTGGTATGTTTTTAAAAATATTGAGTGCCCTCTTAAAGGAGATGTGTGCAATTCCAAAAGAATATTTTGTTTGAGTTTGGAATTCTTACATAGATATAAGTGATCTTTGTACCACAATGAGTCATTTTTCCCTATAAATGTATTCGATGTACTAAGATCGTGTTGCAACTTTTGAATGAGTGTCCACCTCTCTTTTCCATTCTTCCATTCCTCCCTTGCTTAAGTTATCTAGTCAAGTTGGATAATAGAAATGGCATAGACCAATGCTTCCACATCCTCTCCCTTCTTGAGAATGCATTTACAACAACATTTTACTTCCCTTTTTTGTAGATGATTTCAAATTCATAACCTAACATCTTAATGATCCATTTTTGTTTCTCTTATGAAGATAATCTTTGTTCCAAAAAGTATTTAAGACTATCACGGTCTATTTTTACCTTGAAGTGTCTTCCCATTAGGTAAGGGCAACATTTCTTCAGAGCATGTAGTATTGCCATCATTTCCTTCTCATAAATAGGTTTGTGTAAATACTTTCCCTTGATTTGACGAATTTCAAAAGTAATGGGTCTTCCTTCTTGCATTAAAACAATACTAATTCCATTTCCTAAGGCATCACATTCCACCATAAATGTTTTTGTGAAGTTTGAAGTAGCTAAAACCAGAGCTTGGCACATTGCCTCTTTAAGATGTTCAAAGGACTTAGTTGCTTCTGGAGTACAAAAAAATGCATCTTTCTTCAATAATGTTGTTAGAGGTGTTGTTATTTTCCCATAATTCTTAACAAACTTGTGATAATACCCTGTCAACCCGAGAAATCCTCGAAGATGCTTTAGGGTTGTGGGGATTTTTCATTCCTTGATGGCTTTAATTTTGTTAGGATCTACCTTAACACCCTCATGAGATATAATATGACCCAAATATTCCACCTCTTGTACCCCAGAGAAAAGTTTGGAGGCTTTTTCATACAATTGTTTCTCCTCCAATAGTTTGAGCACGTTGTCAATATGTTGAACATGATCCTTCCAAGACTTGTTATAGATTAGTATATCGTCAAAAAATACTAACACAAATTTTCTATGGAAGGGTTTTAAAATGGAATTCATGAAACCTTTGGATGCGGAAGGTGCATTAGTAGAGCCAAAAGGCATGACCAAAAATTCAAAATGACCTTAATGAGTTCTAAATGTTGTTTTTTGAATGTCTTTAGTCTTCATTCTAATTTGATGATATCGTGAACGAAGATCCAACTTGGTGAAGTAAATTGCTCCATTAATTCATCGAACAAGTCATTAACGACAATATTGGAAAACTTGTCTTTAATAGTGATCTTGTTGAGCTCCCTATAATCCGAACAAATATCCCATGATCCATCAAATAAAAGAAAGAACTTTCACTATTTTGAATTATACCTGTCTCTAGCATTTATGCAACCATACATTCAATTGCACTGTTTTTGGCATAGGGATATATATAAGGTCTGATGTTTGGAGGAACACTTTTTAGAATCAACTGAATAGCATGATCATGATAACGAATAGGTGGAAGGCCTTTGAGAGTCTCAAATACCTTGGAATGATTTCCCAAGATTCTTTGGAGATCTGGAGAAACAAATGATTTCGATGTTTGAACATATAGTGTGCATAATTGTGTAACTATGCCTCATTGTTCTTTCTTCAAAAGATTTGTCATTCCATTAGAACTGATTATCTTCCCTGGTTTCCCTATGATGCCCCTTAATCAATTTCCTTTCCTTCCAGGGAAAATTTCAAGAAAAGTTCTTGAAAATTAAAAGTTATCGTCCCCAAAGATTGTAACCATTAGAGTACTAATACAACATCAAAACTACCAATTAGAATGGAAAGTGTTGGACTATTAAATACATATTCCCCCATGGTTAGATTGATATTATGACACTTCCCTGAGCAATTTATAGTTCCTCCATTTGCAACTATCACTTGACACTCTGGTGCTGGATATAGAAAGCAATTCAATTCCTTGGCTATCAACATTATTACCTTTTTTTCTTGATATATCCTTATATCTTAAGACTTTTAGGAGTAGTAATTCTTGCCAATGCATTATAAGATATGGTCAGATTCATCTCTTATTTATCTGGGGTTGGTTCCTAGTGTATGTCCTCTTCTTTTGATGTTTCTAGTTCCTTTTCTTCCTCCTCTTCACAATCTATGTAAAATAATTTCTTCTCGGCACACTTATGACCCTTAGTGTATTTGCTATCACAACTGTAACAAAGACCTTTTGATATTTTTTCCTCTAGTTGTTGTGGTGTCAACCTTGTAGGTTGTGGGAGGTTAGGAGCAACAACACATCCTTCTTTATAGTTGTGAGTGGTAGACTTCCGTGTTTCCATTATTTTGCTTTCAACTTTTCTTGCCATCTTGAATGCCTTCTCCAATGAATCAGGTTCCTAAAGGCACACCTCATGTTGGATGTTATCCTTTTGAATCCCTATGAAGACGTCAATCATATTCTCCTTTGGAATATCGTTTACCTTGATATTCAATATTTGGAAGTCCTTAATGTGCTCTGTCATTGAACCCTTTTGTTTGAGATTTATCAATTGACTAAAGAAAGTATTTCTCTTTGTATCCTCATAATGTGCTACCAATTCTTTAGCAAAAATTGTCCAAGTGACAATTGATTTGCGAGAACGGAGCCATCGATACCACACAAATTGATTTTCTCTAAATGTAAATATGCAATGCATACCTTTTGTGTGTGTGGAATGTCATGTAGATCAAAGAATTACTCCATCTGTAGTATCCATATTACTGGATCCTTGCCATCAAACTTCGCCATATCTATATTTGGAATATGGTGAGTCATAAGCCCAACATTGGAATCTCTAAAATCATAATTCATATTCCTTTTGTCCTCATCACAATTTTCATGGATTACCTTGTCACCATTAGGAAGCCTTTCTTGCAACAACTTTGTCAACCCTTCTAATTTGACATTCATCACGTGCATATCTACTTTCAAAATTCCCATGTTTGCTTTTAAACCATCCTTCAAACCTTCCATGTTGTCTTTTATTTTTTCTTCTAAACCATCAATCTTATCTTCCAGTTCATTTTTGGTTACGCATTGCGAGTGCGAAATTTGTTGCACTTGGTCTCGTAATTTTGACATATCATGTTGCATTTCTTCATCTTCGTCATACATCATAGTAGAGATTTTTGGTTGCTTACTAGGTGTATACATATTTTTGTTTCAAGGCATTTTGGAATCAAACAATGATATCTATGCTTCATTATGCCCTTTGGATCACTTAAAACTGATTTTTCAAACAAAATTTGTGCAAAATTAAAATAAAATAAAATACACACCTTTTTCTTTCTTTTAGGAGCTCGATATTGAAACTATTTATCTTTGTAATTTCAGCTTCCCAAGGTCTAAAATTTGTTTTTTGGTAGCCCTTTGAGTATTTTTTCCAATTCCATAAGTTAGACCAATATTGGGTTCTTCAAGATAAAGTTACGCGAAATCTCCCATGATGATTTGATTATGGACTTGTTTAGTAGAGCTAACTTGTACGAGATGCCACATGTCATTGTTTCTACCTTTGGCCCTGAAATTGATAAACGAGAAACTACAGTCTGTGCACTTTCAGCTACTTCTGACAAAATTCAAATCCAATGCTCAAAGAGAAAGTTATGAAGATTTTCACTAGGTCACCATTTTGAGATTGAATTTTGGAGCATGCTGAAACCCTAAATTATGCAGACCATATCTCTGTAAATATAGCGAACAAAGATCTAAAATTTTGACACAAAATTCATCAATATTTTGGTTCCATGTGGTCAAAATTTCAGCATCTGAAGCCTTGTAGAAAAAAAAGTTATAGCGAAAATTCCAAGATGACTTGTTTGAAGTAGGGAAACCCTAGAATCCAAAGTTTCGATACCAAATGTTATGCAACCAAATCACAAATAGAAGAAAAGATAGTTCAATGACTTAAAAAATAGCATATTCGAGGAGGGAACCTCCTTTATATCACATAAATGGACAATTCTTGGATGATACAAATGACAAGGCCTCTTTCATCATGATTTTCATGGATTACCTTCTCACTATTAGGAAGCCTTTCTTGCAACAACTTTGTCAACCCTTCCAATTTGACATTCATCGCGTGCATATCTACTTTCAAAACTCCCATGTTTGCTTTTAAACCATCCTTCAAACCTTCCATGTTGTCTTTTATTTTTTCTTCTAAACCATCAATCTTATCTTCCAATTCATTTTTGGTTACTCATTGCGAGTGAGAAATTTGTTGCACTTGGTCTCATAATTTTGACATATCATGTTGCATTTCTTCCTCTTCTTCATACATCATAGTAGATATTTTTGGTTGCTTACTAGGTGTATACATATTTTTGTTTCAAGGCATTTTGGAATCAAACAATGATATCTATGCTTCATTATGCCCTTTGGATCACTTAAAACTGATTTTTCAAACAAAATTTGTGCAAAATTAAAATAAAATAAAATACACACCTTTTTCTTTCTTTTAGGAGCTCGATATTGAAACTATTTATCTTTGTAATTTCAGCCTCCCAAGGTCTAACATTTTGTTTTATGGTAGCCCTTTGAGTCTTTTTTCCAATTCCAAAAGTCAGACCAATATTGGGTTCTTCAAGATAAAGTTATGCGAAATCTCCAATGATGATTTGATTATGGACTCGTTTAGTAGAGCTAACTTGTACGAGATGCCACATGTCATTGTTTCTACCTTCGGCCCTTAAATTGATACATGAGAAACTACAGTCCGTGCACTTTTAGCTACTTCTCACGAAATTCAAATCCAATGCTCAAAGAGAAAGTTATGAAGATTTTCATTAGGTCACCATTTTGAGATTGAATTTTGGAGCATGCTGAAACCCTAAATTATTCGGACCATATCTTTGTAAATATAGCGAACAAATATCTAAAATTTTTACACAAAATTCACCAATATTTTGGTTCCATGTGGTCAAAATTTCAGCATCTGAAGCCTTGTAGAAAAAAAAAGAAGTTATAGTGAAAATTCCAAGATGACTTGTTTGAAGTAGGGAAACCCTAGAATCCAAAGTTTCGATACCAAATGTTATGCAACCAGATCACAAATAGAAGAAAAGATAGATCAACTACTTAAAAAATAACATCTTCGAGGGGGGAACCTCCTTTATATCACATAAATGGACAATTCTTGGATGATACAAATGACAAGACCTCCTTGTGTTACATGTCATTTTTTCGCATTAGGAAAATGACCATTGGTTTAGATCTCTCGCTATCCACACATGTGTCCCGGAGCATTCCCATGCAAAGTTTGAAATTAAATTATCCCAAAGAAAGTGGAATTTCTAGATCTTATGGTATAAAACCCTGATTTTGGCTATGTTCTCAGTTACCTAGTTGATTCCTACGCATATGCAGGGAAGACCATTATTATCTGCGCAGAAGTACGCACTGCCTTCCACTATGACATGTGAACATGACTTGAAGTACGTAAAAATAAAAATTAAAGTCTAGAAGAATTTTTGGTAGCATCTATCCCAACTAACAATATTTGAATGAGTGCCTATTCAATGTTGATCCCTCCCATCATGGAGTAACTCCCCTTCCTTTGTGGAACCTATATCCCACTAATAATGGATCTCATCCCTTGGAGAATGGATCCATAACTTCTCATCCTTTGCCTATAAATCCATTACAGGTCTGAGGTTTGAGAAAAGACTGTTGGAAGTAGGTTTATACTATTGAGATTAGATTCGAAGGCTTGTCTTGCAAGGGAGAGGGTTGGAGATTGCACAAAGGGCTTGCTACATAGAGGCTACATGGTTGTAAGGCTTTTCTCTAGTTTTATGAATACAAGCAATTTTTCTTTCTAAGTTACATCTCTATTGATTTGATTTGTAGGATTCCTTTGATCTCTTGTTTGTCTTTGTCTTTGCAAATCTCTTTCAGAACATTGTAGAGAAGTTGTTGGGAGTGACGAGAGGACATTTGGAGCATCAAATAGCCAGCGATCGAAAGCTTTAAGGGACTTCATTAATCATTTCGCTAAATCGGTAGGAGGCCTCTTTCATTCTATTGCTTTCAAATGATCAGAACTTAGAGAAAGGTAGTAGTTACTGTGTGTTTGTTACTAGGGTTCTTAGAAGTCTAAGGAGATTGCTCTTATCCGCAAGAGGGATTTGTCCACATAACACCTTGGTATATATAGGAGTCTAAGGGGTTACAATATAATCAGAGCCTACATAACAATAATAATGTAAGAACACAACAATAACAATAGTGGACTACTATGGGGAATACTAATAACAATATGGGGGCTACATGGGTACAAAAATAACAATAAGGGGGATACACTAACAATAAAAATAAGGGGGCTACACTAGTATTATAGGGACCTAACAATGAGGAGGAGCAAGTTAGCATCTCTTCTAGATTGTTTTGGGGGGTCGAGTTCCCTAGGTAGGAAGTTGAGGTTGAAGGAAGAAAATTTGGCATGTTTTGTGCATGTTTAAAGGGTTGTTTTTATCTTTGTTTGGGCTGCAAGTTTCTTGAAGTAGGAGTAGAGAATGAAAAACGTAGGGTTTGGAGGCGTTTCTCACCAAAAGGATTAGGTCTGAACTTCTGAGATGCCCTAGTTGCAGGTTGCATTCCTGTAGCATATTTTTGGAGGAACAGAAAGATAAATAGGAGGGAAGTAAGGCTTGTAAGGGACAACAAGTTAGGAGAACTGTTTGGAGAGAAGAAGCCACAATCATTAAAGGGAGTTTTGGAACAATATTGTGGTGTTGTGAAAACTGTTACAAAATCCCTAGATAGAGGGTCGAATACTTCAGGAAGGAGGCATAAAACCTTGGACAGGAAGGGCATAAGGAGTTTTCATAACAAGGTATGCTAGCCTTCTTGTTGTGATGTTTTGTTAGAGGATGTAGAGTCCTAGTTTGCACAGATTTGGGAGATCATCCCAAGGTTGTAAGGAGGGTAGCAAGTGGATGGACTTAGTAGCCCTAAATCAGTTAATAAGAAGGTCTTTGGCAGTGGTAAGAAGGGTGAAGATTATGTAAGCTCAGGATTGATCCTTGAATGAAAAAGGAAGGAGGTCAAGGAGAGCACATTACATCAGCCCAAGTTCATTATTGGAGAAGGACATTGACAGTGATAGGTGGCAACCCTCCATGTCCTAAGCGTGTCTTCATCGGGCAACACAAGACGAAACTAGTGGGAAGAAGTCCCCAAGAGTTGTGTCCTTAAAGGACTAAGGCGTAGCTAGTGGGCAAGAGGTCCCAAAGGAGCCGAGGATCAATAGTGGGCAGTTGAGAGTTTTTCACAAATGGATTTGTGAACAACTCGAAAGTATTCTCTATTTGTTGATGCATTGAAGGAATAACGATCAACTAGAGAGCAATTGGAGTCGTTTTTAGTGACCTAAAGGAGCTTGTTCATTGATAGAGGCAAAGTTGTGTTGTTTCAAATCAGAGCCAAAGGATCAAGTAGATTTGTGTAGGGTACAAGGACTAAAAGGGTTGTGTGTGGCCACCATTATCAAGTAGGTCTTGTTGTATCTTATTCAAGGTAGTTTGGTTGTCGAATAACCAACATCAAACCTTTGTTGTATATCTTTGTATCAGTGGATGTATGAGGGCCTTTATGCCTTGTACGGGAGCCCTAGACAATTGTATTATCAATTTGTTAATATAAGAAGTTGGGTAGTTACAAATTGTATAAAGTTGTCTATATTTGTGCACATGTTGATTCACTGTTATTTATTGTTTCGTTCTGCAAAGTAGTTTGTTGTGGTACTTGGATTGGTAGCATTAGTGATTGTAAGATTCTAACCTAAACTCCAATATCGTGGAAAAACAACACCTGGAGCAACAAGAAACAAAGAGGATAAGAAATAGTACTTTGAAATTTTAACATGTGTGATGTTCCCATGGTGCTAATAGTTCATGGATACTTAGTCTTTAATGAATCTCTTTTCATGCACCATTGCTAGAAAAAATAACAATATAACTTTACCTTCAATAATGGGAGACAAAATAACTTAATATTGCAATGATTTATCTATGTACTACAATTGCCTGCTACTACATAGTCACATCCATACGACCTTGGTTAAATGAATACTTTAGGTAAAACAATTATCATTTACAAGAAGTGTGGTGCTACTTCTCTAATTTTATTAACACATGAGAATATGATGATGCTTTAATGAATTAGTATGACTTTCTTATGAGGAATTCATCGATACTTCACAAAACCATCTATAGTCAACATGAAAAAATATATCGAATATAAACTATACAAATTTTCTTCTTGAATCATCATGTTAACTCTAGTTACATCAAGAATCAACTAAGTCAACCTTCACAAATACAAGTGTCTAACTATGATCACATGCCTTAAGAAAGTAATCTCCTAACACCAACGCTTGTACTCCCTAATATATAATAGCCAATTACATGTTCATTCTTAAGCAATAAGGATATTAAGCATGCTAAAATATACCACCTTTTGTTTGGAACTTAGAATATCAAACCATTTTTTTACTACAGTGTTAAAGACACACTACTTACATATTGCGAGAGGATCATGAGCAAGGATATAGATAGTTGGGAGAGCCCAATCTATAAATGGCAAGCCTACAACCTATCCATTTCATCAACATTGATATTTATGGAAAATAAGTTTTGTTTTTTGTTCTCGACAGAACTCTAAGTGCAAACCTTCGTAGTTGCTCATCATTAATAGGCAAAAAAATACTATGTTTCCAAATTGGCTCACTAGTTGTTTTACTTGTTGGGGAGAATTAAGACCATTTAATAAAAAAAGCAATGTTGTTTTCATAATTTTTGCGATGCTAACTACAACCCCATAGTTAGTCATATACAATAGCAACCAAAATAATTATCTATTTTCTATTTACAAGTGCTTACACAAAACTTCAAATATTTTTGCACCATCTCTTTCAAACACTAAAGTGGTCGTTGAAGGCATATTATTGCAACCAAACATAACCATGTTTAGTGTATACAAATAGCTAGAACTCTACCCATCCATTTACCTTTGTTTACGCAAATAACAACTATGTTAGGAAAACATTTTCTGGTCTTATATGTGCAGACAAAATTGAATTGCAAACTTATTCATCCACACACTTTTTCGTTCCTTCAAATGAAAAGATGCATAGTTGTATGTAACCATTTCATACTTTTGTAGGTGGGAATATTGTTTACAAGTAGAAGAACGTGTTCCTATTCATAGTGCTTATTGGTATTGCTATTGCTTATCAATGACATGAACAAAGCACAAGCAATGACATTAACGAACAATCCAAGTGAATTGTCCATACTAATTTTAAGCTCTATTTATTGAATGCATTGAATTCAACACTAAATTAGTTATAACCTACACATTTCAGGATGACCTCAAGATTGATTTCATTCACTATAACTACCAATCAATAATTATTTGATTCACATGCTTTAGCTCAACAACCTAGCAATGAAAAGAATTATTGTGTTTCAGGGTCATTCCATTGCATGAATTAGTTAATGAAAAGTTTTGGGAATGACCCAAATTGCATAGGCACAGGGCTTTAGGGTGCATGTACTTCCCACACTTTAATCTAAATGTATAAAGGAATTATTTGATTCTTTGTAGGGCTTTGAATCCTCGTTGTAGCAAATTATTTACATGGTATACAAACTAAGACTCTATACCAACAACAAAGTAGAGGCCAATTGAGGTTTTACTTGCACCCAACAATTCCAACGAAAATAAATATGGAAGCAAAATGCCTAATGATCAAATGCACTTGAAATGGGCATTATATCCTCCACAATTCAACCAATAAGAAATTCATGTGCGATTTACTATGCTTGGCATCTGTGTGAATCATGATAGGTAATTAACCAATCAATGTACTAACAAATCAATTTAGTGTTGTAACATGTGGTGTCTTGGGTTTGCACATGACACATCAAGTGTTAATGCAAGGTTTCCTTGATAATCCATACGAGTATACCAAATATCATAAAATAATATCATGTTGTAGTTGATCACCAACGAGCAAAATTATTTGGTTTCATTCCAAAAATTTGCACACATAACCATAACTAGCCAAGCATAAAGGACATAAAATTTAGCAGCAAGCAACTAAATACACCATGGAGAAAGATATTATTTTACCTTGGAAACTCAAATGGGAACACCAACATTAGTTGGGATTTGATTTTTGCAAGGGTGAACATGCACTCTCAAATGAAATTTTGATGCATTTTAATTCACTAGCAGCATTTTGCAAATGGTTTTGGTTCATGCTCAATCCCCTACTCATGTGTGGATAGTCCCAATGGCTTCTTCATTATTTGATCTTTGAGCATGTTGCCTCATAAGCCCTCTTCTTTTGCCACTACCCTTTTTCTTCCCAAGCTTCAATACTCCCTTAGTTGCCTATTTTCCCATCAAGCAAGTAGTGTCTTTAACAATGCTACCTTGGAATGCCAACCATCTAGGTGATTCATTTCACCTTCTTGAGGCCTTTTGGCCCTTTGTCTTCAAGTTGATCATTGATTGCAAACCTTACTTAGTTTTAATTTACAAATTTTGGATGAAAAAAATATTTCAGATCCATTTTCGATTAGAAGCCACTAGATTGATTACCTTATGAAGAGGGGAATGACCATTCATAACAAAACCATTGGAAGGTGGGACCATTCTATGATCACCACATGACATAATGTAAATATTTCATGTGAATTAACAATGCATTTTATTATTATAATAAAGGATTTTTTTTTTTTTTACTAGCACCAATAGCTTGCAAGCTAACACTAACTAGCTAACTTGTGACTTAGCAAGGGCCGAGACATCTAAATACACACTCGTAGGGGTGCCAAACCTAGGTGATGCATATCTTTCTAGCCTCATCATAACATGTGAAACAAACTCCATGATAATATGGTTACCATGCCATCAATGGCATACCCAACTTACAAAATAACATCTACCACATATATAATAAAAATAAGAGTGACTCCCCATCCTTTTTCTTAAGATAGACATCCCTTATAACAAACTTAAGAGGCGTTCCTTACTATAATGTTTGATATTCTCCAATTTTTCTACAAGGTTTGATATTCTCCAATTTTTATATGTTTTGGTATTAGAACTTATTTTTTCTCTATCTTGTTTAATAATTTTATTTTTTCTCCTTCATTTTACCTCCTCCTTCTTCCTTGTTTCATATTTTAGCTTAAAATGTTTTTTCACACCTTGTCTTCTTTTAGTTGAATCATTCTAATTTTATTTTATTTTATTTTTTTGTTCCATTTTACTTATTATCAAATTTTCAATTGACATCAATAATTTAATCGCTTTTCTTGATTACCAAATTTTCATGTCAATATTAATAATGTATTGTTAATCTATAACCACTTTTGAATTTAATATTCATACTTTAATTTAGTATTAATTATTTATCATTTTCCAATACTTTTTTTCTCTTCTCATCCCTTATTTTTTATATCCTCATATATATATATATATAAGCTAGGTAGGGAGAATATCATATTAGATCAGAAAGGATAAGGATTACATATTGAAGGTTTGTGTGTGACTGGCCTTCCACTAGGGAAGCCAAACCAAACACACAATGAAATTTCCTTTGTCCATTTAAATAGTTTGTAACTAAAATAGAAGTTGTAACAATGTTTATTACTACATGTACTATGATTGACCTTGGCAACTTTAAACTTCTTATTTTCAACTGATAAACACAAAAAGAAGGTAGACATGTTGTTAGAATTAAGCAACATGACTAATCATTCATAAGAGGGGTCCACTTGAATGGTAACGAAAGGACTGATGTCATCGTGTTTTAGTTTGTAAGCTCCAAATTCACCAAACAATGAGTCATGTTTGTCACTGTAGTAGCTAACTTCTTCATCTGTCATTGGGTTTTATCTAGAGAGAGAAGAATTCCTTGTTGTTCCTCTGATCTTTCCACTAAAAATTAGCCCATGATAGTTTTGACTTGCCAATATATGTCATAGCCTACATATATTTTGGGTTTCCTGTCCTCATTGTACCCATATTTGGAATCCACTTCTTGACCTATCCAAGCACTTCATTGTTTGAAATAAATTGGTGCTCAACCCAAGCTTCATCCCTTGACTTCTCGTTCTCTTGTTAGGCAACCAAGGGGTTAGAACTGTGATAAATGTGTGTAGAGGTCTCAACTACCGTCTCAACTTCGAACCAAGAGGGTCTTGACTCATCTTGCCAGCGTCGATGATGACGGCCACCTCTACTGCACATCACATGGATAAGTTGAAATCTAGGATAATGCGCATAGACCAGGGGCGACAGAGGAATCTTAAAATAGTGGCCTTGAAGGATGATTCCCTGTAGGTCTGTGGTGAGGGTAGGTTGAGAAAAAAACCTTCTAAACAACCTTTGCAAGAATTGCACCAAAAAGTATACAATGTAAGGGCCTACAAATCTTGGAGAATCTATGGAAAATAGGGACATAATTGCAAGAGGTTGCACCTTGGTCATCAACTTGTCGATGGACCTTGGAGAATCTGAGCCACAAAGGCGAGACTAAGCATCCCTCGACCCATTGTAAACTAAGAAAACATGGAAGAACTTTGAGCTTGGTGCTCACATTAGAGACTCAGTTCGGGGAAACTAATAGATGGGGAATGATAAATAAAACTGAATTATGGTAGCCATTACCCATCCAGAGCTAGGCTAAGGTCCAAACTATGAAAACTAGACTTTCTTCACAAGCCTCTCTCTACATGCAAGAAATGGAGCCAAAGAAAAATGCATGAGTAGTAAAAAACTCAAAGCAAAGTCCTTGCTAACCTGAAAACAAGCTAAACAAAGTGGAAATAGCTAGAGAGATTGTGATATCACTTGGTTTAAAGCTGCATTGCCAAATAAAGACTCGCCCTATTAGAGGAGTCCTTGCTCCTCATGTTTTTGCGTGGGCTCTGGAGTCATTTTTCTATCTTCATGGCATTTTTCAATCAACACTCAGACCCTAGCTGCCACCATGATACACTAGTACTTATCCATTGTTACGATATTCCTTATCTCCCATCAAAATGACATTATTAATTTTACCTAACTGCTAATCTTAAATGTTCATAATAGTGAAATAAGTTATAGCATTAAGCAAAGTCTTTCGATATAAATCACATAAGAGAAATTTTTGGCTGATGCGTTTCGAATCAACAAGTGTGGTTCATCATCACGACAAGATGAAGAGGCTGACCATGGCAAATGCTTAAATAGAGAGCAATGTAGAGACATAATTTCAAGTAACGACTATATTTGAACAATAATATTTAAATTATGATATTAATTTATTAATATATTAAAAACAAATATTATTAAGTAACCACCAGTTTTTGAAAAATAATATTTAAATTAATTAATTAAAACCAAATATTACCAGTTTTTGAAAAATAATATTTAAATTAAAATATTAATTTATTAAAAACAAATATTAATAAATAACCCTTGTATTAAACAACTAGTTTTTGAAAAATAATATTTAAATTAAAAAAAAATAAAAAAATCAAACTCTAAAAAAAAATAAAAAATTATTAAAAAAATCAAAATCTTAATCTAAACAAGATTATTTAATACATAAAATAATTAATAAAAAATAAAATAAACTAAATAAAAAGTAAATAAAATAAAACAAAAATATATAAAAAATATAAAAAATAAAAAATAAAAATATATACTCAAAAAAAAAAAGTTATAGCATCTTGATATTGAATTACCTTTAAAATGATCCCATTCTAAATAAAGAGTACCATCCCTTGCTGGGTAAAGGGTACGATCCCTTATCACATCTCCTTTTTTTTTATTATTATTATAATTTATTTTACTTTTATAATTATTAAAAAAAAACCTAATCAAGATAATCAATACAAAAATTCCTATTAAAACATCATATCACGATAAAATATTAACCTGAGTAAGAAGATTATCAAAAACTCCTATTAAAACATCATACTGATAAAAGATTAACCTAAGATTATCATTAAACCTTCGAACCTCATGAAAGCCCTCCATTCTTGTCATAATCACCGCAATGAAACAGCCATACACCCCTAGTGAAGTATTTTAGTTCAATGATGAATGAAGTTTCATTAAAAACATACTAAGTCTAAAAATAATTTCCACACTTTTTATCAAGAGCTTAAAACACGACCCAAAAATAATTTGCCTAAGACAAATATCTTATTTATTAATCCACTCTTAGTAGCTCTATTTTTTGTCTTATTTATTAATCCACTCTTAGTACCTCTATTTTACATGTCCATTTCAGATGCAGTCTCCCGCACTTCCTGTTTTAGTCAATTTTGAAAAGATGCAGTCTCCCGCACTTCCTGTTTTAGTCAATTTTGAAAATCAGGCACTGTATCCAAATTCTGGCTGAACATCTCTGTCCTTCACCTGAAACGAAGGGCGGCGAACAAAGTCTGAGGATGGTTGCGCATTAACCCGGGCCGTCCGATCATTTGGTTACATGTTACCTGTCGTACCATCGAATCTGGTAGACTACTGCTTGCGTTGGTTCTTGATGGAAAGGTCTTGTTCCCCTGGCCTTCCCAGTTTTAACAACTAAACTAGCGATGGGTTGGAGTGCTGATCACGTAAAATAGCTGAAGAAAACATAAAGCAGAGGTCGCCAGGGTTCGGCACTGTCTAGCAGAAAAAATGAAGTTCGTGATTGGCATTAATTCGTCTGAAAATTAATAGAGAACGGCAAAAATGAAAGTACAATTCTTTATGGTTCATAAGAGATGGCGATATAGAGGGATTAGTAGGGTTTGTGGAAGCGGAAGGCAAGTAACAATGCAAGGTTTTCAGCATTCTTGAAAAGCAAGCAAAGCTACCTGACATTAGTTGCCAAGGCAATCGGCATTTCCTTGTGCCAAAATGACGAAACGCGCTTACAAATTGCGTATCCTCCATTTTTATGAACGTTTCTTGTCACGTTATTGCGGTAAATTTGTTAATTTTTTCTGTTGTTTGTTTGAATCGTGAAACTGTGTTGTATAAGTTTTAGGTCACTTAGGTATTTATCTTAATTTAGGACGGGAAATTTCTGAGCGGCATTCTAATAGGAAAGTGAGGTAACAATCTCAAGTTGAAAGAATATTGGATGTAATTTCATTATTTATATTTTTTTACCTTATATTAAAACTTTTATATGACGGCTAAAAAATTACGAGAGACTTATCTTACAGTTCGTGAGTACTCATTTACAGTAAGGTTTATACATAAGAGTTATAAAATATTATGTAAATACAACAATTCCTTACCCATAAACCGTTGAAAAACGAGTAGCTTGAATGGACTATGTTTTATCACAACAGATTGGGATGACTGAGTGTGAGTACCTAACTTCATCTGAGAGAGCTCGCGAGAGGAATTATCATTTGTTTTAGCTTTTCGTGTAGCCAATCACAAAGTAGGTGGTTTTTCTTATAATATTATAAATAAACTCTAATAGTAAAAAAAATTCAACTTCCATTTATGTTTTGTGCTTCTTTGGGTTCCCTCGAAGACAGACTTGAAAGCTGAAACTTCGGACGTGGAAGGAAAAAGTTGCACATGAAAAGACTCCAAGATAATACCTCTCATTCAGTTTGTGAGTAAAGCTTAAAAAGAACAGCGGTATTGAAATTTCTGGTATTCCTCATTTTTTGCGACAGTCGTCCTTGTAATATAGGTGTAACGTACGTGGTCCCAAAACCCCTATTGGGTTTAGATGCCGTCCCTTTGTGAGAGGTATATATGCACGCTCTCTTTTTATTAAAATAAAGTGATTTATTCGTAATTTAATAAAGTGAATTTGGTACCTAAGGGCATCTCTCAAGTATTGTGCTCGTCTCCTCTTTTATTTTTGTTAACTTAATTTCAAAATTAGAGTTTGTTTGGTTTCATTTGATTCTCTCTATCTTTGCTGGGACTCAACATGGTATTATAGAAGGTGAACCTCATTCACTCAGTTCAGCAGTTGATCTCAGGCTATTTGGCTGGTGGCATCACATAGTTTCTGTGACAATGAAATCAAGGTTCTGGATCATCTTTTCTCACTCAATTCAGCAGCGGATCTAAGGCTATTTGTCTGATGGCATCACTTAGTTTCTATGACTGCAGAATCTTAGTTTCTTTGACTGCAGAATCAGGGTTTTGGATCATCTTTTCTCATCTCTTGGGTCTATTAACTTCACCTTCTTCTCACAGAGGCCTCTTCTTTACACCACTGTTTGATATGTGCAAAGAACTGATGGAATCAAAATGGATGTTCACTTGATTGAATGGGGCCAATTATAACTTTTAGGTAGATCAAATGATTGCCCTTCTTTGGAGCAAAGGTTTGTGCATGTACCTGTAGAAGTCTCTTCATCCTAAAACTGATGACAGCTATGACCTCATACGCCTCAAGGAGGATGAAGCTTTCGGTCTAGTTGCCATATACATTGAACTAGATCCGATTCATCACACCGAAGGTGCAAAAGCGTGAATGAAATCTGGGATGACTTCAAAAATCTCTTTGAAATAGTAAATGTTACTCGAGTAGACTGAAAACTGATCTCTCTAATCTCAAGACGGGTGTCCTTGACAAAATTGAGGAATAGATTGCAAGCTTTAAAAACCTGAAAGCAAAGATCATTACATCAGGAAGTAAGTCAAAATCAGATTTAGAATATTTAGTCATTGTCTTGAAATTATCTCTCTACAATGTTCAAACCCTTTGCTATCATCTTTTATAGCATCCTTCTATTTATGAAGGACTACAAGATTCCGTCTCTTGAGGAGGTTTTCTCTAGCCTTATCCAGCATCAAGTCATATTGGGTGACTGGGATAGAACCCCCTCGTGTTCATGCTCATTCAATAGCCATCTCTACACCTCCTAATGAGTTTGAAAAGGCTAAGGGGGAAACCCAACCAAGGATGAGGCCTTTGGGAGATTCAAAGACCTTTTAATGAGTTTGAAAAGGCTAAGGGCGAAACCCAACCAAGGATGAAGCCTTTGGGAAATTCAAAGAATTTAAATCATTAATGGAAAATCAAAGTGAGGAGATCAATTGTCTTAGCATTGAATATGGAGAAGCATATATTGGCAGAGATTTTGAAACATTTATAATCTCTTATTGCATTTCATGGCAAAGAACTAATCCTTACGCCCCACACAAAATGGGGTAGTTGGAGGAAAGAACATAATTGTTATGGAAATGGCTAGATGCATTGTTCACTTTAAGCAAATGTAGCTCAAATTCTGACTAGAAGCAGGTTTTTGTTAAGTTCATATCATCAGTTGAACAACTCCTCATGTTGTTCAAGGCATGATGCCCTATGAGAAATGGTTTGGAGAAAAACTTAAGATTTCACATTTCAAAATTTTTGGATCAAGTGCATGGGTCTATTGTTGAGAAGAAGTGGAACAAATTGGACCCTAAAAGTCACCACTGCATTTCGCCGGGCTACAACAAAGTATTGAAAGCATATCATCTATATGACCATTCTACTCATAAGGTGACTGAACATAGGGATGTTATCTTTGATGAAGTTGTTATTCATGGTTTGCTAGGTTCTTTACCACTATTTCTTATAGACGATTTGTTTTGAGTGGTCCTCCTAAACCCTAGATAGACAAATGTTGCTCATTAAATCCTTACTTATGACGTGTCAAAACACAACCTTCTCATTTTATAGGAGTCCCTTGTCTTATACTTAGTGCTCCTTCTAGTATACCTTTTTCGGGGATCGATCAATCAACTGCTGCTTAGGCTCCTGAAAGCGTAACCAATTGTTGTTGAAGGAGAGCTCCTTTTTGGTACATTGAATCTAGCTCTTCTTGTAGGCATTATTCCTCCAACTAGGCCAAAGCATATGCCCAAGTGGGCTATCTTTGCACTTCTAGACTTATAACCATAGATCTATCACATTCAGATCACAACATCACTTATAACCACAGATCTATCATTAAACAAGCAAATCAAACAATGATATATTTCAACATGTCTTCAGATCTTTGAGATTTGAGTCTTCTCCTTGCTCTCTGGTGCACACCTATTTCAGATTAAATCCCATATGAATAAATCATTCACTTGCACACACAACACCTTGATCTCCATCTCTTTATATAGCTTTTGCCTTAGCAAATACCTAAGGTAAATCCTTTGGTAATGTCGTTAGTATTTGTTGACGGGATCAAATGAATGTTGCCGCTCCAAATACTATGGGCCATTACCATGGTAATGACCCCTGGTATCCAGATTTCCATGGTTTGGATTTTATACGCGACTTTTGCTCACAAGGCCTACGTATGTACAAGGCCCTTATTCACAGGAACCACGTATACTTTCTCAAACTTCACTTTTGTCATTCATGTGTAACTGAACTGTCATTTCTCTGTCCATATTGTCTGTAGCATTTGTACCAATTTGCATTAGTTCCACAGTCATCAATGTTGACATCAAGTACATCTTTATCAAATAGGTTGCCATCAAGGACAACACATTAGCCATAATGCCAACATATACTAGGTTCTTCTTCTCTGGGATATCATTCCAAATCCCTAATCCCTTAGGCCTATCTTTCCCTTCCAAAAAATATTTTCAAGAGTCGCTATTGAGGTTTGCACTAGAGGGTTGTTCAAGATCAACTAATTCAATTTATCATGAAAAAATTTGGTGGTAGTTTTTGGTCTTTTAAGACTGGCTCCTTGAAACCACTTTGGTTTGATGACATTTCTCCAAGCCATCAATTACCCTTTTTTTCTTGTTTAGCTCTTGGCCATTAACAATGCCCCATGCATCCTTAAAAGGTTTGAAATTGATTTTTTAGACATAAGAATTTTGTTGTGGAATAAGGGAGGGTTGAGAAGTTGAAATTGAAATGTATATTAATTTCCTATAGAGACCAAACTAGGTCAAAGGGACTAGAGTTTATATCCATCTTGAGAAGCACAAACAAAAATAGGGTTACATGAGGTCCCCAAAATGAGAGAATGAATCAAATAAGAATAATTTTGCTTCCCATGGTTAAATATCAACAAATTAATGAAATGAGTGTAAATTTATGTCCAATTCATAGATCCATGAAGATTTTCTATTAAAGAAAAACTTATATTTTGTGGGCCAAGTCCCTTTTTCAAAAATCGAGGATGGGAGTAATCTTCTAAAGGATCCTTATAGGGTCATTTAATTAATTAATTTTTTTCTTTTTATCCTAGTTGATTTCTTGACCCAATGCTTCCTCAAAAATATATATGATTTTTAAAAATGATCTTGCCTTTGCAACAAAGGCTTCTCCTAACACATTGAAGGTGAGCAATGAGATGAATTTAATAATTTGCTTGAATTCCATTGTCTATTCATCCTATCTAGCTACCTCGATTGGCCCCCCAAATGCTTTGACCATGATTATGAACAAAAATGGAGAGAACAACCTTACTGCAAACCTCTTGACAAATAGGAGCAATCCAAGGGGAATCCATTGATTATAGACTATGAAAGAGGTTGTTGAAATTCATTCCCAATTCCACTTAGTTTAGACCTCGAATAATTTGAATTGGAGGAGCACTTGTTCAAGAATGATTAGTTCACTTTTCTATAGGCCTTGGCAAGCTCTAGTTGTAGAATCATACCACTTCCCTTCTTTTTATTGAGTGAATAGTTTCTTGTGCTATTATTCTTCTCTAGGATTGGTCATTTAAGATTCCCCTCTTTTGGGATGGACTTGCTCTCATTTCCATAAGTGGTTGTCATCGGAGGGAGGTGAGGTGTTTTCTAGATCACAATTGGATGTTGGAATTGTAACGGGTCATTTTGGTACCCCCCATAGTAGTCTTCGATGCACTTAGATCTTTAGACATTCTTGTCTCGACTGAAAACGACATGAGCCCTGCTAGGAGTATCTTGGAATATTTGAGGTATCATTGCTTATTAGTTTGTAGATAGGAGACATAGAGCTTGGGAGGTGTGTTCATAAGATGTAGCTTATCTTTACTAGGATTCTTGTTAATGTAGAGTCATCATTGTTGTTGAATGAGTTTGCTAGATTTGTGTGAGTCTTGGTTAGTAGCATATCTTTCATCAATCGAGACCTTTATTTTGTGGGCTACTACTTCTCACTCACCTCTTTTGATTTCACCCTTCACATAGATTCAAGCGGGGACTCATATAAGGACTTATGCGCTAATATCTTGTGGTACTTGGGTCATTCTTTGGAGGAACTTCAAGGCCCATACTTGTGTTTATTAGATTCTCCATTAAAACAAGTCATAGGATGTATTCTGCCACCAAGAGATCGAGCTAGCCTTAGTGGGTTTGCATAGGTTGTCTAATGATGCCATGGGACCCCTTTCATCTTATGTTGTACACCACTTGTGCCATAGTGAATTCCATGTCTTACTAATCTCGAATGTATCACTTATTTCTCCAACTCTAGCAATTTCATGTGTTTTCCTTTTGGCGAGGAAACTAGTGTGTTAGACTACATCCCAGCCAACTAGAATATCCTCAATATATTAGCCAACTCTTAGTTATCCAATTACCTATAGTCGACCATGGCCTCCTCTATTTTTCCCTTTGAGTTGACCCTACTCTTTCTTTCATGCCCCCCATCCCTTATGTCCCCACAAACCATCATATTCTTGTTGATTTTTGGGTAGCTACGAGAGGTATTCCCAAGCGACACAAGTCGATTCATAAAAAGAAAGAAAAAATTATTATTTATAAGCTGATGTAGGCTTCAAAAGGACAAGTCGGCTCCACCATGTGAATGGGTGTGACCCTTGGTCAAAACCCACTTCCTTTGACCAATATACATACAAATTTGACCTCCAATATTTGGACAATTTGGATCATCAACACATCTACTATTCTCTTGTTCACACGTGCGAGATAAAGAAGAAGACTTCTGAAGTTTCACCGACTTTCTAAAGATTTGTTTGACCACAGTTTGACCAAGTTTTTGAAGATTTGTTTGACTGCAGTTTGACCAAATTTCTGAGATCTGTTTGACCATAGTTTGATTGAGCTTTTGAGGTTTGTTTGACCTCCGTTGACCAAGCTATTTTAAGGTTTGTTTGACTTGTTGTTGACTAAGTTTGACTCTGCATGTGTGGGCCGCATTGTTTGACTATTTGACTGAGTACTTATGGGAAGTTTGATCGAATTGATTTATGGCTACAAAAGGTTGGATTTTTGTAAGGCCCAAAATTTCATAATATATATATCTATATATATATATATATATTTCTATTTTTTTAATAAACTCAGATAGTTACTGTTACCAAAATATGAAATTTATACTAATAATTATGCCAAAATCCATAATTTGCCTTAAATTTGTCATTGACCAGACATTGAATTTGAAATTTGAAAATAAAGTGTAGTAGAATACATGGAAATTCGCTTGAAGATGTTTTCCCAATTGCTTACGTTACCAAAAGACCAAAACCTCCCAGCCAAACTGGGTACAACCTAGGTACTCAGTCTAGAATGCTTCTCAATTGATGCAATCTGTTCCTCCGTGCCCAAAAACTTCAAGAACAACAAGGCTCAATCCTTACTCTCTGTAACCTTATGTTACAAATTTTCCTCCTCTCAACACTATGCTCCCAAGCAGCGAAAAGATCCCCTTTCAATCCCACTCCCTTCTCCTTTTATTTCTTAGAACCATCGCTCATTCATCCTTCATTGCCTTGGCTGTGTGCCCCTTGTCCATTACGTGGTTCAGTTAATGATGTAGTCATGCTTTAGTTTGACACTCATCACTTTACAAGGTTTTAGGTGATATCAAACTATATTACGTACTCCCTTTTTCATTATGTATTATACCTCTTTTAATGTTTAACCTTTAGTTAAGAGTTACTTCTTTTATAACAATATAACTCCCTTTTAAACTTTAATAATTAAATTTAGAACTTTTGGATAATGTTCTATTGTTACCTATTATGATGATGACACATACTAAAATACATATTCCAATATGTTTTGCGAGTTTGATATTTATTTAATATCTTCAACAATTACGTCTTTTATCCTATGCTTGGAATTTCTTCATAATTTAATATGACTACTAGTGCAGTGTAGGCGATGCATGCATATGTAGCTATCATATGCATGCTAATAATTCACATTCGTTTGAACTGGTAGATAGGTCATTACAATTTCAGCCTGTTTGACCAATATTGTGATTTTGGTGTGGGTTGACCAAGTTTGACTTGAAAATATCAGATTGTACTTTTGTTGAACTGAACAATTTCTCCAAGAAAAATTGTTGAGTTTTCTCCCAAGTTTGGGTTTCGAAAGGCAAAATTTTAGTGTCTGCTATGCTTGGGTATTGTACTGTGATCTTTACTATTTCTATTGCATTATAGTTGAATTTTCAGAGTGTAATTGCTTAATAATAGTCTGAATATGCTAAAGTAATATCATATATCATTGGAAGTAATTATTAGTTGCAAAAATTTATGTTTGTCTAATTAACACGAGAAAATCAACATGGTATCAGAGCTTTGGTGAAGAAAGGCCATTGAGATCACCCCTTAAAGACACCTATTTTGCAATAAGATCTTTGACTAGATGGCTTCCTCTATCAATCCTGAACATAGGCTAGAAAGTGCAACAAATTTTAGTGCTTGGAGGACAAGAATGGATCTCATTCTTGAAGAGAATGATGTCATATAATGATGTCATGGAATATGTGGAAGGCAAGATCACTGAACCTTAGGATGATGAGGGAAAGGCCAAGCACAAAAAGATGGAACCAAGGGCAAGAGGATTCCTGTTGAATCCATTAAAGACCATTTGATTCCATTTGTTTTTGGGCTAAAGACTTCAAAGCAAATATATGATGCCCTATTAGGGTTGTATGCAGTCAACAACATTGGTCAGAAGATGGCTTGGAGGAATCAACTTCGTGATATTCAGATGTCTAGTTCAGATATTGTGGCCTCCTACTTCACGAGGATTTATCAATTGAGAGATCAACTCAAGGCCATTGGAGAAAGTATTGATGAATCATAACTTGTAACTGTGACCTGTAATGGGTTTTCTGCTTCATGGGATTCATTTGTATCAAGCATTTGTGGTAGATCAAAATTTCCAAAGTTTGATCAACATGGGCTTGAACCCAAGAGGAGTTTAAGCTAGTATCAAAGGGGAAGATTTCGAGACCTCAAGATGGTGAGTCCTGTTACCGCTCAAACTAGCAGGGGGCATAAAAGGGATTCCTAAAGGGACAACTGCTAGATCAAAGGGCAACAATGGAGGCTTAGTCCATTGTCACCTAAGCTAAGGCTCCCTACTCTTTACGAACTTTCACCAATGGGAGGAGACCTAGTATATAGAAAGTCACTTGTGAAGGATGAATCAACCAATGGATGTGAAGTGACCTTAATGATCTTTTTCTTAGAAGGGGGGTAAGAATAGAGCTTACTTGCTTGTTAAGCAAGGTACAAAGATTTCTAGGATAAGGAGGTGAGGGTTTGAGGGTTGGGTTAGAGAAATATGCATTGTAAAGGAGTTTCCCAATCCTAAAATCTTTATTGGACTTGACTTCCCGAATGTTTCTTAAAGATTTGACTTTTCAAAGGTGTGGGACAACACGGGACCAAGTGGACCCAACCTAGGTTAAGGTGAGAGAATCTAGCAACCAATGATGATCTCAACCTAGACAAGGAAGGGGAAAGGATCAAAACAAGAATTTCCACTTAAATGTGTCAAATTGATCCTATGAGGCACTAGCCTTGGGGATACCAGGGTAAAGTTTGATCTCAGAGCTAGGGCTTGGGTTATCTCGCAACTCCACCGTTGGAATGGCTTTGAAATTGGAGGATGCCTTGAGGACACACCAACGCAGCAGAGGCTAGGAGATCGAACTTTTTGGAGGGCTACTTTGTCGGGAAATTGATGCCCTAGGCGATCCAACTTGGTTAGACCTAGAAAAAGGTGAAAAAGAGTTAATTTTTGAGTGACCACCTCTTGGTAGATCAATGCCTTAATCTTGGGAAAATGGAGTCTATGATAAATATGAATGAGGACCTTGTTTCTCAGTCAAGGAGGCCTTAAGACTACCTCACTTGCCTTCTAGGGCAAAGGGAAGCAATCTTACAACTTCTATACTTCGACTTGCAAAAGGTGATGGCTTATCAAGATGAATTTGTTGATAGAATTATCCCTAGGAAATTTCATTCAAAATTACATGGCCCATACATTGGGAGATGCTATATAGAGACAAAATTCCACAATTTAAGCAACAAATGCATGTATCAATTAGCCCTAAAAATAGCGAAATTCCCAATCCAATGTATATGACAAAGTAAATCAAGAATAACATTAGAATCATGTACTTACATGTAATAGAACATATCCAACCATCCACAATTTGACAATAGAGAAGCTCCAAGATAAGATAAATCAAATCCAAACATCAAAATTCATCTATAAAGCTCCAATTCATCATCCAAGAAAAAGTGCGAAATTCTCAAGAGAGAGAAGAGATCCAATCCAAAGTGATGATGAGAAAATGAACTCATCTCACTTGTATTTATACACTAATTAGGAGTTCGAATTAGTCTCCTAGGCCTACATAAGCCCCAAAAATAAAATAATGTGCTAATAACCTAACTTTTGGTGACAGGCCCACCAAACTAGCTCACAAATGAAATAATTAGCCTCTTAAGAGGTCGAATGATAAATAATACATGTCGTAGGGCTCTCCAAGAGGCTTGATGAGGTCCGTAGGTGCCATAATGAAGAATAGGACCCTCAAAAGTGATGGACAGGGGTTGGCCCCTTGTTCTCCAAACAATAAACCTGTGGTGCTCCCAGTGGGGGTGTGTTGGGTCCCTATAATACTAGTGATTACCCCATTACTATTGTAGTTATACCCCTTATTTATATTGTTGTGCCCCTATTACCCCCATGTTGTTATTTCTGTGCCCCATAGAATCCCTCTATTGTTATTTTTGTGGCTTTATATTATTATTGTTAGGTCGGCTGGATTATATTGTGACTCCTTAGACTCCTATATATAGAAAGGAGGTTTTGTCATTTGAATCATCCAAGAATTGTCCATTTATGTAATGTAAAGGAGGTTGCCCCCTCGAAGAGGCTGAATTCTAAGGCGTTGATCTATCTTTTCTATCTTTTCTTGAGCTGGTTTCATAACATTTGGTATCAGAGCTTTGGATTTTAGGGTTTCGCTGCTCCAAACAGGTCATCGTGGCATTTTCGCTATAACATTTGGTTTCAGAGCTTGTTTGAGATGTAACAGTAAAAATACCCAATCACCTACATCAAAATATTTTTCACTACGATGTTGATCTACCTGTTGTTTCGTTTGATTTGATCTTGCAAAAGATCCCAATTCAAACAATATTGCCAGAAATTGAAGAGGAAGGAAAAATCATATTGGAACCTGGAGCAGTCACAAAAACAAGAACCCGACAGCTACGAAATCGATCAATTTCAGAGTATCTTATCAAGTGGAAGAACTTATCCGCTGAAGATTCCACATGGGAGGATGAGAATTTTATGTAGAAGTATCCAGAACTACTCAAGCGTTGAGGACAACACTTTTTTGAAGGAGAGGGGCATGTTGGGTCCCTATATACTAGTGATTACCCCATTACTATTGTAGTTATACCTCTTATTTATATTGTTGTGCCCTTATTACCCCCATGTTATTTCTGTGCCCCATAGAATCCCTCTATTGTTATTTTTGTGGTTTTATATTATTATTGTTAGGTCGGTTGGATTATATTGTGACTCCTTAGACTCCTATATATAGAAAGGAGGTTTTGTCATTTGAATCATCCAAGAATTGTCCATTTATGTAATGTAAAGGAGGTTGCCCCCTCGAAGAGGCTGAATTCTAAGGCGTTGATCTATCTTTTCTTGAGCTGGTTTCATAACAGTGTGGGGGCACAATAATAACCTCATGGGTCTCCAAATGTGTCGAAGATGCCTGTAGATCATAAGTAAGGGCTCTGATGATGGTGTAGGTGACGATGCCACATCATCCTACAAGTCCTAGGTCAGCTGCCAAGTGCATGGTACATCGGTGGGGCTGGCTGGGCAAAGGTGAACTAGGTGCATCTACCCATCCAATAGGTGAATCTCGAGCATCTTACTGTTTCTATTGCATTTATAGTTGAATTTTCTGAGTGTAATTGCTTAATGATAGTCTCAATGTGCTAAAGTAATATCATATGTCATTGGAAGTAATTATTAGTTGCAAAAAAATGAGTTTGTCTAATTAACACTAGAAAATCAACATGGTATCAGAGCTTTGGTGAAGAAAGGCCATTGCGATCACCCCTTGAAGACACTTATTGTGCAATTAGATCTTTGACCAGATGGCTTCCTCTATCAATCCTGAAGATAGGCTAGAAAGTGCAACAAATTTTAGTGCTTGGAGGACCGGAATGGATCTAATTCTTGAAGAGAATGATGTCATGGAATATGTGGAAGGCAAGATCACTAAACCTCAGAATGATGAGGGAAAGGCCAAGCACAAAAGATGGAAACCAAGGCCAAGAGGATTCTTGTTGAATCCATCAAAGACCATTTGATTCTATTTGTTTATGGGCTAAAGACTTCAAAGCAAATATATGATGCCCTAGTAGGGCTGTATGTTGTCAACAACATTGGTCAGAAGATGGCTTTGAGGAATCAACTTCATGATATTCAGATGTCTAGTTCATATATTGTGGTCTCCTACTTCATGAGGATTTATCAATTGATAGATCAACTCAAGGCCATTGGAGAAAATATTGATGAATCAGAATTTGTAACTATGACCCGTAATGGGTTTTCTGCTTCATGGGATTCATTTGTATCAAGCATTTGTGGCAGATCAAAATTTCCGAAGTTTGATCAACTATGGGCTTGTACCCAAGAGGAGTCTAAGCTAGTATCAAAGGGGAAGATTCAAAGACCTCAAGATGGTGAGTCCTGTTACTGTTCAAACTAGCAGGGGGCATAAAAGGGATTCCTAAAGGGACAACTGCTAGATCAAAGGGCAACAATGGAGGCCTAGCCCATTGTCACCTCAACTAAGGCTCCCTACTCTTTACAGACTTTCACCGATGGGAGGAGACCCAGTATATAGAAAGCCACTTGTGAAAGATGAATCAACCAATGGATGTGAAGTGACCTTAATGATCCTTTTCCTAGAAGGGGGGTAAGAATAGAGCTTACTTGCTTGTTAAGCAAGGTACAAAGATTTCTAGGATAAAGAGGTGAGGAATTGAGGGTTGGGTTAGAGGAATATGCCTTGTAAAGGAGTTTCCCAATCCTAAAATCTTTATTGGACTTGACTTCCTGAATCTTTCTTGAAGAATTGACTTTTCAAAGGTGTGGGACCACACGAGACCAAGTGGACCCAGCCTAGGTTAAGGAGAGAGAATCTAGCAACCAATGATGATCTCAACCTAGACAAGGAAGGGGAAAGGAGCAAAACAAGAATTTCCTCTTAAAGGTGTCAATTGATCTTATGAGGCACTAGCCTTGGGGATACCAGGGCAAAGTTTGATCTCGGAGCTAGGGCTTGGGTTATCTCGCAACTCCACCGTCAAAATGGCTTTGAAATTGGAGGATGCCTTGAGGACACACCAACGCAGGAGAGGCTAGGAGATCGAACTTTTTGGAGGGCTACTTTGTCGAGAAATTGATGCCCTAGTTGACCCAACTTGGTTAGACCTAGAAAAGGGTGAAAAAGAGTTGATTTTTGAGTGACCACCTCCTGGTAGATCAATGCCTTAATCTTGGGAGAATGGTGTCTATCATAAATATGAATGAGGACCTTGTTTCTCAGTCAAGGAGGCCTTAAGACTACCTCGCTTGCCTTCTAGGGCAAAGGGAAGCAATCTTACAACTTTTATACTTCGAATTGCAAAAGGTGATGGCTTATCAAGATGAATTTGTTGATAGAATTATCCCTAGGAAATTTCATTCAAAATTACGTGGCCCATACATTGGGAGATGCTATATAGAGACAAAATTCCACAATTTAAGCAACAAATGCATGTCACAATTAGCCCTAAAAATAACGAAATTCCCAATCCAATGTATATGACATAGTAAAACAATAATTGCATTAAAATCATGTACTTACATGTAATAGAACATATCCAAGCATCCACAATTTGACAATAGAGAAGCTCCAAGATAAGATAAACCAAATCCAAACATCAAAATTCATCCATAAAGCTCCAATTCATCCTCCAAGAAAAAGTGCGAAATTCTCAAGAGAGAGAAGAGATCCAATCCAAAGTGATCATGAGAAAATGAACTCATTTCACTTGTATTTATACACTAATTAGGAGTTCGAATTAGTCTCCTAGGCTTACATAAGCCCCAAAAATAAAATAATGTGCTAATAACCTAGCTTTTGGTGACAAGCCCACTAAACTAGCTCACAAATGAAATAATTAGCCTCTTAAGAGGTTGAAGGATAAATAATACATGTTGTAGGGCCCTCCAAGAGGCTTGATGAGGTCTATAGGTGCTATACTGAAGAATAGGACCCTCAAAAGGGATGGACAAGGGGTTGGCTGCTTGTTCTCCAAACAATAAACCTGTGGTGCTTCCAGTGGGTGTGGGGGCACAATAATAACCTCATGGGTCTCCAAATGAGTCGAAGATGCCTATAGATCATCTATAAGGGCTTTGATGATGGTGTAGGTGACGCCACATCATCCTACAATTCCTGGGTCAGTTGCCAAGTGCATGGTACATTAGTGGGGCTGGCTGGGCAAAGGTGAACGAGGTGCATCTTCCTCATCCAATAGGTCAATCTCGAGCAATCTCTAAACATCGTCTGGGATCCATGGAGTGTTGTCTATTGCTGTGGAGGCCCATGGCTCTCAACGCACACCGTACATGTGCCAATGTAGCCCTCTGGAGGTTAGGACTCCATATAGGGAGACCAAACTGAAGATGGAGACCATTTGCAATTTTGCGTAAGATCCAATGCATCCCCTAACCTTCCAGTACAATAAGCCATTAGAGCAATCGAGTAAAAGAGCTTACAAACCATGGACCACAGGTGGGTACTTCATAATGGCCTGGCCTTCCATAATGGACTTTGGCATGTGCTAATGTCCCCAAACTCCAAGTGGGGTTAACCAAGTATCCAATTAGGTGGTTTCTACTTCTAAAGGGGATAATATGTTCAAGGTGCATCCTTTAAAGAGTGATGGTATGTGGTAGAGAGATGAATGAAGTAGGGGATGAGAAGGGGAAGCCTTGGGCCACATTCTGGGGTACAAGGGTAGTTAATAAAAGGGAAGCCCACACCTGGGTATATAATGTATAGGAGGTAGCAATCGTGGTACATGAGGTGCCCATGTGAAAATTCGATTACCTGAATCACCACTACAGCAACTGATTAAGTTCCTTCTATTTGTTAATTACTGAAAAAATTATTTACTGTTTCCTACAGTAAACACTGAAACTAATACACTATAGTCTTCACCAATTAAATTATAAGCGGAAACAAGAATCTGAGCAACAAAGAAATACACAACAGATTACATGTTGTTTTTGGACAAAAGTCCCCGGAAAAACCCAATGCGAGAAAATTGGTGCAGTAGTTGAGCGTTTGTATTATTAAACAATAGTTTTTCTGAATACAATCTCTGGATGCCTTGCTGGCTATCCAGTACAAAGAATATCACTGACAGAAGATTAGTGAGAAATACCTTACACTATCACTGACGATCCTAACTAATCCAGCCACAGAATGGCTAGTCCCTTGCTGCATCTGTGCTGCGTCTACGCAGTCACTGCGTAGGCCCAACGTCACAACTCCTAAGGATTGCGTCACTCCCTTTGCTGATCGATTTGCCTCTCTGAGTCTTTGATTATGTCCTCCTGGTCTCACACCCTGGCTTTCGGCTTCAAAAATCGATCTCTCCAGCAAAAATACATATCTCCTCAAGGCTATGCGCTGCCTCTGCATCAATCGACATTGGCCAGCGTAACCTCTGCGTTGCCTCTCCTGGATCTCTCTCTACCTTCTTCGCTGAGAATTCCCGGATCAGGAGAAATCTCCAACCGAAACTATCCCTGCCCCTCTCTGCAAGAAATCACTTCGAATCTCTCTGGCAGCTGTTGCTTTGCTCACCTTAGAAATTCGACCTCTGATCTCCCACTCGATGTATCTTCCAAATGCCCATCAAGTCTCCTCTTATAATGCTTCTGTTGAGAACCAACGACCTAGATTAGATCCTAATCAATGGTTCAGATCATTTTGGCTTGATCCTCGTCTTCTTCTAGAAGTTTCACCCATAGATAGATTAATACCCTTTAATTATTTTAATTTTCTAAGTTTAGACTTAGGCACCCATTAAAAATAAATAATTATTTTAATAAAATTGATTCCGGGTGGAATTTCCAAAAACAATTTCTGGGTATTGTGGAATACATGTGTTCAAGCCTCCTTGCAAATTTTGAGGCTTAGAGTAGATCTGATGCTACCAGAAATCAACAACCCCGACCTTGATTTTTCCACCCTTCTTTATATGCCTTTTGCCTTTTCATGATTTTTCTTTAATTAACTGCTCAGGGCTCAAGGGGTAAGAGCCCTTGTTTGTGAGATGTAGTAGTGGATACCCCCTTTTAAGGTAGGGCGGTTCTTTGCCCACCAGGGGTTGGGACAATCATGGGTTCCTATATGGTGAAGGAGGCTCATAGATCCTGTAGGAACCAGGGTGATGGCCATAATGATGGGTAGAGCTCATGTATTGGCTTTTGCCCATGTGCTAAATGTGTTAGTCCCGGCCATATTTCGCATTTTGTGGTACATTTTCCCGTTGAATGTGGCCAATTATGCTTTTACTTTTCTTTTTAGCTGCATCAACCTCTGGGGCATCATTCCAGGCCTGACCCAAGGTGTGGACAAGGGAAGGGGAGAACTAGCCCTATGTGGACCTGTTGTCGCACAGACTGACACGACAACGCTCAGACCGGGGGCTGTCACTCTGATCCCCGATCCCTCCGTTTAAGCCTGTCTCCCGCGGCTAAGGGGGGTAGTCCCTGAGAGATGATGAGACCAACTGTCGACCAGTTGGTTGGGAGACACGAGACACGATATGAAAAGCACTAGATGGATTTGATTAATTAAGCAGACCAGTGCCTTAAGAGATTGTTATTAAAACGATTACTTGTTAGATGATTATAGAAACATAAACCGTGAACAACAATCATTTGTCATCAGCTAAATCACAATGCTCTTAGAATGACCAAAACGATATCCAGCAACTGAAAATTTAAAAAAGATGAATGCTTTAAACCACCACTAGTCATAAACCATTAACCAGATATCATATTCGTATCTCGACTTGAAAATTTTAGATCTCAGTGTGAAAGATATAACATGAAAACAAGTGAATCTGGCAAAACAATTTTCCACAAAATTTTTATATTTTTTCCGAATTTTTTTTATCTTTTTAATTTTTTTTTATTTTATTTTTTTATTTTTTTGTTTTTAAAAAAAAATTTAAATTCCTAAATTAAAAGTTAAATTTCCCAAAATAAATCTAAAATTTAAAAAAAATCTAAAAAAAAACCTAAGTCTAAAACATAAAATATTTTTTTCATTTATATGAGCTCTAACTATATATAAAAATAAAATTTTAAACTAAATTAAAATCTAGAAACAAAATTAACCTATGCTCAAAGTCTCAAACGAAATACGATTAACATAGAATGAAACTACGCATACCCAAAGAAAAAAAAATCAAAACCAAAAAAAAAACGCAACCCTACTCTCCTGATCACGCCCAAAGATGAATCGCAGACAGCTACGAAGACGGCGGAGGAAGTAACCAGTTCGAAACTCTCCTCATAGCCTCAGGCAGACTTACGCTATTTAAAAGAAATCCAAAATAAATCGAAACTGAAACCACGTTGAATTTGCAGCTTACATTGAAACGAAAACAATGCTACAGTAAGAAGAAATCTGCGGCTTTAGCATGAATCGAGTTTTACCTGGCACGTAACCACAAGATCGATTTACCTGGTAAACAATGCGTGATATCGAAGTTTCCTGTGATAAAAGGTTGAGCCGCAGTTGGAGAATACTGCAAACCTCGATCACTAGTAACCCAGACACAATGAATCTGACAGCGGAGGATGGAAACAGTTTATGCAGTCACGCCTTCACCCAAAATAGAAACCGGGACCTTTGATATTTGAATTTAAGTGCAAGTTGCTGGTGTTGTCGGCGGCTTGAGATCGATTTTAGAATAATCTTTCATATGTTTGGTGCATGGCCGCAAATGATAACCCACCGCACATAATCCCGGACCACAAGACTGATGCAAATCGATCTATTACTCCCACGCAAAATGCCCGCATATGCTTTACTGAAGACTCCTTCACGCTGGACGCAAAAGAAAAACTCGCTTTTATTCACGGATACATTTCCACGGTGAACGGACTGGCGAGGATAGTGGCTAGATTTATGGTTTCAGGCATTTGTTGCGTGAATCCTTCAGGCAACCTGAAGCGTGAAAGAACTATGCTTGCTGGCGAAATAGGATGCGGTTGAGGGCCTTAGAAATTTTTATTTTTATTTTTATTTTTATAATCCTGCAAACCTGAAAGGACAAGATCACCAAAAAGACTGAAAACCCTGTACAAGAAAAACAAAACGCTAATGAAAATTGCATAAAGCAAACATTTAAAACCCTAGATCAGAAAAAAATTTGAAACCCTAGAACAGTTAAATAATTTACAAATTTTTTTTTGGCCCCTTAGCAGCCAGATTATGCAGTAAGCACAAAAATATTTTAAAGAAATAAAGATTTCAGATTTTCACTGTAAAGGACTTCAGAAAATCTCTCATGCAAATTAGAAAAATAAACCGAATGATAGACCTAGGATCAAATCCAACTGGGCTCAGCAAAAAATGCTTGCGGGAGTTGGCTGGTTCAGCCGAGAACTTCCCCTAACGCCCACAATTTCCTTCAGAAAGGGTTTTCTGCACAGCTCAGAAACAACCAATGTTGTTAAAAGCGCGATCGGGATTAAATCGGCGCGGGGAACGAATCGGAAAAAATCGGAAAAATCGGGAAAAAATCGGAAAAAAGCGGGAAAAAATCGTTTGGTACAAAAATATTCATTTTTTTTTCAATTTTTTTAATATCTAAACCATCTACAACATAAAATAAATACATTGACACATAAATATGATAAAAAAAACTAATATATAAGATGTTTAATATCATTTCTAGCGCTAAAATCACACATAACATTGAATCATGTCCTGAATAGTAAGTCCTGACTCCTGAGTCCCAACTCAGCCTCAAAATATCAACAAAAAATATGATAATGTATCTCATCATGTCATAATGTCATATACAATAAAATGAAAGTCTAATCCTATTGATTTCCTCTGCCCCTCTTGCGAGAAAATGCCACAGCTTTCCCTTTCCCTCTAGATGTAGATGCTGGTGCCCGTGCAGGTGGAAATGGCAGTGGAGTCTGATGTGCTCTAGACGTTGAAGAACTAGAAGTAGGAGCTATAGGAGGTAGACCACGTCCTCTACTGGTGGCAGGGGTAGCCCGGGCAGGTGGTGTCACCTGGAAACATTACAATCTCCCAATCCTGAAATCCTGAAAAACTGATAAGTCTGCTGAATTTTAAATGAAATCTAAAATTCTACTTTCTCCATATGAAATCCAATGAGGTTGGAACCACTCTCAAACATCCTGAGTCATTTCATGGTAATGTTAAAAATTTAAGTAAAAGGATGAAAATGAAGATTAAGGAGAATGTCACTTTTACTTTAAGAATTTAACATTACCATGAATAGCATATCCATACTAGGGCCTAGACTTGATCATTAAGCTACCCCACTCAAAAATTATTTGTTTCTTTCAAAAAACATTGCATGAAAAAACCCAAAAAAAGTTATAAAACTATGCTGTCCTGAGCCCCCACGATTTTTTCGTTAAAAATCGCGTTTTTTTCGAAAAAATCGCGATTTTTTGAAAGAAGTGCGATTTTTTTCAGTAAAAATCGGCAAAAAAAAAGTAGGCGATTTTTTCGTATAAAAATCGCGATTTGATCGACAAGCTGAAAAAATCGCGATTTTATCGCGATTTTAACAACACTGGAAACAACCATCAGTAAAGAGGGCAAGAATGCTGCTAGATCTCAGGAAGTAATGGAGATACCTGCCATTACTTCATAAACCCTAACAGCACCCAAACCCTAGCAAGTGAACAAGATATCTGTGCTCACAATACTCTACAAAAAGCTATTATTAACGGCTGAAAATAACATATGCAGAAAATTAAACAATCTCACAGCATTTCAAGAGAGTAACACCAGCAAGATATGGACTCCAAAGTCTTCTTTTATTAACCAGAAACTGATTTACAAGAGAGCTTCTTCAGTCTTAGACTCACAGATCTTCCAATGATCTGAACTGACCCCTAGCACCCTACTTAAAGGAAATGACTCCAACGGCTAGTTCGAGTGATCCATGTAGAAATGATCTCGACCATTGATGAGGATCAAGACATCTCTTGATCTCATCCGTCGATTTATTCACTTAAAATATTATTATTTTATTAGTTAGAGTTTTTGCTTTATTATTATTTTTTTTAATTTTTTTATTATTATTTTTTATTTATTTCATTTTTTAATTTTTATTTATTTTATTATTTTTATTCATTTTTTAATTTCTTAATTCATTTTAAAATGGATCATCGAACTAAGCCTTCGGAAACATCACCTAGGACCTAGGACTTAGGACTCATGAGGGGATTTAAAACATTTTTCGACCCTCAGGACACATTACATCATGACTTTTACAATTTACATCTTAAGGGAGAAAACCCCTTTAACATAGACCCTCACAAATCACCCAGTTCTGCGACACAACTATAATCTAGCAGATCAACACACTAGGATTCTCCTGAAATTCCAATGACAAAATCCATCCCGGCTTTGGGGTCAGGTTTGAAGGAAAACTCTGCTGATCCATGGATCGGTGAGACGAAAAACCTTCCGGGACATAGATTACCACTAGAAAGTTAGGTCCACCTAGGCAATTCACATACACGACTCATATCTGCTAAGATTATTTACAATTAATACATGCAGACTGGGTTTACAATTAGATTGATCAAGCTGCTGATGACTGCTGGATGGCACGGACACGCTGATCAGGTGCTGCCCCTTTCTTGCAAAGAAAAAGGGGGTGTACTGCATGGGTAGTTGACCGGTAGAGGTCAACATCTGGCTCTACTTGGGGACACGTTGCTGCTTGCAGGAATGTGAGAATCCAGAATCTGCATCCATACAACACAAAAATAAGTAGCGTCCATCCAAAAATCAGCATATACATTAAGCACAGGAAAGAAAAAAAGCTCTTCATTTATTAACTATCTAAAGCAGAAATGAAAATGCGAAAAAACAAAGAGTAGGGTTAGAAATACGATACAAAAGATGCCCCATGGCATCAGATGTGTTCAATAAAGTGCATACTGAGCATTTGCCTGCTTTCAGGCAAATCTGTTGGCTGCTTGTCGGATGTGCCATGTCCAATTTTGCATATGGTAGGACTTTTTCCTATCCGAAAATCAAGCTGCTCGCGGCCGTCTGATGAGTCAAATCTTCTTCTTATTTTCTTTCTCTTGCGCTTTTTCTTTCTGGCAAGTCGAATTACTGATGACCTGGAACTTTTTGTTTCGAAACTATCAGATGAAATGTGTAAGATATGCATGCTAAGTCTTTTTGTGTCTTGCATCTGATTTTTATCGTTTTTAAGCTTATCTGGATCACCTTCAATTAACCACCTAATGACCTCCTCATAATAAGATGGAACTTGTTGCGGCAAATGAGAAGGCTCCTGGTTTCTCTTATCATCTGACCATTGTTGAATCTTTTGAACTTGTATTCTAATGGCATCCATCTGACTAGAGCATTCATCCCTTATAGTACTGATTTGTATGGCATGGTGTTCTTGCATGTGTTTTATTACTTTATCATTCTTTTCCTTTATGTCCATCAAGCAATGTTGCATGAAATTTATTTCTTCTTTATGATTCGCTTGCATGTCAACCAACTGATTGTTATGATTGAACGTCATAGAGTCAATTTCCCTATCATGATCAGCTTTCATGGTCACCATATTTTCCTCTAAGACTGACATCTTGCTTTGCATGCGTCTAATTTCTGTTTCATATTTAATTTTCATGGCCTCAATTTCCTTAGCATGCTGATTTTGTGTGACCTCCAACTCCCTATTACATTTTTCCAGGTGGGTGCATAAAGTTTTAACATCATTGATAAGACTAGTTTGATTGCTTTCCATATTTCTTACCAGCATCATTAGATCTTGTATAATTTGCTTTTGTTCTTCCCTTTCACTATTATTTGTCCCTGATTTTCCACTATGATGATCTGCAATATTTCTGGTTGATGACACATTCTGATCTTGAAATCTTTCTTCAACAGCTGAATTACTTTCTTTCTGTTCAACAATTTTAGAAGGCAAGCTGTTTGGATAACCATATCTATTTTTAAAAGCATCAACAATGTCTTCTAAAGAAGTGAAAGAATCCTTAGGAAAACTGTTAAACCAATTCAAAGCATCATCTTCTAAAGTAAGGACAAATAGACGCATTTTGATATCTTCATGATTAAACTGAGGGGGTCTGCAATATATGATCATGATGCGAGTAAACAAGCCTAGATGCCTTCTAACAGCGATTGGATCACCACCTAAAAAAATAGGTAATTAAGGAATGGCCTCATCCGGAAAATCATGGAGTCGGTGAGTAAAACGACATGGTTTAAATGAATAATCCATGATGAATAATAAGGGATCAGATGGATGATAGAACTAGATCTTTGCTCAAGAAAATCAAAGGATGCAAGAAGTGGAGTCGCCACTTGAACAATAAAACTGATTCTAAGATCCAAAAAGGTACCAGCAAGCAGATATGAGGAAGGCTTCTTGTCTGGGAAAAATGAGAAAATGGAGTCGCCACCCAAACAAGAAACAAACCCAAGAGATGTTGCTGATATGGGATGAAAAGATGCCAAAAATATTGAATCTGCCAGCTCAACTAAGAGATGAGAAGATGAATGTCGATGAAAATCCAGGAACAGAAAAACTGTCCCCGGCAACGGCGCCAAAAAATGTTGGCGCTGCTGGGCCAGATGAAAAGATAAAAATGAGAAGGAAGATTGTTGTTGAAACGCCGAGAAAACAATTTCCCCGGCAACGGCGCCAAAAAATGTTGGCGTCGCCAGGCCAGATGAAAAAAAAATGAGAAGGAAGATTGTCGTTGAAACGCCGAGAAAACAATTTCCCCGGCAACGGCGCAAAAAAATGTTGTCGCACATACTGACACGACAACGCTCAGACCGGGGGCTGTCACTCTGATCCCCGATCCCTCTGTTTAAGCCTGTCTCCCGCGGCTAAGGGGGGTAGTCCCTGAGAGATGATGAGACCAACTGTCGACCAGTTGGTTGGGAGACACGAGACACGATATGAAAAGCACTAGATGGATTTGATTAATTAAGCAGACCAGTGCCTTAAGAGATTGTTATTAAAACGATTACTTGTTAGATGATTATAGAAACATAAACCGTGAACAACAATCATTTGTCATCAGCTAAATCACAATGCTCTTAGAATGACCAAAACGATATCCAACAACTGAAAATTTAAAAAAGATGAATGCTTTAAACCACCACTAGTCATAAACCATTAACCAGATATCATATTCGTATCTCGACTTGAAAATTTTAGATCTCAGTGTGAAAGATATAACATGAAAACAATTGAATCTGGCAAAACAATTTTCCACAAAATTTTTATATTTTTTCCGAATTTTTTTTATCTTTTTATTTTTTATTTTATTTTATTTTTTTATTTTTTTGTTTTTAAAAAAAATTTTAAATTCCTAAATTAAAAATTAAATTTCCCAAAATAAATCTAAAATTTAAAAAAAATCTAAAAAAAAACCTAAGTCTAAAACATAAAATATTTTTTTCATTTATATGAGCTCTAACTATATATAAAAATAAAATTTTAAACTAAATTAAAATCTAGAAACAAAATTAACCTACGCTCAAAGTCTCAAACGAAATACGATTAACATAGAATGAAACTACGCATACCCAAAGAAAAAAAAATCAAAACCAAAAAAAAAACGCAACCCTACTCTCTTGATCACGCCCAAAGATGAATCGCAGACAGCTACGAAGACGGCGGAGGAAGTAACCAATTCGAAACTCTCCTCATAGCCTCAGGCAGACTTACGCTATTTAAAAGAAATCCAAAATAAATCGAAACTGAAACCACGTTGAATTTGCAGCTTACATTGAAACGAAAACAATGCTACAGTAAGAAGAAATCTGCGGCTTTAGCATGAATCGAGTTTTACCTGGCACGTAACCACAAGATCGATTTACCTGGTAAACAATGCGTGATATCGAAGTTTCCTGTGATAAAAGGTTGAGCCGCAGTTGGAAAATACTGCAAACCTCGATGACTGGTAACGCAGACACAATGAATCTGACGGCGGAGGATGGAAACAGTTTACGCAGTCACGCCTTCACCCAAAATAGAAACCGGGACCTTAGATATTTGAATTTAAGTGCAGGTTGCTGGTGTTGTCGGCGGCTTGAGATCGATTTTAGAATAATCTTTCATATGTTTGGTGCATGGCCGCAAATGATAACCCACCGCACATAATCCCGGACCACAAGACTGATGCAAATCGATCTATTACTCCCACGCAAAATGCCCGCATATGCTTACTGAAGACTCCTTCACGCTGGACGCAAAAGAAAAACTCGCTTTTATTCACGGATACATTTCCACGGTGAACGGACTGGCGAGGATAGTGGCTAGATTTATGGTTTCAGGAATTTGTTGTGTGAATCCTTCAGGCAACCTGAAGCGTGAAAGAACTATGCTTGCTGGCGAAATAGGATGCGGTTGAGGGCCTTAGAATTTTTTTTTTTTTTTTGTTTAATTTTATAATCCTGCAAACCTGAAAGGACAAGATCACCAAAAAGACTGAAAACCCTGTACAAGAAAAACAAAACGCTAATGAAAACTGCATAAAGCAAACATTTAAAACCCTAGATCAGAAAAAAATTTGAAACCCTAGAACAGTTAAATAATTTACAAAATTTTTTTTGGCCCCTTAGCAGCCAGATTATGCAGTAAGCACAGAAATATTTTAAAGAAATAAAGATTTCAGATTTTCACTGTAAAGGACTTCAGAAAATCTCTCATGCAAATTAGAAAAATAAACCGAATGATAGACCCAGGATCAAATCCAACTGGGCTCAGCAAAAAATGCTTGCAGGAGGTGGCTGGTTCAGCCGATAACTTCCCCTAACGCCCACAATTTCCTTCAGAAATGGTTTTCTGCACAGCTCAGAAACAACCATCAGTAAAGAGGGCAAGAATGCTGCTAGATCTCAGGAAGTAATGGAGATACCTGCCATTACTTCAGAAACCCTAACAGCACCCAAACCCTAGCAAGTGAACAAGATACCTGTGCTCACAATACTCTACAAAAAGCTATTATTAACGGCTGAAAATAACATATGCAGAAAATTAAACAATCTCACAGCATTTCAAGAGAGTAACACCAGCAAGATATGGACCCCAAAGTCTTCTTTTATTAACTAGAAACAGATTTACAAGAGAGCTTCTTCAGTCTTAGACTCACAGATCTTCCAATGATCTGAACTGACCCCTAGCACCCTACTTAAAGGAAATGACTCCAACGGCTAGTTCGAGTGATCCATGTAGAAATGATCTCGACCGTTGATGAGGATCAAGACATCTCTTGATCTCATCCGTCGATTTATTCACTTAAAATATTATTATTTTATTAGTTAGGGTTTTTGCTTTATTATTTTTTTTAATTATTTTTTATTAATTTTTTTTTATTTCATTTTTTTTAATTTTTATTTATTTTATTATTTTTATTCATTTTTTAATTTCTTAATTCATTTTAAAATGGATCATCGAACTAAGCCTTCGGAAACATCACCTAGGACCTAGGACTTAGGACTCATGAGGGGATTTAAAACATTTTTCGACCCTCAGGACACATTACATCATGACTTTTACAATTTACATCTTAAGGGAGAAAACCCCTTTAACATAGACCCTCACAAATCACCCCGTTCTGCGACACAACTATAATCTAGCAGATCAACACACTAGGATTCTCCTGAAATTCCAATGACAAAATTCATCCCGGCTTTGGGGTCAGGTTTGAAGGAAAACTCTGCCGATCCATGGATCGGTGAGACGAAAAACCTTCCGGGACGTAGATTACCACTAGAAAGTTAGGTCCACCTAGGCAATTCACATACACGACTCATATCTGCTAAGATTATTTACAATTAATACATGCAGACTGGGTTTACAATTAGATTGATCAAGCTGCTGATGACTGCTGGATGGCACGGACACGCTGATCAGGCGCTGCCCCTTTCTTGCAAAGAAAAAAGGGGTGTACTGCATGGGTAGTTGACTGGTAGAGGTCAACAGGACCCAAGTGGGAGAAATGATGAATGGGGTAATAATGAATGGAAAGGGGGTAATATATGCGGATGAGGGAGCGAGACCACGCAACCAAAATCAAGGTTTCCTGTGAAATACCACCCCTAAAGCCAAATGGTTAGTAAAAGAGATCCCACGGGACTAGAATCCAAGATTAATATCCAAGTGGTCTAAGGGACAAGAGAAATGAACTAACCCATTCTTTCCACGGAATCCCCCCTTTAATCCATGCCCACAAGTTTCCTTGATAAGCAAACTAAAATACTCAATTACCAAATGACAAGGCATACCTTTAGGTTCGAAGGCCCACCTTCAAACATATGATCATGGCAGATGGGTGAGGGACCACATGGTTGGCTCAGGTGGCGGATAAATTGCAAAATGAGCTAGTTGATGGCTGCAGGGGGCTGCTGGTTGTCGGTGAGGACCATCGTGGAGAAATTTTTTCTCCTAGGGATATCACCCACAAAATGGTGGATAACATCTGGCTCCAACTGGGATGTGATCTCTTAAAGAAGTGGATGAAACTACTCGAACGTGAGGTCACGAGAACTCCAACAATCTCTTGGTTACCATAGACATGTTACCTGTGCATATAATAGATGAAGAACATGGGGTAGCATGCTTTTGCTGCATCTCATGATCACACATGCTTAATGTTAGGCCATAAAATCAACAGAAAAATAAAATACGCAAATTTTAATTTTAGATGCATCTAATTTGCCATGAGAAATATCATACGATGTTAGTTCTAATGAGAAAATGAGCATGCAATGCATCCTATCCTAACATGTATATAGTAAGGCTAATACTAGGTGTAATTCATAAAACCAATGCAACTAACATATCATCACATCAATATACATATGCCTGCCAGTATGATTACTCATGTAGCAACTCCCAAATCAAATGTGTACATAGTCACATGGTGGATGAAGCGGGTCGGAGTTGGGAAAATATGATCTCCATCCGAGGTAAAGGGAAGTCCTAAGAGAAAGAAAATAGGTCAATCTAGAGGTCTCGGGGTTTCCTTCTAGGTACAAAATGGTGGAATAAATGATCACTCTCAAGAAATCCCTATCACAATCATTGCTTACAATACTAGGCTTTGTAGAGGCCAGAGGGTTGTGATGAGAGGGGACCGAAGGGTGAGGGACAGGAGGAGTGCAACAAATAGGTCGCCCATGGTGATGGCCACATTAGAGGGTATGGAGTGGTCATTATCGTGAGGGTGTGTCCAAGGAGACAAAGAATAGTCATTGAGGGGCTCTTCCTTGACATTATACCTAGAAGGGGGAAAGGGCTCATGCTCACTTGAGATCACATGACCAAGGGTGAGGGAATCACTTGAGGAAGACTCAAAGTGATAAACAAGAGGAAAAGGCAAAGGGGATGGAGAAGCGTCATATTCAACGGGTTTTTCTTCCCCAAAATCAGGCTCAAGTGATTTGAACATAGAATCATAGGTAGGAGCTTTATCGATTTCCTCATTATAAGCATCAAAGATTGGGTTTTCATTAAAAGGAGAATCAATCACTTCCAACTGTCCTTCTTCATGCAAGGGGAAATAATAATTCTCCTTCCCAAGGGTATCGATGGATATGTCATTGCAAATAATGCCCGGGATAAAGGGAAAAGCAATTTCAACCTCATCTTCTTTGTCAGTATCATAAATAGGAGCATAATTAAATTGAGGCCCAACAATCTCCCATTTCTCCTTTTCAATGCGGAAATAATCTCCAATGTCATCCTCCAAAGAACTCATGGGATTACCTTCCTCAAGGTTCTCAAAAGGAGAGTCATCAGGAGTGATACCCTTGAGAGAGGAGGTCAATCTTGGCCTCACTTTCCATAACCTCATTCTCCTCAACACATGTGGTCTCAAAATCGTCTTGGCCATCTTGCGGCCACAACGAGGATTCATCTTCTTGCTCATCGTCGAGATCCTCAAGGTCATCTTCATCTTGGTTGGTTGACGAGCGAGACTTCTCTTCTTCTCTCTTCTCTTGAAGAATAATGGCTAAAGTATTTGTTGCATGATTTTGGTAATATGCTTCTAGGAGGAGAGCATTAGTACGGTCCTCTTTATATTTGCATTTCATCTTATGAAGCTTTACCTCTTCATCATATAAACGGGAGAACACTTCATTAGAATTACATTCCCTTACTAACCCCGTGCATTTGGAGGCTTTCAGGATCCAACTCTTGGTCATCCTCAGAGGAGATATCTTTCACTTCACTGCTATTGGCCCTCAATTCCATAACTGATGTTTGCTCATCATCCTCATTTTCTTGGTCATCTTGGTCATCCAAATCCTCATTTGGTAATGAGCCATATTTTTCTTTGATCTTGTGAGACAAGGAATTAAATGCACCAGTATAATAGGCAAGCTCCAAGAAGAGATAATCTGTGGGCCCTTCTTCATACTCTTGCCTTATGCTGTCGAGGTTTGACTTGCTCCTGTTATAAAAATTGAGTATGAAGTCCTCGTTCTCATGCTCTATCAGATGATCACAAAGCTCAGACCACGAATCCAATCTTTCCCATAGGTCTTGTTCTTCTTTGGGGCTAATGTCGTGGATACTTTCTTTAGCCATTTTTCATGATCTTGCATATAATGCCAAAATGGAGTCGCTAGGGTGAATTAAAATGCCTTCACAAATGCTTGCTTCACCCTACAAGCATTGACTTTGAAGTTCAATGAGGAACTAGGACTTCGTTCCTCCAATGGAGTCGCCAAATGATATATCAATAATGTCGTATGGGGAACAAAGCACACATTTCGTGTCCCTGACAACGACATCAAAATATTACTGCGCAAACTAGCAGGGGGCATAAAAGGGATTCCTAAAGGGACAACTATAAGATCAAAGGGCGACAATGGAGGATTAGCCCACTGTCACCTCAACTAAGGCTCCTTACTCTTTACGAATTCTCACCGATGGGAGGAGACCAAGTATATAGAAAGTCACATGTGAAGGATGAATCAACTAATGGATGTGAAGTGACCTTAATGATCCTTTTCCTAGAAGGGGGGTAAGAATAGAGCTTGCTTGTTAAGCAAGGTACAAAGATTTCTATGATAAGGAGGTGAGTATTTGAGGGATGGGTTAGAGGAATATGCCTTGTAAAGGAGTTTCCCAATCCTAAAATCTTTATTGGACTTGACTTCTTGAATGGTTCTTGAAGATTTGACTTTTCAAAGGTGTGGGACCACACGTGACTAGATGGACCCAACCTAGGTTAAGGAGAGAGAATCTACAACCAATGATGATCTCAACTTAGACAAGGAAGGGGAAAGGATCAAAACTAGAATTTCCACTTAAAGGCGTCAAATTGATCCTATGAGGTACTAGCCTTGGGGATACCAAGGAAAAGTTTGATCTCAGAGCTAGGGCTTGGGTTATTTCGCAACTCCACTGTCAGAATGGTTTCAAAATTTGAGGATGCCTTGAGGATACACCAATGCAGGAGAAGCTAGGAGATCGAACTTTTGGAGGGCTACTTTGTCGGGAAAATGATGCCCTAGGTGACCCAACTTGGTTAGACCTAGAAAAACGTGAAAAAGAGTTAATTTTGAGTGACCACCTCTTGGTAGATCAGTGCCTTAATCTTGGGAGAATGGAGTCTATGATAAATATGAATGAGGACCTCGTTTCTTAGTCAAGGAGGCCTTAAGACTACCTCACTTGCCTTCTAAGGGAAAGGGAAGCAATCTTACAACTTTTATACTTCGACTTGCAAAAGGTGATGGCTTATCAAGATGAATTCGTTGATAGAATTATCCCTAGGAAATTTCATTCAAAATTACACGGCCCATACTTTGGGAGATGCTATATAGAGACAAAATTCCGCAATTTAAGCAACAAATGCATGCAACTTAGCCCTAAAGATAGCGAAATTCCCAATCCAATGTATATGACAAAGTAAAACTCCCTTCTTCATACTCCTGCCTTATGCTATCGAGGTCTAACTTGCTCCTGCTATAAAAATTGAGTATGAAGTCCTCGTTCACATGCTATATTAGATGATCACAAAGCTCAAACCACGAATCCAATCTTCCCCATAGGTCTTGTTCTTCTTTGGGGCTAATGTCGTGGATACTTTCTTTAGCCATTTTTCATGATCTTGCATATAATGCCAAAACGGAGTCGCTAGGGTGAATTAAAATGCCTTCACAAATGCTTGCTTCACCATACAAGCTTTGACTTTGAAGTTCAATGAGGAACTAGGACTTCGTTCCTCTAATGGCGTCGCCAAATGATATATCAATAATGTCGTATGGGGAACAAGGCACACGTTTCGTGTCCCTGACAACGACGCCATAATATTACTGCTCAAACTAGCAGCGGGCATAAAAGGGATTCCTAAAGGGACAACTATAAGATCAAAGGGCAACAATGGAGGCTTAGCCCACTGTCACTTCAACTAAGGCTCCCTACTCTTTACGGATTTTCACCGATGGGAGGAGACATGGTATATAGAAAGTCACTTGTGAAGGATGAATCAACCAATGGATGTGAAGTGACCTTAATGATCCTTTTCCTAGAAGGGGGGTAAGAATAGAGCTTACTTGCTTGTTAAGCAAGGTACAAAGATTTCTAAGATAAGGGGGTGAGGATTTGAGGGTTGGGTTAGAGGAATATGCCTTGTAAAGGAGTTTCCCAATCCTAAAATCCTTATTGGACTTGACTTCTTGAATGGTTCTTGAAGATTTGATTTTTCAAAGGTGTGGGACCACATGTGACCAAGTGGACCCAACCTAGGTTAAGGAGAGAGAATCTAGCAACCAATGATGATCTCAACTTAGACAAGGAAGGGGAAATGATCAAAATAAGAATTTCCACTTAAAGGTGTCAAATTGATCCTATGAGGCACTAGCCTTGGGGATACCAAGGAAAAGTTTGATCTCAGAACTAGGGCTTGGGTTATTTCGCAACTCCACTGTCAGAATGGTTTCGAAATTTGAGGATGCCTTGAGGATACACCAATGCAGGAGAAGCTAGGAGATCGAAGTTTCTGGAGGGCTACTTTGTCGGGAAAATGATGCCCTAGGTGACCCAACTTGGTTAGACCTAGAAAAACGTGAAAAAGAGTTAATTTTTGAGTGACCACCTCTTGGTAGATCAGTGCCTTAATCTTGGGAGAATGGAGTCTATGATAAATATGAATGATGACCTCATTTCTTAGTCAAGGAGGCCTGAAGACTACCTCACTTGCCTTCTAAGGGAAAGGGAAGCAATCTTACAACTTTTATACTTCGACTTGCAAAAGTTGATGGCTTATCAAGATGAATTCGTTGATAGAATTATCCCTAGAAAATTTCATTCAAAATTACACGACCCGTACATTTGGAGATGCTATATAGAGACAAAATTCCGCAATTTAAGCAACAAATGCATGCAACAATTAGCCCTAAAAATAGCAAAATTCCCAATCCAATATATATGACAAAGTAAAACTCCCTTCTTCATACTCCTGCCTTATGCTGTCGAGGTTTGACTTGCTCCTGTTATAAAAATTGAGTATGAAGTCCTCGTTCTCATGCTATATTAGATGATCACAAAGCTCAGACCACGAATCCAATCTTCCCCATAGGTCTTGTTCTTCTTTGGGGCTAACGTCGTGGATACTTTCTTTAGCCATTTTTCATGATCTTGCATATAATGCCAAAATGGAGTCACTAGGGTGAATTAAAATGCCTTCACAAATGCTTGCTTCACCCTACAAGCTTTGACTTTGAAGTTCAATGAGGAACTAGGACTTCGTTCCTCCAATGGAGTCGCCAAATGATATATCAATAATGTCGTACGGGAACAAGGCACACGTTTCGTGTCCCTGACAACGACGCCAAAATATTACTGCTCAAGCTAGCAGGGGGCATAAAAGGGATTCCTAAAGGGACAACTATTAGATCAAAGGGCAACAATGGAGGCTTAGCCCACTGTCACCTCAACTAAGACTCCCTACTCTTTACGGATTTTCACCGATGGGAGGAGACCCGGTATATAGAAAGTCACTTGTGAAGGATGAATCAACCAATGGATGTGAAGTGACCTTAATGATCCTTTTCCTAGAAGGGGGGTAAGAATAGAGCTTACTTGCTTGTTAAGCAAGGTACAAAGATTTCTAGGATAAGGAGGTGAGGATTTGAGGGTTAGGTTAGAGGAATATGCCTTGTAAAGGAGTTTCCCAATCCTAAAATCCTTATTGGACTTGACTTCTTGAATGGTTCTTGAAGATTTGACTTTTCAAAGGTGTGGGACCACACGGGACCAAGTGGACCCAACCTAGGTTAAGGAGAGAGAATCTAGCAACCAATGATGATCTCAACCTAGACAAGGAAGGGGAAAGGATCAAAATAAGAATTTCCACTTAAAGGTGTCAAATTGATCCTATGAGGCACTAGCCTTGGGGATACCAAGGAAAAGTTTGATCTTAGAGCTAGGGCTTGGGTTATTTCGCAACTCCACTGTCAGAATGGTTTTGAAATTTGAGGATGCCTTGAGGATACACCAATGCAGGAGAAGCTAGGAGATCGAACTTTTTGGAGGGCTACTTTGTCGGGAAAATGATGCCCTAGGTGACCCAACTTGGTTAGACCTAGAAAAACATGAAAAAGAGTTAATTTTTGAGTGACCACCTCTTGGTAGATCAGTGCCTTAATCTTGGGAGAATGGAGTCTATGATAAATATGAATGAGGACCTCGTTTCTTAGTCAAGGAGGCCTTAAGACTACCTCACTTGCCTTCTAAGGGAAAGGGAAGCAATCCTACAACTTTTATACTTCGACTTGCAAAAGTTGATGGCTTATCAAGATGAATTCGTTGATAGAATTATCCCTAGGAAATTTCATTCAAAATTACACGGCCCATACTTTGGGAGATGCTATATAGAGACAAAATTCCGCAATTTAAGCAACAAATGCATGCAACAATTAGCCCTAAAAATAGTGAAATTCCCAATTCAATGTATATGACAAAGTAAAACAGGAATAACATTAAAATCATTTACTTACATGTAATAGAACATATCCAAGCATCCATAATTTGACAATAGAGAAGCTCCAAGATAAGATAAACCAAATCCAAACATCAAAATTCATCCATAAAGCTCCAATTCATCCTCCAAGACAAAGTGCGAAATTCTCAAGAGAGAGAAGAGATCCAATCCAAAATGATGATGAGAAAATGAACTCATCTCACTTGTATTTATACATTAATTAGGAGTTCAAATTAGTCTCCTATGCCTACATAAGCCCCAAAATAAAATAATGTGCTAATAACCTAACTTTTGGTGACAAGCCCACCAAACTAACTCACAAAAGAAATAATTAGCCGCCTCTTAAGAGGTCGAATGATAAATAATACATGTTGTAGGGCCCTCCAAGAGGCCTGATGAGATCCATAGGTGCCATAATGAAGAATGGGGCCCTCAAAAGTGATGGACAAGGGGTTGGTCCCTTGTTTTGCAAACAATAAACCTATGGTGCTCTCAGTGGGTGTGGGGGGACAATAATAACCTCATGGGTCCCCAAATGAGTCGAAGATGCCTTTAGATCATCTGTAAGGGCTCTGATGGTGGTGTAGGTGACGCCACATCATCCTACAAGTGATGCGTCAGTTGCCAAGTGCATGGTACAATAGTGGGGCTGGTTGGGCAAAGGTGATCTAGGTGCATCTTCCTCGTCCAATAGGTGAATCTTAAGCAATCTCTGAACATCCTCTGGGATCCATAGAGTGTTGTCTACTGCTGTGGAGGTCCACGGCTCTCAACGCACAGCTTGCATGTGCCAATGTAGCCCTCTGGAGGGTTAGGACCCCATATAGGGAGACCAAACCCAAGATGGTGACAATTTGCAATCTTGCATAAGATCCAATGCGTTTCCTAGCCTTCCAGTACAACAAGTCATTAGAGAAATTGATCCGGTGGATCAAAATAATGCTCAAATTTGAAAGTGTGCAACAGAGCTCGAAACTTGTACGATTGGATAGATTTTGGTGATCTGAATCCAACGCAACTCGTTTCGCACAAATCCGACATCGGATGCTCGTAGAAACGCATTTTGATCGTTTTGGGAAACAACTAAAAAAATTGGAGAAAGATTTGCAGGTACGCCCAATTAGCAATCCGTATGCTAACTGGGTCATGACTTGGCATGTTCACTGGTCCTCCATCGGCCAATGAATGGTCGACACTTGGTGCAACATGATTGTTTGAAGCGTTGTTAGTTTTTATTGGTTAATGGTTTTGGTGAAGTGGCCCAATGAGGGAGGGCCACGTGGGACAACCAGTGGCTGCCATGTGGCCTCCTCATGGCGGCCGAAATTGTTTTAAGGGCTGAACAACACCCTTGGGGTTCCAAACCAAGACCTAACACTTATTAACCAAGTCTAACACCAACGCGCCACCGTTTTGTTTCTTGTTGTATAACATATTCGAATTATATTTAAATGTTGGTGAATGCTCATTTGGGGGAGGGGCTGGGCTAAGCCCTAGCCCCTGGCCACCCCTGCACCATAACACGGGAGGGGGGCCAAGGGCTAGGGCTTAGCCCAACCCTCACGGCCCTTGACCACAACACTCAAACAAACAAAGTCCGAAGACCAAGTCCGTAGAACTGGGAGTGGAAACAGGTAAGGGGGTCAGTGCCAGGTCACATGACCTCGTAACGTGACCACCAGCGCCCAAGGAACATGGGGCCAGTCCCCTGGGGCTAGCCCACTATCACCACATACCTCATATAACCAGGAGCGTGCGCCAGTGAAGGGGGGCCAGACAACAAACCCAAAATTCGACACCCTATGTGGTCGCATGGCGCTATGTGACCACGAATTTCGACACTGGGGGCTTAATGGTGCCCTTAACGGTCCTACAATTTCGCCTGCCGAGCGAGAATTGTGCCAGGTTTGGTTCACCGGTTCTGCATTTGGGGTGTTCGAGCCAAGTTGAGGCCGAATTGTAGGATGGTTAGCTATAGAATTTGGGAAAAGGAAGAAACAAGCATAACTTTCTTAGTTTTTGGCCAAATGAGGTGCAGAAAGAACCAAAATAGGGGTTTTTGATAGTGCTGGATCCATTGGAGACATCAGTTCTGCTATTTGAGCAGTGTAAAGCATGTAAACACACTTTTCAGCATTTTTAATGAAAGAGGCCTTGCATTGGAAGCTGGACCAGGAGATGTAGCCCAAGAGAGGGGTGAACTCCTTTATCATGCTTGTGTTATGTGTTTCAGATATGTTGGTTTTGTCTCTGTTTGGTTGTAAAATTTGGTTTAAATTTACTTGTTTATGTGTTTAGTAAGCTGATCCTCTACCCAAAACACATAAATTTAACTTCCAAATTGTTAAAAAATCTTCAAGTTTACACATTCAGATCATTTTTGGTATTAGAGCAATAGGTTTATTGTGAATATTTGATTTGTTTGCAAGTGTTTTTTTGATGCTTACAAGGTTGAAGCTCAAGAGAGGAGAAGGAGAATTGGTGGAGCCAATATCTCAAATTATTTCAAGGAGAACAAACACTCCTCAAGCTTCAATAGTCATGGCACATGAAGAGGGTCCTAAAGAGATGTTTGAAGATGAGAAGACCTTTAGAAAAAACATTCTTTGAAATGTCAGAGATGGTTAAGGTTCTGTATGAGGAGAGAAATTCCAGACTGTATGGAGAGAGGTCAAAATCTCATGGAGGAAAAGGAGACAAACCTCGAGAAGGGGATGGAGGGAATGGTGACAAACCACCACCTTCACCTCCATCATCATCCTCATCTTCATCTTCATCCTCACCTTCAACTTCTTCTACCTTTTCACAAACACATCCAAATTCCCCAAGGGTCATGGTAAAACTCCTTTGCTTAAGCTTGACATTAAGTTTGAATTGCCTATGTACAATGGAGAGGTAAATGCAGAAAGATTAGATAATTGGATTCATCAGATTGAAGTGTATTGCATGATACAAAGAATCAAAGATGATGAAACCAAGATTCAACTTGCTTCTCTTAGATTGGAAGGTGCAACACTAATTTGGTGGGAAGCCAAAACTCAAGAGGACATGAAGAAACATGGTAAGGTTTTATCCTCTTGGAATGATTTTGTTGTTGCAATAAGAAGGCAATTTTATCCATTAGCATACATGCAGAAAGCTATTATGGATTGGCAGAACTTTAGGCAAGCTAAAGGGCAAAATGTGCAATCTTATACTCAAGAATTTAGGAAAAGAGCTTTGATTTTGGGTATAGATTTGTCCTCACAAGATACTTTTCTCAAATACATTGGAGGATTGCATAGTTATTTGAGACCAATGTCACACGGTTCGGGTTCTAGTTTGGGTTTGGCAATGATTAGGTTCGGGTTGAGTTCAAATTTTATGATGAGGTTCGAATGAGGCCATTAGGTTCGTATCTATATAACGAGTTATAGGATAAAATAGCAAGAAATCAACATCGTTAAACATCAAAAATGTTATCACGGACATGGAAACTATAAGGATAAATTACAAGCTTAAGTTGTGACATGAGGTTATGAGTTTTGATCTATGCAATTGGTCAATGGTTATGAGGTTCACCGAACCTCAATTTTTTTTAAGGTTCGCCAAAATTCGAACCTCAAGGTTAAAGTTCGACAAACCTTGTGACATAGTTTGAGACATACCATTCTCATGTTTAACCCTACAAAACTAGATGAAGTTTGTGTTCAGGCAACTCATTTAGAGGCAAGAGGGAAAAATGTTTATGAAGAAACTAGTGAGAGTTCCTTTGAGTCTGGAGAAAAAGGAAAAGGTAAGTTTAAAGGAAAAGGGAAGAAGAATGCTACCATCAAGATGGAGAAAGAAAAGCTCAAATGTAAACATTGTTCCACAGAGGGCCATGATGAAGATCATTGCTGGAAGCTTCATCCAAAAATAAGACCCAAAAATTTGAAGAACAAGGAGAAGGAGAAGACAACTGCAACTACACAACATGATTTAGGTTCAGATTCTGGAGATGAAACAAAGATCATAGCCATGGGTTTGAAAGGTAAGGACATTGCAAGTACTAGTTCTTCAAATTGTCTTAATGAAACTCAAGATGAAAAAACAAGAATAGAGCTTTTCCACATTAGAGTTATTTCAAAACATACCAAGATAGATACACTGTTTGATAGTGGTTCACAAGCAAATCTTATCTCAAAAGACATTGTTAAGAAGTTGAATTTAGAAACCATTCCTCATCTTAAACCTTATCCTTTAGGTTGGATATGTGACAATGCAAAATTGCATGTGACAAAAATATGTAAATTGAAATTTGCAATCACTGCAAACTTTCTAGATGAGGTAGAGTTTGATGTAATTCCAATTGATATATGTGGTATTGTTTTGGGAAGCCCATATGTATGTGATAGGAGAACTATTTTTCATCGCCATGAGAACAAATATCATTTGTTCAAAAATGAGATTGAGTACATTGTTAGAGCACGCAACAAGAAGTTGAATGCATCTTTTGTAAATGCGGGACAAATGAAAAAGATTGTTAATGCTAGTTAGAATTTTCCATTGTTAATGATCAAACATGAAGGTGTTGAAGAATCTAAAGCCTTTCAAGGATATGATTCAAGTTTGAAATTTGATTTCATTGATGTTTCTAATTCATGTGATAATATGTTTCAGGAGTCTAACATGTTGCCTTCTAAAAGAGGTAAACAAAATGAAGTAAATTTGTAGCAACATGCATCATTGTTGAACATTGGTGTGAACAAGATGCCAGTGTTAGAGAGTGCAAGAGTCAAAGAGCAAATGCAAAAGCAAATTGACAAAGAGGACATTGGTTCCAAAACTTCTTCTTGTGGGTTTCATAATGTGTTGGCTTTGAAAAGGGATGGTGCATGGCGATGGCAATCACATTTGGTCAAGAGTCGAGCCATGTACAAGGCTATACATGGCAAGCATTGTCACGATGACAATGTTCAAGGTGAGAAGAATTTGAGATTGTTTAAGTTTCCTTTGATTGGAGACCAAGGAGGGAATGTGTTTATTCCTTCAAAGGCAGTTTGTTATTCTGCATATTCTGGGAAATTGCAGCAAGATGTCATCTATGACAACAAGACAAGGACTCCAAAATCAGGGAAAATGATGTATTTTCATGAAAAACTCAAAACTCAAAGTTCAAGCAAAGTTCAGTGGATAGAGACTGGAAGGGTGAGGGAGCAGTACCCTCATCTATTTGTTGACCTCCAAAAGCTTCCAATGGGGAGGAGCGATCCGGTGGATCAAAATAATGCTCAAAATTGAAAGTGTGCCACAAAGCTTAAAACCTATACGATTGGAAAGATCTCGATGTTTTGAATCCAACGCAACTCGTTTCATTCAAAACCGACATCAGATGCTCCCAGAAACGCGTTCTGATTGTTTTGGGAAACAATTAAAAAATTTGGAAAAAGAGTTGTAGGTATGCCCAATCAACAGTGGTATGCTGACTAGCCATGACTTGGCATGTTCACTGGTCCTCCATTGGCCAATGAGTGGTTGACACTTGGCGTAATGTGATTGGTTGAAGTTTGGTTAGTTTTTATTGGTTAATGGTTTTGGTGAAGTGGCCGAATGAGGGAGGGCCACATGGGCCAACCAGTGGTTGCCACGTGGCCTCATGGCGGCCAAAATTGGTTTGAGCACTGAACAACACCCCTGGGGTTCGAAACCAAGACCTCACACCTATCAACCAAGTCCAACACCAACACGCCACTGTTTTGTTTCTTGTTATATAATATATCCGAATTATATTTAAATGTTAGTGAATGCGCATTTGGGGGAGGGGCTGGGCTGGGCTAAGCCCTAGCCCCTGGCCACCCCTGCTCCACAGGACCGCGGGCGGGGGGGCCAAGGGCAAGGGCCTAGCCCAACCCTCATGGCCCACAACCACAACACCCAAACAAACAAAGTCCGAAGACCAAGTTCGCAGAACTAGGAGTGTAAAGGGGTAAGGGGGCCAACCCCGAGTCACATGATCCCGTAACGTGACCACCGATGTGCAATGAACTGGGGGCCAACAACTCACGGTCACAACATACCTTATATAACCAGGAGCGCGCGCCAGCGAAGGGGGCGAGACAACGATCCCAAAGTTCGACACCCTATGTGGTCGCATGGTGCCACGTGACCACGAATTTCGGGACTGGGGGCTGAATGGTGCCCTTAACGGTCCTACAATTTCGCTCGTCAAGCGGGAATTGTGCTAGGTTTAGTGAACGGTTTTCGCATTTGGGGCGCTCGAGCCAGGTTGAGGTCGAACTGTGGGATGGTTAGCTGCAGAATTTGGGAAAATGATGAAACAAGCATAACTTTCTCAGTTTTTGGCCCAATGAGGTGCAGAAAGAACCAAAATTGGGGTTTTTGGCAGTTATAGATCCATTAGAGACATCAGTTCTGCTATTTGAGCAGTGTAAAGCATGTAAACACACTTTTGAGCATTTTTAATGAAAGAGGCCCTGCATTGGAAGCTGAACCAGGAGATGTAGCCTAAGAGAGGGGTGAACTCCTTTATCATGTTTGTGTTATGTGTTTCAAATATGCTGGTTTTGTCTCTGTTTGGCTGTAAAATTTGGTTTAAATTTACTTTTTTTTTTGGTAAGATGATCCTCTACGCAAAACACATATAAATTTAACTTGCAAATTGTTAAAAAATCTTCAAGTTTACTAAAGCAACAAAACTTATAGATTGTTGACTTAATGTAAAAATACACGAGGTATTTGTAATAATTTATTCATATATATAAAATGTATAAGTGATGACGAATGTTACAATGAGGACCCGCATATATACCTAAGCAGGTGTCCTTTCATGACTGGGCATGTCTTTTAGACATGCCTTTTCACTTAACTAATGACTATTTAACATAATCCTCATTTCATTATTTATTTATATTTATATTTTATCGAATTTATGTTCATAACATTGCCCCTTCCTTCAAAAGCTTTGTCCTCAAAACTTATTGTTGGCAATTTCCTTCATCTTAACCCTGAACAAATTCTTCATCCTTCGTTTTATCATCTTGGGATATGTAACTTGACGTCACTGGTAGCTCAACTTGTATAATTTGTTTTTTTTTGTTTTGAATATATATATATTGACCTCTTTTTTTTAAATAATAATTTTTATTATTATTTTATTTTGTTTATTTTTATTTATTTTTATTTAAATAATAATATTTTTTTATAAGTAATAATTTTTTTCTTAATATATATATATATATTTTTGTTTGTTTGTTTGTCTATAACTATTTAAAATTTATATAATATAGTTTACATTAAATGAATTTATTATATAACATTGCTTGAAACTATATTATAGTACTTTAATATAGTTTTGTTTTGTTTTGTTTCTTTTTTAAATGTGATTGAATGGGATATGATGGTCAGACGCGTTGGGTCGGGGTCCCTGTTGACTACGTAACATAACTTGGACCATGATACAATGCTGTCGACAGTGGGCACTCACCAATGGTCAGTGGACAATGTCGAAGGAACAATGCCACTAAGAGCTGGACAACGCCGTGGAATGGATGGGGAACACAACAGGAATAGGAATGCGGAACGGACAACAAGGAAGGTTGCAGCGGACTATAGGGGGCGACATTGTTAGAGCGGGCAAGGTCTCTTTTCGGAAAAACGGGTAATGTGCAAAAGCAGGGATGGCACTAGGGACAGGGACATCCGACGGGCGATGTACGAGTGGCAAGGTGACATCTTTCTTATCATTCGATGTTCCAGGCGACCAACAAAACGGAAGCCAATCATTGTATCTCTGGTCATGAGATATGAGGTAGTGCAAAGGCAGATATTGTTCCTCACTTGCTGTGAGGCAGAATTTTGAGGGATTATCCGGGCCAAGTTGCTGTATCCAATTGCATCCTGGACTCTTTTTCAATTTTGTGTCTTTAATCACTGCTCTCACCTTCATCACTTCATCCCACCTTCCAGCCGTAGCATATATGTTTGAAAACAGTACATAGTTTGCAACATTATCAGGCTCTAATTTAATAAGAGGTTTAGCAACATATTTTCCTAGCTTAATATTGTGGTGAATTCTGCAGGTACCAAGCAGTGCCCCCCGCACACCAACATTAGGTTCTATTGGCATTTGCCTGATAAAGGTGAGTGCCTCTTTCATGTGCCCAACTCGACCAAGACGATCAACTATGCAAGCACAATGCTCCAAGGTAGGTGCAATGCCATAATCTTGACTCATGCATTTGAAGTGTCGAAGGCCCTCATCCACCAAGCTTGCACGACTGCATGCAGATAAGATACTAATGAAGGTGATAGATTTTGCCTGAATTCCCCCATAGTTATACTGGTCCATGAATAAAAAAGAGTGACAAAACGATGAGGCTCTAGCTCAATCCATTCAAAAAGTTCCCTGATTTGAAGGGTTTTGAGAAGGTATTCACAACAACCTTGAGCTGTTATAACATTCACTTTCCCCGTATCAATAATGATTTTGGAGAAACCTGCATAGATGATGGTTGCCCCAAGTTTGCAGAATTCTGCTATTAGTAGAGCAAATACTTTTTGCATAACCTTTTGTAGAACTTGATGAAGAGCTGGATCATGTAGCTTTGACTGTGGACTTCAAAACCACTGATATATATGTTGCAGCGAAGCATTTGCAAAAACGTTTCCAGAGAAAACTGCATCAGCTACACATCCTTGAACCATTTGCTTCAAAATACGAAAGGCAGGTGCCCAAGAAGTTGCTTCCTGACGATGAACCACACTGGTTGGTTTGAAACGCGTTGACAAATGAAATATCTTGTGATTTATGCCGAAGAATCTCTCATAAAGTTGCTTCATCCCGATACTTGTTCCCTTCCTCAAAGTTCCAAATTGGACTATAATAATCTAAAAGGTTTTGGTAATTAAAATCCAATTCATTCGAGAGATCTGTCATATCTCTGGTGCTCAACACTTTAATGTAGTCGGAAATAACCTTGAGACCTAACTTTGGACTCAGTGTTGTGTTGTTATTATTATTATCTTGAGAAGGAGGGTTCTTAGACATCTGTATTAAATTAATTTCGCCAACTGTACCCAAAACTTTCTTCAATTCTTCATCAACTTCTTTATCAAGATCACTTATAAAAATTTCAAATTGTTTTTGTTCCTTCCCATCCCTTAAGGGAAAAGGCATGTCATTAATTCCATGTTCATCATATTTTTCAGCTTCTTCAACAGTCTTCCGGCTAGCAGGCTCATCTTTATCTTTAAGAACACCTATATTCTCGTCATAATCTGGAATTGTCATAACCTAATTTTTTGCAGAATTTAGTGATTATTCATGAGTAGTTTCTGGAGATTCATTTTTTTCTTCCTTGCTTTCACCTACAATTGTCACGTATCCACTTTGATTTTTGGTTTCATTCATGTTACTGTTGACTGCCCTTGTTGCCTCTGCTGACAGAGGTTTTGTTCTTTCTTTAGATATAATAACAACAACCTCATCATCATCATTTTCATTTGGATCATCATCTTGATCTATGTCATTCTCATCCATATCAAGACCAACTTCATCGGAATCATCATCTTGATCATTTTCTGCGACATCTTCATCTTCAACATTGTAATAATCTAATGCTTCACCTTGTTTCGTTCCTTCACTGTTGCTATCATCTTTCTTATTATTGATTTCCTTTCGACATGCTCTAACTTCTGAACATGATTTTTCTAATCGCTGAAATACATCTTGAATTTTACTAAACTGCTCAACGCATTCAGGACGTAAATGTAATGGCATATTGTGCGGCGAACAATGTTCAAAGACTCGCATGATTATAGTGTGCGCCATGGCTCCGATACCATTGGAGCAACAAAACTGATAGATTGTTGACTTAATGTAAAAATACATAAGAGGTATTTGTAATAATTTATTAATATATATAAAATGTGTAAGTGATGACGAATGTTACAATGAGGACCCTCGTATATACCTAAGCAGATGTTCTTTTGTGACTGGGGATGTGTTTTAGACATGCCTTTTCACTTAACTAGTGACTATTTAACATAATCCTCATTTCATTATTTATTTATATTTATTTATGTTTATTTTTATTTTATCGAATTTATGTTCGTAACATTTACACATTCAGATCAGAAATCGAGTAAAAGAGCTTACCAACCATGGACCACAGGTGGGGACTTCATAATGGCCTGCCCTTCCATAATGGGCTTTGGCATGTGCTAATGTCCCCAAACTCCAAATGGGGTTAACCAAGTATCCTATTAGGTGGTTTTTACGTTTAAAGGGAAAAATATATTCAAGGTGCATCCTTTGAAAGGTGGTCGTATCTGATAGAGAGGTGAATGAAGTAGGGGATGAGAAGGGGCAGCTCTAGGCCACATGTTGGGGTACAATGATAGCTAATAAAAGGGAAGCCCACACTTGGGTATATAATGTATAGGAGGGAGCAATCGTGGTACATGAGGTGCCCCAACCTTGATTTTTCCACCTCTCTTTATATGCCTTTTGCATTTTCATGATTTTTCTTTGATTGACTGCTCGGGGCTCAAGGGGTAAGAGCATGATGTGTGAGATGTAGTAGTGGATACCTGCTTTTAAGGTAGGGTGGTTCATTGCTCACCAGGGGTTGGGACAATCATGGGTTCCTATATGATGAAGGAGGCTCATAAAACCTGTAGGAACCAGGGTGATGGCCATGATGATGGGGTCGAGGTCATGTATTGGCTTTTGCCCATGTGCTAAATGTGTTTGTCTCGGCCATCATTTGAATTTTGTGGTACATTTTCCTGTTGAATGTGGCCAATTATACTTTTGCTTTTCTTTTTAGCTGCATCAACCTTCGGGGCATCATTACAGTCTTGACCCAAGGTGTGGGCAAGGGGAAGGGAAGAACTAGCCCTATGTGGACCCAGTGGAGGAATGTGGACCTAGGTGGGAGAAATGATGAATGGGGTAATAATGAGTAGAAAGGGGGTAATATATGCAGATAAGTGAGCGGGACCACGTAACCAAAATCAGGGTTTCCTGTGAAATACCATCCCTAAAGCCAAATGGTTAGTAAAAGGGATCCCACAGGACTGAATCCAAGGCTAATATCCCAAAGGGGTTTAGGGGACAAGAGCACAGGCCTAACCCATTCTTTCTGCCGAATCCCCCCATTAATCCATGCCTAGAAGTGTCCATGATACGCAAACTACAATACTCAATTACCAAATGACAAGGCATACCTTTAGGTTCGGGAGGCCCACCTTCAAACATGACAATCATGGCATATGGGTGAGGGACCACATGGTTGACTCAAGTGGCGGAGAAATGGCACAATGGGCTAGCTGTGGCTGTAAGGGGCTGTTGGTTGCTGACTGAGGACCATCTTGGAGAAAAAAATTCTCCTAGGGATATCACCCACAAAATGGTGGGTAACAAGCCCCAAGCATTTGCAGCGCATACAAAGAATGGTAAAGGGAGAATAAATTTTGGAAATAGTCATAAAAGAAATACAGGTAGAAGACCCGCTCCTGTTCAGGATTAGAAGAAGAAGGATATGTCAAAGATTGAGTGTTTTGGTTGTCACAAGTTTGGTCACCATAAAAACAAGTGTCTTGAAGGGAAGAACGATAGGAAGAGGAAAGGCAAGTAGCATGCTTCAGTAGCAGACATTGATAATAATGAGCATCCAAATCATAAGAGGTCCAAGATGAAAGTACAAATGATATGGATTACTTTTTATTTTTTGCCCTTACAGGCATTGTTGTAGATCACAATGACATTTGGTTAGTGGATAGTGGTGCCTCTAGATATATGATAGGTAACAGTGACAGTTTAACAAAATTGGTAGAGAGGAAGTCAACACAGAAAGTGGAACTTGGTGACAATATCAAGTATGCAGTCAAAGGTTTTTGGTCAACATCTTTCTAGTTGGAGTCACAAGGAAATATTTATATAAATGATGTATTGTATGTACGAGGTTTGAAAAAGAACCTGATCTCTACTTCATCCTTGGAATACAAAGGATATAGAGTTGCATTTGTTCATTGACAAGTCCTTGTATGGAATAAGGGCTCAAGCATATATTTTGTAATGGTGATTGTTGTTTGACAAGGAGGCTTGTATAGACTCCTGGGATGATCGGCTCAAGCATTGGTACATGATAACACCAATCTATGTGAATTATGGCATCAAATATCTGCTAACATACACTACAAGGGTTTGCCAACATTGAGGAAGATGGTTACAAGTCTTCCAGAGCTCTAGGTAGAGCATGAAGGAGTTTGCAAGGGTTGTGCACTTGGCAAGAATGTCAAGGGATCTTTTCTGAACAGTGACAATAGGTCTAAGGGGATCTTTGATCTAATACATTTAGATGTATGCAAACCGATGACAGTATCATTTGGGTGGTTTCTTATACTACGTGACATTCATTGATGATTTCTCCTGGAAAACATGGATCTACTTCATGAAGACCAAGGATGAGGCCTTCAACAAGTTCCAAGAGTTCAAGGTTTAGGTAGAGAACTTTACTGGAAAGAAGATCAAGGTTCTGAGGTCAGATAATGGAGGAGTGTATGCTTCGAAGGACCTAATTGCCTTTTGCAAGGAAGTAGGGATTAAGAAGGAGTTGATAGTCCCTTACAACCCTCAACATAATGGGGTTGCCGAAAGGAAGAACATGACCATTGTGGAGGCTACTAAGGCAATGACTCATGATCAGGATTTACCCAAGTTCTTATGGGGTGAGGCATCCAAAAAGACAGTTTATGTTCAGAACATAAGTCCTCACCGGGTTTTGGGGAATAAGACTCCTGAAGAGGCTTTCACAGGTGAGAAACTAGAGATCGGGCATTTGAGGATGTTTGGTTGTCCAGTCTACATTTATGTACCCAAAGAGAAGAGAAAGAAGCTGGAGCCTTTTGGGAAGAAGGGAACATTTGTTGGATACAATGAGATATCAAAGGTTTACAAGATCTATGTTTGAGGACAGCGACAAGTTGAGATCAGTGGGGATGTTACCTTTGATGAGGATGCAACCTACTGGAAATCCAAAGGATCTCACATGGATATTGATGATGAGGAGTAAGAGGCTCCCAAGGAGTTGGGTTCAGGTCCTTTTGTACCATGTGGAACATCCTTTAGGTCATCAAGAAGAGTCGGAAGGGTCCATTGAGCCAATGGACCCATTTAGGGTCATTCTAGAATCCAAGAAGAGGCCGACATGGCATCAAAGTACATTGCAAGATGCAAAGGGACATGCAACTCCCCATGGCACTTTCGGGGAACGCAAACATCCTAAGAACTACTCAGGATATGCAACACTGATGAGTCACATCATTGATTCTGAGCCATCCAACTATGAGGAGGAAGCAAGCCAACAAGTTGGAAGGATGCCATGATGGAGGAATATCAATACATCATGAAAAATGTTGTGGAAAAATTGTCATTGATGTCAAGGGTGAATGGGCCAACAATTGTTTGACGATACGCATGCAAGAGACAGTAAATTTGAATTCAAGGACCTCGATTGATAGCCCTTTTCATACCATTTCGTTTGATTTGTGGCACGCCTTGTGGGTCCTCCTGGTTGAAGAGATATTCAAATTTGAAGTTGGATACCTCAAATGGATGGGTTTTGCACCAGATCATGCCCCATTATATTCATGACTTTAATATTTTACTTCTACCCCTAGGAGGAGGTCAAATTGAAATTCAAAATTGTCCTAGTTCCATTTGTCCACGTTGTTGAAAGATGTAACTAGTTTTAGTCTTCATAATTGTACCTCTATGCATTTTATGTAAAAAGCAAAAAGAAGAAAAAGAAAAATTATTTTCAAGCATGGGTTTCATGTTCAAAAGAATTATTATTATTATTATCAAATAAGCATGTTCTTCATGCTTCTATGTTTTGTTGAGTCAAAGTCCTATTTGGACCTCTGGAAAAGAAAAAGGAAAAATATTTTTTAATATATAATTTTGGGTAAAAAACCCCTCTAGTTGCCAAGTCGATCTTGCCTCAATGGACATGTCGGTTCGCACCCCTTTGGACATTATAAATAGAAGAATGATATGAGCTCATTTGGACATACAAATGGATGTGTTTTTTTGGTCTGAAATTTTGTAAAAGAAGAGACACTTGAAAGTTTTTGAAGACTCCATGCCCAAGGATATGTCAGAGGCTTCAATGCACCATCCGAGTTTTTATTATCATCAAAATTTTTAACTCTAGCTTCTTCTTCAGTCCTCAGATTTTGCAGCTCTGCGGGGATATTGTATAAATGTCACTAGCATGATGAATAAAACCATGTAACAGGCCTAGGATGTTGGGACTTGATCAATAAGTGAGTACACATTGGAGAGTTTTTTTTATTTGGTTAATTATTCTTGCTTTTTAGTGGCGAATAATTTTCTAGGTTTTTCACTCACTGCATTACCCCAGACTCGGGGTGACAACTTGAAGGTTGAGCCCCTAACACATCTTAGTGTTTAGAGTCAATGTATATTACCATACTAGGTCATCTTTGACTAGGTCTAAGTAGGATTTTTTAATAATTAAAAATTTCTTGCAAAAACAAGGTTTTTTAATTAATTTCTATTTAATGACGTAAATAAATGGCCTTTGGAAATGTGTGGGGTGTGTGATACTTGAAATTCATCCTTAGAGGCCCAACATTATTCTAGGACCCACTTTGAAGGTCAAAAAATGACTTGTAGTTCCTCAAAAGCCGATTTTCCTAATGTCAGTGGCAAAAAATGAGAAAAATTTAAAAAAAATGAATAATTCGAAAAATTTATAAATTTTTCCAAAGTTAAAATAAGTTAAATTTTGACATGGGAATTAATTAAGGAATCAAATGGTGATGTGGAAACCATGTGGGGCCCACCACATGAGGCACAACTTATTTACAAAGTCAAGGGAAGTCAAAGAGGCATCGTGGAGCTCATGAAGTATCACATATGGACAAAGTTTCAAATATTGATTTGATAAAGTACAATAATTTGATATAAAGTCTAAAGGAAATATGAGTGGGTTGGGAGTCGACCCCACCTCACTATGCAAAAGTCAAGTAAAGAAAACAAAAGAAGATCCCTAAAAGAAAAATCAAGTAAAGAAAACAAAGAAGATCCCTAAAAGAAAAGTCAAGTAAAGAAAACAAGATTATATATAAGAAATTGATAAAATCAAAAAAAGAAAGCTATGTGAGCGCAAGGAGGAAAGAATTGATTTCTTTAGGAAAACATAATCCCAAAGGTTTCTAGAAGGAAATACAACACAAGAAAAAACGAATTGAAAGCAGTATCAGAGATGTCCAGTGGCTAGACTATGCAAAACTTCTACATGAGTGGACAAATGAGAAAAGTAAGCCTTCCATAATTGTCTCCTCAGTAGAGCTATTTTTGGTTGGGGATATTGAGCAAGGTATAATGAAACTGGCAAATGGTAAAGCGCAAGACATCGATAGTATGCAGGCATAATTTTTAAAATGGGGTGTGAAGTTTCTAGCCCCGCACATCAAAGAGATATTTAACAAAGTCAATCAAGGTAGCTTTTCGGTTGAATGGACAACAAGTGTTGTTATACCTCTTCACAAAACCAGAGACATCAATAACCCATCTAACTACCGTACTATTATGATCAACCCTCTTCTTGGAAAACTTTTCGGGAGCATGCTAGAGAACAAAATCAGCGTGTGGGCTGAAAAAGAGGGGAAAAGAGCAAAGGGGCAAGCTGGTTTTAGGCCTAAGCATTCTACCATTGATCATTGCATCACTCTAAGGCATCTCATCGAAAAAGTTTGGGATAGCCAAGGTGGGGAAGCATTTTGTTGCTTTGTTGACTTCAAAAAAGCCTTTGATACTGTCCCTAGAGATAAGCTATGGCACAGAATGGAAGAGCTAGGGGTCCCAAAGGAATATAGAGCGGCTGTTCATAAGCTATATGAGCGCGTTAGAGCCAAAATCAGAACGAAGGAGGGTATGTCTGAATGCTTTGGCAGTGACATAGGAGTCAAACAGGGATGTCCTCTTTCCCCCACTTTGTTTGGTTTATATATTGATAAGCTTGAAGAGTGGATAAGCAATATCGAAGGAGAAGGCATCCAATTAGCAAGATATGTGGTGAAACTGCTTTTATATGTCGATGACCTTATCCATATTGCTAAATCCGCGATAGGTTTGAGAAAGCACTTGAAGCTCTAGAACTCTTTTGTCAAGATGCGAGAATGCAAGTAAATATCAACAAAACTGAAGTCATGATTTTCTCCTTGAAAATAAAGAAAATATCTAGGAATAGTGTTCCACTACAGGCTTAGCTGGGAGACATGTAGATCAAAGAGAATCCAAGGAGGGTGGAAAGCTTCCTACCTTCTTCAGAACAAGTGTAGACAAGCAGAATTATGGGATTGGAAGACTAAGAAAACCCTCTTTGGTTTATTAGTGGTGTCAATTATCCTCTATGGTTGTGAGATATGGGGGAGTAACATGTCAAGCCTCAAATGACAACAAATAGAAAGAATCCAAATGCATCTAATCACAAGTAACCTCAAAGTCAAATCAGTGGTTCCATATGATATACTTTTAGCTGAGGCTGGTATGCTTCCAATGTGTGAAAATTTCTAAACATAAATTCTATTACTACAGTGATTGATTTATTTCACCTACTTATTATTCCCAATAAGTTATTTATGAAATCCCTTTAGTAAATATTAAAATAAATTCTACTGTAGATATCACATCATTATACAGAAACAAATATATGCACAAGAATCAATCACATCAACACATTTATTTTTGTATAATTGGCCACGGAAAAAACCCAATGGGGGAAAACCAGTTCAACAGAGGAGGGTTTTACTAATCTTCAACAACAATCACTTTCATAGAAAAATTTACATAGACACTAGGAGAAAACACCTAAGACTTTTCTCTGAGACTTTCTGACACCCTGGAGAGCTTCCTTTCTCTACTGCGTTAGCCCTGTGTCATTTTGCGTGGCTCTACGCAACTTTGGTCTCTCTTTGCGTCATCCCTGCATCTCCCTTTGCGCTGTCTCTCAGAGTCACCGCGTCACTTCTTCTGAGCTCCCTGACTGCTGCTAATGCCCCCTCTTCCTCCACCTTGCAACTCTCCCTTTGAAATTGATCTCCTTCTCTTTGAAAATCGATTTTCCTTGAGATACTGAGTATCTGCTGGTGTATGTCCAACTAACCCTCAAGCCTCCTCTTATATTTTTGTTGTTGAGTCTTCAACGGTCGAGATTAAGTCCATAATCAACGACTAAGATTAGATTTGGCTCGATCCTCGTCATTTATAACCTTCTCACCCAGTTTTATATTAATACCCATTAATATTTTAATTTTCTAAGTTTAGACTTAGGAACTCCATTAAAAATATTAATTATTTTAATATCTCTCCAACTGGATGGAATTTCCCAAAACGATTTATGGGTTTGGGAGATCTTATGTGCCTTAGTCTCTCCATCAATTTTCATGGCCAGAGCACATCCGATGCTACCACAAATCAACAATCCCTCTTAGCAAGGAATGTGCTCTAGTAATGCTCCATCGCTGAAACATCACACTGATCCTTCCGCACCAGTACCTGTGCTGATGCTTGGCATGATGCCTCACACCATATACACTGCTGTTTTTTGTATCACTGCCTATGACATTGCCACCGCCATTGCCACTGCTACATCTGTACTGCAACTTCCTCTCCATATGTTGCCCATGCTGCCCATAGCACTGCTAACTGCTGCATTGCAACCCCTGACACTTATCCATTTCTGCTACTGAAATGGATTCTTTACCATCCCCATCTTCTCCCTGAAATAAATGAACTTTGTTCTTCCTAGGGCCTTGGTGAGGATGTTCGCCACTTGTTCTCATGTAGGAGTGTAGCTCAACTCTACTGCTCCTCGTTGGACACAGTCTCTGACAAAGTGACACCTGATATCAATGTGCTTCGACCGATCATGAAATACTGGATTCTTAGAGAGCTTGATGCAACTCTGATTATCACACATGATCCTGGTCGCATCCATCCTTCTACTGAATAGGTTCACAAGTAATTTTCTAATATGGATTCGCACGAAGCTATGCTAGCGGCCATATATTCTGCTTGAGCTGAGCTCAGAGCTATGGATTTTTGTTTCCTACTGCACCAGGAAGTCATACCCAATCCAATGTTGAAACAGTACCTAGTGGTACTTTTTTGATCTACTGAGCTTTCAGCCCAATCTGCGTTAGTGAACCCACTCAGCCTGATGTCATTGCCTCTGGTGTACAGTAGTCCATGCTCCACTGTTCCTTGTATATACCTGAGAACATGTTTGGCTGCTGCCCAATGCGCCCTCTTATGTTCCACCATAAACTAACTGAGGGTGTTGACAACGTAACAAATGTCTGGCCTGACATTGACTAGATATATCAGGGATCCTATGAGCTACCTGTACAAGGTGGGATCAACATCTTATCTTCTAATGCATCAATTTTCTTCCAGTTGGTGATCATTGGAGTAGCCATAGGCCTACAATCTTGCATGCTGAATCTCTTCAGGATTTCTGTAGTATATCTCCCTTGTCTAAGGAAGATCTCACCCTTCTGCTGCCAAACTTCCAACCCCAGGAAATAATGCTTCTGTCCCAAATCCTTCATGTCAAATTCTATGGCTAGATTCTTCTTGCAGTCCTTGATGCGCCTGGATGATCCTGTCAGGAAGAGATCATCCACATATAATACTAGGACTAGAGGCTCATTCTCTACAACCAGATAGTAGAGATTGGGATTTGCATCACTCTTGACGAACCCCATTTTCTGCAAGTAGCCATCAATTCGACCATACTATGCTGTAGTTGCCTGTTTAAGCCCATACAAGGGTTTCTTTAATCTGCATACATAAGATTTCTTCTCATGTGTCTCAAAGCCTTCTGGCTATTCAATGCATACTTCCTCTTCTATTACCCCGTTCAAGAATGCCGTTTTGACATCCATCTGATGAATCTCCCACCCCATCTGTGCTGCAAGAGATATCACGGTTCTAATAGATGTATACTTGGCTACTGGGGCAAAGGTCTCTTCGTAGTCTATTCCTTCCTTCTGAGCATACCCCTTTGCCACAAACTTGGCTTTGTATTTCTCCACACTGTCGTCTGCAGCATATTTGATCTTGTAGATCCATCTCGAACCTACCAATGATCTGTCCTGAGGCCTAGGCACCACTTCTCAGACATCATTCACCAGTTCTCAGACATCATTCACCATTATAAAGCTGTATTCCTCCACCATCGCATCCACCCATACTTGATGCTGAACGACCTCCTGAAAACTGGAGGGTTCCCCAACGTGAGCTAGTAAGGCTTGGTATCTGTCTCGCTGTCTTCGCTCCCTTTTACTATTCCTGGGTGCACCAATGAATTCTTCTGCATCCCGTAGAATCTGTCGGAGTTCCCGGCTCGTTCTTCCTCTGGTAGTAGGTGCATCTCTCAGCTCTTCCTCTTCATGTGATTCCTCCTGTTCTGAAGGAGAATTTCTGGCACTAGCTTCTGTTGGTTGAAGTGGTTTGACCAACGGCTCATCTTTTGGCTACTCCTCAGAAGGCATTCCTCGAGATTCTCTGAAAGCTCTATCCTCCATGAACTTTACATCTCGTCGAACTACTACTTTCCTGCTCCTTGGAAGATAGACTTTATATGCCTTAGCATTCTTGCAATATCTCACAAGATATCTTTTCTCTGCAGTTTGATCTAACTTCTTCCTCTTCTCCTCGGGTATACGGCAATATTCTAAACTCCCAAATATCCTGAAATGACTAATTTCAGGTGTCTTCTCTATGAAGACCTTCTCTAGAGTAATCTTGCCCAATGCCCTATGAGGAGTTCTATTATGGACAAAGATTGCCGTGCTGCATGTTTCTACCCAAATTTTGGCATATCTTGATTATACATAATCGCCCTAGCTGCTTCCACAATAGTCTCGTTCTTCCTTTCTGCTATTCCATTTTGCTCTGGATTGTAGAGAGCTGTCCACTCTCTTCTGATGCCCTCCTGAGCACAAAAATCGGTGAAGTCCTTGTCAACATACTCTCCACCATTGTTTGAGCGCAACACTTTTATCTTCTTTCCTGTCAGATTCTCCACTAGAGCCTTGAACTCTTTGAATCAACTGAAAACCTCATCTTTGGTTTTCAGAAAGTAGTTCCAAGTCTTCCTGGGATGGTCATCGATGAAGGTGACGAAGTATTCGGCACCACTAAGAGCTTTTGTGGACATAGGTCCACAAATGTTTGAGTGTATCAATCCTAGTACACTCTTGGCCCTATTGTTACTTCTTGGAAACGCTGCTTTGGCATACTTGCCCAGAGCACACCCTTTGCATACATCATCTCGTTCAATACTAAGATCTGGAACTCCTGTTACAGTTTTTCTGAGAATTCTCAAAGCCCCATGGTGCAAATGTCCCATCCTTCTGTGCCATAGTTCATTCAAATCCTTGTCTCCATTACTGCCTATCAGTGCCATTGGTGATTCTAGCTGCAACTTGTACAACTTGTTACTTCTAATTCTGATCTAGACCTTCTTTTTCCAACTCGGGTGTTTGACGTATACTTTCTCCTTAATGAATAAAACGTCATAGCCCTTGTTTTGAACTTGAGATACGGAAAGTAAGTTCATCCCTAGTCCTGGCACATGCAGCACATTGGTAGCTTGGAACTGCTCTCTTATTTTTATTTGAAAAACTATAGTACCTTTCCCTACTAGAGTACACTTTGCCTTATTCCCCATGGTGATCTGAAAATTCATTCTTTCTTCCTGATAATTTGAAAAACATTCTCGGATTCCTGTCATATGCCAGGAAGCTCCACTATCTATATACCAAACCTCCGAGAAGGCAGATCTTGCTACGCAAACAACTTGTTCTTCCAATTTGGAAGCCAACATAAAATAATCGTAATTTCCGTCTCTTGTGCATTCTTCTGAAAATCTGCACGAGTCTCCTTGAGTGGATGCTTTTGCGTCATACTCTTGACCCATAATTGATTTTCCCTTCCTGTCGCCGAATCTTTGCTTTGATACCATGTGAAAATTTCTAAACAGAAATTCTATTACTGCAGCAATTAATTTATTTCACCTACTTATCATTCCCAATAAGTTATTTGTGAAATCCCTTCAGTAAATATTAAAATAAATTCTACTGCGGATATCACATCATTATACAGAAAAAAATATATGCACAAGAATCAATCACATCAACACAGTTATTTTTGGACAATTGTTGCTGGAAAAAACCCAATGTGGGAAAACCGGTGCAGCAGAGGAGGGTTTTATTAATCTTCAGCAACAATCGCTTTTACAGAAAAATTTACATCGACACTGGGAGAAAACACCTGAGACTTTTCTCCGAGACTTTCTGACACCCTAGAAAGCTTCCTTTCTCTATTGTGTCAGCCCTGCGTCATTTCGTGTGGCTCTGCGCAACTCTGGTCCCTCTTTGCGTCATCCCTGTGTCTTTTCGCGTGGCTCTGCGCAACTCTGGTCCCTCTTTGCGTCATCCCTGCGTCTCTCTGATTTGCGTCTCCCTTTGCGTTGTCTCTCAGAGTCCCTGCGTCACTTCTTCTAAGCTCCCTAACTGTTGCTAATCTCCCCTCTTCCTCCACCCTGCAACTTTCCCTCTGAAATCAATCTCATTCTCTTTGAGAATCGATTTTCTTTGAGATATTGAGTATCTGCTAGTGTATGTCCAACTGACCCTCAAGCCTCTTCTTATACTTTTCCTGTTGAGTCTTCAACGACCGAGATTAAGTTCCTAATCAACGACTAAGATTAGATTTGGCTTTATCCTCGTCATTTAGAACCTTCTCACCCAGTTTTATATTAATACCCATTAATATTTTAATTTTCTAAGTTTAGACTTAGGAACTCCATTAAAAATATTAATTATTTTAATATCTCTCCAGCTAGATGGAATTTCCCAAAACAATTTCTGGGTTTTGGAGATCTTATGTGCCTTCGCCTCTCCACCAATTTTCATGGCTAGAGCACATCCGATGCTACCCCAAATCAACACAATGGAGGCTTCAACGATCATTCATCTGCTAAGTTACCTAAAGAAGGTTGAAAATATGGATAAGCACTAATGGCCCAAGTTGGTTGTCAAAGAAGAGCTAAGTCGTCGGAAAAAGACGTGGATGAAGCAAAATAAAAAGTGGTTAGGCAAATGGGACATAAATCTGCATGACTGTCCTCACGCTAAGGAGGAGATAAAAAAGTGGGTGTTAGAAAAATTCAGGACTGCCATGTGGACAAAACAAGTAGGCAAAAAAAAAGCATATTATGTCAAAGAATTTAACCCCGCGTGGAAGCATGATGATAAAGAGTATTTGAGTTCCACAATCAAGGGAAAAGCTAAAATATTAATTGCACAATTGAGGACTAGTTCCCATCATCTAAGGTGTGAAACCGGTAGATGGGCGACCCCTAAAGAAGAGTGGGAAGAAAGAACTTGCATTTTTTGCAACACAGGGGCGGTAGAAACATAGTGGCATTATATCAAAGAATGTGCAGCATATGAAGGTATTCGTTGTTAGTTTGATAACAGTCTAAAGGTGAACAATCTTAGTGAGCTTTTTGAGGAGGAAAGACTTCACAAAATAGCGAATTTCTTACTCCAGATTCACACCAACAAAATTGACATGGAAAATGATCTGAATATGGTTTAAGTTGTTTTGTGGTCCCTTAAACTGTGGGGTCTTGTGGACGTCATTAAAAACCATTCATTCATTCATTCCCATGGTCTATGCATAGCATGAAAAGATTTATGCACATGCCGAAAGATACACGTTGGAAAGTCAAGGGTCAATGCAACTGTAAGAGGAAGTTTCCATGCACAACATAGAGATGACCACACACAGTTACTCCATTTACCATTGTGTGAGGATAACACAACAAGATTTAAGGGAGTTTGTCTCCCATCCACTCAGCCTTATCACATGTGGCATATCCCTGTGGAAATTTCCAGATTTTTTCCCTATCAACAACTACCTACGCAATCTACTTCAGCTTGTATGCACCAGTTAAGGAGCACTTTGGACAGGTGTCAATGCATTTTTTTTTTGGTTGAGGTTTTATGGTAGATGCTTCCCATTTTCACCCATTCATACCACACTTGGCAGGCAAGAGAAACTCACACAGCAGCTAAAGAAGAAGTTCACACTGTCCAGAATAGGGTATGCACTGTAGTTTGAGTAGAGGTGTCATTCCTTTGATGGATTTGGTGATAAATCGGTGGGAATGTGTTCCCTGTTTAGCTCCTACACTCCACACATGGCAGCCATCAAAGGAAATTCGAATTTGGCACATGGGTATGTTGTCCATCCTCAAGAAAAACACTGTCCACTTGCCATAAATTAATTTTTACACTTGGCATTGGAGCTCTACTCAACAAATTCGAATTTCTCTTTGGGATTGTCATCATTCCACTCGTCATTGGTTCTCACATTGAGACTTTTTCCATTTTTCCTATTTAAATGAGCCATTGGCTTTATTCTAAGAATCATTGTTACGCGTTGTCGTGCTTGGGACAACTCTGCTCTTGTGTACATTCATTTTCAATTGCAATAAAAGACTTTGGGGGTCTCATTCATTTGTTGTTGTTCCTTTGAAGTATGATGATTGGTTGACTATTGGTATAATTTGTTTTGCTCATGCTTTGATCTATGTTATTTCCATATGCTCTTGTAGATTTGTTATGTAAAACTACCTTGCATTGACAATTGATGTAAAAGTATGCTCCAGGTGTAGAAATCTCTAATTATTTTCCAATAAATTTCTAGAGTTTTCTTATCATTGCTTATTTGCTAGATCTATATGGGACTAATATTTGATTGAAGTGTTGTAGAGGAAAAATATTATTGGGATCAAATATCAAGCGTGAGGGGAAGTCTTTGGAGAGACCAACCCACTCTTGACACATTCTTTAAGGAGCTCTTATTGGTTCTTTGAGCTTCCATAGTTTTAACTTTTATCTTTTAAAGTTGTTTTTTGCAGGGTTTTCTTGGAAATAGCTTGTATACAAGCAAAATATTTATAAATTTAAATCTCTTTAAAAAATTGTGCTTTCATTGATTTTATTTAGCTATTTAAGAGCATTTTTCAAACTAGGCAAGTGATGGGGTTCACTCCCATCACTTGATTTGGTTTTGTACACTATTTTGTATCATACTTGTTCATTTTACATGCTCTCTCTACACTAATTGTGTCTTGGTTTTGCAGCTCATAGTTGGAGTTTTGACAACAAGTGCCTTGAGGAAAGACCATTGAAACTCTAACTATTTTTCTTGTAGGACCTCTCAAGCATTCAAGATTCATTCTAAGGAGGTCGTGGACACTAGAAGGAGCTGCAAAGAAGGCTAGGCCGTGGGCCCTTTTGGAGCTTGTAATTTTCTGATTTTAGAAGCACTTCATTGGCCTTTAAGGTTGCCATAGTTTGAAGGGATATTTTAGATTTTTTAAGCTCTCGTCTTGTACAAATCTCCTCATCTTTTGGGCAACCCTCTAAGAGGCTTTTACATCATTGTAACAAGTTAATAAAAGACTTAGTTTTCTTGTGGGAGCTTGGGTTTTACCCAAGGCATCCTTTCTCCTTATTTAGAAGGAGGATTTTGTGTGGGTGGATTAACTTTGCGTTTCAATCTTTCCATTTGCATATTTTAAAATTAACACAACCTCTCCCTATCACATTTTGCTTTCTAAGTTAGATTTTCCTACAAGTTTTCATTTGATGCCTTGCATTCTATTTGTGTTTTGAAAGTACAAGTTGACATTTTAGAGCAACTCGTTTCTTACATGCAAGTATCTCAATTTGTGTAGCAAGTTTAATTTAGTTGTTTAACATTTGCTTTCTTTACAATTTGCCTCACTGTAGACTCATTTGTGGTTTTGCTCATTTATTTTCAAATCACACTTTACAAACAAACATTCACTCTTAGCTTTATATCATTTTCAATTGCTATAAGTTTATTTGTTTATTGGAATTTACTTGGAGCAATTTACAATTTCATTTACTTATGAAGGTTATGTTTATATGTCTTGTACAATTTTGAGATAAAATTTTCAAGTTATATCATTGTGAGCATATTTCCATTTTCTTGAGACATTTCCTTTTTGCAAAGCATTAATAAACTTACTTGCATTTCATTTAGGCATTTTAGTATAGTTTGCATTTCCAACTTAATTAACCTCCAAGCATAAGCTTGGTTGATAGCCATCATAAGGCAAAGATTTTCTTATAGAATTCTTCCCACTGGTACGAAGTAAGGTAAAGGTGTGTGACCTTGTAGTTATGGAGGTGGCTTGCCCCCTTGTAGGAATGAAGGCACACACTGGCTCGTAACGTTGAAGGGAAGGGTATCGTTAACGACACCTCCGTGTCCTCAGCCCTTCTTCCTTACAGTGACCCCAATTTTTACCCTTTGGCAAAAGTTCAAAAAGAAAATCTCACTTAGAATAGGCATTTAGCTTAAAATCAATCAAGATAATTGCATCTAACCTTAGTTAAGTGCATTTCATCTTAATTCACTTTACTTTCAAGGTATTTTACTTGCAATTTATTTATATGCTTGTCATGATGAAATATTTTGAATTGATCATTTTGAAATATCTTATTGAGCAAGTATAATATCCTTTTGTGCAATTAAAGTTTTAACTCATCTCATATTGCAAGTTATTTTAACATTGCTTATTTACATGCTTTAGAGTCGTGAATAGATATATTTTGAAAAGCATTTCTTTAAGAGCAATTTAATATCTTGCAAGTTGATATCATCTTCTCTAACATCCATTTCATTTGCAGGATTACTTGGTGTTTCACTTTGAAACATTTCATTTTTTTTGAGGAAGTGTTTATTATTTTGAAGCAATTTTGAAGGCACTGGTTTTATATGCTCATCTTTGATTTATGTGTTTATGGTTATTGAGAATATATTTCATTTCATATTGCTTATCATACTTGTTGAACTTGCTCATAGTCTTAAAATAATCCAATTGACTTTAACATCTCCTAGAAACCTGACATCACTTTTAACTTAGCTTTTCATTAGGAGAGACCAACCCCCTTAGCTTGCCTAGGAGAGAGTTTAAACTCAGAGAGTTGGGAATAGGTGACAACCCCATCTTGTGAAGCCCTAATTTGGGAAAATTAAAAAGTTTAACAAAATCGATGCTTAGAATCCAGATAAGGACATTTTAAAATAGAATTTATCAAATTAATACACAAATACATACCTAGTTTCTATTGAAGAAAGTGTAACTGTTGGCTTGTTGGGCCTTGACCCAGGTTCAAAAGTGATTTAGCCAAACAAATCTCGAAACTACCGGCCATTTCAGCAACAGTCCGCGGTGCGTGGACTGAGGTCTCACTCGAGGTAGTATGGGAGGGTGCTGGAGCTAGGTTTCCGCACCCTAGGGATGTCTTGATGAAGTTTGGGAAGTTCGCGAACCGGTCCTGCGCGCTTGCGTTGCTTTGCGCAACTGTCTGTCCTTCGCAACTTATGCAACTGCTTCTGCGTAGCCCTGTAACTAGCGCGAAGAGGGGCTGTCTAGATCCTTATTTATTCCTATGCTTTTATTATAGATCTTAACTTAATTATGTGGGACCAATATTCTCATTAATCATTCAACATTCAAAACAAGTGCGCGTAATCATAAACAGTAAAGAGATGCATAAAGATATCAAAAGCATAGACACAGAATATTCCACAAGTAACTTATCTTTTATTAATCCCCTGTTCAGATACAATCCCAACTCTGCCTTGTGCACTCAGCTGCAGGGGTTTGCGCACACAGCTGCGGACTCTACCAGGCCTCTGCGCACTTAGCGGCAGAGCCTCTCCCTGCTACTACAACCCAAGACTCGAACTTACAGACTCAGAGCGAATTCCTCATCCAAAAGAACATATGACTTGAGACCAAATGAACTGCCTTTTACACTTAGAGCCTCGCTCTATTTATACATTTCCATGGTCTGCAGACCATGGGTAGGCCGACACATTTTATATTAATTTACATTATTTTAGGGCGGACAACCCTAGACTCTCGGGCTCCGTGCCCGCGTTTTGCAGGGTCTTTTCATTACATTGACCAAAACTCGGGCTACAAGCCCTAAAAACTCGCTATGGGGGGATCTGCTGCCCAACAGGCCCCCAACACAATCATCGTGACTCGTCTTGAGTCACTCGGCTAGTGTGGTGATCTTCGCACGGAGTCCATCCAACAACTTCTGCGCTTCGCTGACGTCTGCCACACATTGTTCCGCTATCCGCTGTATGAGTTGTGTGCGACTCTCTGATGCATCATTGTCAGAGGCACCTTCTTGCCTTAACGCATATGTACCCTGCATCTGGGCCAACTTTCCCTCGATTGTGGCAGTGACCGTGAATGCTTCCTCGAGCCAAGGCTGGATGCGCGCTTTAAGCACTGCTTCTTTCTAGTGCGCGGCGTCCACCTGTTCCTTTAGAGCCTGGGCCTCCTTCATCTTGGCAAGTCGCTGAGTAAGGGCGACTGTCTGTGTGGTCCCCTTGATATTGTCATATGCCTGCTGTAACTACCATGCTTCTGTCTCCAGGCGCTGTATGGTTGGATCTTCCTGCAGTGAGGTGAGCGTGAAGAGGGACTGATCCAACAATCTCGTGTAGTCCTGTACAACATGCTCTATTGCTTCCAACCCCGATTGAATGGCGCGGTGGCGCTGCTCTCTGACTTCTGGGGGTGTAGAGGGCTGCGCCTTCAGTCGTAGCTCTGCGATTTGCAGGTTCAGCTCCAACTGAACCTCACGGCCTCCTCCTGGGCTTGGCGGACTCCAGCCACTAGCTGGTGAATCTTTTCTGCTGGTGGAGGTGTCGCCGGCACAACCAACTCCGGTATGCTGCTACAGGCCTCCTCCATGGCCTGTTCCAATCCTTGGGTTTGTGCGACCAGGTTGTCACGCTGCATGTTGAGCTGTTCTAAATTTAACTTCTACTCGCTCAAGACTTGGAGGGCACAACCCTCCCTGGCACGAAGCTCAGTAGTTACCCCATCCTGTAGCTGGTACAGGGTTTCCCTGGGGAGGGCGGCCAAATTCACCCCCCAGCCCCTCATGTCACCCTCGACTGCTGCTAAGAATGTGCCTTCTGGTAACACAAACGTGTTCGTTGGGCGGGCGCGCAACATCTTCTCGGCTTCGGATGCACCTTCTGCAAGGTGTGGTGTCATCATTCCTGGAGGTCGCACTGTAATGTCTGCAACTGTGCTCTGAGCGCCCCCAACACAGTTGTCTGCTCCATCATCAATTCTTCGAAAGCACCCTTGGTGGCATCACGAACTGGTTCGCCAATATCAACAAGGTCTCCCTCGGAGGTCTTTGTTGCCTTTGTCTTTTTCTGCGCAGTTGGCTTCTCATGTTCACGCGGTCTCTTTAGTTGGGTCGATTTTGGTGCGGGTCCGTGCATTCCTCTGTCTCAACCTCCTGTATGTCTTGCTCTGTGGACATTTCTTGGCCTTCCTCGGTCTCTTTGGTGGGCGCGGTTGTGGTCTTTGCCGTCTACGCTTCCGCGACTGCCTCAGCCACCTTCTGCTGCGTGGCCGCTTCTTGTTCCTGGCGCTTTCTCTCTGCTAGCTGCACGATGCGCAACTTAGTTTCCTTCTTTCGCTGTTGTGCTGCGATCTTTTCTAGTTCCACCAAGTCTGGAGCGCGCCTCTCCGGAGACCATGATGCCATCACATCGAAGATTGCATCGTCCGTTGCAATGAATGGAAGCTTCACCCACGTTTGGGCTAGATCCTTGCGCGCTCAGATATACAGGTTATGCATTTCCGCCTTGAACTTTGCCGCACTTTGCAAGCTATTATATTTTGTAGGGGACAAGCGCGGTCTGTGGTTGATCCAGGTTCGTATGCTCGCCTCTACGAACACCCAAAACACCTTTATCTCGCGAATCCTTGTCACGTCTTTTGTTGCCCAGAGCGAGGTGTACCTCGTGGCTTCGGGTAGGTCACCCTCAACCGTGGGAAACTGGCTGTCTTCCGGCAGCTCTCCTGCAACCAACATGATGGATAAGAGCAACCACGCATAGTGGAAGGTCTTACCCTGCTCCTGGGCCTCTCTACAGTTTGTCAAAAACTCGTCACAGAGGAACTGCGCCCAGTTGAACTAGACCCCCTCTACGCACTGCTCTGCCAATGCAATTACAGATGCTGGCACTTCGTCGGCCCGACATTTCCTCATTAGCTTGCCGGCCAGCAGCTGGGTGGCTACGCGCACCCCTTGGTCCTTGATGCTTGCTATTACGTACCCTCGCTTCCTCTTCTCTAGCTTATATTTGGCCTTCATAGCTTCTGCGAGGGCCAAGTCACCACTCTTTCCTGCTATGGCTGCGGGGTCGTTTCCTTTGATGGGCAGCTAAGAAATCCGGTGAATTAAATCAGCCGTGATGGGAATCGGCTCCTCCAGCTAGAGATACCCATCATGTACTAGGCACAACAGCTGCCGGATGACAAAAATTGTGATGGGCGCGCGGTGGTAGTGGGGTATCCATCGCAGATGGAGTAACCCAGCCTTCTCCACACCGCGTAACCATTTCTGCTGCAGTAATTTCTCCGTGGCCAACTGTGGGAACTTCTCGCTGTCTGTGAGGTCCCAGTCTTCAAACTTCATATTGGATACCTGTCCCATCGGCAGACCTTCAAACCTTACTTTATCCGAAAGGAGCGGGGTCTGGTGCGCACTCTTTGTGGCCTCTAGGTCCTTCGGTATCTTGGCTTTCCCCTTCCACAAGGGGATGTAAGGGGGCAACTTTATCGCCGAGGGCACCCGGGAGACATTCTCCGCCTCATTGTCCTATGCTTAAATTTGAGTGATCAGGGCTTGCAAATCTTCCTCCTCCTCTGTTTCAAGGGTGATGGCTTTGCCCTTCTTTGCCATTGACAATTTACTAAACCGTGGGTTCCGTGGCGCTACCCAGATTGGCCCTATTGTCTGCTTGTCTTTCTATGGTCGCGGCGTGCGTGGTGACTTTGGAACCTTTGGTGCAGCTGCCGCCTCTCCGGCTCCCCTTGGGTCATACGGGGCTCTGGGGTAACTTTCGCGAACCGCACTCTGGTTCTCGCAGCCGTCATTGTGTCTACACTCAAAGGTGGCAAGGGTGCTTGGTGCTCAATGCTCTGTACTGGCTCAAATCTTAAACAAACAAGTGTTGCCTCGAGGCTACCCCAAGGCTTTTTATAGTATCGTTTGAATTTGAATTCGACCATTCCCTCCACTTTTGAGTCATTAATACCTTCTTGGCGGCAGATCGTCCCGAATCTAGCTCTTAATTCCTGTCTTAATTGCCCGCTCCTTTTTGCCTTAAATTGGACCTCTTTTCATGAACAGTGACATCAACGGTCACCTTCCAGCCTACCCGCGCAGTAGCGCAACCCCTTATGCGCGACTGCGGCCCCTGTGACATACTGACCCTGCGTGTAACCTCCTTCCCGCACAGCTCCCCTACAGACTTGTTTATAGTCCCGCTCTCTCTTTCAACTGCTTGGAGCGTTGAGACTGTGCTTCCTACAGATAGTCAGGTGGTCGCACCCGTGGTGCGAGGCTTCGAAGTCACCTTTCAACTCGATCTGCCGGCCTCCCTTAGTTACCCTCGCGCCAGTCAGCACCTCGCGTTCTTCCTTATACAGTGCGCTCCCCAGGTTACTTTGCGGTTTCAGCCATGGTAGCAGAGCTAGAAATTCTTGGCGACAATCTTCCAATGCGGTGGTATGGTTGCCCGTATCTTGTCCTACCCTTCCGTCCATGTGACATGTTTGCGCGATTTCAGTCTCTAGTTTTCTGATTTCCGCATCTATTACCATGCTTTTTTGCTTCAGTCGTACCCGTGATTCTTTGAGTTCGTGAAGATTCAAGTTCCCTCGCCGAATGACTTCCTATAACTGCATAATTCCTTTACCCGGGTCCTCGAGTACTGTCCTAACTGCGGGAGCTGTGGTCTGGGGATTCTTCTCTGCTCTCCTGGTTTCATCTCTTCTCGTCAGTGTTGGGATCATTTCCGTGCTCCGTTTTTTGTTTATGGCCATACTATAGGCCCATCGAACCACTGGTATGCGCAGGTCCCAGTTAGTTCGTCTCGCCTGGTGAACTCTGTTCATGATTCCGCATAGCTTTTTGAATGCACCGTCGTGGAATTTTTGTGGTGTGCATCGCCGCGTCTGGTTCTGATTTTCGATCCGTAGTCTGGGATGTGTTTGCAAAACACACGTCTGCACCCATCGACACAGGTGGGTGCGCAAGCTGCTCCGTCTTGGCTGCCCGACTCTCGTTCGACGCTGGGGACTTCCCAAGCGCATCCGTCTTCTATATTCGCGCCAGCGTCCAATAGTCCTCTGATGTGTATTCCACCATCGTGTAGGTGTTGTGCGCAGTGCCCATTCCAGCGCACTGTACCGCTGCTGTTCCAGTACTGCACTTTCAAATGTCTAAGAGTTCATCCATCACTGTTACCCCATCATATGTTGGCAGTTCCCTTGCTTCTGTCGTCACGCAATGCAGTGATCTAATCATCATGTTGCAATTCAACGTTGTCACTTCGTGCAACCGGTTCTGCCAGCGTTCTACTTCTTCATCTAAATCCGAAGTACAGGAGTTGTCGCGCTCCCATGAGATTCTCCCATCTGCAGTCGGGTTCACCCGATCTTGGTCTTGCGTCGTTATTTGGTAAATACAATCCAGCTCATCATCGCTTTCATCGTCGCACACTGGTTTGGTGTAGCGTTTTCCTTCGGTTGGATCTAGCGGAACTACTACGCGTAGGGACTTTTTCTCGAATATCATCTTCCGCTTCTTCAGGTTGATGATTCCATTCATATCAGTGGCCTAGTTTATTCCTAACAACGTGGGATAAGGATTGCTGTCATCAACAATCTCTATCACTTCAAAGTCCGTCTGCGTGCTTGCGCCTTCGATATCAACTGTTACCCCTTACAACCTCCCCATGGGCAAAATTTTCTGTTGGTTCGCTATTCGTAATTGAATAGGGGACCACTGCAACGCGGGCCTGCCCATGCGTTCCCATGTCTGCTTTGGTAACACATTTGCGTCCGAACCCAAGTCTAGGATTACCTGATCCATTTCATATTCACCAATCTGCGCTGTCAATCTCATTTCCCTCCCGGTGCGCAATGTATGCTTTCCTAGTTTCCGGACTACGCGCGGTTCTCCTGACCCTGCGCACCTAGTTATCAACTCCTGTAGTCCTTTAACTGCCTTATTGTCGCGCAACATTTTGATGCATGTCTCCAGAAAGGTAGTAAGCATAGAAGGATCCATTCCTGGCTCTGGTTGATCCTTACTACCTGACGTAGAGGCCTCTGCGAAGCTCTCCTTAGCTTCCATAAACGTCTCCTTTGCGCGTTCCAAGTCAAACTCAGGTTCCTTTGTAGGAGCCTTGCGAACCCATGTATCTTTCTCGGGCTGCTTCCCCTTATCCTCCCTTGTGGTCGCGCCGCTTCTGAGCACTATATTCACATTTGGGTCTTCTTCGTGCGGTTCAGACCTCATCATTTGAATATTTTAGTTTACAGAGATTCTTTCCTTCAACCTTGGATGGTAGGAGAGTTGCACATTCTACTTTAGAAGAGGACAGTCGCCCCCTCATTTTTGTTCCTTGACACACACTTGGAACCTTGAGGCTTCTTTCCTTGTTCTTTACTCCAAAGCATTATTTCTATTTGACATTGAGATAGTTGAGCTTAGATCTTATCATTTAGCTTTGAATTTTGCTTCTGTAGTAGTGGCTTTTGCACTTCCATTTTGTATTGTCATTTACGTACTGAGCAGCTCAGTTGACTTTTGGTCATTTGTTGCACATTAATAAACTTATCTATCTTACTAGTTACTTATCTACAACAAATCCCTTCTAGGCACTTGGAAGAATGTTGCACATCAGGAGGCCACAATTCCAGATATTTACCTGCCTTCCTGAAGATTTACTTCTTGCCCGTACATGCAAAGTGTCTGCCTTAATAAGCATTTGAGCTTCAGCTGAAATTGGAGACATTTTCCTCTTAGCTGGGGGGAATTGAGGAGAATTAGTCTGGTACACATGCGAACATTTATTATCATTGCACTTCATCCTTATCTCTGATAGGTGACTTATTCTAAATTGATCACTGGAGACTTGGTATTTTACTGGAGACTTGGTCAACATTGATCACTCTACTCACAATTTTGTATTCTATATACAGTCATACGAATGAGTGTACAACATGTGCATAGTTCTAGTATTCTTTTCCCTTACTTGCATACTAGTTGTTTTCTTGTGTGCGAGTATCTTTCTTCTATTTCTGGTGTTAGGAGACACTTATGACCATTGAAGTCAAGGCATTTAAGATTGATATGGTCTGACCGCCTCCATTGAATGAACAAAGATTGGATGATCATGTCTAGATTTGCGATAAGTCTGTGATAGACTATGTACACTGTCATTTTTCATAATGTTAATGGAAATGCTTGATACAATCTGCTACTTAATGGCCATCTGTGTGATGATATTTCAGATTGATAATAAGCAATAACGAGATATCGCGCTAGCATAGCTCTGGCCTTATTTACTGAATGATTTGTGCAATTTAGGATAGAGGGAAATATCCAAGAATCAAAATCAGTGTTCACTTTTTTTCTTATTTCTTGCTATTTTCATTGTATAGATTAGATTGCTAGATTGTTCATTAACTTAAAGAATTGATATAAAGAAACGGGTTGTAACCATATGTCAACTTGGACAAAGCAATTTAACTCTAGAAATTTAGTGTTCTGTATGATACCTTGTGTTCCTTAACCTTTGGATCAGAGGAGTTTGTGGCACATAGCTCCAATGTTAACTGTCTTAAAATTGGGAAAAAGTCTTCTAGAGTGCTGGTTACTGGTGGGGAAGACCACAAAGTGAATACGTGGGCTATTGGCAAGCCTAATTCCATTTTGGTAAGTTGAAATTATCTGCTTTTATTCTCTATTGCTTTTGTAATCATGATATAAATGTAAGCATAATGATTGAAATAAAACTGTTCAAAGTATGCCTCTTCTTTGAGTTTTTAATGTGATTTCTGGGATTTAGTTTTAGGCTCAAGTTTATGGTTTGTAAGGTTTTGCAGTGACTTAGCTTCAAACCGAAGAAAGTTTTTCATTTCCACAAATGAAAACCTAGATTCTAATTGGGCTATTTTTATAGAGTTTGTCTGGTCATTCAAGTGCAGTGGAGTCCGTGACCTTTGATTCAGCAGAAGGTCTAGTAGTGGCTGGAGCAGCTAGTGGTACAATAAAGCTGTGGGATTTGGAAGAGGGAAAAGGTATGTCCCAATAGTTAGAGATTGCAACTGATAATAATAAATTTAGACTTCAGAGTGAGAAAGTGTAGCTGAAGGGAAGCTGGATTTTTGGATTTTATGCATGACAAAAGTTTTGGTTCTGTTGTTTTTTTCCAGTTGTTCGAACGCTAATTGGTCACAGATCAAATTGCATATGTGTTGACTTCCATCCGTTTGGAGAATTTTTTGCATCTGGGTCCTTAGATACAAACCTAAAAATATGGGATATTAGACAGAAGAGTTGCATTCATACTTACAAGGGGCACACTAGGGGTGTAAATGTGATGAAATTCAGTCCTGATGGTCGTTGGGTTGTTTCTGGCGGAGAGGACAATACTGTAAAGGTATGCCCATAAGTGTGATTGTCTAATTAATTTTGTGGAAGTAAATAGGATTTTTTCTATTAAAATATCAAATTACAGCTTTTAATATTTGGACCGTTTATGTCAAGTTTGAGAGAATTGGTTGAAGTTCTATAAAGTTTTAATATTTGATGAATTGAATGAACAAATGCTACTCTTGCCAGTTGTGGGATCTTACCGCAGGAAAACTAATGTATGATTTTAAGGGCCATGAGGGTCAGATCCAATGCTTGGATTTCCATCCTCATGAATTTCTTCTTGCAACAGGTAACTGAAGTTTGCTTTGGCTCATGTTTATCTCTTTGATGTAATTTTGAGTAAAAAGTTCCACGGGAGTTGCTTCCTTGAAGTCCTCTTGAATGTTATCTTTTCTTATAACTTGAGGTGTATAAATTTATTTGCTTGCAAGGATTTACTTGTACATCACAGTTTGGAGTTCAAAAGGTGTGCTGTCAGTATTTAAATAAAATTTGTACCTCGAAAGAAACAGGAATAAAAAGTAAACATTGTTTTGCCCCTTGGTGAGAACCTAATACTGAAGCACTTTGTTTGGCATCGACATTCTAGCTGGTGCTGGTTAGTGTGAATATACCCACACAGTACAGTAAGATTTAGTGCTTCCATTTGTATAATATAACAGTATCTGATATATGACTTAGAACTACAACTTGTTTAATGATGTTGGTAGAGTGGTGGCACCCAATAAGGTGTTGTTAGGAGTCATATTGTTAAAAGGGTCATAATTAATGTCCTAGGTTAACTATAGGTTAGTATATAAGTAGTTTAATAATTTATTACATGGTGTATAAAAGAAGCCATGCTAATGTATTTGATGATTCTATTAATAAATAATGCTTTCTCGTTATATTATTTTCTTTCCCGTAGTTGCACACCTCTAATTATTGACAAAGGTATTAGAGTGATCATTTATCCTAGGCTTGTAAATTTCATGTGGCTGCAAGACCGAAAATGGTTGTTCGAGGAGAGAGAAAGTCTAATAAAAATCAAAAAGGTAAGTCTAATGTGAAAACACTAGGCATCTCCTCATTATTCTCAGCTTCTACAATTGATCTCAGCCTGCCTTGATCACTGCTTGATCTCGACCCTGCACACAACTGTTCCCCTGCTAAATAACATTGACTTGCTTGGGAGATCCTGATCCCCTTGCTCCTATTTCCTAGCGCACAAGAGCTCCTAAATCTATGTGTACTTGCTCCTCAAGAATACACACTCCACACACAAAGGATTGATCTCTCAAGAATCATCTCAGTTGTGCCTTTGTCCTTCTCTTTATAGATAGAATTCAAGCATGCAAGGAGGCCTAGTCTTTAGGTGTGATTGCGAGTTAATTGAGAGTTCAACTTGTTCTCTCTCCAATCAACACTGAATTCTTGGCTCATTCTCTTTCCAATCGACACTGAAGACTTAACTCGTTCTAACTGAACTTGTAACTGCCACCTCGTTCTGCAGTCAAATTGAGGAAGACTCAAAACAAACTGAAGCTCAAACACTACGCAAGCAACCTTGATGACCATTCCAGTAAACTGGAAATAAACTCATTGTAACTGAAGTCTATCTCATGAATTCGCACTATGCTAGAGAAAGACAAATTCGTGGTCTTCACTGGCTAAGGCACATGCCAGAAGACCTTCCATCGCTACATTTTCAACATGCGGTTTGATTCTCGTACAAGTTGTTGTTTAATGTGTTGCACATCTAGGTACAATCCCTACTTCTCAGAATGCATTTTCTCTATTTAATGGAGTTGTAACAAGTGAACATATTGAGAAAAATGGCCAAGAGAATCATGGCTATTAGGTCATCTCATGACTCATTTATATCCTGCACGAGAGGCAACAAGGCCAACTAGACCTGGTTGACATAATTATTCTAGAAGCCGTTCATCATTAAAGTCATATAATGTAATATATGTACAACCAACTTGTAGTTAACACAACTAAGCTTCTTGAGACATAATAATGAAGAATTATTAATATGATTCCTGAACTTGTGTTGGACTCTAAATGTAATTTAAAGGCCTAGATGAAGGCACTTATCTTTGAATGGCTAGATGTTACAGCTTGTTGACATGTGTCAGCAAAAGGGCACACTTTTCACATGTAGGACCAATCATCTTAAGTATTTGTGCTTGACCAGATCCTTCCAAGACCAACAAATCTATTACAGATGAGAATTTTTCATCACATAGTTGATCCTTCACGTTTGTCCACTCCATTGGTTGGAAGGAAGACTCAATGGGGAGTTTGTTATACCTAAGTCCACTGCTTTGTGCTCAAGAGCATCTTCATTTTTCCTTTGCTAAATTGAGAATCTTCTAACAAAAGAAAAAGTACTATTGTTTGTATTGTAAGAGGTGTTGATTTGGGGTAACATTGGATGTGCTCTAGCCATGAAAATTGGTGGAGAGGCTAAAGCACATGAGATCTCCAAGACCCATAAAGGGTTTGGACAAATTCTAACTGGTTTGGGAGATATTAAAATAATTAATATTTTTAATGGAGTTCCTAAGTCTAAACATAGGAAAAATAGAATATTAATGGGCATTAATATAAAACTGGGTTAGAATGTTCCAAAAGTCATGGATCAAGCCAAATCTAATCTTAGTCGTTGATTAGAGATGTAATCTCGGCCGTTGATGGATCAACGAGAAAAGTATAAGAGGAGGCTTGAGGGTCAATTGGAGAATACACCGGAGTAGTGTTGAAAATATCGGTATCGGCAAAATATCGGCAAGGGTCTGGAAAATATCTTATCGGCAATATCGGCAAAAATATCGGCAAAATATCGGCAAATATCAACAAGCATAAAAAATAATTTTTTCAAATTTTTAAATATAGCCGATATTTTCAAAATATCGCGATATTTTGCCGATATTTTCCGATATTTGCCGATATTTTGAAAATATCGCGATATTTTGAAAATATCGCGATATTTTCTCGGCGATATATCGTTTTGCCGAAAATATCGCGATATTTACGAATATCGCCGATATTATCAACAGTGCACCGGAGTGATCAGTCATTCGATTTTCTACAGCGGGGTTTGCTAAGAGAAATCGAATCAGTGATCAGCAGCAAGGGGCAGTGAATACATAGCAGAGAGGCAGAGTTAGTACTAGAGAGACAGTGCAGAGCCCAGAGAGGTTGACGCAGAGGCAGCTGGGAGCTGCGCAGAGCTAGGAGAGGCCAGTGTGTGTGACGCAGAGGGTCTGAGGGCTGACGTAGAAGCTTCAGTAGCTGCGCAGAGGCTAGCAGAGCTGACACAGGGCCAAGAGGCAGTGCTGGGAGGACTTTCGTGGGATAGACTGGGTGTTGGTGAGCCGGTAGGGTGACGTAGAGCAGTGGAAGCTGCAATTGTTGCTGTGGGATCGTTTATCCGTTGATTAATCAGCCAGAATATCTGTCTCCGAGGAGAGGTACTACTGCTGAGGGCATTCTCTGTTGGGTGAGCCATTTCTGGCACCCTAGTTGTATTATGAAAACTACATAATAATAAAACCCTCTGAATAGTTGCACCGGTTTTCTCGCATTGGGTTTTTCTGGGGACATTGGTCAAAAAATAACGGTGTCACTTGTGTGCTTGTTTTTTTTTCAGTTGATGATCTGTAGATGTTGATACTGTACTTGTGTTTATTTTCAGTATTTACATGGTAAATAACTTGTTAAGTAATTAAACAAGTAGGTGAAATAAACCAGATAGTAAAGGAAGAATTTCTAACGAGTTAAACTTAGAAATTCCAACAAGAAGGTTGAGAGAAAAGAGAGAATTTGTCAGTGATTAGCCCTGCAAGAGCACATATACCATTTCAAAAAGATCGAATACTTGTGTCTTCACTCTTTTTCTAAAGTCTTTGGATATTTTGAGTCCTCCGTCATATAAGACAATGGAGTGCCTTTGGATTCTTTATAGTCATTCATCCTGATTTATTTCCATTTGTAATATCAAATCTTCAGTTTCTTTTCCCCATAATCTATATTTCAGTGGTAAAGTTTAAAGTTCTTCCATTTCCGATTCTTTCTTTCATTTCTGCCTCAATTGTCTGTTGGCCACTTCCTTTTTTGTGTCAAAACCATAACCTTTTTGTGGCTTGGTGTATCTTCTATTAGTGTGTCGATACATCATTTTTATCATGAACTTCTCCTTTTTGTTTTGCTTTAAAACACACTGCAACCATGTTTTCGTGTAAGAACTAGCAATTCTATGAAGTAATATTCGCCTCTCAAGTAAAATTTGACTTCTTACCTTAATCTGTTTGCTTTTATCATATCTATTCACTTTGACAACTGGTCATTTCCTATTTTGTTCAGGTTCAGTGGACAAGACTGTCAAATTCTGGGATCTTGAGACATTTGAGCTTATTGGATCACCTGGACCAGAGGTAAAAGTGTTCATTAACAATTCTCATGAAATGTAATGAAAGCCATTCTGTCTTGTCCTTGGCATGCATTGAGATTGGATATCATTTTGGCTGAACCTATTTACAGCAATCGGTCAAGCCTCAAGGCTGTAAATTTTGATCTGTAATTCTTTAGGATCTAACCTAACAGATAATCGTGCTCATAAGATGCTGGTAAGAACAGTGGAATAATCTATAAGCTGGTCCTTTGTGTCACAATGCTGTTTTGAAACATTCTGCTTACCAATATCTACATCAAATTCCAAATTATTAGACTTCTTTGTGTAGCCATTTCTTGTAAAATAGATAATTATGGGTAGCTTTTTAGGTTTTTGTAAGGTGAATGACTTAGTATATTGATATTCAGACAGGAGGAGTGCGCTCAATTATATTTAATTCTGATGGACGAACTTTGCTGACTGGATTGCATGAAAGCATGAAGGTGTGTTCCTTTATACTAAGCAGTCCTGATCTATGCATGTAAAACTTTTCCTGTTCGAATTTATGTTTAGTTTTCAAGGCCTTATTTGGAAATCATTGTTGGATGCAGATTTTTTCTTGGGAGCCATTAAAATGTCATGATGCAATAGATATTGGATGGTCAAAACTAGCAGATCTCAACATACATGAAGGAAAGCTTCTTGCTTGTTCATACAATCAAAATTGTGTTGGTATTTGGGTTGTTGACCTGTTGGTATGATCAACTACTATTATTTTTCAAATTAGTGCATGATTCTGTGTTTTTCTCCATTTTTTTATGGCATTGCTAGTAAGTGATCATTATATTAACAATGAAATATCTTTCGCTTTTGCAGCAGGTAGGGCCATATAATTCTGATCATTATATTAACAATGAAATACCTTTCCCTTTTGCAGCAGGTAGGGCCATATAATTCTGGAACTGCGCCTAGATCAAATAGGCTTGTATTAGAGAAATTGAATTCTAATGGAAATTTAGGCAATAAGCAATCAGTGGATTCTAGTGGGAAGAATGGCAATGTGGCAAGGCCATCTTCATCACATGGTTTTGAATCAGGATTGAAGGAAGTGAAATTGACTTCATCAATAACTGGTAGATTACTTGTTTTGCATTTAGCAATTTTTTTCCTCTCTTTCTTTATATTTGAAAATTTTGTGTCTATTATTATTATTTTTGTTTATATTATTAGCCTTATAATTGTGAAGTATTATACGTGAACTTGCATTTTCGCTTCTGAAATGCAATTATAATTTTAGATATTTCCTTCTAGTTACATTGAAAATTTACTTGAATATAAATATGAGACTTTTCTTGTTTTATTCATTTGTTTTTCCTGTTTTTACAACTCATATTTGTGTAGACTTTGAAAGTGCTCCAAGCACACCTCAACGAGCTGGATCAGGTTTTGCCTCAAAAAGTCATTCCGAGACTTCCGTACCAGCATCATATGTCATGCCATCAAGGAAAAGTACCTCAACCAAACTACAGCCTACCACGGGCACTCGGTCATTATACAGGGCTGATGTAGTTCCTGTCATTGTCCCTAGAAATAGTGTGGGGTCAGATATGGCAGCAAATGTCAGAGAAGTCAATAATATTAGGAGAACGTCTTCCTCTACGATATCATCAAAAGTAAATGATTTCATTAAGATGGGGAGTAGCACAAATGACTCTGACAGGACAGACAGGACTACTCAGTCAGCATCTATACTGAAGCCTACCGTCTGCAATGATAGATCTGCTGAAACTTGTATTTCTAGACGTGATAATCCTCAGAGTGATTCTGCTGTAGTCGGTGATGAGATTCAGGAAAGGTCCAAGTGGATAGGTGCAACCAAGTTTAGGACAAAGTCAACCAATATATTAGATGGATATCTTCAGAACAGAGGAAGTAATCTTCAATGGCCTTCATTGTCTGGTAATTTAACTTGTCTCTTAATAGAATGATGACAGATTTCTAAGTTCAATGGGTCGTTAGGTCAAAGCAGATTAGAATTTTTTATATTTGAAAATAATGTTTTATTACGTGTTCTGATGGATGGGCGTGGCCTTTTCACATGTATTCCATCAATAATTATCAAGTTTTCTATAGCAGCCTAGAATAACTATACTCAATATTATTAGGTTTTGATAATTTTCTAATTATTTTAGATCTGAATTCTCGATTGATTATACTTCAGGAAATTTAATCGAGGACAGTTTTGTTAGTTCGAATTTTGCAGAAGCTGAATTTAATTTTTCTGTTTTGTAGTTGACTGCTTTTTTATTTTTTAGCTCAATATGCCCATTTGGATGGAATCGATAGCCTTTTGCATAGAAAATGTCCATTTTCTAAACATATGCAGTTGTTGTTGCATTACTGTCTACATGCCTTCCACATACGATCAACCATTTATCTACAGAGAGACTGCTGCAATAGTAGAGGAATCAGTCTGCGACTGCAAGATCGATTTTTTTGGTAAAGTAAATAAAGCTTTTGTATTAACACAGAATATACAAATTACAGAAGTATAATTCAAATTTCAGAGGTGTCAGCTGTCCTTCCTGATACTGTTTGGGCCTGCTATGCAACAATTTATCAGATCCACTGTTCAGATTATAAAAATGAATCGTCATAACTATAAAATATAAACCGAGAGCAGACTAGATCATTGAACATCACTGTATTTTCTCCCACAACGCAGATGGCTACGGGAAATTCATTTTTTTTTTTTTGCCGGGGGGGGGAAGCGCGGTGTAAATAAGCTTTTTTCTATTAAACTGATACAAGATTACTTAATATCAAAATCCTTTTGCCGTGGTCTACCAAATTGAAAACCAGACCAACAGCAGAAGTTAATGTCTTTTGTCCCAAATGTCCATATACTAACCAGATACATACGAAAAGGTCTATTGACCAAGACTTCATTATGCAAAACATTATGCCAAAATACTGGTAAATTCCAAGTGAAGTAGAAAAACCATAAGTTAACTGAAACTGTCAAGAGGACATGGGCCTAGAATGGATGGATTGATTGGACGTGCAGGATTTGGTTTGTTGTAGAGCTGTTCCTCAATGCAAGCCACTTCATGTTCTTCGACCCCCAGTGGGATTTTACTGGAAATTGGAAACTCATGTTGACCTATTATGAAATCATTAAAAAATTAAGATGCTGTTGCTTAATCTTGCTCGTCCAGTTGATGGGATCATAGTTCAGTGGTGAAGATGTGGCATTTCAAGCCACCCACCAATGTCCAATGCTGCCGAGGCATGAATAAGCAGTTGCTTGCTTGGACATGCCCGGGGTGATTTTGATGGAAGATATTACCCCAGGATCACAGCAGCTTAGCCAAACAAAAGTGCTTGCGTTTAGAGTTTCTATATTTTGAAAATGGATCCTTGTATGGAATGCCTCTGTAACATGGATGAAATGGTTTAGAGGCATTTAAGAGTTTTTGAAATGTCATATGAGCTGTTTCAGTGATTTTAACTGGCATTTTGGTCACAATCTATGAAAAGAAAAAAGAATAGTATAGAGAGAAAACAACTCCATAAAAAGTCTTTGTTTAGGTTCATAATCTCCAAAGTATCTCTTTAAAGCAATCACTCGTATGCTTTAGATATCATAAAGATGAGGATCAACAACTTCCTAATCTAGTCTTTAAATAGACTCTGAAATGAATCTCTTTTAAGTGATGACTCATAAAACGTTGGTTCTCAAAGATACAAGGAAAAGAAGACATAACACCATAGAGGAGATCAAATTTCATGGAAATATTTACCACCAAGTCCCAAGATCCATTGCAAACACCCCCTTTTGTCTCCATTATTGATTTTAAGGAATGGCATTTTGGTCACAATCTAAGAAAAGAAAAAAGAATAGTATAAAGAGAAAACAACTTCATAAAAAGTCTTTGTTTAGGTTCATAATCTCCAAAGGATCTCTTTAAAGCAATCACTCGTATGCTTTAGATATCATAAAGATGAGGACTCAACAACTTCCTAATCTATTCTTTAAATAGACTCTGAAGTGAATCTCTTTTAAGTGATGACTCATATAACGTTGGTTCTCAAAGATATAAGGAAAAGAAGACATAACACCATAGAGGAGATCAAATTTCATGGAAATATTTACCACCAAGTCCCAAGATCCATTGCAAACACCCCATTTTGTCTCCATTATTGATTTTAGGGAATTTTCACATATATAGATGCATGGACAGCTCATGTCCCATAATAAACTGTTGAGAAATCCATTAGGGCAGCATTAGGGCAACTTTTAATTTGATTTCTCTTTACTTGACAGTTATTTGTGATATTTTTCTTCTTGATTACGCTTATGTTCTTATCATCAAATAAAGGCCAAAACAATGAAGATCACAATCACAAATAGATGAACACAAGATATAGGCTCCAAGCCAGGGCCAAACCCCTCCAAGGGGAAAACCCAAAAAGAACTTCTCTTCTTATAGAATCAATTCGAATGAGACTCCCAAGACCCAAAACATAAGACTAAGACTTTACCAAGAATCAAGCCAGCCACCAATACTTCTTCTTCAAGACAAGAACAAGATCTTCCAAGGGCAGCGAAGCAAACCAAGGCTCTTCTAGCCTCTCGACTATCCACAAAGGAGCTGTAACACCTTCTGTAATTTTCGGACTTGTGAAGAACCCAGAAATCCTAGCATACTTCGCATGTGTGAGCTGTAGCAGAGATATTTCAGAGATCCAAATTCTTCTAGGGCTTGTCACTCCTTTTCTAGACTTCTTCTAGCCTTCTAAGACCTTTGTTCTTCCTTTCCAACCGGGGATCGAACTCAAGAAGTGTGTGCTTTATGTGTGTCAAATGAGGTCAAAGTTCTTCCTTTATATAGCCCCTCCAAGAGGCTCGAATAGGCCTCTCTAGGCTGACTTCAAGTAGGCTGACCGACTTGGTCTTGGGAGCTTCTAGACACTTCTAAATACAAAACAAATTTTCTTTTCTTGATAATAATGCCCGAATGGGTCTTTTACAATGTGATAAGGACTCTTTGACTCATGTAAACCCTAGGAGAATTAAATGAATGCTTGACCTAATGACAAATAACTTGAGCATGAAACCCATGCTTTACAAAAATAATTTTCTTTTGTTCTTGACATCATTTTCTTTCTTATTTTGATAGATACATAAAAGTTACATTATGATAAGAGTCAAATGACAATTATGAAGACCGAAACTAGTTACATTCTTCAACATAAACTGTAATGATGAAGATACCTCCTCTCATCTAAGTCACCGGATTCGCCGTTTTTTATGCATAAAATTCGAAATTCGGCGAATTTGAAGGTCAAACGAATATGTTCGTTCGAGTTCGCCATTAAATTCGGCGAACTCGAATTTCATGCCGAATTCGAATTTTAGCCGAATAAAATCGCCATTAAATTCGTTTCGATGCGTTGAAATTCGCCGGCAGCAGATTAAATTCGTTTTTTTTCGCGCCCGCGGGTATGAGTGTTCCTGTTTTAGGTTTCATTGGTTTCAACTTTCATTGACTCGGGTTTCGTTGTTTCAAGTTTTCATTGCCGCCGCTGGTCATTGCAGACGCCATAGACTACACCTTGACGGGCTCGGGTTTTTCCAGAAACAAAGACTCGTATCTCCTGAACAGGCATTGATATCTCCCAAATCAGTGTAAGAGAAGTTTGTTGGAAGACAAGGCGTGAAAGAAATGGCGTAAAATCTCAATTTTGTTACACATTGAATAACTAGATAAATGACTTTATTACGCATATGAAATAATTACATAAATAAATTTATTGAAGAAAAATTAAATTATACATAACAAAAAATAATCGTATAATTTGAATCGGTTTATATATATATATGATGGAAGAATAAAACCATCCTTCACCCCTAGAGAAATATCTTACATCAATTTGATTTTTAATTCGCTCACACAACAAGATATCTTACATCAATTTCATTTTTAATTGGCTCATACAATTAATAGACTTGCGAGGATATTATTGTGCTCTGCACTATTAGGGATTAGACTTAGAACAACTTGCTCACACTTGCGAGATATTAGGCATTAGACTTATAGTGTAATATATTTTAGATCCTCAAAATCGACCATCTTTATTCCTTTTGATAATGTGTCGGGTAATGTTATATTTCTTCACTCTCAAAGTTGAAAGCAATATTTTGCGTTTATGTCGCTTACGAGATACCGCTAAGTATATTAATTAAATTAAGAATGTATATTAAATATAGATACGCTGCATGCATATGGTATATTAATTAAGTATATTAATTAAATTATATAATTAAATTAAATTAATTTCTCATATGCATATCTATCTTTAATATACATTTTTTTTTTCGAATTTCTATATGTCAAATTTTATCGACAAAATTTTAGTTGCCGAACTTTATTCGAATTTCATGGGCGTCGAACTCGAACTCGAACTCGAACCTGGTGACTTAGCCTCTCATTGATAATGTCCGGATGGATTAGAACTAAATAATGGTTTCTTGGCCAGTCAATCTACCTACCATTTGATTTGATCTTGTCTCAGGCAAGGGACTTGAACTCAGTTGCAAGAATGTGCCACATTAGATGGAGATGGAATGTTAACCCTTATTTCTTAGAAATCAAGTTATAAAGAGTGTTTGGGCCTCCATTAATGACATCTCTCTATTTGGATTTATTTCCAGATTATGAACAATATACAGAATTTTTTGTCTCTTTGTTTTTCTTACATGCACACACACACAGACATATATTTTGTATTCTAGCCACATTGTATACTGGTTTTCTAAAACTTTTCTGTATCCGTTTCAGATACTGTACCTGTATTCAATCTCATATTCATATCCATGCAACTTAGTTTTTCTCATACAAGTGGGCTGCTCTTGTCTGATCTCTTTGGGTTAGTTGTAATGCTCGTCCTGAATTTAAAGGAAGCACTTTCAAAAAACGATTTTCTCATCTGATTAGGATGTCTTTCAATCAATAGTGAAGCTTAGATTTCCTTCATCCTTGGTTTAACTATAGTTCTACTCCTATACTTTCTGAAGTGCCTCCTTTGTTGAGTTTTCATGATTTTCTAGACTGATAATTACTTCCAATGATTTCTTCATTAGTTTAACTTATGTAACATTTATCATTAAGCAATTATACATAGAAAATATTCAACAGTAAAATAATAATGACAGTAGGATCATGAAGAGACAGCCAAACACAAGAGACACAAAATTTATCCTGGGAAAACCCTAACCAGGGAAAAACCCAGCAACCTTTTCTTAGAGAAATTGTGCAATTCAAAAGGAGATACAATCTGATTTACCAGACAAAAACAAAGTCAAACTGACCAGTAACCAAACCTAGGTCAAACCTGGTCAAACAGAGACAAATTCAGCCTCCTGAAATTTCGGTCTGCTGCCTCAGAAATCATCCTTCTCCGTGCCTCATATTCGTCCTTCTTATTCTGCCTCAGAATCATTCTTTTGGTCTGCTTCAGATTTGTTCTTATTCTGCCTCAGATGGTGATCTGAATTGGTGCTTTGAAGTGGAGACCAAGTAGCTTTTAGATAGTGAATTCGTGAGCCTGAGAAGGTGTGTCTATAGTATATACACTGAGCTGATCTGTACTTCTTGGACGGCCGACTTGACCTTAGGAGGCAAAAATAATTTTAATTTTCAAAATTGAAATTCCATCTTTTGAAGCCGACTTGAAATCCACATTTATATTTATCATTTCATACATATTTGGAGGGATAAACCTTGATTTATGAAGACCGGCCATAGCTACAAAATTCAACATCCTTGGTTCGATTTTCTAAAGAGTCATGTGCAATGTGATGTATATCACTTCCAATCAATCTTTAATGGTTGAGATAACATGCTAATGTTACTTTTTCCTCCGTGGACATGCCTCCTCCTCTTTCTAGCTTACAAAAGTTCTTTAGGAATCCTTTCAACTCCCCAACAACTTGTAATGAACCAAATGGTTCATCAATTGAGCATCCATAGAGAAGAGGGACAAGACCTCATAATGTGAAAATAGATAAAATTAATGTGATTGATGTAATGATGATTGATAAGAGCACAAATGTGATGTATATATAATGAATGAAGGGTTAAGTCACTACGAGGGAGTGAGATTGTTGGAAAGGGTCACCTATTACTTAACTATGTTTGATTATATAAATTACATGTCACACCTCCTTGAGATGCTTTGTCCTTGAAACAATTGAATAAATGATGTTAGACTGTGAGTCCCTAGACAATCACAAAGTCCGAGACCACATAGGCATGAGTTGTAAACCTTATCCTTGATGAGGTGTTGTCATGATCCATTGATGAGTTATCAATGAGATCTAGATCTAGATTGGTCATTGATGTACTAAAAATTCATATCTTGAGATCATTACAATGAGGTAATAAAATGGCTTAAGGCCTTTTCTGCCACTTTGCTGCTCTTGTTTTTCTCATGTTAATTCTTAACAAATGAGACAAAAAGATTGATGTTTATAATAATATTGTTGTGTTGTAAAAGGATCAATCCATTCTAACTCATTTTGTTGGGATTATCTATTGATATGACTCAGATAGATTTTTTCGGAGTGTGACTCTTGGTATGTATTCGGTTTTGACTCGAAGACATATTGAAATTCCAATTCTTTTAAATGTAAACAATGTTGTCTTTTTTCTAAGTAATGTTGGCACTAGGAAGTTGATTGGTCAATTCTCTGACTCTTGTTCTTAGGATGACAAGTAGGGTTTAAGTTTTTTCTTCTTCTTCTCCACTTTAGGAAACTTATAAATAACGTTAAATTGTGCACATATATCTTCATTAGATACTTTTATTGATTTGTCGATTGATAAAACTTACTCTTGAAAAAAATAGTTGGATTTCAACTTCATTGGGTATGTAGATGTTTTCATGGCAAGAAATTACTTTTCTTCTTTTGAATTTGATATTCCATTTTGTTTCAATCATTCGACTTAGTCAAGCAAGGTTTGCTTGTTTTTCGAACTTTTTTTTCCTTTCCAACTAACGTCAACAATTTCCTTCTTTTAAAGATAGTTTTTTTTTTTTTTTTTTTTTTTTTTTTTATTCTTCTTCTTCTTCTCTTCATAGGCTTGTAATTGTCTTTCTAATCATTTTCCTTCAGGTTCCTTTGTATTGATTCTCAATCACTTTGAATGATGAGACTTGGATTATCATCTAGAAATTTTGATTAGGTGGCTTCCTATGCACTTAATTATAACATCGTGGAACATTATCATTATTTTTTTTAATACCATATCATCAGGTGATTGTTAATTTTGTGGTCAAAGTTCCAAGCAATTCTAGCCAAGAATATTTGAGAACTATATCATTGTCTCGAATTGATGTGGCATAAAAATTGGATTTCAAGGAGTAATTGCCAATTATTAAATTTATTTACCGAGTTTTGAACTCTTTGACCCTAACATGTACACATTATTTTTTTGTTGAGATTTTAAATTGTTTGCTAAATCTGTTAGATATTATAATGTTTATTTTATCTAGGTAGTAATTGTAAGGCCAAGGAATGTAACTCCCGAAGAATTTCATACTTTGCATTAATGTAAAGATCATTATATAACAAGAAGAGGGGTGACCTTTGGGTTTCAACACGATGTTTCAACGTCAATTGTGAGTTTGTTTCTCAAAATTATTGCGTGGCTAGTCCATAAGGGAATGAAGCCCGCGTTTAGTTTTTGAAGACTTTGTTGGATTTAGAGGTGAGCACATCCAACAACTGTGAAAACTCGAGAAGCAAGCTCATCTTTGCAAATCCAACATGCCATTTCTTATGGTATGGTCAATATTAATTGCAGATTTTTCTTTCAAGCTCACTGTGAAGTTTTACATATGTAGAAAAGATAGAGTTTGCTCCGTGATTAGCATAGTTCTATGTTCTAGTTGACTTTTCAGGTACGAGTGGTTTTCACCTGGAACGAACAAAATTCGTTATTCAAGTTAAATACTCCATAAGACTTGGAATATGAAGATATCCATTGAGGATACAAATATTATATATTAAATGTATGAATGAGAATGATGATACAATTGAGAGTGAGGGTCCTGTATATATAGCCAGGTAAGTACCCTTTCATGAACAGTCATGTCTATAGAGACATGCCTCTTTGTTTAACTAATTATTATTTAATTACATATTATTATGATTTTTATTTATTGAATTGAGGCTTCTGTGATCCATATCAGGTTTATGAGAGATTTTTATTATTATTATTATTATTATTATTATGATTATTATTTTTTATTATTTTTATATATTATTTATTTATTTATTTATTTATTTATTTTTTAAGACAGGAATATTCATTTACACAATTAATTTATCTGGGTAATTAAAACTTATTTATTTATTTATTATTATTATTATTATTTTTTAAGTATATTTTCTAATATTTATTTATTTAGTTATTTAACTTTTATTTTTATTCTTATTTTTTTTTTTTTTTTTTTTTATTTTTTTTTTTGTATTTTTATTTATTATTATTATTTTTTTTAAGTAAGCATAACATCCTTCTTTATAATTCTTTATATACACATATAATCTTATTAGTTAGTTATAACTCTATAAATAGTTAGTTGCCTTATTATTATTATAATTATTTTTTCTAACTAACTATTAAATTAACATCCAATTAAATTTAATTAATTTATACATATAATCTATTTATTTAGTGGTAATGTCCCTTATTTTAATTATCTTCCTTTTAATTATTATTGACCCTGGTCTCTAGTCAAATTTAGCCGTTGATCTTTTTTAGCCGTTGGAAGCTCTGCTCAAGCTATTTAACATGCAAAGCTAGTTTTGATTCTTCAACTTGTCCTGACGATGAACCACACTAGTTGGTTCGAAACGCGTCGGCAAATGACAGATCTTGTGATTTACGCCGAAAAATCTCTCGTAAACATGATTATTATTTATTATCTATATTTATTAGTTTTACATAAATTGTATTCATAACATTGCCTTCCTTTTCAAAAAGCTTTGTCTTCAAAGCTTGTTGATGAAAGGGCTTGATCTCTTTTTCTGCTACGAATGTCTTCTCGTCTGGGGACAATCATCTTTGTCGATACAAGTTGATATGATCCTTGGAGTGATATATAAAATTGTTGCATGGAGGAAGGATTTGACCATCCTAAATTAATCTTTTGTGGAATCTTTTGATTACTGGAAACTTGTGATGAATTTTTATCACATGAGTAGATTGCACTGACATTAGTATTCTTTGGAACATCAATTTGTTGTTTCCGTTCTAAATACGTAGCTTGATTGAGTTGTCTACTCTCGTGATTCAGATGTCGATAATGAATTATAGTGATTTGATTTTCCCTTATCTTGTTTGTGTCGTTTTCTTGATTTATTTGAAGCACCTGATTTCCTTTAGCTGGGGAAGTTGAATGGTTGATTTATGGATCTTCACTTGAATCTTTTGTTGTTGGAACTGTAACTTCTGAATACATCTTTACTTCAACTAGTTTGTCCTGTTCTTGAGTTGTGATATTGGTTGGATTGATATTTGTTGTTTTTTCGTCAACTTGAATTTCTACATTTGATGCTTCCTTCTCAATAAGTTGTTGTACCTTGTTTTCTAATGACTTGTCCTTCTTAAGCTTCTTGATTTGCATCAGTAAATTTCACTATGGTCTTTAAGCCAAGAAACTTCATTTTTGTCAGTGGCGGTCTTGTCAATTTCTCTTTGCATATTTTGTAGTCCTTTTTTACCTCCTTGAAAAATAATTTTTGAAATATCTTGTATGTTTTCTAGTGTTACTGAATTTGACTTCAGTGTAACATCCCAGAGTGTTATTTTCTTTTTCCTGCAGGAAAATGTTAAAAACTTCTTTTTCGTATTTAAAATGAAGGATTCTAGAGTTTCCATCAAGGGTGAACCCAAAATAATGTCACCTTGATTGCTCCATAGGGTTTGAATTGAGTATTGCAATATAAATGTATAATCCTCAATATTTAACTGTAAATTGGTTATGTCATATTTTTTGTTACCAAAACAGTGTAATTTTTTGATTATATTTGACTCCGGAATCACTAATTGGTTTGTGATTTTAGGCATTATATAATTTTTATCTTCAGAAAGTGAGATAACAATAGTGACATCTTTTCTCGCAATAGACCCTTTAATTCTGAATAACACTGAAGCATAATTACGTGAAGTTTCTGGAAATCTTCCTTCTTTCATTTCCAAATTATATTCCATTTTGCTTGGTTGAAATGAGCTTAGGGTTTTTAAAGATAAAATCCTTTAACTTTTAATTAATGCTTCACTTAGCATATAAATAAGTTTAATTAACCCCAAAATAAAAAACCTCTCAAATTCCGACTTTTGACTTTTTTCTTGAAAACTATTTCTTTAATGGTTTTTTATTTTATTTTATATAATCCTTCTTAATTTTTCATATATGGCTTTAACCCTTTTTGTTAAATTTGGCAACTAGGGCCAAACATCACTTTGGACAAACTCTTATGAGGCAGTTGATATTTTTCTTGGATTCCTCTTTCCGGGAGGTGTAGAATTGATCTAAAGATCATCCCATTATGACATGTACAAATGAAGTTATGAATTTATTTTGATTATGGACAAATTGTCAAGGTCGGCCAACCATCAAATTAGCCTCCTCCAGCTTTCAACGTTGCATATAAATACAAGGTGCCTCCTCCTCATTTTGGCATCTCATCTCATTCATCTTTCTCTCTCTCATCTTGATTGGGTACGGATTTTTGGGCTCCTCTCTCTGCACATGTGCGAAAGGAAGACTGCCTTCTCTCGTTACTGTGTTGACCAGATTTGTTCGAAATTTGACGAGGCTGACTTTGACCAGCATTGACCCTTTGATTTTGTGAGGGAGACTTTTGTTTGGGTAGGCCGTTGTTTTGGGCACAAAAATCGACGCAGTTTGACCCTTGCGTTGATTGCCCTAATTCAAGTTGCTGCGTTGAATTTTGTTGACCAGATTTGACTGGTTATTTTCGGACTGTTTTGGGTTGCATTATCTTGCTATTGGAGGCCGAGTTGACCAAGGTTGATCGAGCTATTTTGGAGGTCAATTTCAGCCCTATTGACCTGCGTTGACTTTTTGGTTAGGGCTTTCTATTGCTGTTTTGATTGATCAGTTGGGGCAAGTGAATATTGTAAATTGTACTCTCTCTGTTGAACTTTTGAAGAATTATAAGAAGAATTAATGAAGGGTTTCCCCACATTGGGGTTTGTCCCTGGCTGGTGCCATATCTTGTGTCCTCTTGTGTTGGCTTGTCTTCTACTGTTATTGTTTATGTTCTATCTGCATTTTACTATTATGTTGATGTGATTTCTATACTGGATATGATATTGGGCTAATAAAGAAAATTGAGGTAAAATTGCTCTAAGCATAGAACATACCATTGTTATCCTAAAATTAACATGGTATCGGAGCTGAGGTGAAGACAAAGCCCAAGCAAGAGTGAAGAGCAATCACTAAGAGGAGCAATCACTGATCAAGAATAAGTCTCAATGGCCTCCACATCCTACTTCAAGTATGATGATAAGCTTTATGATAAGTTTGATTATCATGCATGGAAGATGACTCTTGATTTGACTTTAGAAGAGCAAGATGTCATGGATTATGTGCAGGGAAAGATTCCGGGACCTCCTTCAAATGCAACAGTTGCTGCTAAGACAAAGTACAAGAAGGGTGAAGTCAAAGCCAAGAAGATCATAAGGGATTCTATTCATAAGCAATTAGTTGCTTACATCTCCGATGTGAATACATCAAAGGAGATATATAACAGGTTGGTTGGCATGTTCAAATCTAGCAATGCAAATCAAATTCTTTTCTTCAAGAACAAGCTAAAGGATATAAAGAAGAGAAAAGGTGAGGATATTCAATCCTACTTCATGAGGATTACCGAGATAAAAATGATCTTCTTTCAATTTGTGAAGCTATTGCTGACAGGGAGCTCACTCTCATTGCCCTTGGAGGTCTTCCTCTCGAATGGCATGTGTTCAACACTACTATTCTCAATAACGACATAATTCCAGGTTTTGAAGAATTGCTGACTATATGTTCTCAAGAAGAAACAAGGATGATGGAATTGGAGATGCCTTCGAATAGGAATAATCCTACCGCATTCTCCACTCATTCCAAGAGGAAGAACAATGCAGGTTCAAAGAAGTAAAGTCAAGGAAGACAGAGATTAAAAAATGGAAGGAAGAGAAGATGCTTCGTTCGCAACAAGTTTGGTCACTATCCCAGGGAGTGTCCAAATAGAAGGGACACATGTCATGATGATGATCACAATCATTCCAGGGGCAACAACAACAATCAAAGGAATGGCAGGTTCAACAACAAAGGGAAAAAGAATGTTTCTGCTACTCATCCTGGAAATGATTGAGCTTCTAAAAGAACAAGAAACTCCAAGTATGATGAGTCTAATGTTGTAAATTCTAAGCAAAAGGAATTTTATCTTATATTTGCCCTCTCTATTGCCTCTCCTCCGGATTGTTTGGGAAATTGGTTGATTGATATTGGTGCCTCAAGTCACTTCACCAGGTACAAGGAAGCTCTTTCAAATCTGATAGAGAAGGATACAAATTTGGAAATTATCCTTGGAGACAATGCCACCTATCCCGTGAAGGGAGTTGAGAATGTTACCCTTCAATTGAATCAAGGTAACACCGTTCATCTTCAAGAAGTACTATATGTACCTGATCTAAAGAAGAATCTAGTGTCTATCTCGGTGATGGAAGACAAAGGATTCAAGGTGGCATTCATCGATGGAAAGGTACATGTGTGGAAAAGAAATTTCAAAGAAGCATTTACTCTTGGATTCAGGGTTGATAGTTTATATCAAGTTGGAGGAAGTCCATTGGGAGCCGTGTCTTGCGACACATCTCTTCAATTTGAACTATGGCACTAGAGGTTTACTCATCTTCACAAAGTAAATAAGCATAAAAGAAGTCACATTATTGTTTTTTCTTACATTTTTTTTGCCCTTTGTCGCCTAACATTATAGAGTGTAGATTCAATGTACACTGTATTGGTTTTCATTTTAGTTCCACTTATTTTAGTTCGATAATGCCTTGGAATGATTTCACTGTTTAGCTGTTCATGTAAAAACAAAGTAATTTAAAATTCTCCAACTAATATATAAACTTCACAGTGATATTTTTTTTTTAAATTTTATAATAAAAAATAAAAGACAAATACGAAGATGAATCCTCACCACTGCACTCCAAAAAAAATGTCCCACTATCAAGTAGATGAGTGCTTCCTCAGACATGAAAGGTGGTGGTGTTATGAGTTCTGCCACCAAGCAAAAGTGCACCAAATTTACCTAGATGAAAATAACTAAATTCATTAGCTAATTAATTAATTTAAGTTATGTCAAAATTCACCAAAGATGGATCTATTTTACCGATGAAAATAACTAAATTAATTTGCTAAGTAATTAAGTCAAGTCAAAATTCACCAAATATGGATCCTGTGGAAGTCTAGTAACTGGTCAAAGTTTTAAACGATGGAATGCAACATTCAATTTTGTTGTGTTGTGGGTGCCTACCCACATCAAACCAGGCCAATACAATGAGAAATACAATGAGAAACACTGTATATTAAATACCCAACTCAATAAAGGTCAGCCTTGGCCAGGAATGGGAGTTGTAATTACTAAATACCCAACTCGACATAAGGTTTGCCATAGCTAGAAATTAATATAACAACCTTACATTCAATATGTGCCTTGACTTTGAATGGAAGGCTACAAAGCGAACACATAACAAGATTAATCCCTGAGGTTATGCCAAGCATGGGCCAAACATTAAAGTCAATAGATATATCCCACTTGGATGCCATATCTTCTACACCGATACGATTCTACAAGCTGGTGAAGGTGTTTTGGGAATACGTTGACAAGAAGGTTTGTTGAGGGTAGAAAACTTGGCATAATCTAGGTTGCTATAGGTACAAAAATTGGCACATAATGTCCTTGAGAATGAAGTTGCCTAATGTGGCGTTGCTGATCTCAATAGTCTTCTGTGGGATGGGATCGGGACAATTCATTAAGATCTGTTTACCCAGTCATTGCACAAAGGGTAACACATAAATGCAAAGATAAGGATCACCAGTGTAAACATATACACCATGAATCTCATAAAAACTGTAGAGTCTACTATTATAGTTTAACTAGACAAGCAAATTTAACGTATATTCTATCAAATTAAACTCAAGTACATCCCTGATTCTCCTGTCTGATGTTGATCCTTTGCTGGCATTGTTCGAAAACCTCTGCTTTCGTTACCAAACCGACCGATTCCTCCCTGCCTATCTGGGATCAACCTCTCTGATTCCCAGATCTAGAAGACTTCAATCGTGTAGTCTTCTAGCCCCCATGCCCAAAACCCCAAGAACATTGCTCAAGTTTCTGATTTTTTAGTTCCAATATCGAGCCTAGGCTCATCCCTTAGACTAGATTTATTTCCATCTCCCGTAACTTGTCTCCCTCTCCCATTTTCCCCTCATTCCCTTCTCTTATAACGGTGAGGTTCCTCCCTCAAGCCTCCTCCCCACCACCTCTTTATTGAATCATCTACCCTCTCCATCCGTCGCCTGTCAGGAGGATAAGGGTCTTTATGATACCTAGGCGGTGGTCCATCCGAAATAACGACAGGTTTACAATCTGATTTCTTTTTCGAAACATGAGCGGATAATATCTGCCGCCTTTCAAATATTAAATGGTGTAGCAAGTAATAACTTATTCCGCTTGGTTTGCTATGATATATACTATACTTTATTTAATTTTATAAAGTATGTTGTCAATGGTATTGTATATATTATATTTTTATTTTTATTTTACATAATTATATTTTTATTTCATTTTGTACAAATTATATTTTCATTTTGTTTTGTATAGTATATTGCATTAACATTTTTTTTGTATAATCTCCTATAGTTGCCTATTATGATGGCGGTACATACATAAATACCTTACTCAATATATTCATTATATTTTTGCGAATTTCAGTATTTATTAATTCATTTATCCTATACTTGGACATTCTTTGTAATTGAATATGTATATTAATGTAGTACATGTAGTGCATGGATATGTAGCTATCATATGCATGCCTCACATGTATGCTAATAATTGCATTTTGTTTGTAATTATAGATGGGTCATTACAAAAACCCTTGCAGACTATACTAGCAGTGAAAAAGGCAACGATTATTACATATTTCAAATCAGTGAAAAATTAAATTCCAAAATGCAATTGCGAACTAAGCTTAGTTTACCTTGACAATGGCAACACTTGCACCTTTGAAGCACTTGCAGTCTTTCCCAGTTGCTAGACTACGTCACTGCGTCCCTCACCCATGCTGTGTCAATACTCAAAACAATATGATTATCTGAGAAATCAGAATGAGACTAATGGATGGCTTGACTTACTCTGGAGTTGATTTGATTATATAGAAAAAAATACCAGCAAAATTGATTTGCCGCCAAACGTTCATGCCTTTTTTTCCCGGGTTTTTCCTTGGGTTTTTTTCTCGGGTTTTTCCTTGAGTTTTGTGGAATGTGAGGTACGCATGGCTCAGGAGCTTGTGGGAGCTCTAATCCATCGGGGAGCGTCTAGATGCTCCCTGATGGATCGGAGCTCCCACAGGTTCCCAAGTCATGCTCCCTGCATAAACCAGTACCCAGAACGTTTAATTCTGAATCATCATGCTCCCAAAACGCTCCAGAGTACCTAACAACACTCTCGCCAATTTTGGGACATTTCGTACCCGCTCCCAAGTTCTCAAGAGCACTGGAGCATGGGGTACGTGCTCTCCAATGGCTGGGAGAGGTACCCGTGCAACATTAATGAAGACCGAAGCTAGTTACGTTTCTAAACATGAAGGTGGGTCATCCAACCTCGAAGGTATGATTTTTCATTATGTAATTGAGTGTTTATGCTTGATTTTTCATTATGTAATTGGGTGTTTATGCATGCTTTTCTTGGGCACATTTGGGCATGGATTAGTGAGGGGATTCAGTAAAAAGAAAGAGATTTGACTGTACTCTTGTTCACTTCCCTCAACTAGGGGGTTAATCCTGAATCCTAGTCCCGTGAGATCTCCTTTAGTGGCTATTAGCTTTAAGAGTGACACTAAATGGGAAACCTTGATTTTGGTTTTGTGGTCCCGCTTCCCGATACTATAGATCTCACTCACCTCTGCTCATTACAAGCCCTTTTCACATTTTCTCCATTTGGGTCCACATTTGTCCATTGGGTTTACAAGGTGTTAGCCTCTCCCTCCCCTTGTTCACTCCTTGGGTTGGGCCTGGAAGGATGCCCCGAAGGTTGATGCAGCTAAAAAGAAAGGTCAAAGCATAATATGGCCACATACAACATAAAATGTACCATAAAATGCAAAAGATGGCCGGGAAAATAAAATTTAGCACATGGGCAAAATCCAAACATGAGCTCTACACCTTATCATTATGGCCATCACCCAGGTTCCTAGGGCCCATATGAGTGCCCCTATCATCATTAAGGAACCCATGATTGCCCCTACCCCTGGTGGTCGATGAAATGCCCCACCTTAAGGGGGTAATCAATTCTACATCTTACATATCATGCTCTCATCTCCTTGAGCCTCGAGCAGTAAAATCAAGAAAAATCAATAAAAGGAAAAAGACATATGAAGAAGGGTGGAAAAACAAAGGGCGGTGTAACTCATGTACCATGATTTCTCCCTCTTACATTCATACACCCAAGGTGTGGGCCTCCCTCATCATAGCTACCCTTGTACCATGGCATGTGGCTTGGAGCCTCCCCTTTTGACCCCACTCTGTTCCATCACTATTTCACATGACACCTGCCATTTGATGGATGTACCATGGACCTGTCACTCCCTTAGAGGTTGAAACCACCTAATAGGGTCCTCCATTAACCTCCCTTGTCAAGGAAGATAACACCAGTACATGTTCAAGGCCTATTTGGAAGGGCATGCCAGTATGCAATGTCCACTTTTTCCCCTTATTAGCATGCTTATTTACTCAATTGCACTAAGGGATTATTGTATTGGAAGGTGAACAAACACAGTGAATCTTATACATGATTGCAAGTGGGTTTTCATCTTGGACTTGGCCTCCCTATATGGGATCCAAGCCCCCCCAAGAGGGTCATAATGGCATTTGTAGGGTGAGCGTTGAGAGCCATGGGCCCCCAGCCTTACAAAGCATTGATTTCCACAGGATGGGCTTCTTCAACACCACCACATGCTTGTTTGTGCCCCAGTTATACAAAGATGATGATGCAATTGGACCATGTTGCCCAACTGACAACACATTGCACCCAACACTTGGCCACTGATCCAGAGCCTAGAGAAGGTTATTTATGTCCTCAAGAGACATGGGAGGCCATGTATCATCTTTTAGCTCTCATTGATGGAGCATTGACTCGATCTTGAGCCATTTGGAGACCCATGAGACCCATTTGGAGCCCATAAAACCCAAATTGGGGTTTGAAGATGTTTTGCAACATTTGGAGGGAATTTCCCTTTTATTCACCATTTTTGAGGCCCTCACTCTCATCATCAGCGCATGAGGCCTCAACGCTGCCCTTCTAGGCCTCCATGTCAGCCTAATGTGGCCCTAAGAAGGCTTGTTCGATTTATTTATTGAGCTATCACGGTTGGCTTGTAACCATGGGTGGGTTACTAGACATTTTAGGCATTGGAGGGGCTTCTTCTTTTTATTTTTGAACTCTTAGATCATGTATAAATAGATGAGGCCTAGCCTCATTCTATTCATCACACTTGGGATTTTTGATCTCTCATTACAAAATTTTGAACCTGCAATTAGAGGTCGAATTTGGACAAATTTAATGCATTTTGATGTTTGGAAATTTTCTCTATCTCTCTTGGAGCTTCTCTTTGCCCTTCTTGTGGATGGATATATTCTTCATTGTCTTGTAAGTGCTACTTAATGCTATATTTATGATTTTATGAATGTTTAATGCATGGAATATCGTCTTATGGTCTTTAATGTGCCCTAATTAATGAAATTTTGTTAGAACATTGAAGCTATTGGAAATTTTGCATGTGTTATTCATGGATAATGAATGAATGAATGTTCCTAGAGGTTATGTTGCATTTTGCACCCTTGAAACTCCACTAATAATTGTCAGTGAAGTATGAAAATCTAGAAGCGTTGTGTAACTTCTTCATTAGGGCTAGCGTAGTTGCTTCTAGGTCTCCTTGAAGAGCGAGTTGCCAAATCAAGTTCATTTTTGACTCCAATTCTCCCAATTGCTAGGCATTGGTCTTAAATCCTTGGTGATCAATCTCAACTCAACGAATCAACTTTCTTTTCATCATTTTCTCACCTCTTTTCCTCGTCCCTTTAAGGATAAGGAGGCGTCTCTAGGGCTTGGTGCGAATTCCAATAGAGGAGTGTGTTTTGAATTCCATCTAGATATGACTCTTCCCTAGGGTCTCCTAAGCATCCACACGTTTTGCAAGAATTTCGACAGTGGAATCTTCGTAAAATTGATGCCCTAGCTTTCACACCAAGTAGGAACCCTAAAAGATAATCCTTTAACTTGGGGATTCCTTTAAGGCTTGTGCTTTAGTACTTGTTGAAGCATATCATTCGTAGCCTTTTCCCTGACCTTGGATGAACTCATATATCATCAAATATCTCAACCACAGGTCTCGTGTAGTCTTCCTTTCAAAGGGTTTTTCTTGGAAAGTCTTCCTAGCTTCTCCCAAAACTTGCACATTTATTGAACCTTTCCATTGAATGAGCCTCCTTGCCTCACTTCAAGCCTATCCTAGACATATCTATCACAAGTGAGGGATACTGGGACTCCTCTTGTCGGTGAAAATCCGAGAAGAGAAGGGGACTTAGGTTGTGGTGACAGTGGGCCTCTGTCCCAGGGTGTTGTTGTGCCCTCTAGCTTTTGCCTCTCTACAAGGCCTGCTAGTTTGTGCAACAACAATTGACCACTCTTCAAATTGAGATCTAGCTCTTCAAATTATTATCAAACAACCACGGTAGGGCGCAAATTCTCTAAACTCTACTACATTTCTCCACCTCGAGTTTCGAATATGTTGGAGAGAAGGTGACTTAGAGTGAGAGGTTATGTAGGCTCCCACCGAGAGTACTAGAATATTTACTACATCTTCAATCTTCATGACACTTCAAAATTCAAATGTCCTCCACTATTCCATATGCATTTGGAAGGCATTCGACGTGGTACAAAGGAAGGATTTGTTTCATAGGCTTCATGACATTGGCTTCTTAGGGACTCGGGTGACAACCTTCATGTGACTCTACCAGTTGGTCATTGGTCCACCTTCTCATACACATGGCCTTTTTGGATCATCTAGAGTATTATTGGAGTTAAGCAAGGGCGCCCTCTTACCAAGTCTCTTTGTGATATACATGGATGAGCCCATTAGGGGAATTTTGAGGTAGAAAATGGACCTAAAAAAGAATGTACTAACAAAATTAACTTTAAGAGGACCAATAGTATTCAAGATGATGATATCAACCCCAGGGGTAAATATTTTGGAGGGAAAAGAAGAAAACTAATTTTTTTAATTGTATCTTCAGCTTATCTCCTTATAGGTTTACTCAATGTCAAGTGTAGATACATGTTGGATGCAAAATTAAATTCCACATCCAACGAATACCCACTATGCATACTTTTGAGTAGACCCACATCGAAAAAATTGAAAATACATGAAAACAAACTTTTTTCATGTATTTTCAATTTTTTTCGATGTGGGTCTACTCAGAAGTATGCAGAGTTGGTACTCATTGGAGGTGGAATTTAATTCTGCATCCAATGAGTGCCTACACTTGACATTGAGTAAACCTATAAGGAGATAAGCCAAAAATACAATAAAACAAGAAGTTTCCTTTCTTTTTATTTAAAAATTCATAAATCTTGTTTTATTTTTTTCGAGGAAGGAAATCCGCCTCCCTCTAAGCTTGAGGGCTAGAGTGAGGTTGCTGGTACCAGGCGAACCCACAGGTATACTCACTTAAGAGTTCACAAAGCTCGCAACCATTACAACAATTTTCATCACAGCATTATAGCTCATCATGTCACTAGAAAGGATTTGAACTTGGGTGGGGAAGATAACAACCATTCTGCGTAACCACCCAAGATAACCCCAATTAACATAAATCTTGTTTTATTATTTTAACTATTATTTTATTATTTTCTTTAGGATGCCCATTTTAGACCTCAAAATTTCCCTAATGGGAGTCCTTCATTCATGAGCACATTCAAGACGACAATGGGTGCCTTTTACACCATGTGTTGATATCTTTGCTCCTCTTTGTTGATGGGCTTGCAAAGACATATTGGTGCCCTATCTTTTTTTCTTGACCTTCAACAATTGACAATCAACTTGGGTTAAACCAAGGCTATGACCTTCAACACATCGAAGAATGTTCTCTCTAGCTTTCATCTACTTCTAGGAGGAAGAGATAGTGATCCCCATGGCTTATACTTACTTGGGAGTCTAATTTGTGAGGCCATGTTTCAACATGCACTAGGCCATTCCGTCATGACTCAATAAGAGATATGGATCCCTCGCCTTCCTCGAGAGACAATGCCTCTATAGCCAATTCTAGGGCACCTGATCCAAGTTGCACGTCTTGGATACCCTCATCAAACCCCAATCCCCTATGGTTCATAGGTTTAGGGGCCAAATTTACTATAGATTGCCATCCTTCTTAGATGCGTCATTTAATATAAGAGGACTACTTTCACCACATTGTTCAAGTGAGTTCAAAGCCCATCCCTTCAAACTCGAGGTCATCTTCCATTTGGTATCTCTACTTCTTAGAGTTCAAACCTTTAGGGACTCAACATCTAAGGGGGATTGATATCCCTATCTTGCACTTTGTTCTTTTGAGGCCATTTCCTTTAGGCTTTGTCAAACCCCCTAGGTGTGCTTGTTGTTGGTTCATTGAGGCTTCTTGACCTTTTTGGTTGGTGGCTATCTGTTAAAATTGGCAACTAGGGCAAAACTTCATGTGGGTCATCTTATTCATGGCTGATAATATTTTTATTAGATTCCTCTCGTCGAGAGGTGTAGGATTGATATAAAGATTATCCGATTCCGATAAGTATTCATGGGGATATCAACTGCCCTAGTTTGAAGCCGGACGCTGCTGAAACTGAAGCTGCAACTGCAGAAGTAAAGATTGACCTGCATGGACTAGAAGATCTCCTCATCTGAACTGCGTTGTAGGTTCATCTGAACCTCCTCTGAAAGCCGCAACTTTTGGTGGTGGAATCAAGTCAATTTGACGGACGGTTTGCAAGATATCGACTGCCCTAGTTTGAAGCCGGAAGCTGCTGAAACTGAAGCTGCAACTGCAGAAGTAAAGATTGCCCTGCGTGGACTAGAAGATCTCCTCATCTGAACTGCGCTGTAGGTTCATCTGAACCTCCTCTGAAAGCCGCAACTTTTGGTGGTGGAATCAAGTCAATCGACGGATGGTTTGCAAGATATCAACTGCCCTAGTTTGAAGTCGGAAGCTACCGAAACTGAAGCTACAACTTCAGAAGTAAAGATTGACTTGCGTGGACTAGAAGATCTCCTCATCTGAACTGCGCTGTAGGTTCATTTGAACCTCCTCTGGAAGCCGCAACTTTTGGTGGTGGAATCAAGACAATTCGACGGTCGGTTTGTGAGATATCGTCTGCCCTAGTTTGATGATGAAGCCGCTAATGCTGATGCTGCTGATCTAGGGTTTGCTACTGCTGATATGAATCAGATTTATTGTACTATTTCTCTCTGCTGAATTATTGAAGATAAAAGAAGATTTGATCAAAGGGTTTCCCCACACATTGTGGGGTTTGTCCCTGGCTAGCCGCCACATCTTGTGTCTCTTGTCTTGGCTTGTTTTCTGTCGATCGTTTAATGTTCTATTTGCACTTTACTTTATGTACATGTGATTGCTAATCTGTGGAATATAATAAGGAAAAGAAGTAAACTGTTATAAGCATAGAACATACCATAACTTAACATGGTATCGGAGCTGAGGTGAAGACAAAGCCCGAGCAAGAGCAAGAACAATCACTGAAGAGAAGATTGGCAAGGCTATCCTAAAAGAACGATGGGGTCCTCAACACTCTTTCCTGTCGAAGACAAGCTTCGTGAGAAAGCTGACTATCACGGATGGAAGATGTCTATCGATCTAACCCTTGAGGATCAAGGAGTGTTGGATCATGTGAGAGGCAATATTGTTGAGCCTCCATCAAATGCACCTCCTGTTGCCAGGAACAAATGGAAGAACAGAGAAATTAAAGTGAAGAAGATCATCCGGGACTCTATCGACAAGCGCTTGGTGGCCTACATCTCTGAACTAGACACCTCCAAGGAAATCTACGATAGACTGGTGAGTTTATTTAAAGTTAATGATGCAAATCAAGTTTTGTTTCTTAGAAATAAGCTGAGGGAAATCAAGAAGGGTAAAGATGAGAGTATGCAAGCATACTTCTTAAGAATCACCGAGATCAAGAACGATCTCTTATCTATTGGGGAGACTATTACTGACAGAGAAATGGCACTCACAACTCTTGGAGGATTACCATTCGAATGGTACGTGTTCAGGACTACTCTTTTGAACAATAATGTAATTCTTGGTTTCGAGGAATTAATGGCTAGACGCATTCAAGAAGAAACAAGGGTAGAAGAGCAAGAAATGCCCTTGCCTAAAGGTCCTCTTGCTGCTTTTTCTTCTCATGCTAAGAAAAGAAATAATTCTGGGTCTAAATCAAAAGGAAAGGCTGGACCTAAGGGTGGAAGAAAAGGATGATGTTTCATTTGCAATAAAGCAGGTCACTATGCAAGGAAGTGCCCTAATAGAAAAGACTCACACCGGGACAATGATCAAAATCCCTCTAATGGCAATCAAAGGAATGACAAATTCAATAGCAAAGGTAAGAGGAGAGTTGGGAATCAAGGAAGAGGACAACCATTCAAGAAGGCTAGAAATTCCAACATGTATTAAATGCACTTGACCTCAAAAAGAACCTGGTGTCCATCTCGGCAATGGAAGACAAAGGCTACAAGGTAACCTTCAGCGATGGCAAGGTACGTATATGGAAAAATAATGTTAAAGATGCCTTTACTCTTGGGTTTTGTGTTGATTCATTATATCAGGTTGATGGAAGTTTGCTAGGTGTCATATCTTATGACACATCTCTTCAGTCCGAACTTTGGCATCGGAGGTTTGCCCCCCTTCATTATAAAGCTCTACTCGGTGTAAGACAAATGGTGACAGGACTGCCCAAATTCCGGGTAGAGAAAGAAGGTGTATGTCCAGGATGTGCCGAAGGAAAGCTCAATAGGGGACCATTCCCCTCAAGCCAAAGCAAGACCTCCGATATATTACAGTTGGTTCACTCAGGCATATCTGAGGCTGGCATTAAGAGGGAGACTACTACACCACATACTCCTGAGCATAATGGTGTGGTGGAAAGGAAGAACCGTACAATTGTGGAAGCTGTCTCTAAGGGTAGATGATGTAACAATGCCTGATGTGGAGGAACCCATGGATCCTATTTATCCACCTGAGCCTTCCTCTTCTAGGAAGAGGTCTTCATGGCTTAGGGGGATACTTGATGATGCTGAAGGACATGCTGCACCCCGAGGAACCTTTCGTGAATGTAAGAAACCTAACAGGTATCAGGGATACCTGACCATCATGAGCATGATCATACAAAATGAGCCTTCATCATTCTCAGATGTCGTCAAGCATCAAGTATGGAAGGATGCTATGACCAAAGAATATGAGTCTATTATGGAGAATGATGTCTGGGAAGTAGTTCCCAGACCCCAGGACAAGACAATTGTCACTTCTAAATGGCTTTACAAGATAAAGCATGCAGCAGATGAAAGTATGGAAAAGTATAAGGCTCGTTTTGTTGCTCATGGTTTCTCCCAGAAGGAAGGTATAGACTAATGAGATATTTGCACTTGTTGCCAGATATATGACCATCCGCTCGATCATAGCCCTTGTGGCTTCACAAGGATGGAACCTACATTAGATGGATGTCAAGACCGTGCTCTTGCATGGTTCGTTCAAAGAAGAGGTCTACGTGGAGCAACCTGAAGGATTTGAGATTTATGATAAAAAATCTCACATATGTAGGTTGAAGAAGGCTCTCTATGGGTTGAAGCAAGCACCTCGAGGATGGTATGAGAGGAATGATAGCTTCTTGATGAAGCTGGGATTCACTAAGAGTGAAGCCGATTCTAACCTTTACTTTAAGGTTGAAGATGACAAGCCTCTCATACTGGTGTTGTATGTGGATGACCTCTTTCTAACAGGTGCATACCCTCTCATTCACAAATGTAAGAGGGAGTTGGCTTCTGAATTTGAAATGAAGGACCGAGGACTTGAAGTGTGGCAGAAGCCAAGGGAAATTTTCTTATCTCAAGGAAAATATGTGGTGAAGATTCTGAAAATATTTGGTATGATGGACTGCAAGCCTGTGACTACCTCAAGGATCTTAACTTTCAGAAGTTATATGGTAGTGATGTCGGACCAGATTTGGGAAATGCATGAGTTTCAAAAAAACTCATTCGCGTTGATGTTCTTGGTGAACCTCTGTCCGAACATATGTTTTGTAGTTAGCGTTGTGAGCTCATATTTGGTCGAGCCTCACTAGATTGGTGTCAAGAATCTTCTGAGATGTCTTCAGGACACAATCTCTCATGGATTGAGATACATTGCTGGAGATGTGAGAGTACTTGGATATACTGATGCTGATTGGGCAGGCAGTGTGGTGGACCGTAAGAGCACTTCCGGGTGCTGTTTCACCTTGGGATTTGCTTCGATATCCTGGATGAGCAGGAAGCAGAAGTCGGTGGCTTTGAGCACTGCCGAAGTAGAATATATTGCTGCTGGCATGGCCTCCTGTGAGGCTGTCTGGTTGCGAAAGCTCTTCAGTGAGCTGTTTGGATTTACATTGGATACCATTGTGATTCTCTGTAACAACCAAAGGTGGGATTCGATTATTGAGGAATCTCGTATTCGTCGATTGCTCCAGCAGATAGACATAATCTAGGATATTGTAAGTCGATGAGCAAGGAGGCTCCATCGCATTAAGATGATGTACAGGTCGATACAGCTTCTCAAAGCCTCGAGGAAAGATCTAATCTGTGATTTTCCCAAACGACTTGAAGTCGTCAAGAAACCCTTGTACAAGGGTCCTGCATGTTGCATGCATTGAGCTTTGGGAGCTCTGAGGGCTTGCAGTTCTTACTGGAGCAACATACGACCATAGGGTGACTCACCCTCCCTTGGTGGTGCACACTGGAACAAGATGATTCGCTCTCTTGTGGAACATGATGATTCGCTCTCCTGTGTAGCAGGATGATTAGTTCTCCTGTGAGGCCTGGATTGATGTGTTCTCCATGGCGATTGTAGCAGGATGTGTTCTCCTGTGAGGACAGGATTGATTAGTTCTCCTGTTGAGGCATCCTACCCATGTAGTCTAGGACTCATGGGAAGTACCTCTTATCTGATCAATGAGCAGGGAAATGAAGTTAGGGACCATAGTAGTACCGATGGACGCATCGTTGTATCTACCGTATTCCCTACGCTAGGATGACCTCCATTGATCTGGGATCAATGATACTGGTTTGGGACTAGTGGTAGGAGTTGTACCATACTATGACGCTGACTTCGGGTCGGTTGAGACTGGTCTGGGACTAGTGGTACATACTTTGAGACTGACTTCGTCTCAGTGCAGTACTGGTCTCGGACCAGTGAGAGTGGTACATACTATGACGCTGACTTAAGGTCGGTTGAGACTGGTCTGGGACCAGTGGTAGGAGTTGTACCATACTATGACACTGGCTTCGGGTCGATTGAGACTGGTCTGGGACCAGTGGTACATACTCTGAGACTGACTTCGTGTCAGTGCAGTACTGGTCTGGGACCAGTGAGAGTGGTACATATTATGACGCTGACTTCGGGTCGGTTGAGACTGGTCTGGGACAAGTGGTACACTCTCTGAGACTGCGATACTGGTTTGGGACTAGCGGTAGGAGTTGTACCATACTATGACGCTGACTTCAGGTTGGTTGAGATTGGTCTGGGACCAGTGGTACATACTCTAAGACTGACTTCGTGTCAGTACAGTACTGGTTTGGGACCAGTGAGAGTGGTACATACTATGACGCTGACTTTAGGTCGGTTGAGACTGGTCTGGGACCAGTGGGACACTCTCTGAGACTACGATACTGGTCTGGGACTAGTGGTAGGAGTGGTACTTACTATGAAGCTGACTTCGGGTCGGTTGAGACTGGTCTGGGACCAGTGGTACACACTTTGAGACTGACTTTGAGTCAGTGGAGGATGATACTGGTCTGGGACCAATGGAGTTGTACTCACTATGACGCTGACTTCGGGTTGGTTGAGACTGGTCTGGGACCAGTGGTACATACTCTGAGACTGACTTTGAGTCAGTATGATACATCCTCGATCATTTCTTCTTCTTCATAATTTGGACAAAAGCAGAGCAGAACAGAACAAAGCAGAGCAACGCATAATAGAGCAGAGCCATACAGATCAGTACAGGGCTGAACAAGACAAAGCAGAACAGGTAGAATAGAGTAGAGCAGGGCAAGGGTTAGGCTATACAGGGCAGTGCATTTGATGGATGAATAGTAACGATCGATAGACAGATTGCAGATGAAGTTCTCCCTAGTTGAGAGGGAGTGTTAAAATTGGAAACTAGGGCAAAAATTCATGTGGGTCATCTTATTCATGGCTGATAATATTTTTATTAGATTCCTCTCGTCGAGAGGTGTAGGATTGACATAAAGATCATCCGATTCCGATAAGTATTCATGGAGATATTGACTGCCCTAGTTTGAAGTCGGAAGCTGCTGAAACTGAAGCTGCAACTGCAGAAGTAAAGATTGACCTGCGTGGACTAGAATATTTCCTCATCTGAACTACGCTGTAGGTTCATCTGAACCTCCTTTGAAAGCCGCAACTTTTGGTGGTGGAATCAAGTCAATCCGACGGACGATTTGCAAGATATCGACTGCCCTAGTTTGAAGCCGGAAGCTGCTGAAACTGAAGCTGCAACTGCAGAAGGAAAGATTGACCTGCGTGGACTAGAAGATCTCCTCATTTGAACTGCGCTATAGGTTCATCTGAACCTCCTCTGAAAGCTGCAACTTTTGGTGGTGGAATCAAGTCAATCCGACGGATGGTTTGCAAGATATCGACTGCCCTAGTTTGAAGCCGGAAGCTGCTGAAACTGAAGCTGCAACTGCAGAAGTAAAGATTGACCTGTGTGGACTAAAATATCTCCTCATCTGAACTGCGCTGTAGGTTCATCTGAACCTCCTCTAGAAGCTGCAACTTTTGGTGGTGGAATCAAGCCGATCCGACGGTTGGTTTGTGAGATATCGTTTGCCCTAGTTTGATGATGAAGCCGCTAATGTTGATGCTGCTAATCTAGGGTTTGCTACTGCTGATATGAATCAGATTTATTGTACAATTTCTCTCTGCTGAATTATTGAAGATAAAAGAAGATTTGATCAAAGGGTTTCCCCACACATTGTGGGGTTTGTCCCTGGCTAGCTGCCACATCTTGTGTCTCTTGTCTTGGTTTGTTTTCTGTCGATCGTTTAATGTTCTATCTGCACTTTACTTTACGTACATGTGATTGCTAATCTGTGGAATATAATAAGGAAAAGAAGTAAACTGTTATAAGCATAAAACATACCATAACTTAATACTATCTCTTTAGAGCAACTGCCCCCCTCTAGATACTCATCAAACACGTCAAGCCATCTCTTTCTAGCCAAGTAGGAGTTAAATCATGTTGCTATTTGGGAGGATATTTACAAATAGAAAATCTGGATCACTTGGATAACACCTTCAAAAGGTCTTGGCTTGAAGATGGCTTTTACCTAGAGCAATTTCTAGATTTGAGGGATGGCCTTATCGCACGTTCTTCGTACATATGTAGACATCTGATACATGTCCTTAGGATTTCCTTGGGTTAGTTTTTTTTTTTTTTTTGGTGGGGTGGGGGGGTGCCAAGGCGGGGATGTTTCACATACTTCGAATTAAGACTGATCACCACCTTCAATGGTTGGACATGATTTTCTAACTTTGCTAGATACATGAGTTAGAGTGGAGGTACATCTCCTATTTTGCTTCCCACTTTAGTTAGATCATGGCAGATATTAGTATTTATTTTAGGATTTGGGAGGTTTCCTTTCCACTTTCTTTGGCTATCTCAACTAGTTTTTCTTTTACTCTTTGTGCGAGAGAGTTATTGAAATTAAAGCTTAGTGTTTATAAGTCATGCTTCGGCCAAAGGCCCTTAGGGGGATCACCTCCTATTTCTTGGTTTCCCCCTCTAAGAGGAGCAACAAAGAATAGCTAGAGACCTGAGATACCTCAAAGCCTAGGTCTGTTAAACCTTGTGCTTCCTCTAAGCGCTCCCCCAAGAGGATGACCATCTGCCTATTGGAGAGCTATGACAACTTGGCATTATAGATCATAGTGTGCAAACCAACATACCAACAAATAGACTAGTTTCAGGTGATCGTATAGGTGGGCTCCCCTCAATCAACACACTAGTCACTAGGTTCAATCGAGTACCCAAGTTTCTATCCGAGTTTTCTTCCCATCAATCTCAAATGTTAGAAGTGTTAGGATCATATACTCCACCCCTCTGTGTGCTGGCTACTCCCTAAAGGATGTCATCTGCCATTGTATCGGCCACTACATTGTTCTGGATGACTTTGTTGGTGAGCCCACCTTTCAATCTCCTCACTCATCATTGAACTCCGATAAACCTTGATATATTTCTAGAACCTTTATATTTTAGCACTTCTGTTGTACCAAATGTATCCCATACTCTCTTTTAGCTAGACATGTTGAGGCTAGTCTCTTAGACATTATTATCTTTCTGTTTTTAGTATTGTTCTAGGAGATGCCTTGGCACTCCCACTTTGTATTGACATTGGATTTACTTATAGTAACTCTGACCTACTTTTGTGGTCTTTTGTTGGGCATTAGTGAAATTATCGTAACTTATCTATAGGGGCTTGGACATGTCCTTATCAACTTTTTTCTGATATTTCGAGTCTCAACTAGTGGTGCCTTGCCTCATAAGAGAGGCATTTGCTCTGAGTGTTTACTTTAGAGCTCTTCTATGGTTGTTACACAGATTACTCATTTACTTTTAGGGGAAGCCTTTGGTGTCCCCTTCTTCTCCTTGGCTATTCTTTATGGTTGTATTTCCTCAACCCTTTGACCTATTTTGGTCCTTAGTGGACATTGATATAAATTTCAATTGCAGTGGTTTTCCCTTGCTTCTGTTGCATGGGCTTTTCTGGTTGATTGTAATGCTTCTCTGAGTTCTAAAGAAGCATGTGATTTTTTTTTAAATTTTAATAATATTTCAGTACAGCTCAATTGGAATACACACACACACATATATCTGTGTGTTTGTGTGTTGGTAATATTTTACTCTAGATTTATATCTATGTATGGGGCAGATTCTGTTTGTGTGTGCATATCTGCATGTGCATTTGTGTGTATGTGAATACCTATAAACACTTGTTGAAACAGTTGCAATGACAAAATATTTTCATCTCATGCTATTTCAATAGCATTTCTAACTTTTTTCCATTATTAATGTTGTAAATTTAATTTTCTTTCAATATACTGCAGAGCTCTCTCTCTATATATATGTGTGTGTGTGTTTGTATTTATATATGTATTTATGTTGCATATATGGAATTTTTACAGACATACACTTATATGTTTTGAAATGCCAAGTGCAAATCTTTGACTTGATATTTTGTTTCTATACCGTGCTTTTGCATGGGCTTAACGTAGGTCTGCTTTCAACCACTATGCAATTCCAAATTTTAATCTGTATCCCAGGCTATTCTTCTTATTTTAATTTTTTTACATTCTTTCAGTTCTGATGTACTTGCATTTTGCCATGCCATATTTTTGCATTGGCTTAACGTAGATCTGCCACCTACCAGGCTACCACTATATGGAATCCTTATCTTTATCCTATCGCTATTCTTCTCTTCTTCTTACTCCTTTAGTTCTCATGTATTTGTATTATGCTGTGCAAAAGCTCTGAAAGATTATGACTTTGTTCATTTTGTGGAATTTGATAAGTTAAAGAACATTTTTCTGCTGGAAAGAGATAATGGAGCTAACCTGTATTTTTGTCACGACAGATGATAGTGGTGAGGCCCAATCTGGCAGACGAGTATATGCAGCTGAACCTGCAGTCTCTGGTACGAAATGTAATTTTATTCAAATTTAATATTTATTCCATTATATTTGTCTCTGATCTGAGTTTTTGGTCCCTTGCAGCGAAATTTCAGCATGGTCATACTCACGTTACTGCTTCCATTGGAGAAAAGAGAGAAACAAACATGGCCATAGACATTAATGGAATAACCAATTCCTGTAAAAGTTTGGGACTAGAGATTAGTTCATTCATCCCGGTAATTGTAGTTTTTTAAAGTTTTTAACATCAGTTCCTGTGTTGTTGGTTTAATCAGAATATATGTGGATATTCTCAGAATCCTAGGATTCGTTCGTAGCTATTTTTGAATTTATTCTTAAACAGGTTTAGGAACATGATTGGGGATGTATTTTACTTCAACTTAATTAAGAGATCCTATTTGCTGCCTTATGAACTTGTGTAATGCAGAGGAGAGTACCTACAGATTCTGAAAGGGACTGGAAGACTCTTAATGACATGGATATTATAGAGGTAGTGATGCAGCAACATCTGACATTTATGGGCCTCATGAAATCACGGCTTACAAAGTTGCAGGTAATTTCTTTCTTTTTGAGACTGCATCAACAATCTCTGAAAATGTTTCATTGCATTTGTGCTACCGATCTAACAACTCTGAAAAAGTAATAAATTCCAATTTGTGAGCATTGTGTTAGTCACTTTTCAATGAGAAGTATTGATGGAGTTTGCAATGCCAAAACTTTATTGTAAAGATTTGGTGGCTAGATTTTTTCAAGAAGTCAAGAATCAAGAGATCAACGGCTTTGCCAAGTTTTAGCTGGCCATTAACAATGTTTTCCGAGAGCTTGAAAATATCTTAATGCCATATCTTACGGTATATGTTGGATCGATTTCTATTTATATTTAGCATTTCCAACCAAAGTCACATGAAATGGGGAAGCCATTTCAGTTTCTGAATGGGTATGAGTTTCAACAGCAATTTTATTGAGTTGAATGTACATGTAATAGGGGCCAGCCTAATAGGGGGCATATACAGGCCAACCCCTATTACAATAAATTCATCCTCAATACATATATATCCCTTTAGTGTCATAAGAGAATTCAAAATTTTAGGAAATGGAGAATGGCATTAAAATATTTAAAATAAAAATCTCTATAAAATATTTCATAACTCTCGAAATAATATAATGTTATTTTGTTGTTTTATGTTTATTTAGATATAAAGAAGTCATGCTTGTGTCCTGTTGTCGCCCGGTTTGTACAAGCATTGCGACAATGCTCAGGACGGGGGCTATCACTCTGATCCCCGCCCACTTTGTTCTAGTTGTCTCCCAACCGCAGACTATGGGGGGTAGTCCCTATAGAATGAAGTGAAGGAAAGCAAGTTGAGAACCAACTTACTTGGGAGACACGGATGAGTGGCCTAGCCATTTGGTTGAAATTAAGCAAGATTTATTGATTAGATTATATTTTCTATTATGAAATCAGTGCCTTAATGGAGTCACAAATTCTTGCTTCTTATAAATTGGAACCAAATGACCGGATGGACACTCGCTGCTTGAATGGTTGACTAACCTATATGATATGCAAATCCTAGGACCTATGTGAGATGCAATGATCTTGGTAAATTTTAGTTAAATGCCTAGTTTAAGTGTGACCTTCCCTTAACTATTTTGAAGTTGGGCTCCAAGGTAGGTTGTCGAAAGGAGGCCAATAGGAAGCAGGCTAGGGCCTAATTAACGATACCTTCTGTTAGGCTCCTATCACCCGATGCCTCTGGCACTGCAAAGACTGTAGCTCTGATGACTGCAAAGTCACCGTGTTAACCACCGAAGAGTTGCCAAGGCCTCTCAAACTAGATAAAAAGGGTTGTCTTATGTCTCTATAAACCTAGCTTATGGTAGGAGGTACATTTTTTAGTGCAAATCTAGATCTAGTACTCTTATGCAAGAGATTATGAGTGAGATTTATCTTGAGTTGAGATTTTCTTAAGTTGTTTAAGTACTTAATTAGAATTTTTTTAAAAGTACTTAACAATAGTGAATTGCAATCTTAGACAAGATAAATGCTTAGAGATACAAGTGTCAACTTTAACAATATTCCACAAGATACTAAGTAACCAAGATGTCAAATGCTTAAAATAGTCAATGAAGATGTTGATCACTGATTTATGATAGTTTGTTGATCACTGATTTATGACAGTTTATACTAGCAATACTACTTCAGAAAATTAAGATCTTATCAAGGTTATAACAATAGTGCATAAACCACTTAAACTGATGAAACTTGCCCAGCACATAAAACACCGAAATTCTAATGACCAACAAATGTAATTCAACTTGTTTAGATCACTTTAAGATGATGTATTCAGTAAAATTTCAGATCTGATTTCTTGATTTGTAGCAGTGAATACAGGCAGATCAACAAGATAAAACTGCCAAAAATAGATGGAAAATATGCCCAAAAATAGCAAAATGCATTAGAACTTGAAAATTTTAATTTTAGGGCTTTTAGAGAGTTTGACTCAGACATTTTCAGAACTGATATGTTTATTACAGCAGTGAGTTAACCTCAGATCAACAAACTAATCAAGCCAAAAATAGATGCCCAATATTTCAAAAAATAGTAATTTTTTCCGGAAATTGAAAATTTCAGTTTTTGGCCCTTATTAAGAATTTGATTCAAAAATTTCAGACCTACAGAAAATTTCAGTTATGCAGAAAAATCCAGCAAGCTTAAATGTTAGATCTAAGCCAAAACTGAAATACCCAAGAGGCCAAAATTTGTGAAAACGAAGATTTTGCAATTTTAAATGACTTTGACCATTCCGTTTGTGATTTTAAGGCCTAATTATTAGTAATTTGTTTGCTGTAATAAAACTGCAGAAAACAAGGGTTTAGAGGTCAAACCTTAGGCCCAAGGCCTTGAAGATCCCACCATTGAAAATCGTTGAAACTTTGGGATAATTTTGCTGCTTGAAAATTAAGAATTTTGAGACCTTAATTCTGCAAAACTGCCAAGTATTTAGCTTTAAAACTTCAGCTTAGGGTTTCGGGGTTGATTTTGGGGCAAAAGAGGCCAAGAATTGGAGAAAAAGGCCCAGGGAGGCAAATTTGCAGGGATAAATGGGCTGAAATGATAGATCGGGGGTTGAAATGGTAAGAGGAGGCCAAAAACTAAAAGCCCGTGTCTCGAAAATTTTCGGATTTGAATTTTGCCGTTAATTTTTCAGTAAATATCACTTCAAAATTGTCTAGAGACTAAATCTTACCCTCAACGGCCTAGATCTAGCTCTTCTCTCACTTGATCCCTTGATCCAACCTGCAAAAATGAAAATAAAAAACACCCAAACCCCAAATATATGCAAAATACATCTAAAACCCCAACCCAAGTTAGAAGAATAATTTACACTTAAAATTACAAAATTATTTTACAAATTGTACATGGTTTTTTTTTTAAATAAATTTTGAGAAAATATTTTTTATGATACCTTTTTCTTGAAAGAATAGCTAAGAACGCTTCAGAAAAATTAATGCTCACTATAGCCCAAGCAAAGATTCAATCCACCATATAAAAATTAGAGATCCAAGCAAAGTAACCCTTGCCCACAGTCAGTGAACTTGGAGACCAAGGATTGAGTGCCTGCACACACTAGGTATTATCTCAAAATAATAATATGAAGCACCACATAGGAAACCCATAGTCAATACATACCACAAATTAGCAACAAAACACCTTGAGTTGCACCCTAAAGTCTTTTATTATAGTAGAAAAAATAGTTCCCAGAGGGACAATAGTTTACAAAATGTTTCAACAGCAACTTTAGCTAGAGATCATGATGACTAGAGACTCAACTGATTCTCCAATTTATATATAATTCCTCCAAATGGAAAAATAACGGCTAGTTTCTTTGATCCTTGTCAAAATAATCTTGGCCCTTGATTTTTTATTTTTAAGGAATTTTCGAATTTATCATTTATTTCCATTTTAATTAGCTCAAAATAATCAATTTTGAGCTAATTTTCTAAAAAGTTTGACTTTGATTTAACCACCAAAGTCCAAAAGTCCAATTTTTTTTGAAAAATACAATATTCCCTTGGTGGAGGACTTTTAAAATTTGATTCTTTTAAGACCCACGAATTTTTCCATTTGGAGAATTTATTTTTCTAAGACAATTTAATTTGACTCTAATTAATTAAATCTCTGGCTTAGGATTTAATTTTATTATGCCAGAAAAATTAATTAATTTACACATGAGGGGATTAATTATTTTTCCAACCCCCTAATGCATATGATTTTTCATTCTCAAGACTCAAATAGAGAATACACATTCGTCTTAGACCCTCAAGACACATAACCCATCTGCGACACAATATGATCTAGTAAACCAAGTGATTTGTAATAAAATAATTAAGCCAATTAGCTTAAATTATTTCTAAACCACTTTTACATCAGATTCGACTAAAACACTAGGGCTCACCTGATAATTCGACAATAAATTTCACCCTAGCTTTGGGGGCTTAAGTTGGAGGGAAAAAAATCTTCTAATTCGCTGTGTCGAAAAACACAGGTAATCATTGAGCTTAAAAAACCTCTTAGGATAGAATTCATCATCAAATTATAGGCTTACCTAAGTTGTTACATAGAATCAAGGTTTTACTAAGATCATTTATAATAGATAACTTGCAGAATGGGATGACCATGACACATGGACTGCTGATATGTGATCCAATCCTTGTCGAAAAAGTTGGTACTTCCACTTCCCCGAAACTTTGACAATTTGAATGCAACATGTCCCATTCCTTTGTGGTGTCTTTGTTTTATATTTTTCCCTAGGAAACACATCATTTTAGTGTTTTTGGACAAGAAATATCTTGGAAAAGAAATCTTTTTAGGTAATTTTTCTTAGCTTTTGGGTTGCTCCAAAAGTGTTTACACTATGCTAGGGGTGCCTTCATGTTGTGTGGGTTTTGTTAAACTCACGAAGATGAAAACACTGATTTAGATAAAACGTGCGATGCATTTCCTTAAGCCAATGTACATATAGATACAATTGGTTGACCCTTGGTTTCATCTTCCAAGGGGTCTCTTGGACTTCTCATGGTTGCTCATATTCACTTGAGGCTTTTCACCTTTCTCTTAAGTGAATATTCTAAATTTACATAACCCAAAATGATTATGTTTCCAACATCCCCCCCTTAATCCTAAGGGGTGCATGTGAGTCCAATAGAGAGATAAGCATAGAGGTGTATAATGGCCAATAGTTGGATTAACTCTCTGAATACGATGGTTTAAGGAAGACACAAACCAAATGAGGTAGCAAAAGCCAGGTTCCTCTATTGGTGATGGTATAAGGCTGCCCACGAACTTTGGAATTTGGCTTGAAGCAGTTTGTGGAACAATTCCAAATATGGCTAGAAGTTGAAGTTTTTTTATGAAATGGAAGTGCTCCCTGATGATGGTTTGAGGATGAACACAAACTGTTGTCTAGCAGAAGTAGTAAGTCTTCTACCAAGTTGTGGTTTAAGGAGGACCACAAACCAAATCATGCTCATGGAACATGAGTCTGTCTTTGGCTACAACTTTGACTTTGGCTGCAAGCTTTGGTTTTGCTCGTGGATCAGGTTCGCTTGATATGATTTCGAAACTAGTAGCTGATTGTAAATTCCCCCTTGTCATATACAAGGTGAGAAGATGACGATCTATCCATTGGAAGATGTGTCAATACTCGAGAATGAACTCTACAGTACAATCAATATATCTTCTTGGCTGTTGAAGACCATTGCCAAGAAACGATCCATCCAAGGTGAATTTTTGCTCTTGCAGGAGTCTTGTGTCTAGAACATTTGTCTGAATGATGAATATGTTTTCCATAATGCTCACAAGGGTGAAGATCAAAAGATTGATCTTTCATTTGCCCAACTCGATAACAATGTTGGCATTTGAGAATTTGATGAGGATCTGGGACAGGTGAAGATGTGCTGTCTTGAAGAAACACAACACTCTGAAGCAAGATTGGTTTGGAGTAGTTTAGAATGTGAACGATCACTTTTTTTTCATATTTGAGACCAATTTTATAGTTGTTATTGATGACTTCTTCCCAAGGTTTGATGATGGGCTTGGGAAGTGCAAGTGGAACTTCTACGTCTTCGTTTGAATTTGCTCCTGAAGTGGTCTCACTGATCTCATCGTGTGTTGGCTACTGATGGGAATCAATCTCTAATATAGAATTACTTTTAACAAGAACTCGTTCAGAATGTTGAATCCTTTGGTTCAGTTTATCTTGTTGGATATGTGATTCGAGCCGAAGAAACTCGATTTTGTCTCGTGCATCTTGTAAGTAGGTTTGAACATCGTTGAGAATGGCTTCAATGATTCTAATAGTACTGTCAACAATAGAGAGTACTAGAGTATTTTGTAACTCTAATATTCCATCAATTGTAGCCATTTGCTAAAAAAATCAAGCTCAACAAATGAAGGGTGTCAGATTCTACTGAAAATGGAACTGTTTACAATGCAATTCAACTAGTAAACTTTTGAAAAGACTACTTGAAAGTTACCATTCTACTTGATTTTGGAGTTGAATTTGTCATCAATTCTTTGAGTTGATATGGATATTATGAATTGATGATGCTTTAGTGATTTGACAAGTAGAGAGAAGATCCATTCCTAATCTCAAAGTCTCTTATATAGCCAACAACAAGTTTAAGATATAAGCATTGTTTCAATATTTGGGCAAAAAGGCATTCTCAAGGAAATAAATTACATGGGGTGGGATTACACTGAGTACTTCCGAATGCTTTTCAACTAGAAGACTAAAATGCCTCCCCTTAACCTCCAAAAGTGATTGTATAAAGCAAAATTCGGTCACAAATATGGCATTTAATGGCATCCTGAATCACATTTTGATGAAACGAATATTCCTAATATGAGTAAAAATGAAATCAAAGCTCAAATGGAGCGCTAGCTTTAGTTGGTCATGACCATTCCCAAGAGCCATGACCCTTCCTTTTGTTGAAGAATGTAACTAGTTTCGGTCTTCATAATTGTCATTTGACTCATGTCATGATGTAAACCTTATGCATCTATCAAAAGGAGAAAGAAAAATGATGTAAAGAACAAAATAAAATTATTTTGGAGCATGGGTTCCATGCTCAAGTTATTTTTCATTAGGTCTCCTAGGGTTTACATGAGTCAAAGTGTCATTGTCACATTGTAAAAGACCCATTCAGGCACTTGTATCAAGAAAATAAAATTATTTTTGTATATAAAAGAGTCTAGAAGATTCCCAAGAGTCAAGTTGGCCAGCCTAGCCCAAGTCGGCCTTGTGATGTCTATTCGGGCACTAGGAAAGGCTATATAAAGATGGAGGTTCGAGCCATTAGAACATAGATCAAGCATTTGCATCTTGAATTCAATCTGCAATTGGTAAAAGGCATGTGAAAGTCCAAGAAGGCTAGAAGAGCCTAGTCAAGAAGAAAGAAGCCCTAGAAAATGTTCGAAGGTTTGAAATTCTGATTGGACAACTCACACATGTGAAAGGTCTGGGGTTTCTAGGCATGCTTCTGGTTCGAAGTTGCACGAAGATGTTTTGGGTGGTTGGCTTGGTTCTTGGTGGCAGTCATGGTCTAGGGTTTGGTCTTGGAAATCTCTTTTGAAGTTAATTCTATAAGAAGAGAAGTTCTTTCTGGGTTTTCCCTTTGGAGGGGTTTTACGTTGGCTTGGAGCCTAATCTTGTGTTCATTTTTGTATGGCTATAATCTTCATTGTTTTGGCATTTATTTGATAATAATATATAAACATAATAAAGAAGAAGAAGAACATAATATCACAAATAACTATCATGAATGGAAAAGATGAATTAAATGTTGCCCTAATCTAATTTTCCAACACCTTTAATTTAACTATTTATCCCTTCATATACTTTGCTAAACCATCCCCAAAATTGCAAAAAATCCCGCAAAGGTTTCTAGCTTAATATGCAGAACATTGAAATGGGCTTATTTTAATGAAGCTTGCAAGTACCTACAAACCATCTTGAATGCTAATCACGAGCTTGCCTTTAACTCTTACACACTCAAATATAATTAATATTACCAGTTTTAGAGAAAATGTCGGCATAAAAGCAAGTATTACTCGAATTAAAGTGTTGTAACAATTAAATAACATATATCACAACCCCTGTTCTTGACACATTTCCTGTATATTTACATATGCCTTGTTTCCAGTTAATCGATACGCTCAAAGCCTCCCTTTTAGTTATTGTGCAATTCACTGTTTGCTTAATATTAGAATGCTCTAGCATTCCGTATTCTCCTTCCGTCTATGGATTCAGAGGGAGTAAGAGTTCGAGATGGTTGTTTTTGGAAATTGATAATAATATTTAGCAAAGGCATCATCATTACCATTTGCATATTCGATCTGGGATTATTGAACCAATGAGCTAAGGTTTTACCGTGTTAGATTTTGTAGCTCAGAGAGGTGTTTTAGTCTCTATAGGTGTCAATGAGGCTAGGAGCACAAGAGAATTAATTATATCCAAGCCCAAATTTTTTTTCTAAGGGAAAATGTCTTAGTTAGATTATTAATCAATTTTTAATAATTTTCCTAAGTCTAACTTAGGAAAACAGGTTAATTAATCGATATTAATTGAGATAAGTCTATTTCTCTCTAGTGACTTCTAGAAAAGTTACTTGATAGAGTCAAGATGATCTTAGCCATCGATAAAGATTAGATTTTGGCCGTTGAATTCTCAACAAGAGATTATAAGAGGAAATCGATGGGTATCTTAGAGATCATTCAAGTGATGTGCAGTGGTAGTGTGGGGTTTGACACCAACGAGGGTTTCAACAGTGATTAAGTGAGGAAATTTTCTGGGGCATATTCTTCGTGAGACTTCCAGCTTCTGAGTCCCAAAGGGAGGTTCTGCAAGAGTCAATATATCTTGCAGAGGACCGAGTTTTCTCCAGTTGTGCGAATTACCAGAGGAAGGTCGAATTGCTAGAAGGAGGCCAATTTGCCAAGGAGGCCGATTTGCTCGGGAGAGGTTGATTTTCTAGAGAGGTCGATTTGCAGGAAGGCCAAATTGCCAGAGGAGGCAAAGTTTATTTCTCTAGGAGCGCCAGTTTCCAGTGGAGGCCGAATTCCTCCAGGCCGCACGTGTTAGCTGAGTTGCTTCAAGAGGGTCGAGTTGCCTCCAAAGGGCCGAATTAACTTGCAGAAGTGAAGATTGATTTTGGCCGGAGCTTTGCCATTTAATGACAATCAATTGTAATATCTATCAATTATAGATTTGCTGAAGAAATAATAAAACCCTCATTTGCAGAACTGGTTTCCCCACATTGGGGTTTTTCCAGGGACATTTCGCCAAAAATAACAGTGTCCATTTTTATGTGTGTGGTTTTCTCAGTTCTTGTGAATTTTTAATTGGTGAATATTGCATTAGTGTTTTTGTTTAGTATTTGCAGTAAATAATTTTGCTGAGACAAATAATATTTAAAGGATAGGTTGGATAATTATCAGATAACTGCATTAGTTTTCAGATATAGTTGGCCCCATTAACATCTACTGGGGGGTCTTGCTATGATCAACCCCAACTTGCTCTATTTTGCAAAGGAATGCAAAACGGGACAGAGGTAAGGTTTTTTGGGAATTGGAAATGTATAAGTGCAATGTTTACCAATGATGAGTACACATAAGGGCACAAAACATTAGCATGAGGTGCGAGAGGTAATGGATATAAGATCTGCCAGATGCAAAGAATGCGATAGTAATGCTAGATGCAAAGAGGAGAAGGTCCTGGAATGGCAATTAGATTTGAGAAATGAATCTATGTACATGACAATTCCAAGAATAAGAAGAGTGCCAAAAAATGCAAACCCTAGCTCTATGATTGACAACAATTTTGACAAGTACATTGACCAAAACAACGTTCTCTCTTGTTGCACCAACCAATAATGAATTTGAGATGTTGGAATTCGATAGGTTACTTGATACTGATTAAAGGAACAAAAAACCACTACAGTGGGCAAGGCAATTAATGCTATGGAAAGAGCGACAGTTGAATTTGCTAGTCGATGAAGGTGAATTTTGTTGAAAAATGTGTAACTAGGTTCGGTCTTCGTAGATATGATATGTACTTTTGATTCTTGTATATTGTAAAATAAAAGAAAAATTATTATTGTTATTTGGAAACATGGGTTTCATGCTCAAGGTCTTTTATTTTAGAGGTCAAGAACCCATTGAGTGCTTCTAGGGTATGTCCTAGGTGAAGAAGTCAAAAGAGTCATTGTCATATGTTGAAGACCCCATTAGGCACACTGTAACTTGTAAAAAGAATTAATTTTGTATTTAAAAGTGTCAGAATGCCCTCCAATACCAAGTTGACCTGCTAGCTAAGAAGTTAGCCTATTTCGAGGAGCCTTGTCCACCTTTGAAGCCTATATAAAGGAACTCGACCTCCCTTGGACACACATTCAATTCTCATTATCTAAGCAAAGAAGAAGAGTAAGAAGGCTAGCGAAGAAGGAGAAGGACAAAGTAAGAAGTTTTTGGGCTAATTCTCTCTCACACGTGCGAAGAAGAGCTAGGGTTTGCTGCTTCAAGGTAAAAAATCTCAAGTTGCTAGAAGAAGATCGAAGTTGCTAGAAGAGGAACCTATTAGGTCACTCTCTAGCCCTAGACAAGTTAGCAAGTCAAGCGAAGCTACAGGGATGTAATGATCCAAAAAGGAAATAACAGTGATAAACAAAGCAAAATACCATACAACACCGAAATATTTAAACAACGATCAAACACCCACAATTTACACATGGAGAAGAGTACAATGCATGAAATGTGTGCACCTGGGCTTGCCAAAGCAAGCTAAACAATCCCAGGTGAGGAAGATGCTACCCGGATGCAGAGGAAAGGCTTCTCCTCAATGTTCTGCGTTGGCCTTGGTAAATTTGCAACTGCTAGTTGGAAGAAACCCTAGTTTGAGTCTCCAAAGGTGCTCAGAAAATTCTGCCAAATTACTCTTGAGCTCTCCACCAAAAACCCAGAAACCCATAAAGGGTTTGGGAAAATTTTTCCAACCTCCCGGGACCCAAAATTTAAGCTCACTTCTCCTAACTGGTTGCCAAATAATTATGTTGTTTTGGGGCACCAAAACACCTCCAAAAATTCTGCAAAATTAGGAGCAGACTCCTTGACCCTTGATCGACAAAACCCATAAATGAATTGGGCTAATTCCGACCTCCCAAAATTACCCAATTTTTGGTGCTACACCCTTCTTGGCAAAACTGCGTCCCCCTCACTTCAGTTGTTAGATTTGGCATTTTGTTCTCCTCAATCTGCTGTAGAACTGCCTTGGAAATTACCTCCGGAGGGGTGAGTGGATTTTCCTTCCCAAAAACCCGCACAAGCATGAAGTATTCAGCCGCACGAATTTTCCTAGTGTCACTACTATACAGACCCTAGAGTGGCATATTTGGATCTCACAAAAGATGCACCTTCCAACCCTGAAAATATCCACAAATGCTCGTCTAACCTGAGGGAAATTTCTGCTAAATTTTCATGTTAAAATACCCTGTTTCTCTGCCCCAACTCAATGGTACAATTTTGATCTCTGCGTACTCCCCGGAAATCGAACTGGCTGAGAAATGGGCACTTTGTTCTCCTCAATCTGCTGTAGAACTACCCTGGAAAGTACCTTCTGAGGGGTGAGTGGATTTTCTTTCCCACAAACCCACACAAGCATGAACTATTCAGCACCACGAATTTTCCCAGTGCCACTACTGTGCAAACCCTAGAGTGGCATATTTGGATCTCACAAAAGCTGCACCTTCGAGCCTTGAAAATCTCTACAAATGCTAGTCCAACCTGAGGGAAATTTCTGCTAAATTTTTAGGTCAAAATACCCCTTTTCTCTGCCCCAACTCAGTGGTACAATTTTGATCCCTGTGTCCTCCTTGGAAATCGAACTGGCTGAGAAATTTGCTGAAAGGTACCACAATCTCCAACAAATTTAACTCCTACTAATTTCAAGAATTCCTCCTTAGGGTGGCACTCCAAGTCCACCGAAAGAGAGGTTGGAATTCTCGCTTGGGAATTCCTTGTGCTAAACAACATGGGTTGTCTTGGCTAAGCACCTCAAGAGAACTAGAGTTGATTTGTAAATATTAGTTTTTGGTAGCATCGGGTGGTGCTCTAGCCTTGAAAATTGGTGGAGAGGCTAAGGCACATGAGTTCTAAAGAACCCAAAAATCGTTTGGTGAAATTCCACCCGGATTGTATTTTATTAAAATAATAAATATTTTTAATGGGGTTCCTAAGTCTAAACTTAAGAAAATTAAAATATTAATGGGTATTAATCAAAATATGGGTGAGAATGATCTAGAAGACGGATCAAGTCATGTTTTAATCTTAGTCGTTGATTAGAGACTTAATCTTGGCCGTTGAAGTCTCAACGAGAAAAGTATAAGGAGGCTTGGGGTTCATTTAGAGACACACAGAGAGATTGAGGAAATCGATTTTCTGAGGTGAGAAGTTCTCAGGAGGAAAATCGATTGGGGAGCTCTTTCACCAGAGGGGCAGTGACAATCCGAGAGAAGGAATTTCTAGAGAGTACAAGGTAGAGAGAGGACAGAAAGACATCCATAGGAGGGTTGATGTTGGCCTATGCAGTGCTGATGCAGAGTCAGCGCAGTCAGTGAGGGGAAGTCGAGTTTCTGTTGAGGGAATTCAAAGTTCAGTTGCTGGAAACCAGGGTGTGAGTCTGGGAGGCAGAAAAGTCGATTTCTCAGCCAATAGAAGATCCATAGTAGAGAGGCAGCGTAATAACCAGGAGGGGTGACGTAGAAGCTGCCCAGGGTGACGCAGTTTGACGCAGAGGCCATCAGAAGGTGACACAGAGCAACCAGAGTTGAAGGATCAGTCACTAACTCTCCAGTGATAGGGTGAGATCATTTCACCAGTCTTTTGTCTAGTATTTTCTCTGTAATGGATTGCTAGTTGAGTATCCTAGATTTGTACTCAAAATTTTCTCCTGCATAATAATAAGCCCTCAGAGATGCTGCACCGGTTTTCCTGCATTGGGTTTTTATGGGGACTATTTTGTCCAAAAATAACAGTGTCCTATGTATCTTGTTCTTTGCTCAGTTTCTTGTTTCATGTAATCAAATTTAATTAGTGTAGGCTGCAGAAGTAATTTACTTTATTATTTTTCAGAAAATAACTTGATAATGTATATTAAAATCAAGTAGGAGAAGTAAATTCAGTTTTGCTGCAGTAGGGATTCCTTGAGTATAGGAATTTTCATAGTAAAATGATCAAAGATACCAAATGGAGGTCCCCAAGCTCTATTTATAATTGTTGGCCCTCACTCCCTTGGTGTTCCCCACCTTCCACTAATTTGCACCCCTTCCTTTTTCTCTCCCTTCTCACTAGTGCGAATTGCCACTTGGGTCGAATTTCTCTCCTTGTGGTCCCCACTCTCCACTAAAGCACCAATTTTCCTTTTTCCTCCTAAGTCCTGTTACCCACCATTTTGTGGGTGATATCCTTAGGAGAAATTTTTTTTCCATGATGGTCCTTAGCCGACAGCCAGCAGCCGCTCGCAGCCACCAACTAGCTTGATGTGCCATTTTTCTGCCACCTAATCCAACCATGTGCTCCCTCACCCATCGTTCATGATCGTAGGTTTGAAGGTGGGCCTCCCAAGCCTAAATGTATGCCTTGTTATTTGGTAATTGAGTATTTTAGTTTATTTATCATGGAAACTTTGGGCATGGATTAGTGGGGGGATTCGGTGGAAAGAGTGGTCTAGGTTTGTGCTTTTGTCCTCTAGGTCTCTTTTGGGTTGTAAACCTTGCACCCTAGTCCTGTGGGATCTCTCTTATTGACCTATTGGTTTTAGGGATGGTACTACATGGGAAACCCTAATTTTGGTTGCGTGGTCCCACTCCCCGATTCGCGTATATTAGTCCCATTCCACTCATTACACCCCCAATCATCTCTCCTCCCACTTGGGTCCAAATTCCTTCATTGGGTCCACATAGGGTCAGCGACCCCCTCCCCTTGCCCCACATCTTGGGTCGGCCCTAGAATGATGCCCAAAGGTCGATGTAGCTAAAATAAAAAGAAAAAGAATAATTGGCCACATTCAATAGGAAATTGTAACACACAATTCAAAAGATGGCCGAGACAAAAGCATTTAGCACGTGGGCAAAATCCATGACATGAGCTCTACCCCATTCCATGGCCATCACCCTAGTTCCTACATGACCCTTAATGAGCCTCCTTTATCATTCAGGAATCCATGATTGTCCCAATCCCCCATGGGCGATGAATTGCCCCACCTTATAAGGGGATATTTACTGTTATACTCTATGCATCATGCTCTCATTCCCTAGAAGGCTCGAGCTGTTAACCAAAGAAAATCATAAAATGGCAAAAGGCATATGAAGAAGGATGGAAAAATCAAGGCCGGGTTAACTCATGCACCATGATTGCTCCCTCCTACACATTATTTACCCAAGTGTGAGCTTCCCTTTTATTAGCTACCCTTGTACCATGGCATGCGATCCAGGTTGCCCCCTTTCATTCCCTACTCCATTCCATCATTATGCCACATGCCACCACCATTTGAAGGATGTACCACGGATACACCACCCCCTTTAGATGTTGAAACCACCTAATAGGATGTCTGGTTAACCCTATTTGGAGCTGGGAGATATTAGCACATGCCAAAGGCCACTATGGAAGGGCATGCCATTATGAAGTGCTCACTTGTTATCCATGGTTTATAAACTATTGTACTTGATTTCTTTAATGACTTGGTATGCTGGAAAGCATGAGGATGCATTGGATCTTAAGCAGGATTGCAGGTGGTTTCCATTTGGGTTTGGTCTCCCTATACGGGGTCCTGACCCCAAAGGGCTACATTAGCACATGTAGGGTGTGTGTAGAGAGACACGGGCCTCCACAGCAGCAGACAACACTCCATGGATCCCCACATACATTCAGAGATTGCTCAAGGTTCACTTATTGGACGGGGAAGATGCACCTGATCCATCATGCCTAGCTAGCCCCAAAGTTGCATGATACACTTGGCAGATGATCCAGGACTTGCACGATGGTGTGGCATCACCTACACCATCATCCTAGCCCTTGCAGGCGATCTACAAGCATCTTAGATTTGTTTGGAGACCCATGAGGACATTTGTGTGCCCCCACGTCATTTGGAGCACCACAGGTTATTACAAGGGGCCAACCCCTTGTCCACTGCTTTTGGGAGTTAAACTACACATTATGGCACATATGGACTCCATTAGGCCTCCTCCAAGGCCCAACGACATGCATTATTCATTATTCGACCTATTGAGAGGCTTATTCTTTTGTTTATGAGCAAGTTTGGTGGGCTTGTCACCAAACGCTAGTTATTTTGCACATTATTTTATTGTAGGGGCTAATGTAGGCCTAACTAGCTAAATCAAACTCATTAGAAGTGTATAAATACAAGTGATGTGAATTCATTTTAGCATCATCACTTGGTTGGACTTGTATCTCTTTAGAGAACTTCGCTATCCTTCTTGGTGGACGAAATTTTGGAGCATGGAATGAATTTTGATGTTTGGATAATTTTCTTTTGCCTTGGAGCTTCTTGTTTGGCAAATTTTGATGGTTGGATATACTCTAATACATGTAAGTGCAATTTTAATGCTATTCTTTGCTCTATTTTTATGACATACATTGTCACTGGGATTTCACTATTCTAGGGTTAATTCACTGCATCTATCATTGCAAAGTTGTGGAAATTTTGTTTCTTGATAATGATGCTTCATGTATGGGCCATGTATGATGAGTGAATGTTCCTAGGGATATTTCATGGTTGAAATTTATCTTGATAAGCCATCTATTTTGCAAAACAAAGTATAAAGTCTTTGAAGTTGCTCTCGTTTGCCCTAGTGCTAAGTGAAGCTACCTTTAAGGCCTCCTTGACTAAGAAAATCAAATCCGAATTCATAATCATTCTTGACTCCAATCTCCCCAAACAATTAGGCACTGGTCTACCATAGTTGATCACCCTAAAACTTAATTTTCTTCACCTTCTCCTCTTCTTTCTAGGTCTAGCCCCATAGGTCACCTAGGGCATCGAATATCTCACAATCTAGCCATCCAAATACTTCGATTTTTGGTCCACAACTGAGGTATTGTGTCCTCAAGAAGCCCTCCAAATTTCATGAGATTTCGACGGTGGGATCTTGAGCTATCACAAGACCTAGCTCAAAGACCAATTCTTGCCCTTGGTTTTCCTTAAGCTAGTTACCCCATAGGGATCATTGTGCCACCTTCGGTTTTTGGTCCACAACTGCGCTATTGTGTCCTCAAGAAGCCCTCCAAATTTCATGAGATTCCAACGGTGGGATCTTGAGCTATCACAAGTCCTAGCTCAAAGACCAATTCTTGCCCTTGGTTTTCCTTAAGCTAGTTACCTCATAGGGATCATTGTGCCACCTTTTATTGAATTTTTTTTCTTTGATCCCCTTCTCTTCCCTGATTAGGTCAAGCTCATCACTGGTTACTAAACCCTTGCCCCCTTGGCCTAACTTGGGGTCAATTTGGTCCCGTAATATTCTAAGATAGGAAAAACAGTCATATGCAAGCAAATAACAATTTTTCACCACAAAAGTTTCAAAACAATTAGAACACATCCATAACAATCAGAAATATGGAAACAATTGAGCCATTTTATTATAAACTGGTGCAAGAGTACAAAATATGGAAGGAATGCACCTAGGCTTGCCTCAAAGGCAAGCCGAGCAAAGCTTAGGTGAAGCAATGACAATCTGGAGCTACAATCCACTAACCAACTGTTGCATTGCACAACAATTCTGCACTATCTGCTACAAAGATATGGCTAAAAACCCCACCTTTGGTGCTCAGAAAATTCTGCAAAGTTATTTCTAGGCTCCTCAAGCAAAACTCACAAAATCCGAGAAATCGTTTGGCATGGTTTTGACCTTCCAAAATCGATCCCCAAAAGGCCTTACGCCCTCCAAAATTGCTGAAGCACACTAACTGTCAATACACTAGCAAAATCCTCCTCAAACACTCTGGAAAAGTAGCAATCACCTCCACTAATACTTCCCTTATTTTTCCTAGCAAGGAACAACTCCAATGGCTGAGTCTCCACTACCCACGTGTGCCCAATCTCTTCCTTTTGCGCTGACCCCAGGAACTGAGAAATCCCCACTGAAGAAAGCTATTTCCTCCAACCCAAAAACTCACCCAAATGGCAACAAATCACCAGAGCTTCTCTCCCAGAATTTCTCCTGACAATAGCTCCTGTGAAGAATGCAAAAAATCTCTACTCGGATTCTCCCATTGCGTCCTCCAAAAATATGCACTACCTCGAGACAATGAATACAAATGCTGGAAACCACACTAAAAATCACCTCTGGAAGATTATGGATGAACCTCTCTAGGGTGGCACTCGAAGTCCCCTGAAGAAAGGGTGAGTTCTCCGCTTGGAAAACTCATGTTGAACAACAAGTGACTTGGCTAAGCAACTCGAGCAACTAAGAAGAAATTCAATATGCCAAAGATCATCAAATGAAGAGTGCTGCCTTCCTTTTATAGATTTCGTGGAGCCTTTTCGCTTCCTTTTTCCCTCCTTCGTGGTTCCCTCACTAAACCTTCGATTTTCCCTCTCATGCATTTCTAACCATTGGCTTAGGGAGTGCGTATTTCCTTGTGTGGGTGGCCCCCACATGCTACTAACAAAACAAAATAACTTACTTCTAACTCCTAAGTCTTCTAATAAAAATTGAATGGGCCCCATCTCCTCCAAAATTGGTCCCAAAATGTAGAAATTAATCCTATTCCAAAATAATTTGGGAAGGGACATTACATGTCCCGTGTGGTCCCGTTTGCTATCAAAGCTAACTTTTCGAGGATCACTTAGGAATCCAAGTTCCATGAGGATTTTAAGGAATAGGGAGCTCCATTGCATGACATACTCCCTAAACCTAACCCTCAAATCTTCATCAACCTTTCCTAGAAAAACCTACACCTTGCTTACAAAGCATGCAAGCCCTAATTTTGAATTTCTCCTTGGAAATGGTGATTGGAATCACTTCTTATCCATTGTACTGATATATTCTTTGTAAGTGAGTCCTCATACCGAGTCTCTTGCCATCGGTGAAAGTTTGTAAAAAGTAGGGAGCCTTAGCTGAGGTGTTAGTGGGCTAAGTCTCGATTGTTGCCTTTGTCCTAAGAGTTGCCCCTTTAAGATTCTCTTTAGGATCTTTGCTGATTTGAGCAGTAACAAGTCCCAATGCCGGAATTGCCTCCTCTTCCAAAAATCGTCTCTAATGCAGAAAATCAAAATTGGGGATATTACAATCATCCCCATAAAAAATTGCTTGTCCTCAAGCAATGCTTGAACAAGTGCCCCGTCTGACTGTTGATCACCACTATCACCATCAATAATACCAGGGTCCCAAATGTGCCACTGAGTCATCCCTGATCTCTACACTATCTGGTCATGAAGAAATCCCTCAATACTCGGATCTGAAGCCATCTTGATCATTGTGAAGCACCCCTTGGTCCACTCACTGTCCAATCAAGTATAAGCTCTAGAAGCCCTCTACATACTATCAATAAGTAGGGCATCATGATAATGTAGGACTCTGTCCAACTCTCCATGAAGCTACCCTACTAAGTAGTCCACCTCATGCACACCAAGAGTAAACTCTTGAAGATACAACCCAATCCCTATGGGGACGAAGTCTCTCCCGAATGAGCTCCTCTTGACCAACCTACCATCCTAGTGAAGTCCCCCACGCCATTAGCGAGTCACTGAAGTCCAATGGAAAATCTGAGTGATCTCCTCCTATAGTAGCCAATTCATCCCTAAAGTTTGTTGAGTTGTCTAGTACTGCAATGCTTAGGTCCCATGCTTGTCTTAGAAAGCGCCACCATGTTGTCACTGCACCACTCTGACTCGAATAGGCTGCCCATTATGTGCACACTGCAACCTCCTCCCTTGAAACCTAAAGGCGAAATATCGATGAAGGCCAAGCTCATCCTGCCCAGGTGTCTCTATGAGATCAATATCTACCCACTCATTGCTAATCTTGATCTTGAGCTGCAACTGAAGAGCCTGCCTCTACAAACAATGGAGGCCTCAGTGATCCCCCATGTGTCAACCCCAAAGTGAGCTAGATCACCCTCTGCTATGGTCCCTCTCCTCACGAGTTGGAGTGGTCTATCAACCAACTGAATCCATAGATCCTCTAGCCAGACCTACTGCAACATAACTCTAACAACTGCTGGAATCCATCCATGTCTCGTCCCTAGTCCCTCCATGCAACCAACATATAGGCCCCATATATCATGAACTAATCTGATGCATGATAAACTGCCCTATTCCTGCCACTGTGTAGTACCGATAACTGCTGGAAGCCACATGTGCCAAATAACTACCCCCTGAAGGCAACCAATAGATGGGTATTTGATGTTCGTAATCGACTCAATGTATGTGGACCCGTCCTGCTCCTGTCAACCATCACCACTGAGTTTGCCATCCACCCTCTCGATAATGTGCCAATACAATGTCTGGAGCCCGAACACATATTGGAAAGCTGCCTTAGCCATACATGGTACCCTCTGCTCATGCATGGTCTTGACATGCCCTATGGAAAGAGTGACACATGTCTCCCTCGTGACCATCTCCCCAGGTGTAGGCTCAGTGATGAACAATATGCCACCCCCGCAGATGATCACCTCACCCCCCAACTTGTGGTTGTCAACTTGCGCACCACCCAATGCCACTGCTGAGAAGCCTCTCCCCTAGTGCGTTGAGTGTCATCCCAATATTTCGGGTGAGCTCCCTGTCCCCCGCTGCTCGCGCCTAGAGTGTTAAAGGACAACAACCAAATCGTCTGTGCCTATAAGTGATGTAGAAGAGGGACAAGCATGTGAGTCCTCACAGATACCATCGAGTATCGCTCATCTGTGTCCCCATCGATCTTGAGTGAACTACACCCAGTTAGAGGGCACATTGGAGATTCGGAGTAGCCCTCTTCAGGCATACATAGACGGGACTAGTAGCCCTATGGGGTCACCTTTGCCCATTGGAGAGAGAGAGATGGAGCTACCTAGTCAGATCTCATATGTTGACCTGAATAGCGGGATGAGATAATCGGAGTTGCACAAGGTGCAACATCCGCATGTTGGGGTTGTTCTATGTGTGGGAGTTCGTGCATTCGATCCCTCTCTTGGGGTTGGATGGCGAGAAATTTTGAGTTGGTACCCGATCGAGTGGGCTATGGAGATGGTGGTGGACCCGGGTGTAGCTTAGTAGGAGCTTCCAGGCACTGGGGATACGGGAAGCCCAGATTGGCATGGGGATCGCGGTGGGACTACCTATCATTTCCTTAGGTATGTCGGTTGACTATGCCTGGATGGTACAGTTGACCTAGCAGTTGAGTGTGCACATTCGCTAGGGGGGTTTCGATTAGCACCATTGGCCAACCAGTTTATGGACAAACTCCTTGAGTTGTCGTGGTATGACGATTGTACATGGGATTACAGGGTGATCAACGTACTCTGGTAGGAGTTTGTCGGAGGAGGTGGCATTGGCAGGCCACCAGGGGGTGCCTTGTATGTCGTTGGGGATTCTTCACATTTGTGTGGGGCATAGAGGACGCAGAGGAGCAGAGCAGTGGTGGCATCACTATTGACACAGGGAGATTCACTTCTTGGATCCCTCAGGGAGGATTTGGAGTGAAGATCCATTCATCAACGGGTATAGTGATGTGACGTGGAGGTGATGATACAGATCGGGTGTGGGCTGACACATAGAGACAAAACCCTAGGCCATCACATCGAGGGATGTGTGGGAGCCTCTAACGTTAAGGAGTGGGCTACAGGTGGACATGGAGATCCATGGTGGTGTACCATAGTGTGTTGGATTGCGTTGTGGAATAAGAGTGCCTTACATCACATTGAGCACATGCGGGGAGTGACTGGTGCCTTCACATAGAGAGGACACAGGACAATACAAGATGGTATAGCCATAACTAGGGGTATCCAGTTGTGTACAGGGACAGGTTATGACATACAGTGGCATGTCGGGTAGTGCGGGGATACTTGGTGGTACACATTGACACATGATGCAGCGTAGCGGGCTCTTGGAGCATTGCCTCCAAGGAGACTTATGGACAGGGGCATTAGGTGTAACATTGAATGCAACTCACCTAGGATCGATGAGGACATTGCTGAGCATCTGGGGGCACCATGTTTAGCAGAGACAGGGCTTTGAGGGGGTTATCAGCAGATCTGAGGCGGAGAGAGTGTCGTATAGGATTACTCTTGAGCATTTTGCCAGAGTCTTGATCATACCGTTTGGGACATACCCACCCATCATCCTCTAGTGTTTCCTACAATCGCAGAGTGTTTGGTTGTTGCCCCTTGACACTCTCCATTCAGGCAGCATGGCATGGGAGGCTCATCCTAGACAGTTGGATGAGACACTGCGTGTCATGAGCCGGGAGGAGACTCTCCAGTTGAGACACTTGGTAGGTGCGCGAGTTGACAGATACGAGCTTAGGGATGGCGTCGTTGATTACTGAGGTAGCCTATATACCACCCCTGGTCTCACACTTGAGGGACGGTGGAGGGTAGACTTCGTCTATAGGAGGGTACCTAGGCTTCGAGCAGTGTCCAGGTGTATCATTAGGAGTTGGGATAGTGGATTTCATTACGTGGTCTGGTAGGAGTAGGGCAGGTTCGCATGCGTGGAACATACTCCTGATACTTGGGGTCCACCTAGGGGATACATACAGGGGCCAGAGATGAGGGCTAGATGGGTTCTACCAGGTAGCAGCGCTACTCAGCGACATCCCGTGAGGAGTGGGAGTTATGAGCTCCTAGTATGTTTGGGGGATCCAGGGATCTAGTTGGCGGGTGGATCACTCCACTTTTTGATGAGCAGGGTCATGGCAGAGGGTGATCCAGTTCGCCTTGGGTATGACACATGGGGGACCACTGAGACCTCCACTGCATGGCGAGGCTGACTTACCCTGTTGTTGCTTAGGGTTGAGGTTGGCAGTGGAGGGGTAGATATTGGCATCATGGAGATGCCTAGGCAGGATGAGCTTGGCTCTCACAGATTTTTTGCCACTAGGCCTTAGGAGTGTTGGAGAATCTAGGCAAAGTAGTGTTGTGATGATTCTCCGAGACTTGATAACAATTTGTGAAGTCTTTTGACATTTTTTCTAGTTAGCTTATACTTCTTTTGCTTCTTATGAGTGCATATGTGTGTGCTTCATCAAACTGTTGCCAAAAACAAAATAACAAGAACACAAAATTTTGGCTCTCTGCCGGGGACAAACCCTCTCCACTCTTGAGAGGAAAACCCTTTGTAAGATTTCTCTTATTGAAGCTTCTTATTTGAACAACTGCCAAACTCTAGACCCTTGCCTAGGATATCCTCCAAGCATAAGTCAAATCCTTCCTCTTTCTGCATTGTCACTTCCGGCACATCTTCCGACACTTTGTCTTCCAATTAGAGTCTTTTTCACCTTAGAGAGATGGATTCCTTCACTAGGCTTGTAAGTCTTTGGAGGCTTGATCTCTCACCCAAACAAAGGACTGTTTGCTGTTGTCATACCCTTCCTGCTCCTCGCACGTGTGATTGTTTCTAGCCCTAGAAACCGTCCTTCCTACTTCGATCTTGGTCCTTCTTCCTTCGTATATGAGGGCTTATCCTTCGCTTGTAGAGAGAGGGCTAGTAGACCTTGTTTTCACCCAAAACATAGTTATATATTGACTTGTTCTTTTTTGCTGCTATGGCCATAGTTAGATCTTCCTTGGCCTCGCACGTGTGGATGTAGCTGCTTTAGAAAAGTCCTCCTTAACTTCGCTATCTTGTCTCCTTAACTCGCTGCCCTTGTAACCCTTTTCCTTGCCTTCTATTCGTCCTTTTAGCCCTCTTTTTCTTGCGGATTTCAGAGTGAAGTGTGTGTCCAAATGAGGAGTGGACAACCTCTATAAATAGAGGTTTGTCCCTGCTCTTTTAGGCCGACTAGACTGTCCATTAGGCCGACTTATAGTTTGTACTATAATTCAACATTTATTCATCGTTTTGCTGCTTGTAGACTTCGTTGCTGTTAGGAGAGGATTTCACCATGCTTGGAGGTGTTCCCTTGACCTTGTATGATGTCATACACGATGTAACATGCCCTCAAAGGGTCTTATCATAATTACATTTTGACTTTGACTCGCTAGAAGCACTTCAAAAATGTGCTTGACCTATTTTCAATGAGCAAGAAACTCATTGATAGATAATACAAAAATAATTTCTCTTTTCTTGAATAAGTACAAATATCAAAATTACATTTCCTTCAACAAGGAGAGAAGGATACAGTCCGCGCACGATGGGGTGTATGTCATAGTCAGAGTAGTAGCGTCAGCATGGTGGCACCACTTTGGGATTAGCAGGGAACCTGAGCATTACAACTCTTCACAACTCAATAACCTTTAGGGATGAGCTTGCTACTACAGGGGGAGATCATGTAGATCTTCCATTGGGCTTTAGCGAGTCACTGATGGAGTGGGGGACTTCTTTAGTATAGTAGGTTGGTCAACAAGATGATATCAGGAGAAACTCACATGAGCGAGATGCTATCTGTGCATGGATTGGGTGGTATCTTCGAGAGTATACTCTTGGAGTGCATGGGATGGCTTACGTGGTAGGACAACTTCACGAGGCATTGGGCATAGTGCCACATTATCATGATCCCCTATTCATTGATGGTATGCAGGGGACTTTTGGTACTTGCACCGGGTAGGATAGTAAGTGGACCGAGCGGAGCTTCAAGTTGGATAGAATGGCTTTGGAACTTGGTATTGAAGGATTCTTTCATGCCAAGACAGTGTAGAGGCCAGGAACGATTCCGTGGCACATGTGGGACCCTAGCACATTTTGCAGTGATAGTGGGGAGTAACAACTAGAGAGGATGCTTGTTTAGGCATTGCTTGAGGACAAGCAATTTTTGGTGGGGAGGACTGTGATATTCCGACTTAGCAACATTGCGAAAGGAAATATCAATTTTTGGCCAGTTTTGAATTAATTCGCATTAACACTTACAAAGTGTGGGTTTAGAGGCCCCACATGTATTTTTGATTAAATGTGAGCCCAAACATTAGAGGATGGAGCAGAAAATCCAGTGACTAGTGGTACGTGGGGGCCACTCAGAGAATTGGGGCCCATATGGGAAACACACTCTCATCAGAGCGAAATTGGTGGGGGAAAGTCGAGCTGGGCCCACATGGGCATTTTGGAGGCTCTTTCGCAAAAAGAGAAAGAGGCACTCATTTTGGTCATTCATTCATTCATCTTTGAGAAAACTTGTCTTTGACATAGCACGCTTGAGTTGAAGCCAAGTCTGCAAGTGCTGTTTAGCAAACAAGTGTTTCTGAGCGGAAATCTCAACCCTTGCTTTGGTGGACTTAGAGTGCCAGCCCAAGGAGGGAGTTCCATCCATTTCAGTTTGTTTCAACTGTGGGAATGTGAGTTTATGGGGAGGATTCACTAGCAGCAGTGCAGGGACTGCGCAATGCTTGGAGGAGGCACACTTCGGGGTTGAGGAGTGAAGGGAGTTTGGGCCTGAGATTTGAGGAGGAGCCAGGGAGAGCATTTGCTTGGAGATTGTAGCGATTTTGGGGGTTATTTGCAGCAGGACTGACAGGTGGGTCGAATTATCCAACAGCAGAGTCATAGAGGGAAAAGAGGGCCGAAATTCTAAGGTCAACCATAGGCCAATTCCTTCGTGGGTTACTCTGCGTATTTGGGGGAGAGGTCGGTATTAATTTCCCGAAATTTTCTGAGCACCAGAGGAGGCCATAGCAATAGTTCTTCACAGTCAGCAGCGTATTTCTAGGCAGTTCATGTTTATTTATTTAGCTTGGGAGGTACTCCAAGCCCTAGGGTTTATGGTTTGGAGGGCAAAGCGCCACAAGGGTCACTTGTGGGCTTGGAATCCAAGGATGGGGTTTTGCAACCAATCGTGTTTGGGATAATTCCGGAGGCACATTTCTACATGTGATGGCATGACACGATAAAGGGCGGAAAGGAGAATCCAACGCTTCGAGAATCGTCGAATTTCGAGTTGTAGAAGTGGAGGAATGAATTTTTGAAGTTGACAATTAATTATTGGTTTTCAAGTCATGTAGGGTTGATGTAAATTACTCCAATAGATGTGTCTCTTCACTAATTCGTTGGAGCCCCTCTTTAAGCTATAAAGGAGGGTGAAGACATGTCATTTAGACATCCATCTTGTGCAACACATATACATCAAAGAGGAACTCGTTGGAGAGATGAACACTCTGATTTAGCTGCAGCAAAAGAGGAAGGGACAACGTAGAGTTTAGCGCTGTTTCTAGGGTCTGTTTGAGGGCTGAGTTTGCTAGAAGGGAGGCTGAGGTAGCTCCCTAGAGGGCCGAGGCAGAGGTAAGTGTTTTGAGTTTGTTTGGGTAATGTTTTGGGGGCAAATCTCTATCATCTTGCTGGCCATAAGCTACAAGATTACTATGTGCTAGGCCACAGGCCATAACACTACAGTAAGATGTGCGTAAGGGGAGATTAAGGGCTGCTATATGCCTATGAAAGTAGCGTGGTAGAGGAGGGGTCTCCTAAGACTAGGCCACAGATTTTGGGAGGCTACTAAGGGATGTTCAAGGGTCGGTTAGTGGCTGTTGCAGCCTGCAAAATATGCCCTAACCAGTGACAGTCAAGGGCAGCATGAGGACGACAGACTTGGAGCAGAAGTTGATGTGTGTTGGGTCAAAGGTGTTGACCAGTTTGGATCGTGATCATAGCAGCTTGTTGATGCTGTGTGGAGGACTTTCCCAGGAGGTGAAGAGTCTTCTTAGGAGCAGAATTGATAGTGATTGGATTGGGTACCATTGATTTGATTGGAGGGCAATGTGTTGGCTACCCAAAGTAGCCCTAGAGTAGCATACGAGAAGGACGTTTGTTGGTGCATGATTGGGTGAAGATTGAAGCCTAAAGAGTAGCGCTTTGATGGAAAAAAGAGGCTACTAGACGGCAGATTAGAGCTTGGGAGTTAGGCCTACCCAAAGAACAGATTTATGAGCCTGTGTACTTGCTGCAGAAGTGACATGCAACATTGTTAGGTGGCAGCCCTCCTGGAGTCTCGATGTGTAGTGGCCTTCATGGAATAAGGCACTAGTAGTGAGTAGTACGGAAGCGAAGGACCGACAGGACAAGATACGACATAGAAGCTGCAACGAAGTTTGTCATTGTATCTTGTATACCATAGACTGTTGTATTATTTAGATTTGGTTTAATAAAAAGTGTGTATATTTGTGCATATGTGATTTATTGCTTTATATTTCTGCTGTGCAAAGTAGTTTATGGTTGAGATTCCTGGTTTGGTAGTGTCAGTGATTTTAAGACTCTAACCTAGACCCAAGGTCGTGGAAATTCAACACGGTATCAGAGCATGTTTGAGCTACTTTGGAAGTAAGTAAATCAGAGTTGTGTACAACGTGAGAGGGAGTTGGTCACATTGTAAGTGAAGGGCTCACTTCAATGTCGAAGTTGCAGGCAAGTCTCCGGTATGAGGACAGGCTGGAGGGGTTGTACAACTATAGTCCTTGGAAGAAAAAGATCAAGTTGGTCTTGCAGGTCAACAGGCTCTGGGAGTTCACCAAGAAAGAGATCAAGAAGCCAACGACCCTAAGGAGTTGGAAATATATGAAGATTTTGATGCGAGGGCGAGATTGAACATCCTAAATGGTGTGAAGGATGCCCTAATACCTCATTTGTCCGGGAAGAGAAATGCACATGAGATGAGGATGGCTCTTCAAAATTTGTTCCAGAATAAGAATGAGAACCGATTACTGGTATTGGAGGATAAGTTGAAGTCCACTAAGATGATAAAGGGTGAAAGCATGACCTCGTATCTGATGAGATTGTCTTAGGTCAAAGATGAGCTTGCTGCCATCGGTGTATCTACCTTAGATGGAGATATGGTAAGGATTGCCTTGAAAGGGTTCATCAAGGATTGTAAGCCCTTCATCAAAGGGATCGTTGCCAGGGAAAAGTTGCCAGACTGAGATAGGCTGTGGGATGACTTCATTCAGGAAGAGTTGCGAGACGAGGATCTTCTTCCAAAGAAGAAGTCTTTGGATGATGACATGGTACTTGTAGCGTGAGTGAAGGGTAAATAAAAAAAGAACTCGAGTAAAGTTAAGTGTTTCAACTGTGGCAAGATGGGTCATTATTTGTCGAGATATCTAATGAAGAAGAAGGGAAATGATGAGAAGAAGAAAGGAAAGCAGGTCGTCGGTGTTGCCACTTCAACTGAGATAGATGATCTCACCAGGAGATTGGAAGAGGAGGAATTTGCTATGATTTCTCATTTCTCGCATGGTACTGTCAATTAGGATGGATGCTACATGGACAGTGGTGTGACGAAGCATATGACAGGGTCATAGGAGGTTTTTGAGACTCTCGCTGAATGGGACTCGAAGTTGCACATGGTGTTGGGCGACAAGAGTCAGTTGGAGATCTGAGGATCGGGTGTTGTGCCATTTAGAATGGAGACAGGACGTGTGATGCAGGTCCAGGATGTACTATTTGTACCAAGACTCAGATATAGCGTGATTTCCATCTCGATGATCAAGAAGAAAGGGTTTGAGGTCTTGTTCTAAGATGGGAAGGCAAGACTCAGGCCTAGAGGCTCTAAGTCCGATGGGATTGTACTCGGAGTTAGAGAGCATGGTCTCTACAGGTTGACGGGCAAGCCTGTGGATCATGGAAAGAAGCAGGTGGAGCAGGTGCAAGTTCTAGAGAAGTAGAAGCAGGTGCAGGCTTCAAAGGAGCAGGTACAAGTTCCTGAGAAGAAGGTACACCTTCCCGAGAAGGTCCAGGTTCCAGAGACTCAGAGGGAGTCAAGTTCGAGAGGGAGCTTGCAGATTCAGAGGGAGACTTTGCAGTCCAAGAAGAGCGCGTGGTTAGTGGGGAGAAAGGGTGCTCCTACAACTGCCAAGAAGGAATCATGGAGAGAGTGGAAGATGTTATAGGATAAGAAGAAGAAGCAGGGTGCTTCCAGCAGTGACAACGACACTTTCGAGAAGGGCGTAGTTCACTGTACATGGATTGCTGCAATTTTGAGTGCTAGGAGTTGGGCAAGTGTTGCGAGTAGTGATGATGATGACGAGTTACTTCCTAGTCTTGGAAGTACCTCCCTCGCTAAGAGGGAGTGTTGATTTATGTAGCTTGGGAGGTACTCCAAGCCCTAGGGTTCAAGGTTTGGAGGGAAAAGCGCCACAAGGGTCACTTGTGGGCTTGGAACCCAAGGATGGGATTTGCACCCAATTGTGTTTGGGCAATTCCGGAGGCACATTTCTACATGTGATGGCATGAGACGATAGAGGTAGAAAAGGATAATCCAACGCTTCAAGAATCATCAAATTCTGAGTTGTAGAAGTGGAGAAATGAATTTTTGAAGTTGACAATTAATTATTGGTTTTCATGTCATGTAGGCTTGATGCAAATTATTCCAATAGATTTGTCTCTTCACTAATTCGTTGGAGCCCCTCTTTAGGCTACAAAAGGAGGTGAAGAGATGTCATTTGGGCATCCATCTTGTGCAACACATATACGTCAAAGAGGAACTCGTTGGAGAGAAGAGCACTCTGATTTAGCCGCAACAAAAGAGGAAGGGACAATGTGGAGTTTAGCGCTGTTTCTAGGGTCTGTTTAAGGGCCAAGTTTGCTGGAATGGAGGCCGAGGTTGCTCCCTAGAGGGCCGAGGCAGAGGTAAGTGTTTTGAGTCTATTTGGTTAATGTTTTGGGGGCAGATCTCTATCATCTTGCTGGTTGTAAGCTACAGGATTACTGTGTGCTAGGCTGCAGGCCATAACAGCATAATAAGGTGTGTGTAAGGGTAGATTAAGGGTTGTTATATGCCTATGACAACATCATGGTAGAGGAGGGGTCTCCTAAGACTAGGCCGCACATTTTGGGAGGTTGCTAAGGGTTGTTCAGGGGTCGTTTAGTGGCTGTTGCAACTTGCAAAGTATGCCCTAACCAGTGTTAGTCAAGGACAGCGTGAGGACAACAGACTTGGCGCAGAAGTTGATGTGTGTTGGGTCAAAGGCGTTGACCAATTTGGATCGTGATCGTAGCAGCTTGTTGATGCCATGTGGAGGACTTTTTGAGGAGGTGAAGAGTCTTCTTAGGAGCAGAATTGACAGTGATTGTATTGGGTACCATTGATCTGATTGGAGGGCAGTGTGTTGGATACCCAAAGTAGCCCTAGAGCAGCATACAAGAAGGATGTTTGTTGGTGCGTGATTGGGTGAAGATTGCAGCCTAAAGATTAGCTCTTTGATGGACGAAAGAGGCTACTAGAAGTTAGATTGGAGCTTAGGAATTAGGCCTGCCAGAGAGCAGATTTATGAGCCTACTTGTAGCAGAAGTGACATGCAACATTGTTAGGTGGCAGCTCTCCTGGAGTCTCGATGTGTAGTGGCCTTCATGGACTAAGGCACTACTAGTGAGCAGTACGGAAGCGGATCGACAGGACAAGATACGACATAGAAGCTGCAACGAAGTTTGTCATTGTATCTTGTATACCATAGACTGTTGTATTATTCAGATTTGGTTTAATATAACGAAGATTGGGGTTGTACATTATTGTACAATTTGTTAAAAAGTGTGTATATTTGTGCATATGCGATTTACTGCTTTATATTTCCATTGTGCAAAGTAGTTTATGGTTGAGATTCTTGGTTTGGTAGTGTCAGTGATTTTAAGACTCTAATCTAGACCTAAGGTCATGAAAATTCAACAGTTCAGCACAGAGCCATGAGAGTGAGCAACAACAGATTTGAGAGGGACTTATTATTGTTCATTTGGGCTTAGCTAGCTTACCTTGAGCAAGTCCAGGTGCACTCTTTCCAACACCTCATTGTACCCACTTCATATTATAATAAAATGGCCTAGCGGCACAGTTTTTAGGTGAAAATTCATGGATTAATTCATGTGTTTGATTTTCGTGGTTTTTTTTCTATGTATGCTTTGTTATTTATTGTAAAATTTCCCTATTTCCCTAGGAATATTACATAACATTGATCTTGCACTGCAAGTGTTCTACTACCAAAAGGTAATGTCTTTTATTGAAATTTTTGTAAAACCCTAATATAGATGGATTCACCACAAGGTCTCTTGTTCTAATTTGGCTGAGGTTCGAGTTTGGTGGAGTCCTGGTTGGTTGCTCCATTTATACATTTATTATAGGTATATGTGATTTGTCATATATGTATAAAATGAGTATATCTTTATATATTCTTGTTTTATCTCAGCAAGTCTATTTAATATTTTTTGATACATTTGTCCTTCATTTTGTTTGAGCTAACAATCTATTCATTATGTAATGGAACTAACAAGGAACGTGTTACCAATTCAAGTAAAGGAAATCAATGAACAAAATTTTGAATGTGAACCAATTGAGCATCTTAGAGAAGTCTATCATTGTGTCTAAGGATTCAGTGCCATCATCAAAGTGTTCTTCAATCATGATTATGCCTTCCACCTCTTTTGTGGCCTACTTGATTTGGGTATTGAGCATTTTGATAAGCTCTTTAAAAATATGCAATGTATTGTTACAACAAAATTTAGCACCTAGTGCAAAGCCTCACTAGGTGACCTAAACAATGTGTAACACATGGGAGTGTTCAACTATCACCTCATCAACTACTCCCCTCTCTTTAGTGAAGGACACAATCCAACACAAGGGAGGCTTCCTTGATAGGGCTTAGGGATTAAGTAACCCAAGGATTTTAAGCTAAATGCCCCCTAAGGATCCTACAACAAAAATCCATTGGATAAGGGTATGACAAATTAGGGTTTGCAGTGGATGAAAGAGTAAGTTCAAAACTCATGTTCAAAGGGTCTATGGGTCAATATAAATACTAGGGTTATTCTAAGGAGTCTTAAATAGGTTCCTTGAACACACTAAATTAGGAAAACTCAGGGATGCTACAAACTAGGGTTTTGGGGCAGGAAATTTCAGCCAAACAAAAGTTTGTAACATAAGCAAATGTAGTTGTTGAAATTTTGTAAAATTATGTGGGGTGAAGGCTACATTTAGGAGCAAAGTAAGGACAAAATTACAACAAATTTTTATTGTTAGTATAGCATATAATGACAAATAAAATATGAAGTCAACCCTAGAAAATGACTGAAAAATGCATGTAAAACTTCTGATTAGCTTCTCTAATGCTCTTTCAAACAAAACCTAACCCTATGGCATATATGAAGAAATTATTAAATGCTAGGAACATAAGATTTTGTTGTATTTTAGCCCTAATTTACTATAAAGTAAAAAAAGGGTTTAGGGTTTTAACAGAGTAATGCCACAATGATAAAGACTAGTGCCTTATCAATATTAAGGAAAATAGACTCTATGATACAAACTTTTATAGGGTTTCTTTTGGAGTGATTCTAAACCCAAACAAAGCTAGGACAAATAAACTAACTTACCCTAGGGTTTGCAATTTAGGTTCTCAATTTTTCGGATGATTAAGGGAAAGAAAAACCTATCTCTATTCCTCAAATACTTGGAGGAAGGGCTTAGCTCAACAAGGGATAATGAAGCAAATACCAAATAAACCAACTTAACACAAGAACATACATCCCATGGAACATACCAAGATAAATAAAATAAATTAACTTCACCATGCAACAACCAAGATCAACCATATGCATCCATGAAAAGAGATCACATCATGTCACATCATCCACACAAAAAAGTCACTCAATTAGGCCTCCATTGACCACTAGAGGAAAAGATAACTAATAAAGAAGTGAAATAATCCAGGTGTGACAATGATAGGCCAAAAGCCAATCCCCAAAGATAGCCAAATCAATGAAATAACATAAATTTAAGCCTAAATAAACCCACACGTGTGTTGAATGGTGTTGTCATTGATGCCAACGTCGGTCCATGGACGCTCTTAACGTTCGTCCAGTTTGCCTCGATTGGAAGCTCCAAAGGACAAGTAAGCTTGGAAAACCCTAGAAGCCTCACACTTGTTGCAGATTTTGAGGATTATGATTAGTGAATTTGCCTCCATGATATAGCACACCTTGAGACTCCTCATTGTTTGAGAGATATGCTTGATAAAAAATGGTAACCCCATTGTGTGGTCAAAATCCCCAAAGGGTTGATGATGTGGCAGAAATTTATTGGCTTAACTATGGTTGAGAGGGATGTTTTTAATTAAGGGATAAACGTAATTGTTTTAATAGTTTCAAATTCAAAATGGTCCTAAAATTAAAAGATAATTTTGGTTCCTCCAACATGCAAGTCGGTCCAAATAGTTTTGGAATTTTTGGCTCCAAGGCGAAATTTAAATTTCAAAATTGATTTTGAAAGTCGACTTCCCTCCTTAAGAAACCCCTCTGAGACACTATAAAAGTGGCACTTGATTAATCACAACAATATGGTTCTCGATGCTTATGGCAAGTTGGTCTGTGATTTTTCTGCGGCCAAGAAGTAGACTTGTGGATTCAAAGGAGGAGGACGAATATGGAAGATGCTCTTGATGATTTGCTTTGTTTGGGTTCTGAAATTTTTTCATCACTGAGGCATCTCTGAAGCAAGGGAAGATTAGGGTTTTTGTCTTGGTTTTCTTATTTTGTTTGGGCTTTGGAAATTTCTTCGCTGAAGCAAAAGAAGGGATAAGGGCATCGTCTTAATATTTTCCTTTTGGGGTTAAAGGGTCTCGTTTGAACATTTCTGGATAGGCCATCACTATATGAACATATGCCCATAATTAAAGCTATTTGAAACATCTTTGTAGACGAATTGAAGGTTCTTGCTCGGCTCATATTTCTGTTGAAAACCCCTGTGCGTATAAAGTATTAAATCTATGCAATCGTTGTAGTGAGTATTTTGTTTGTTGGTGCAATGAATCACATAATACCTGTGCAAGCACTGTAATGAACATTTTGTTTTGTTGGTGCGATGAATCTCAAAATACCTATGCAAGCGTTGTAATGAGCAGATCGTATACTTGTGTGTATGAAGTATACCTGTGCGTATGAAGTAATAAGACCTGTGGCTAAGCGCTGTAATGAAGCATCGTTGCAACATATGGTTAAACCAGTGCGATCAGTTTTATCATACCCCTGTGCATTCTGACAACTAAGGAGTATGATCACTGGATGCTTAAAGGTTAAATATCTTTGTGTTGGACAATAAGAAGAAAGTTGAATATGGTTGTTCAAGGAATTTGTGGTTCGTAATGTCTATTATCTGCCCTTTGATTTGCCACCAAGTTTGATTTATTTGCTACATATAATTTGGTCAAAACGATATACACAATGAATATTTAATGCATCGATGTATTGGAAATGCCATGCTTATGGAGGGATAACGTAAATGCACCTGCCGGACATGTGTTGACTGCTAACAAATTAGTAAATTGATGGAGAGGTATGATTAGATGCCAAGGAGAATGAATGACTAAACTTATGTGTGTATGCTTGGAACAATTGTGCATAAAAGGAGTTAATACGACAAAGACAAAAATTGTGTGTGGTGTCTAATAGTGCGCAATGTGCATAGTGTGGAATTATGTCTGAAATATAGTTAGAATCTACCCTCTGGTAAACGCTATAATATGTGCGTAATGGCTTATGTGCAATAAGCACAATGTAAACATTTTGGTTGAGTGTGCACAAAGGAGCCTTGCAAACATTGAGTTGTTTGTGTTGCTAGGTGTGGAGACCAAGTGCGATTCTTGAACTATCTAAGTGCTGGAGCTATGAAGCAATTGACTAAGGCTGCACTTGGCCATGTTCTGAGGATCTCTTGGACGGATCTGGGACTATTTGTTCTATGTATTTTCTGCTGTGTTGCATGGGTACTCGCACCCGGGGGTGGGGTTCTCGAACCCGTCCCGGGTTCCCACACCCAAGTACCGGATTCGGGTACGGGTTCTTCCCAGACGAACCCAGAAGAATTGGGTTCTTCAAAAAAAAAATTGGGTTCTTTTCCTTTAACGGGTTCTTGGGTTCTTCGGGTGCTTGGGTTCTTGGGTTCTTCGGGTTCTTTGGGTTTTTCATAAAAAAAACTATATTAAAAATTTAATTTTCAAATAATTTTTATTTATTGAAATTTAAAAAATAACTTATAACAAAGGTAAAACTTATAACAAAACCTAAAAAACCCTAAATCAATTCTTGTAAATCAATTTGGAATGAAACATTCTTCCACGGTCCTTACCATCAAAACCTGTGTTGCACGGGTACCCGCACCCGGTTTTTTAAGTTTTTTACAAGTCTTGTTTTTTAAGAATTCTTGTAAATCAATTTGGAATGAAACATTCATTCCCGAGCCAAATAACCATCAAATTATAAACTGTAAATGCACACATACAGGTTCAGACATTTTCGGTCAAATAGAAAGTAGGATTGAGACCAGCCATAAGCTGTAATCAGCTGATGCTGTTAAATGGCGAAGGGCTATTTTGGACAATGGCTAAATTAAGTATCAAAATCTGCCAATTTCTCACAGCATTCTGATAACATCATGTTAAGATTAAAACTAGGAAAATATGCCTAAATCATATATGGTCTCTACAGACTTGTACACCAAGTAATCTCTAAAAATTGCGAAGATGTTTTATGTTTAGATAATTAATATTCAGGCAGAGCTTCGCACTCAAAGACAAACTATCCCTCAAGCCATCAGATGGCTGCTGTGCATTTTATTGGGAAACAAAGACTGATAAGCGTGTTTTGTGGAAGGGTAATGCTGCCACTGTTTTTGGGATTGCTTTACCACAGAGCACACCATGCATGGGGCAGGTGGATGATTAGACATCAAGAAAATTCTAGACCACTATCAGGTTGAGAAGAATCTCCTATGAAAAAATTGTGTTTTTATATGGGGGAGACTAAACATTCAAAGAAAAATTACAAGCTCAAGCTCCAACAAGAATGAGCAATTTCAATAAGGAGAGAAGCTGTCTTGAAATTAGAGCAGGAGGCAAAAATGCTAACACTCCTTGGTTGTGTAGGAGGAAGGGTCTGTACGACCACAGCCTGATTCATTGATAGGCATCCTTGCAAATGAACCTAAGCTGCATAGTTATTTTAAAGCCTGTGTGTGACAAAATCTGTCCCAAGTTTCACCAAAATAGCTGAGTCTAGCATTTATCCTAGTATGTATTTTGAATTTTCAGTGTTAGTAGTAGCCTTGAGTTCTCTCACATAGCTGTCATAGTGTCATGGTTACACGGAAAAGATTCAAAAGAACAATTTTTTGGTGATAAATTTTGAAATTTCAATGTCAATGTTGAATGTTCAATGATGTGCATGTTTAAATGATTATCATTAAAGTTTTCTTGTTTAAAGTTGAAAAAATATACAAATTCAAATTTCATATATATTATTAATTATAAATTTATAATTTATAAAATATAATTATTAAAATTTAATATTATTATATTACCCGACGAACCCACGCACCCTGTTTCCAAAAATGCCGTCCCCGTCCCCGCACCCACGTTTCCTGGCAACATAGATTTTCTGAGAGGAATAGTGCATTTACTATAATAATGCCTCCAGTTTCTTTGTAGCCAAAATCACTGGCGTTCACTTAGCTAAGTTCAAGGCATGCGTGGCACCAATTTACTGCTCAAATATTGTGACAACTATCAAGGCAGTTTTGTCTAAGGATTATATGCAGTTTTGAGGCCTTACTCAAACACAATTGATAACATTATTTAGTTTGGAACTTGTGTCCATTGTTAATATTCAAGGTTGTTAACTCTTTTGGAGTGCATTCCATCGACTTTTAGGCTTTAGCTAATGTGGTTTGTCATGAAAGGAAGATGTAAATTTGTTTTATCAATAAGGGGGGCTTGTTCACATTTATTATTCTCATTGGAGATCATTGTGTTGCACCGTAACAGGGTAATTGCATATCTTTTTTTTATTTTTATTTTTGTATCCCAAAGGAACCCACCAACCCGCTTGACACGTAGCTACTAGTAAACCTCTGGGGGTCTATGACCTGTCCTCCTCTCCATAAATTGGGCCACAACTGGGGGGATTTGAACCTTGGATCTCTCAACTTTCTTAGGATTCACATTACTTCGATCACCAATTGAGATGCCCCCCCGGGACAAGGTAATTGCATTTTCTTTATAAGGGAAATACACATAATCAATGTTTGTAAAGTCCTAAACTCACCAACAAAATTAATTTTAATTCTCAAGGGATGAGGATCTCCTTTCTATTTCTTCAGTTGCTGGCCCTATCTTCTGGTTTTGAGAAACCACAACCCTCTCTTGGTTGTGATATTGATATTAGTAGGGTGTCGAGTCTCACGTTGCACACATTGATGGGGAAATTCCATTACGTTTCACTTTTGAAGTCAGATTCTAAAATGGGTCTCCATCCATTGGAAGCCTTTGCTAGGATATTGTCCTACGTTTAGCCTTCTAATGAACAACTGGATTCACTTTCATTTTTTAGACGAAGGTGACCTGATTACTATTTTGCATTATGCCTGGGTTATGGGTCATGGGTTCTTATGGTTGCAGCGATGGCAAATAGGGTTTAACCCTCTCATTGCAAAACCCAAGTCACATTATTTGTCGGTAAAGTTGGTTGGGGTTCCTCTAGAGCTATCGATGAGGCAAATTGTCATGAAGCTGGCAAACAGTATTGGGAAATTTATATTTTTTGAGGAAATGTCCCTAGTCGCCTTTGATATGTGAATTCTGTGGGTGCTGGTGGAGATGGACCTTGAAAAGGAGAACCAGTTGACATGGAGACCATTCTAGGTGATGTTTCCTTTATTCAATGTTTGAACTACTGGAAAGTTCCTTTCTAGTGCTTGGTTTGCCATCAATTAGGCCACCTCAAGGAAGCATGCAACTTTCTGCATTCGAAGGGCTCTCAAAACCCTAGCCAGGGTGTTAGGGTTCTTCGATAGGCCCAAAAGTCCATCAATGTTTCAAATGAAGACCTACTGGGTTGAGGCGTGGATTCTTTGAAGTAGGAACTTTTAGATTGGACTCCATCTAGTCCAAAATGAGGGTAGAAGGATGTGCATCGCGATGAAGAGGAGTCTTATCCAAAATCTCTTAGCAAGGGGCCTCTCTTAGTTTTTGATGGTTGGAGTAGCCTAAGATGATTCTAGGAGGCTAAGGAACATGAGATCTCCAAAGCCCGAAAAAGGTTTCGTGAGATAAGCTTGTGAAACACCTTAATTAAAATGATTTTCAATAATTTAATTAATTGCTAAGTCTAACATAGGAAAAGTGGTAAATTAAAGTTAATTAATTAAGGATGTTCAAGATTTCTCTAGAGACTTCTATTGAAGAAGTCTAATTGATCTTAGCTGTCGATGGAGATTAAATCGTGGTTGTTGAAGACTCAATGAGAGATTAGAAGAGCAATTTGAAGGGGCTTGGAGGAGCAATCCGTTGCATTAGAGAGATCAACGTGATCAAGGCAGACTAGCGAGGGTGCAGTTTGCAGATCTAGTGAGGGCGCAGTTTGAGCTAGGGAAAGAGAGTAGCAAGGGGTTTGTAGCGTGAGAATTTCTGGAGAAATTCAAAGGAGGTTTTTCACTTTCTAGATCTAAGAAAAAGAGGCCAAATTATCCAGCAGGGAGGTCGACATTCCGCAGTGCGAGTTGCCCAGTTTCCTAGAAAGTGTGAGTGTAGGATCTAGAGCGAAGTGCAGGATCCCAGATGTATATCCCGGAGGCAGAGCGAATTGGATCCAAGGGTAGGAGGAAATATGACTTTCTTGGAGGTGTTTCCAAAGGCAGATCGATTTCTCTCCAACAGATAGTGTGCATTTCTAGCTCAGTTGTGCGAATTAACTGGGAAGTGCAAATTTGCCAGAGGGCCAGATCCAGTTGCTGAGGGAAAAGTATTTCCCATATTATTTTCCAGTTGAGATAGATTGTCGAAGCGAGGCCAAGAAGGCTCGCATTTGTAATTATCTATATTTTGCTGCATAATAAAGTAAATCCTCATATGCTACACCGATTTTCTGTTTGGGGTTTTTCTGGGTACGTTAGTCCAAAATAACTATGTTAGTAATTGTGGGTGTGCATCTATTTCTTAGTTCTTGTTTTATTTCCACAACATATTTGGTTTTTGGTGGAGATTGCAGTAGTGAGCTATTCGTTATTTGTTGTTAATTAAATAACAAAAGACAAATAAATTGCATCAATTAGAAGAATAGTTTCTAGTTTATTGCAATCATGGATTTTTCATAGCCTCATGATGGGGTTTACCCTATTGCAGATTCTCTTGGTGGGGAGGTCATTGGCCCATCTTCTCATGGTTTGTCGGCAGAGTTGATCGTGTTTTCAAGTGGCAGGGGTTCCTCTTCATTTCCATCTGATGGTGCTATAAATCTATCTTCCTTGGCGAGGGGTTCACAGGCTACGATGGATGTGATATCGGGTAAGCTCATACAAACACTCTCGACTGATGATATTGTACTGTTAAATAATCTTGCTAATTCTGCTTCAAAACCCTTTGCCATTAATATTCTTGTCACTTGCAGTATACCCCATCTTGTCATTCCCTCCCTCTTGTTCTCCAAACCATCCTCCTCTTTCTATACAAACCCCACTTTACGCTCCTCTGGTATCCCCAGATCCTCGCTCTTTACAACTAGCCCCTTAAACAACAAGGTCACATCCTCAAGTCCTTTTGTTAGCGCTTGGCCTCCCTCCCATATTGTAGTTTTGGAGGGGGTTTCTATGGCATCTAATTGCCCTCTTGACCCCTCATATTCTCCGCCATTAAATATTGCTGCCATACCCTCATATCAATCCCCAACTTCCAGCATACCAATGCAAGATTTCCCATTGTCATCCCTTAGTAATGTCACTGTTTGGATTCTGGAAGAAGAGACCTAACTAAAAAGATCTTGCCTGTGAATCTATCTCTCAAGGTGATCTTTTTGATGGGTCATTCAATTTAGTTGAAGCTAATAGGGCCCTTGGAGTGTTGCAACCCTCTTTCTTTGTTGCCTGATGAAAATCATGTCCCTTAAGGGGGCATCCAAATGTTAGAAAATCGATAGTGGCAACTTATTATACTTATTTTCTTTAACCTTGATACTTTCTTGTGAATCTTAGTTATCTTCTTTATATTCTTCAGTTAGATCTTTTTCATCAAACGATATCAAGAAATAGTAACAACAAAAGAGGACATAGATATAGGCTCTCAGTCAGGGCAAAAGCCCTCCAACGGGAAAACTCAAAAACTCTTCTCTTCTTAGAATCTGCTTCAAATTAGATACAAAGACCTAATTCCTAGACCAAGTCCTTCTCCCGGTACCACGCTGGCCCTTCCTCTAGCCCTTACTATGTTCCTACACAAAAATTGCTTTTTCCTGCAACTTCGTTCTTCCAGCTACAACACTGCTACTCGACTTGCAACTTCGACCCACAACTTCGTCCTTGCAGCTTCTTGGAAACCCTAATACAGTCTCCTCTTGAGACCTACTTAGAGCAAGATAGCTCTCCTAAGGTCAACGAGGTCTAGACAAGGGTTTTTCCTTCTTCCAGCTACAGATTCTGCACCTCGTCCTCCTGCAACTCCGACCTGCAATTTCGTTTGTTTTTGCAACCTAGAAACCCTAGAATTTCGCATGTGTGAGAGAGATAGAGCCCAAAGACAAGATATTTCGGCCTCCTAGCTTCTTCCAAATCTTTGCTCTCCTTTTTTCTTCTTCCTAGCTACAGATCAAACTCTTCCTTGATGATCGAAATTGTTAGTGTGTCTTCAAATGAAGTCGAACTACTCTTTATATATCCTTCTCAAGGGGTCAGATTCCCTCCTTTAGGCCGACTTGAGGATCCTAGGGCGGACTTGTACTCTTGTAGATTCCAGGACTTTCTAGACTCGAAAATAATTCTTTTGATAATTACAAATTCTCCGAAAGGGTCTTATAAACATGATGTTGACTCTTTGACTCATGACAATAAATCCTAAGACCTAACAAACCCTAGAAGCATGAAGAACATGCTTTTACCTAGAAGACCATCAATAATGAGCATGAAACCCATGCCTTAACGATAATAATTTTCTTTCTTCTTTTCTTCTCTATTACATATTGAAACGAGTACAACAATTATGAATACCAAAACTAGTTACATTTCACAACGCCAAATATCTGAGCCCTTTGTAGGTTAGTGTCTCTTCATCATCCCTCGATAATTCTCATTCAAGAAACAATGGTCTCTACTGAAAAAGCTAGGGAAGTCCACCATATTTTCCTGGATTGGAGCATTTGTTCGGTTGATCCCGAGGGCTGATCTAGGGGTTTAGTGGTCCTCTGGATCCCAAGGGATGCTACTCTCAGCCCTTTCTCTTCCATGGCTGGCATCATTTTGGAAGGTCATCTCAGGGGCTTGAATGAGTGGGTTATTCTTGTTAATTGTTATGGCCCCTATATGGAAAGAGAAGCCTTTTAGAATCATGTTAAAATTGGCAACTAGGGCCAAACTCCATGTGGGTCTTCTTATTTATGGCAACGAATATTTTTCTTGGATTTCTCTCATCGAGAGGTGTAGGATTGATCTAAATGTCATCCGATTCCAACATGTATTCATGGAGATATGAATTTATTTGTGTTACGTGACAATTCGTCAAGGTCGGCCAGCAACCAAATCACCCCCACTCAACCTCAACGTTACACCATAAATAGAGGTGGCCTTCAAGTCATTTGGTCACTCATCTCTTGTGATCTCTCTCTCCACTTGTTTGGGTTTTACTGGAAAGAGAGGCCTAGAAGAGAAGGCATATACAATGCCCTTGGGAGAAGGTTTATACACTATCCTAGAGGAGATGCCCTAGCCCTAGAGTCTAGACGCTGTCAAAAGAGAAGGCTATACGCAGTCCTAGGAGGAGACACCTCTACACAGTCAAGGAAGGTTTTATCTACGCAGCAAGGAGAGGCCTTCTATATGAACATATGCTGCCAAAGCCGCATTCAAGGGGGGTTCTATATGCAGCTAGAGGAGGCTCCTAGCCACAACATTTAAGGATGCCCTAGGCCGCAATCAATGAGGGTTTTATACGCAGCAAGAGGAGGCACCTCTACGCTGTAAAGGGGAGGCTTTAATCCGCAGCCAAGAGGAGCATCTAGCCACTGTCCTAACCGCAATGGAGGCCTAAGAAGAAGCTCCTATCCGCAGACCTAAAAGTGCCCTAAACGTAGGCCAGGAAGAAACCCTTATTCGTTGAAAGGAGAAGCCTTAGCAGTGGTGAGGAGGTCTGGCTGCAGGCTAATAGAAGACCTATTAACTGTCTAGAGATCCGCTGTTTAAAGAGCCTAATCCGCATATCAATGTAAGTCTCTCATCCACAGCAAGAAGGGACGTTAGAGTTACTAAGTCACAACCAGAAGAAGCTTCAACACATCAAGAATAACCATGGTCAGATTGCTGTAGGTGACAACTCATTGTTGCAGATGTTAGCACTGTGATAAAGGCTGTTCCAGGTATGGGAATGCTTGCTAGTGGAAGTCACAGTCATAAGGTAAACTTGTGTGGTATCCACAGCAAGAAGGGACATTAGAGTTACTAAGTCACAACCAGAAGAAGCTTCAACACATCAAGAATAACCATGGTCAGATTGTTGTAGGTGACAACTCATTGTTGCAGATGTTAGCACTGTGATAAAGGCTGTTCCAGGTATGGGAATGCTTGCTAGTGGAAGTCACAGTCATAAGGTAAACTTGTGTGGTGAATGAGTCTGCACTCAGACTTACCTCAGACCTTGTAGGGCTGATTTCAAATGCAGATTGGATGCTAATATTCTGGAAATTTGAAGCATTGATGATGATTATATATTGGTTATAAGGACATTTACTTATGTGTTGCTATGTGTTAGGCCATAGGCCATAGCATCATAGCAAGGGCTTCTTAGAGCTGCTCTATTGGACTGTTGGGAGACTATGAAGAGAGTTTAGGATAGCCTCAGGTGCCCTCATCAGATCAATAGCTTGTCACTATCAAGGGACATGCTATAGCACTCTTCATGATTGAAGACTGTCTTATCCACTGCAGTCATAAATATCAATTTTATGTATTTGTACTATCTCTCTCTCTCTCTGCTGAACTATTGAAGAATATAAGAAGAATTGATCAAGGGTTTCCCCACATCAGGCTTTGTCCTTGGCTAGTGCCACATCTTGTGTCCTCTTGTCTTGGCTTGTCTTTTGCTGTTTATGTTTATGTTCTATTTGCACTTTACTATCATGCTGATGTGATTGGTAATCTGGAATTGATATTGAGCTAATATGAAACATTGAAGTAAATGCTCTAAGCATAGAACATACCTAAAATTAACATGGAATCAGAGCTGAGGTGAAGACAAAGCCCAAGCAAGAGTGAAAGAGCAATCACCGAAGGCAGTTGGACAAGGTCAAAGGCTCAATGGGTTCTTCATCCCACTTCCCGGTTGAAGACAAGCTCCGTGAAAAGTCTGACTATCACGGATGGAAGATGTCTCTTGATCTGACATTGAAAGAACAAGAAGTGCTGGATTATGTGAAGGGTAAAATCCTTGAGCCTCCATCAAATGCACTAGCTGCTACAAAGAACAAGTATACCAAGGGTGAAGTCAAAGTGAAGAAGATTATCAGAGATTCCATTGGCAAGCGTCTGGTGGCCTACATCGCTGATTTGAACATCTCCAAGGAGATCTATGATAGATTGGTAAGCATGTTCAAGGTTAGTGATGCAAATCAAATTCTGTTCCTCAAAAATAAGTTGAATGATATTAAGAAGGGTAAGGATGAGGATATTCAATCATACTTCTTAAGGATCACCGAGATCAAGAATGATTTTCTATCGATTGGAGAAATTGTATCTGACATGGAACTTACTATCACTACCCTTGGAGGACTCCCACCCGAGTGGTATATATTTAGAACCATTATTCTCAATAATGATCAAATTCCGGGATTTGAAGAATTGATGTCGAGATGCATTCAAGAAGAAACCAGGATGGTGGAACAAAAAATGCCTTCTAATAAAGGCAACCCTACTGCTTTCTCCACTCATGCCAAAAGGAGAAATAATGCAGGATCTAAAAGTCACTTCAATGGAAAGCTCAGATCTAAGGGTGGAAGGAAAGGCAAATGCTTTTCTTGCAATAAGTTTGGCCACTATGCGAGGGAGTGTCCAAATAGAAGGGACACATCACATGATGATGACCACAATCATTCCAGGGGCAACTTCAATCGAAGGAATGACAGGTACAATGGCAAAGGAAAAAGGAATGCAGGACATCAAGGAAATGGTCGACCCTCCAAGAAAGCAAGGAACTCCAGGTATGAAGAATCAAATGTTGTTTCTGATAAGCAAAAAGAGTATTATCTTATATCGGCCCTCTCCACTACCTCTCCTCCAGAATCTATGGGAGATTGGCTTATTGATAGTGGTGCCTCAAGGCACTTCACCAGATACAAGGAAGCGCTCTCTAATCTGATAGAGAAGGAAGCAAACTTGGAGTTTATTCTTGGAGACGATGCCATCTATCCCGTAAAGGGTGTAGGGAATGTTACCCCTCAATTGAATTAGGGTAACACGTTTCACTTACAAGAAGTTCTTTATGTACTTGATCTCAAGAAGAACCTGGTGTCCATTTCGGCAATGGAAGACAAAGGTTACAAGGTGGCATTCATCAATGGAAAGGTACGTGTTTGGAGAAGGAATTTTCAAGATGCTTTTACTCTTGGGTTTAGGATTGGCAATTTGTATCAAGTTGCAGGAAGTCCATTGGGGACCATGTCGTGTGACTCATCTCTTCAATGGCATCGGAGGTCTGCCCATATTCGTTGTGGGGCCTTACCCGATGTAAGACAGATGGTGACAGGGATGCCCAAATTCAAAGAAGAGCATGAAGGTACGTGTCCGAGATGTACCAAAGGAAAACCTACAAGGGGACCATTCCCCTCATATAATAGCAAAACCACAGATGTGGAACAACTCGAGGGGTTTGAGATTCATTATCGGGAATCTCATGTATGCAGGTTGAAGAAAGATTTCTATGATTTAAAGAAAGCAACCCGATCTTGGAATGAGAGGATTGATAGCTATCTAATGAAGTTGAGATTTACTAGGAGTGAAGTCAATCCAAACCATTGCTTTAAGGTTGTGGATGATAGACATCTCATACTGGTACCTTATGAGGACGACCTCTTTTTGACAGGTACAAACCCTCTCATTTGCAAAAGTAAGAGGGAGTTGGATTCCCGATTTGGATTTGTGGACTGCAAGCCTGTGACTACTTCGATGGAGCTTAACTTTAAGAAGTTATGCGGTAGTGTTGCTGGACCTAATTTGGGAAATACCTCTGAGTTTTATCTACTCATAGTAGCATTGATGTTCTTGGTGAACTCCCGTCCGGATATTTGTTTCGCAGTTAGCATCTTGAGCCAACATATCGCTGAGTCTCATCTCTCTCATTGGATTGGTGCCAAGAATCTTCAGAGATATCTTCGGGGCACAATCACTCATGGACTGAGAGACACTGCCAAAGATGTGAGGTTGCATGATCATTTTGATGTTGATTGGGCAGGCAGTGTGGAGGATCGCAAGAGCACTTCTAGGTGTTGGTTCTCTCTGGGTTCTGCTTCGATATCTTGGATGAGCAGGATGCAGAAGTCGGTTGCTTTGAGCACCGCTGAGGCTGGATACATAACTGCGAGTATGGGCTCCTGTGAAGCTGTCTGGTTGTGGAAGCTCTTCAGTGAGTTGTTTGGACACATGCTAGATACCACCGTGATCTTTTGTGACAACCAGGTGGGATTCGATTGTTGAGGAATCCTGTGTTCTATGATCGCTCCAAGCATATAGACATCAGGTACCACTTTATTTGGGATATGGTACAAAGGGGAGCAAGAAGGATCCATCACTTTGGGGCTGATGTGCAGGGCGCCGATATTCAGATGAAGCTTCTTGACTTTCCGTGAACGACTAGGAGTCGTGGGAAAACTCTCTCCTGAGGGTCTTGTATGATATGGACATTGAGCTCTGGGAGCTTCGAGGGGCTTGGGGGTACTTCTTGGAGCGATGAAAAACCATAGGGTGAGTCGTTCAACCTTCCCCTAGTGGTTTGCTATGTAGGCAAGATGAGTGGGTCATCCTCTCCTGCTGAGACACAGTCATAGGGTGAGTAGTTCAGCCTTCCCCTAGTGATTTGTTGTGTATAGGGTGAGTGGTTCAGCCTTCCCTTAGGATACCCCATGGGGACATGTAGGAAGGATGAGTGGTTCATCGTTCTCCTACTGAGACATCCTATTCCTACCCATGCGGTTTGGGACTCATGGGTAGTACCTCTCATCTGGCCAATGAGCAGGGAAATGAGGATAGGAACCATAGTACTACTGATGGACGCATCATGTAGTACCGTACTCCCTATGCTAGGATGATATTGATCTGGGATCAATTGGAACTGACTTCGGGTCAGTAAGAATGGTATGAGACACTCTCTTTATATGGCACTGACTTCGGGTCAGTAGAGAATGGTATGATACATTTTCGATCACTTCTTCTTCTTCATAGTTCAGCAGAGCAGAGCAGTGTAGGGCATTGCTTTGATGGCAGAGATAGTACAGTCTGGCAGATGGATTAGCAGATGGAGTTCTCCATAGTTGAGAGGGAGTGTTAAAATTGGCAACTAGGGCCAAACTCCATGTGGGTCTTCTTATTTATGGCAGTTGATATTTTTTTTTGGATTCCTCTTGTCGAGAGGTGTAGGATTGATCTAAAGATCATCCGATTCCGACATGTATTCATGGAGATATGAATTTATTTGTGTTATGTGACAATTCGTCAAGGTCGGCAGCAACCAAATCAGCCCCACTCAACCTCAACGTTGCACCATAAATAGAGGTGGCCTTCAAGTCATTTGGTCACTCATCTCTTGTGATCTCTCTCTCCACTCGTTTGGGTTTTAGTGGAAAGAGAGGCCTAGAAGAGAAGGCATATACGCTGTCCTTGGGAGAAGGTCTATACGCTGCCCTAGCCCTAGACGCTGTCAAAAGAGAAGGCTATATGCAGTCCTAGGAGGAGACACCTCTACACAGTCAAGGAAGGTTTTATCTATGCAGCAAGGAGAGGCCTTCTATACGCTCATATGCTGTCCAAAGCCGCAGTCAAGGAGGGTTCTATATGCAGCTAGAGGAGGTTCCTAGCTGCAGCATTTAAGGATGCCCTAGGCCGCAGTCAATGAGGGTTTTATACGCAGCAAGAGGCACCTATACACAGTAAAGGGGAGGCTTTAATCCGCAGCCAAGAGGAGCATCTAGCCACTGTCCTAACCGCAGTGAAGGAGGCCTAAGAAGAGGCTCCTATCCGCAGACCTAAAAGTGCCCTAAATGCAGGCCTAGAAGAAACCCTTATTCGCTGAAAGGAGAAGCCTTAGCAGCAGTGAGGAGGTCTGGCCGCGGACTAATAGAAAACTGTCTAGAGATCTGCTGTTTAAAGAGCCTAATCTGCATATCAATGTAAGTCTCTCATCCACAGCAAGAAGGGACGTTAGAGTTACTAAGTCACAGCCAAAGGAAGCTTCAACACATCAAGAATAAGCATGGTCAGATTGCTGTAGGTGACAGCTCATTGTTGTAGATGTTAGCACTGTGATAAAGGCTGTTCCAGGTATGGGAATGCTTGCAAGTGGAAGTCACAGTCATAAGGTAAACCTGTGTGGTGAAGGAGTCTGCACTCAGACTTATCTCAGACCTTGTAGGGCTGGCTTCAAATGCAGATTGGATGCTAATATTCTGAAGCATTGATGATGATTATATATCAGTTATAAGGACATTTACTTCTGTGTTGCTATGTGCTAGGCCATAGGCCATAGCATCATAGCAAGGGCTTCTTAGAGCTGCTCTATTGGACTGTTGGGAGATTATGAAGGAAGTTTAGGACAGCCTCAGGTGCCCTCATCAGATCAGCAGCTTCTCACTGTCAAGGGACATGCTACAGCACTCTTCATGATTGAAGACTGTCTTATCTACTGCAGTCATAAATATCAGTTTTATGTAATTGTACTATATCTCTCTCTGTTTAACTATTGAAGAATATAAGAAGAATTGATCAAGGATTTCCCCACATTGGGGTTTGTCCCTGGCTGGTGCCACATCTTGTGTCCTCTTGTCTTGGCTTGTCTTTTGCTGTTTATGCTTATGTTCTATCTGCACTTTACTATCATGCTGTAGTGATTGGTAATCTGGAATTGATATTGAGCTAATATGAAAATTGAAGCAAATTGCTCTAAGCATAGAACATACCTAAAATTAACAAATCATCTGTTCAATAGCAGTTTTCTCCTTGAATGCTCACTTATCTTAGCTGGTGACCTAAATTTTACTTCTGTCAGTGAGCTCTGTGGTGAAATTGCCTGTCCTGATCCCTTTGCTTAGGTTATTTCTCAGATAATCTGTGAGTCAAACCTTGTTGATATTTTCCCTTGTCCTCTCGGTCCTATGTGGAAAAATGGAAGATCCGGATTTGAAGGGGTGGCAAAATGATTGGATAGATTCTTAATTGCTGACTCTTTGTTATCTAAACTGGGAAAATACCGCTCTTGGACTTGTCATGAGGTCATTTCAGACAATTTTCCGACTTTTTTGCTGTTGGATTTTAATAAGGCTCACTCTAAGTTCCCTTTCAAATTCAATAGTACTTGGCTAAAGGATCCTTTATCTCCTTGGTACATGAGTGCTGGAAGAATTGTCAGGTCAATCCCTCCATATCGGCTATGGATTCATGGACTATCAAATGAAGAATTTAAAAGTCTATGTAAAATCTTGTGCTTGGAACCTTATCCATAAGCAACAATATGAGCTGAATGCCATTGAATTTGAAATTATTTCATGTCAAAATGCTTTCCTTTATACAGGTTTTTCGGAAGCTCTCAAAAGCAGGATAGTTCCTTAGCTGAGAGGAAAGTGTGCTTGCTCAAAGCTGAGGAGGAATTCTGGAGACTTAAGAGTCGGGCTATATGGATAAAGGAGGGTGATAGAAGCTCTCAATTCTTCCACAAGTTTGCCTCTTATAGGACGAATAAAAATGCTTTTTGGGACATTTTGGATTAAGAGGGTAAGTCCTGCTGCTCCCAACAGGATTTGGAGAAGCTTGCTAGGGATCATTTCTTGAAAGCTCTTCAGGGATCCTGGTGACTGTCTAATTTATAATCAACTACATGTTGTTCAACATGTTCCAAGGATCTTTTCTTAGGAGGACTCAGCTAGAATGGGTTAGCTTGTCACACTGAAAGAGATAAAGGAGGTTTTGAATTCCTTTGCAAAGGACAAAAGTCCAAGGCTTGATGGCTGGACTGTAGAGTTTTTATCTGGCTTTTTTTGACTTGGTTGGGGGTGACATCTTACAAGTGGTGGAGGAGGTGAGATTGACTAGCAAGGTGTTTGGGCTATCAACTCTACTTTCTTAGCTCTGATTCCTAAATCCTCCAAGCCGCGTTCATTTAATGATTATAGGCCCATATCACTTTGTAATCTTATTTACAATGTGATTGCTAAGGTATCAGGTTGAAAGAGGTTCTCTCTACAGCTCTATCCAAGGAACAATTTGTTTTCCTCTTGGGTCAAGTGATCCATGATGCCATTGGCTCAGCCCAGGAGGCTCTTCACTCCATTAAAATCAGGAAACGATGTGCTTGTTGAAAATGCAACAAGATGATGGAGCTTAGTGAAAAGAAGTGGCCTTCACTAAGTGGGCCCGCAGGCTATTTTTGGCGCAAAGTCTATTTTTAGACATATGGATCATGGTCTATGAGTTGCAGGATGCTATTTATGGATGATTGGTCATGTTGGTAAAAATAGATGGACCTCTATTTTTAGACATATGGGCGGAGTCTATTTTTAGACTGCCAGTCTAAAAATAGAACAGTCAAATATTATTAGCTCTTAATAATATTTGGACTATAAACATTATCTTATCCTCTTGCAGCACTTCAGTTCGAGCTACGGATGTGGCTACATGCAACTGCCAAAAGGAAATACGCTTTTCTTATGGGTTAGTTGAGCTATTGCATGATGGACTTCAGTTAGAACTCAAGTGATTGAGTTTGGTGGAATTGATTGAGGAGTTGATGGAGTTGTGTTCAGTTTGACTTAGTTGAACTAGTTGTATTTAGTCTAACTGCCAAATACACTAGTGATGAGTGATGTGAATTAATTATTAATTAATTCACTAATTAGTAACTCATAAATCAACTAAAGAATACATCAGTTAACTCAGTGCATGGACAGTTCAATGGAGACAAGTGTTAGAGGTGGGTGAAAGGGTGAGACTACTATCAGTTGTGACTATAGCTGTGCATGAGATTTGCACAATCATTGATGGAGATTGCCAATGAGGATTGTGCAGTACAGGCCAAGGGAAAACGAGCTTGGAGCTGATCTATTCTCGTTTTGGATTGCGCAGTAGAGGCAGGCAAACAGTGGAGGAGATTTGAACCTGTGACTTGATTCAGATCTGAGCTAGTTTGTGTGTACCAGGTGGAGATAGTACTGAGTACTTGTGAGGAGTATTGTACTATGTATTGTTACATGTTCTCTATCATTATAATATACAGATAGTTGGGGGTTTTCAGCTGTATGCTTTCCCCAATACATACTGTGTTGATATGTGTGATTGATGTTTCAATGTGCGTATGCAATTGTTTCTTAATTCTGCAAATTGATGATCAATGGTAGAGGAGGTTAAGTATTATGCATGCATTCCGCAAATAGTGTATAATCAGGATAATCTCTGTGAATAAGCATTATATTATTCCAAATTTCTAAATGGTATCGGAGCGAAGTTGATCATCAGATCTATTATTCAGAAAGTGATTACATTTTATTTTTTCAGGCAGAGTCTGTAATCGGGCCAGGTAGCCTCTGGATTCATCCTTCTTTTGGAAGGTGAGATATCCGGTAAATGCCCATACAGTCAATCTCTGTACGAGAAATACTTTGTTCTCACGAATTTTAGATCAGAAGCGGTTGAGTTTTGAGCTGGTGGAATTCGAATTTGCAGCAGTGTTTTCTTGGTGTCGAAGTTGAAATGTCTTTCAACGGATTGCGATTGGAGTATGCTCTTGAAGGCAACTCGAATTATATTGCATGGAAAGACAGGATGGAGGCAGTGTTAGATGACAATGGGTTGAAGGAGTTCATAGAGGTTGAGGTCCCAAAGCCTACTGATGCTGCTCACGTTGAGGCTTGGCAAAAGAAGACAACAAAGTGTCGAAGGATTCTGTTGGAGGGCATGAAGGATCACATTGTATCCACCCTGCATGGAAAGGCTTCTCCATACTTGATGTGGAAAGCGTTGACAGATTTATTCCAAAGCAAGAGGGACTAGAGGAAGTTGGTGCTCAAGGATAAACTCAGAAACATTAAGTGTGAGAAAGGAGACAGTATACCCAAGTATCTCACGAAGTTCACCCAATGCCGGGATGAGCTGGGAAGTGTGGGGGTGACTGTTGATGATGAGGACTTGGTGAGCTTGGCTCTCTTTGGTCTTCCAAAGAGTTGGCATTCCTATCAGGACTCTGTCAATGGTCGGGAGAAATTGCTAGGATGGGAGAGACTTTGGTTTGATCTTGTGCAAGAGGAGATCAGGCGGAATACCAAGGACGGATCTTCATCAAAGGCATCTGATGAAGAAAATTGCGCTTTGGTTGCCAAAGCAAAGAAGGGGAAGAACAAGAAAGCTTCTCATTCCGGTGCGAAAGGCAAGAAGCAAGACATGTCCAAGGTGAAGTGCTTTCACTGTCACCAGCACGGACATTATGCCACAAATTGTTCGCAGAAGAAGAAAAATAAGCAAGCTGCTGGATCTGCAATGGGAGAGGCCTTAGCCTCGCAGTTTGAGCTGGATTTTTCACTGATCGCATGCTTGGTATCAAGTGTGATGGGATCGGTATGGTTCTTGGATAGTGGTGCGTCTTTTCACATGACAGGAGATCGAGATTTGTTTTCTGATCTGGATGAGAAAGATCTTGGAGTGCACATCGAGATGGGTGATAATGGTAGATATAGTGCGACCGGTATCGGTACCATTTCCTTTGAGAGGGAGTCTGGTAAACCCTTCGTATTGAAGGAAGTGATGCATGTTCCAGGATTGAAGAAGAATCTTATCTCTGTGGCGATGTTAGAAGACAAGGGATATGATGTTGTTTTCAGCGAGGGAAAGGCTTTCCTGCGCAGTAAGACAACTGGAGAAACTCGGAAGATAGGGGTTTGAGTCAAGAACCTTTATCAGTTGCATGTAGATGGCTGCGCAGCAATGGCATGCAAGGTAAAAGGATTGGTGAGCCGGGATGATGGCGAGCTGTGACACCGGAGATTGGGCCACCTTCACCATGGAGCCTTGAAGATACTGCAGCAGATTTCTTCTGGGCTTCCTAAAGGCACTCTTGCGCAGTCAGATCAGTGCAAGGGGTGTACTTTGGGAAAATTTGTGAAAGCCACCTTTCACGAGAAGGATAGTCGCGCTACGACGATCCTTGAGAGAATTCACACAGACGTGTGTGGACCTTTCTCAGTAGCTTCGACAACAAAGCACAAGTACTATGTGATCTTTGTTGATGATTTCTCTCGAAAGTGCTGGATCTTCTTCATGCAGAAGAGGAGCGAGACATACTGAAAGTTCTGTGAGTTCAAAGCACTGGTCGAGAAGGAATCAGGGAAGAAGGTGAAGGCTCTTAGGAGTGACAATGGTGGTGAATTCATCTCTGGCGAGTTCAAGGATTTCTGCAGCGCAGAAGGGATTCGAAGAGAGCTCATAGCTCCCCATAACCCACAGCAGAACGGGGTTGCTGAGCGGAAGAACAGAACGATCGTGGGTGCTGCACGAGCGATGTTGCATGATCAGGGCCTACCCCTTCACTTGTGGGCGGAGGCATGCAATACTGCAGTATATGTGCAGAACTGTTGTCCTCACAAGATACTTGGCATGAGTACACCCGAGGAGGCTTATTTTGGTAAGAGGCCTGATATTTCCCATTTGAGGATTTTTGGTTCTCCTGTTTACATGCATGTGACGAAGGATGCCAGGAAGAAGCTGGAGCTGACCGCAGAGGTTGGGATATTTGTGGGGTACATTGATACGCCCCACAACTATCGTGTGTATTTGCTAGACAGTCGCAAGATTGTTGTGCGGCAGGATATCAAATTTCAGGAGGAGAAAGCCATGAAGTGTTCGCTTGAGAGGGAGCCACACTTGCATGCAGATGAGGAGCTATTAGTTCCTAAGGATGAGCTTTAGGACGTGGATCAGCCACAAGATGAAGTTCATGGAGTGGAAGAGACCACTCATGCAGCGCCAACCATCAGAGGGCGAAAGCGCACTACAAAGGCTGAGCGACTGACTCAAGATGCAAAGAAGGTTGTAGGGCCACCTACAGCACAGCGCAGACAGAGACAGTCACCTGATCGGTACACTGGATACATGGCTCTTGTGAGCAAATGTGTCGTGACTGAGCCATCCTCTTTCGAGGAAGCTGTGGAGGATCCCGCATGGGTAGATGCCATGGTGGAAGAGTATGATTCGATTGTCAGAAACTGTGCATGGGAGATTGTCCCAAGACCGGAGGGGAAATCAGTGGTGGGTTCGAGATGGATCTACAAAGTGAAGCAGGCAGCTAACGGGAGTGTGGAGAAGTACAAGGCAAGATTTGTTGCCCGAGGCTTCTCACAGATAGAGGGGATCGATTATGAGCAGACCTTTGCACTTGTCGCAAGGTATTCTTCCATGCGGACGATTCTTGCTCTCTCAGCGCAGATGGGGTGGCACATTCATCAGATGGATGTGAAGACTGCGTTCCTCAACGGAGTCATTGAGGAGGAGGTGTACATAGAGCAGCTCGAAGGTTTCGAGATCTTCAGCAGCAAGTCGCATGTGTGCAGGCTCAAGAGAGCGTTGTATGGGGTGAAACAAGCACCTCGTGCTTGGTACACACGGATAGACAGTTATTTCACCAGACTTGGATTCTCCAAGAGTGAGGCGGATCCTAACCTATACCAGATTGTGGTGGAGGGTAAGTTGCTGATCATTGTACTTTATGTAGATGATTTGATTTTGACGGGAGATGAGCTGTTGATACTTTCATGCAAGGAGGATCTTGCTAGAGAGTTTGAGATGAAGGACTTGGGCCTCCTTCATTATTTCTTGGGATTGGAAATTTGGCAGCGCAGTGATGGACTATTTGTTTCTCAGGGTAAGTATGCCCAGGAGATACTGGAGAAGTTCAACATGCATGGCTGCAAGCCTGTTGATACTCCTCTTCCTGGAGGTTGGAGGAAGGAGGATGCTACTTCAGCGGAGGTAGTGGATGCCACTGTTTATCGACAGTTGGTGGGGTCGCTTATGTATTTGGTCAATACACGACCCGATATATGCTATGCTGTTAACCAGCTTTCACAAGCTATGGTTAAGCCAACCAAGCTCTTCTGGAAGGCAGGCAAGCATGTATTGCGTTATCTCAGAGGCACATCGGGATATGGATTGTGGTACAGACAGGAGGATGAGGTGAAGCTATGTGGCTTCATGGATGCAGATTGGGCAGGGAGCCCAACGGACAGAAAGAGCACATTTGGAGGGATCTTCAATATCGGGTCGACAACAGTTTCTTGGTACAACAGGAAGCAAAGATCCGTGGCACTCAGTTCAACAGAGGCCGAGTATATGGCAGCAAGTTTGGCTGCATGCAAAGCTATATGGATGAGGAAGATCCTGGTCAGGTTGTTCGGGTCACACTTGGAGCCTACTGTGATTTATTGTGATAACCAGAGTTGCATTAAACTCTCGGCTAATCCAGTATTTCATGATAGATCCAAGCACATTGGCATTAGGTACCATCATATCAGAGATTGTGTGCAGCGGAGAATCATGTTACTTTCATACATTCCCACGGAGGATCAGGATGCTGATATCTTGACGAAGGCGCTCACCAGAAGCAAATTCGAATACCACAGAGGCAGGATAGGGGTTGCAGATAATCCATATCTTGTTGAGAGGGAGTGTTGAAAATGCAACAAGATGATGGAGCTTAGTGAAAAGAAGTCGCCTTCACTAAGTGGGCCCGCAGGCTATTTTTGGCGCAAAGTCTATTTTTAGACATATGGATCATGGTCTATGAGTTGCAGGATGCTATTTATGGATGATTGGTCATGTTGGTAAAAATAGATGGACCTCTATTTTTAGACATATGGGCAGAGTCTATTTTTAGACTGCCAGTCTAAAAATAGAACAGTCAAATATTATTAGCTCTTAATAATATTTGGACTATAAACATTATCTTATCCTCTTGCAGCACTTCAGTTCGAGCTACGGATGTGGCACATGCAATTGCCAGAAGGAAATACGCTTTTCTTATGGGTTAGTTGAGCTATTGCATGATGGACTTCAGTTAGAACTCAAGTGATTGAGTTTGGTGGAGTTGATTGAGGAGTTTATGGAGTTGTGTTTAGTTTGACTTAGTTGAACTAGTTGTATTTAGTCTAACTGCCAAATACACTAGTGATGAGTGATGTGAATTAATTATTAATTAATTCACTAATTAGTAACTCATAAATCAACTAAAGAATACATCAGTTAACTCAGTGCATGGACAGTTCAATGGAGACAAGTGTTAGAGGTGGGTGAAAGGGTGAGACTACTATCAGTTGTGACTATAGCTGTGCATGAGATTTGCACAATCATTGATGGAGATTGCCAATGAGGATTGCGCAGTACAGGCCAAGGGAAAACGAGCTTGGAGCTGATCTATTCTCGTTTTGGATTGCGCAATAGAGGCAGGCAAACAGTGGAGGAGATTTGAACCTGTGACTTGATTCAGATCTGAGCTAGTTTGTGTGTAGCAGGTGGAGATAGTACTGAGTACTTGTGAGGAGTATTGTACTATGTATTGTTACAACTTACATGTTCTCTATCATTATAATATACAGATAGTTGGGGGTTTTCAGCTGTATGCTTTCCCCAGTACATACTGTGTTGATATGTGTGATTGATGTTTCAATGTGCGCATGCGATTGTTTCTTAATTCTGCAAATTGATGATCAACGGTAGAGGAGGTTATGTATTATGCATGCATTCCACAAATAGTGTATAATCAGAATAATCTCTGTGAATAAGCATTATATTATTCAAAATTTCTATAGTGCTCTCATTCTCAAGATGGATCTTGTAAAGGCTTATGACAAGGTCAATTAGAGTTTCCTCCAGTTACTTTTTCTCCATATTGGCCTGGATCCAATGACAACCAGATGGATTATGGGTTGTATTATGACAGCCAATTTTGCACTGCTGATCAATGGGACTCCATCTGCCCTTTTCTCAGCATCCTGGGGTCTAAGACAGGGATGTCCTTTGTCCCCACTTTTATTCCTCTTAGTCATTGAAGGGTTCAGCAGGATGATTATCTCAGCAAAGAGAGATGGGTGCATAAAAGGAGTTAAGGTGACTAAATCTATCTTTCTCACTCATCTCTTGTTCGTTGACGATGTCATTATCCGGGGTGATGGCTCTGTATCCGAATGGGACATCTACAGCAGTATTTTTAGTATCTTTTGTTCCACTTCTGGAATGCTGATAAGTCAACAGAAGTCTGCCTTTTTCCATAACAATGTTCCAGGCCAGACAATTTCTCATATTGAATCTTTGCTCCCTTATCAGATGGCCCATTTGGAACAAGGTTTTTTCTATTTGGGTTACTTCCTAAAGCAAATTGCAATTACGTGGAGGACTGGAATTGGTTAATTAAGCAGGTTGAAGGCAGAGTAAACAATTGGTGCTACAGAGGGCTTTCAATTGGTGGCAGAATGACTTTAATCAAGTCGGTGCTGGAAAGTATCTGTGTATTGGTTTTCCCTCGCCAAGGTTGCAAAATGATAAATCTTCCCTTCATAAGATTCAACAATGTATGAGCAACTTTCTGTGGAATGGCAAAAGAAGCTGCTCACATTGCCATTTGGTCAAGTGGGATGTCCTTGCTCAGCCCAAAAGTCATGGTGGCTGGGGGTTCAAGAACCTACATTTGTTTGGTCATGCTTTGGCCATGAACATTGAAAAGTACTTGGTGGGCCTTAACTGGAATGGTTTATGGAGCAGCATTATGGTGGAGAAATATTTACACAATAAACCTGTTCTGGAATGGCTATGGTCTTTCAAGCCCCAGAAATTCAGTATTGATTCGAATATATGTAGGAGCCTGATGGCCACTATTCCTTGGATTACCAAGTGGCTGCTGTGGAAGGTCAGCATTGGGAAGCAGGTCAAGCTGTGGATTGATCCTTTTATTGGGGATCCTCTTTCGTTTTATTATCGCCAGAGCTCACTTTTCAGCTCAACATCTGGGGCATGTCCAGACTTTACCATGATTTTATGCCATCCTCACAGCATTCCTTTATTGGCAGATGGAAATTTGCTTCTGAATTGTGCCTGCAGGGACCTCTTGCAGATGAATGGGATAAATTTGTCAAGAATATAATTCTTAATGGACTAATTTTATCAGAGTGGAGGACGACCCAATTGCCTGGGGTTGGAACACCTCTTCTGGGCAGATTTCTGCTAGACATGCCTATAATGCTATATCAACCTGTTCTTTCCAGCTCAGGGACAGCTGGTGTTATAAGAAGATCTGGTGTTGGCCTGTGGTTCCAAAGCTCAAATGTTTTATTTGGCTGGCTTTGGAGAAGTGGATTCACACTTGGGACCTTTTGATGCGCAAAGGATTTTCCAGGTCTAATATATGTATCCCCTGCTTTAAAGGAATCTGATTCTGTCAATCATTTATTCTTCCAGTAGATTTTTCTAGGGCTTTCTGGGCTGCCGCTGTCAGTTTATTTAATATATTGGATATTGGCCCTCTGTCTCCTCTAGATCACTGTCTCCTATGGTGTGAGCACAATATGGGCAACTTTAAGGCCTTGCCAATATTCATCGCTTGGGGCATATGGAAAATTAGGAACAAGCATATTTTTGAAGGTAATCCAATTGAAATCTCAGGTATCATGTCATAGATAATGGGTTTCTTCTATGATTATATCAGGCCTCTGAAGCGTATCAAGAGTCGTTCTTCATGTTTTCCTCCTAGTTCTATTTCTGCATATGTAGGCTTCTTCGATCATGCGTTCCAGATTGGCATATGTGGAGGAGGTGCCATTTTATTTCTTCCTGACAATGTGACCTTCCAGATCTGGCTGAATACTGGCCCTGGATCAAACACCAAAGCAGAAGTTTCAGCTGTTTGGGCTCTCTTATACATTGCTGCTTCTATGAACATAGTCTCTCTTCAGATTTATGGAGATGCAAAGTGCATGATAGATTGGCTTCTTCAGATTTATGGAGATGCAAAGTGCATGATAGATTGGCTTGTGGGGAGAGGAAACCTGAAGGTTCTTTCCCTTCATCATTGGATGGACTGAATTCAATTCCTCAAGGGCCTCTTTCACAACTTTTCCTGCACATTTTAAGGGAATGGAACCAGCATGCAGATCAGTTGTCCAAGAAAGCTCTTTAGGTGGAGGAAGGGCTCATTTTCTTTGAAGAATGAAGGGGTCTTCAATTAACAAGGAGGGGATCAATACAAATCCCAAGTGATCTTCAGCTGGCTACAATATCTTGATGTGTCTTGGTGCTATTTCCTTTTCTGTTAGTTTATGAATTGTTTAAAATGACTAGAACTGGTTTTGCTTTGTCATCAGCGGATTGTAATGTAGATTCTCTGATTTTGTATCTGCTACTATGCAATCGTGTCTTTGGGATTCTCAGCTTAATGCTGGTTTTATTATGCCCACTTTTGCTCCCTGTAAGCCAGCATTGTGCTGTGTTTTTTGATGGAAATACTGTCATTGTATATGCCGTAATGTGGGCAAATTTTTTGTAACTGTACTCCTTTTCTAATGAACAGGACGATTTTTCTTCTTTGGGAAAAAAAGGTATTATGATCATGATGTGTTCTGGAGAACATTGTTTTAGATCACGTGTCTAGTATATAGACACATTTATTTTCTGAACGTGCTTGTTCTTTTATGTGTGCATTCTGATAGGTTATAAGAAGATTCTGGGATGGTACCGATCTCAAAGGTGCTCTCGAGACAATGGGGAAAATGGGAGATCATTCTGTAAGTATTCTGCATCCCAGCTATTTTCAAGCGTCCTACATGGACTACATTTGGTATTCGTTGTTTGTTTTATTTGAAATTTTTGCATGTTGCGTCTCAATGTTTGGTATAATTTTCCTTTGTTAATAATTTTGTCTTTATTCAACTCCTAACTTTTACTTTCGTAACAATGGACATAAATATGCAACTAGCAGGTCCTGGTAGATGTGGTGAGTGTCCTGATTGAGAGGACTCAGGTTTTCACGCTGGAGATTTGTGCAGTTATCCTTCCATTGCTTACAAATTTGCTGAGTAGTGAGATTGACAGGTATTTATGGTTTTACAGTACATTGTTGAGTTGTATGGAGGTTATTCATGTGATTGTTTAAATTTGAGAAAAAAGTTGATAGTCAATTAGTATAGATATTACTAAACTGGATGGAAGTTAAATTTTCATGAATTAACAATTAATTGCAACTAGGGAGCCTTAGATCATTTTGTCTTCTCTTTTGCCTATAAGAAAGAATTACAATAATATGTTTAGGGCATACCTCATTGCTTTGATGGAAGTTAAATTTTAATGAATTAACAATAATTGTAGCTAGGGAGCCTTAGATCATTTTATCTATAGCAAAAAAATTCCACAATATGTTTAGAGCATACGTCATTGCTTTGATGGTTTATATTCTTGTTAAAATGAATTTTAGGTACCTTAATGTGGCTCTAGGGACATTGTTATTTCTGGTGAGAAGTTTTGGTCATGTCATTTGTTCAACAAGGTTGGCATCTTCTTCACTTGGAGTTGATATTCAAGCAGACGAAAGGTACTATTAGCATTTGCTTCAAGGATACTTAATTGATTGCGCAAGTATAATTTTGGTCTATACTATGGATGTGACATCTGATGGCTGATCGTGTAATGGTTATAGGAGCGAGCGTTGTAATATATGCTACAAACAACTGGAAAAGGTGAAGCGGAGTCTTCCTCACTTAATAAGGTGCGTTAGCTATCTATATTGCTTCCCACTCCGGAAGATGGGTTCCCTCAAAAGTCTATGTTATTAAATGTTGGATTCTTGTTACACCTAAATTTATTATGTCCGTTTGTTACAGGAAGAGTGGACCTATTGGGCAGTCTGCACAAGAATTAAGTGTGACTCTTCAAGAAGTGTAACTGTTAAAGATAACTGTTCAGAAAGTGTGAAGTGTGACACATCATGTACTGATCTTCTTCGAAAAGATTTTGGTGCATTTCTATTACATGGTATTTGGATCCACATAAGCGAACTAATTGTTTTTCCTGCTTCCGACCTCCTCTCTATTTTGTACATTGTACATATCTGTCTAGTAAGGTAAAGGTGGCATGTGAAGTACAGAATTTGGTGCTGATTGAAATTTCAACCACCGGTTCTCATTGTTTAGAAGTACCCTCTATTAACAAATTTTGTACCATAGGAACTAGGTTATATATTTGCGATATTCTTTTCATACGCAGAGGCAAGAGGCTACAGTTGGCCCAACAATATATCGGTGTAAGTAGGTTGGTGGGAATTTATATCTTCACTAAAATGGTCTTCTTTGTTAGAAATAAATATCCAACTATAATGCATTATCTCTAAATTTATATGCGGTAGCTTTTCATCTCTAAGTAGCCTTTTTAAGCAGCCTAAACTTTCTAATGCTTACATCTAGTTTACTCATTTCAAAGAAGAGCTATTGAGCGGGTTTCAGTATTTGCTGCTAATTTTCTTGTTAGTGCTTTTCATATGTGCTTTTCCCTACTAAAACTTTGCTCATTTATTTTCTTAATTAAAACATGTGGTAGAACATTTGACGAGTGCTAAAACATAGCAAGAAAATACGGATTCTTCAATGGCTCTCGATGATTTAGAATTTTGCACAAAACGTGGAAATAACTTACACCAGCATGTTTTGAGCAAGTGTTGTATTCAATATACAATGGTTATAAATTATAAGAAGCAATGAAATTAAAGAACATCCATATCCATTAATAATATCATGTATCTCATCACAACGTTTACATTTAATATTATCTGTTTTAATTATTCTACAATTGTTTTTTAAAATATTTTTCTATATATTCAATATTTCTAAAGGTTTTTTACATTTAATATTATCTGTTTTAATTATTTTACAATTGTTTTTTAAAATAATTGTCTATATATTCAATATTTGTAAAGGGTTTTTACATTTAATATTATCTGTTTTAATTATTCTACAACTGTTTTTTAAAATAGTTTTCTATATATTCAATATTTGTAAAGGTTATTTACATGCAACGAAGGTTTTATTACTTTATGGATTTTTATTTTTATTTTTATTATTTATTTATTTTTTAAATATAAATAAAGGTTTTTTTTTTTTTAATATAAATAAAGTTTTTTCTAATTTCATGCGTAGCTTTTGCAATTTTAGTAATTATTATTATTAATTTTTTTTGGTTAAAGTTTTTATCTATTATCATACAATGGTTTGGGTGCTCACAATTTAATGATTTTTAGCTCTTTATTTATGTTATTTTTAGTTTTTAGTTCGATTTATGCATATTGCAATTAATAAACTACCATTAATTTACAAAGTTAGCAAATACAGGAGGATACAAAGCTCCAATTGACATATAATATTGGGAAGTAAAAATATTCAAAAGATAGTACTAATTTCATAGCCAATCTAGATAACAAAAATATAAAATATATGAAAACCTCAGGTGAAAATGATCTAGGAGCCTCCTTGGGGGTTGATCAATCTTGGATCAACCATTTTTTTCATTTTTGTTTTGTACCTTTTCTTTAGTTTTGTTGAGTATAGGAGGTGGAGTGTTGGGCATGGCAAAGTATGAAGACGATGTGGAGTGGAGGGAAAAACATGATAGAATTCTCACAAGTTTGTTAGAGAGAGATAGTTTTAGTGCACTAGTGAAAGTGTGAAACCTAAGCAAAAGTGTTAGAAACAAAAATACGAAAGTGTCCTTAGGCTTAATTGAGTTGTGTATAAATCAATGTTCCACTGGGATGTGTCCCCTAGGGCGGGAGGCGTGCTCCCATGTTTGCCACTCTATCGAGACGGGGGCAGGAGGGGGGGGGGGGCAGGGAGAGGGCTGGGGAAATGTTTCCACATGCCCCCTTTTTGGTGAAACTCAGGGAGACATAGGTGGAATCATTTCCCCAGAAGGGGTGCTTGTGTACATTCCCCCTAAAAAAGAGTTGGGTGCCCCCTTGAAATTTGCATGAAAACAATAATTTATGAGTGGGGAAGCCTAATATTCAACCCATTGTCCCTCTATTAATGCTATCTAATTAATGGTAATGTTTAAAATTTAAGCAAAAATTCAATATTCTCTTTTATTTTTCATTTTCATTTCCTCTCTCCTTCCCCACGCTTATATAATTATATTTGCCCTCTTTTCCATTCACTTTGCTTCGTTTGGTCCCTAAGGATGGGTGGTGTCCACTTGAAACATTATCCTTAGGACAATTCCTTGTACCACACACACAATAAAGAAATCCAAAAATAGAATTACTATGATTATGGACTGTAGAAGACTGCATGTTCTTATTAATTGTTTTAGGATACCTGAGAGTGTTTCCAACCTCATTGGATTTCATATGGAGAAAGTAGAATTTTAGATCCCACTAAAAATTCAACATCTTTAATAGTTAGGATGTTAGAATTGGGGGTATTGCAATGTTTCGATTGGATTTTTTCATGTATAATGTTATGGTACTGACATCTAATCAAGAACACCAAGCCCTCGAACAATGTTACCAACTTAATGAGAACTTTATCGAGTTCTCATTTTTTTGGAGGTTGCATCAAATCCTGATTTCATGTTGATTTTGAAAAGTGATGATGCAACATCACACTTTTTCCATTTTAGGGTTAAATTTCCATCAATTTTTAGCCAGAGCATTAAAATCTAAATATCATGATTGCGAAAGATATGGAAAACCATGTTGAAATGCAAAAGTGGCGATGCAACATTACTATTTTTTTTGTTTTGTTTTGTTTGTTTGTTTGTTTTTTTTTTTTTTTAATTTTTGGGTGAAAATTTAAACATTTTTCAATCATGGCATTAAAAACCAACTATCATGATTGCAAAAGACATGAAAAAAGATGTCAAATTACAAAGTTGGCAATGAGGCATCACCCTTTTTTTAAGGTGAAAATTTAAACATTTTTAAACCATGCTATTAAAGACCAAATATGATGAATATAAAAAACTCTAAAGTTCGACACTTGAAGTTTGTCTACCTTTCTATTATTATTATTATTATTTTTTAATGTTTGTTTTTAAAGTGTTCTCATTTTTTTTTTTTTTTTCCCAGGGAAAAATTGTACACATGTTCATATCTGAAAGAAAATACATTTTGCATATACACACCTAAACGTCTGCATTCGCTAGGATCTACCCAGATCCATGAGTGGCAGAAATGGAATTACAATAACATATGCTTATAAGCATTTGGAAAGATCAACCAAAATTCCTTGAAAAGGAGCAAGAAATTAGAAAAGAGAAAATAACATTATAAGATGAGGGGGAAGATCAAGTATTGTAGAAATCACTTATCTTCCCCTTTCTTTTCTTTTTTTGGATATGTTGCCATTCCCCAACTTTGTGGTCGATTAGAACTAGAGCTATATCACTCACAGATGTCTTTGAAGGATGATCTTTGTTCAAATAATAACTTTTTGATACATGGACAAGCTTTGTGCCCACAATGCAATCCTCTTTGTGTACCATATTTCTTTGATGATCTGACTCCTGATTTTTTGCTAGATCTGTTCTGATAGAGAGTAGCATTAACATTCTCATCCTGGATGGTCCTTTCTACTTTTGTTGGATTCTTCATAGTATCTTCTTCTTCTTCAGAGAAGTGGATCTGAAAATTGCCATTCCTTTGGCTTGTGAGCCTTTTTCCTTTTTGGGTTTGTTAAGCCTATGGGCATGCATTTTGTAGATGTTCTGTTTGAAAACAAAAACAACATCTGAATGTCATATTCTCATTGTTTAAAGCTTGTAACGATTGGAAATTTTTATGTGATAGAATTATGTGATTTGGTAAGCCTTTGCTAAGGGCAATCTCCACACATATTCTAGCAAAGGTAAAAATACCTTTCTTTGTTCTTTCCATGTTCCTTGTTTTTGAACTTGCCCAAAGTATTCCCAATATCCTATAGGACTTGATTGTGCCAAAAAGGAAGAGGGGGGTTTGGGAGTCTTATCCATACCAGCAGTGTTGTGACAACCATATTTGTTGCATCAAAATTTGAAAACCATGGAGTAATAAAGAGCCCCACTCTACCCCAAAACCATGGCCCTTCATTTAGAGCAAAATCCATATCATTATGTGTATCAAATTGTTCAATGATAAAACCTTTGAAGCATAAATAAATGTCATAATTGGGTGTACAAGAGGAAAAAACCCACTCGTGTAAGGCTTTTGATTTGGGCCATAAACCATTAAATCTACATATAACTACCTTGGAATGGAGAGCAGTGAATAGAGAATTTACCTTTGGAAGGTTAACTTCCATGGCAGGTGGATGCTCCATTTGGTCAACAATGTAGGGGCCTGGAATGCTTTGTATTTGGTCTTCTGGGGAAGGAGATTTCCCTTCCACAAATAAAATATAAATAATTAAAAATATAAATTACTATAATATTAAAAAAAATAAAATAAAATTTAAAATAAATATGGTTTCCCTTGTGGCATATTGAGACTGACTTTGGTGAACTCAAGAAAAAAATGAATGATCGACAAATGTGTTTTGATGTTTTGATATTCCGAGGCAATATAAAACAGAATATCAAAACATCAAAATACATCTGTGAGGTCGTGTTTTATTTTAAATTCATGAAAGTTGGTCTCAATATGCGACAAGGGAACTAGATTTATTGATCGCCTTTTGAGGAGATAATCGTGTCAATACAAAAGCAATCACTGAAAGTAAACCAACCTATCAACTATAGAACTATAAAGAAGGATGTCATTGAGATACATACTAGAAAGTCAGGAGTCCGAGGAACTCATTGGAGCAAGATCTTTGGCACTGGAACTTGGAGGAGTTGGAGGTTTAATCTTGCACTAGAGATGGATTTCCAAATGAGCTAGCCAGGCATTCAGACTCTCCAAGGATGAACATTGAAACCATTGAGCACACTTGATATAATTCAGGGGAAAAGAGATGTCATACTGCTCCTCTTGCTTCTCCTTCAGAACTTTACCTAGTATGACCAAGGTCAAGAACCCAATTGGCAACATCTTCAAGGATGTTCAAGTTAGAGAAAACTTGACGATCATCAACAACAAGAGACTCAAGGGAACCTATTTCAACATAGATGTCAGAGGGGATAACAAATTGGTAAATGTCTATGGTCTCTTGTGCTTGTGCTTGGGCATAAGTTCTACCTTGAGGCCCACGACTACCCCCCCCCCCACCCCCCACCCGTCGATGGTTGCGCATGCGTTGTCGAGGCATGGATCTCAGAATAAGATGACATTGGGAGAAGAGAACGAGAACCAAAACAGTAGGGGAACATAAATAGAGGAAGAGTTTTTCTTGCAAATTGCGAAGGAGAGAATTGATGGGAGGTATGAGAACAGAGTGAAGGAAACGATTTGAGAGGGGATATATGAGAAGACTAATGGTGCAAGACTTAAAATCATATTCAACATTCCACAAATCTTGCAGCCAACATTCAATAGCTACAAACCACCTATTTGTGTTGAAGCCAACAATTATGCAATCAAATGAAAAAGGAATAGAGCTAGCAATCACAAAGAGTACCACCAATAATGCAACACACAAAGACTTAGGGTTTAAGAGGTGGAAGACGACGAAGGTGCAATTTCTACAACAGGAGGAAAAGATGGCCCCATAGGAATCCACAACATCACAAACAGAGGTCCAACAACACAACCTATAGCACTCCTGGAAGGTCGACTCCATTCTTGCCGTAAATGCACAACCACGAGATAGATAATTCCAAAAATAAATAGTGCAGAGAGTAACATACACACAACTTGACTGACTAGAGAAAATTGGTTCAAGTTTGGAAAAATCTAAGGAAAAACCTCTAAGAGAGCACAAGAGTTGACCTTCAAAGATCCCTCAATTTTGTAAGACTCCGGATGAAATCTCACCTGCATCGGGGAGGGAATTGATTGACACCATTTAACACTCTTTCATGGCGGACCTTTGAAAATAAAAGATGGTTCGGAAGAGAAGCTTGCAATATTCATAAGCACATGGAGATGTGTTCACATGCTTCCGCATGTGGGGGAAAAACCACACCACCCCTCTTTTAAATGTTGCATGAGGCGGTGGGGTGGCGGGCTTGCCCCCCAATGACCTACTCACCCTTGTTCTCCACCCCGATCGAGAAAAGAATATTTAAAAAAAAACTAGAAAATCGAAATACAATTTTAAATTAAAAAAAGAAAAACACAATTTTTTTTTTCTTAAGAAAATCATAATCATAATTAAAAAGAAAAATAAACTTCATTTATTTATTTTAAAAATAAAAATAAAAATAAAATTTTAATTAAAAAAATCTAAATAAACTTTAATTAAAACAATTTTATTGTTTAAAAGAAGAAAAAAATAAAACAATGATAAGGCGGAGTGGCTGTTAGGTCCCTATAATACTAGTGATTCCCCCATTACTATTGTCGTTGTATCCCATATTGTTATTGTTGTGCCCCTATTGTCCCCATATTGTTATTATCGTGCCTTTATATTATTATTGTTAGGTCGGCTTTGGTTATATTGTGACCCCTTAAACTTCTATATATAGAAAGGAGGTTTTGTCATTTGAATCATTTAAGAATTGTTCATTTGTGTAATGTAAAGGAGGTTGCCCCTTGAAGAGGCTTATTTTTAAGGCGTTGATCTATCTTTTCTATCTTTTTGTGAGCTGGTTCATAACATTTGGTATCAGAGCTTTGGATTCTAGGGTTGCGCTGCTCCAAACAGGGCATTGTGGAATTTTCGCTATAAATTTTTTCTTGCGATGTTTCAGAAGCTAAAAAAAACCCATTTGAGACGAAATCTCGCTGAACCTCGTGCCTAAATTTCAGATCTTGACTTGCTATATTTTAGGAGATATAATCTGAGGAAGTTAGGGTTTTTGCAGACCCCCGAATTACATTCCAAACAGGTGACCTTGGGAAAATCGTCATAACTTTCGCTCTGAGGATCAGATTGAAGTTTCGCAAGAAGTTACAGAAAGAGGACAGATTGTAGTTTTTTGGCTATCATTTTCAGAACCTAAGGTTAAAACAATGACCTACGACATGTCGTTCAAGTTTACTCTACTGAACCCGTCTATACTCAGGTCATCGTGGGAGATTTGGGATAACGCTTCATTGGAAAATCCAATATTGATCAGCTTGTGGGGTTAGAAAGATTACTCAGAGGGTTACCGCAGGAAGAAATTTCAAACCTTAGAGATCCAAAATTACAGAGATATATCAGATTCAATATCGAGCTCCTACAAAGTGAAAAATAGTGTGTAGTTTTTTTTAAATTTTTGCATAAGCTTGGTTTGAAAAATTAGTTTGAAGGAATTCAAAGGGCATAGTGAAGCATTATTATCGGTAATTGATGCCTCGAAGAAAGAAAATGGAAACACCTAGTAAGCAACCTGAAATCTCTAGCATGACTCATGAAGAAGAGAAAGAAATGCAACATGATATAGGAAGAAATGCAACATTATATATCAAAATTACGAGACCAAGTGCAACAAATTTCACTTGCACAAAAAGTAACAGAAGCTAATATGGATGGTTCAAAGAAAGATGTAGAAGCTAAGATGTATGACGTGGAAGCTAAGATGGATGGTTTAAAGAAAGGCGTAGAAGCTAAGATGGATGGCGTGGAAGCTAAGATGGATGATTTAAAGAAAGACATGGAAGATTTGAAGACATATTTGAAAAAGTTTCTATATAGAAATGCTTACTAATGGTGAAAGGGTAGTAAAGGAAACTCATGATGAGAAAAAATAAATGCTAATCATGATTTCATAGACTCTAACGTTGGATCAAAGAACCACCATGTTCCAAAGATCGATATGAAGAAGTTTGATGGCAAGGATCCCGGAACATGGATACTACATATGGAGCAATTTTTCGATCTCCATAATGTGCAAAACACACAAAAGGTACGCATTGCAACTTTATATTTGGAACCAAATTAGTTTGTATGGTATCAATGGCTTTGCTCTTGTAAACAAATTGTCACTTGGGCCATTTTCATGGATGAAATGATAACACATTATGAGGATACAAAAAGCAACACTTTTTTTAGCCAATTGATAAATATCAAACAAAAGGATTCAATGATGGAGCACATTGAGGACTTCCAAAAATTGAATATAAGGGTAAAAGGTATTCCAGAGGAGCATAGGATTGATGTGTTCATAGGGACTTTAAGAGATAACATCCAACATGAGCTTCGCCTTTGGGAACTAGATTCATTGGATAAGGCATTCATGTTGGCAAGAAAAATAGAAAGAAAAATTATGGCAAGAAGGAAGCCTACCACTCACAATCATAAAGATTGAAGTGTTGTTGCCCCTAGCCATCCACAACCTACAAGGTTGACACCACAACGATTGGAAGAAAAGAGAGCAAAAGGGCTTTGTTATAGTTGTGATAGCAAATACACTAAAGGTCATAAGTGTGCCGAGAAGAAATTATTTTACATAGATTGTGAAGAGGAGGAAGAAAAGGAACAATAAATGCTAAAAGAAGAGGATATACACCAGGAACAAACCCTAGAAAAAGAAGAAATGAATCCTACCATATCTTGTAATGCATTGGCTAAAATTACCACTCCTCAAACTATCAAGATAGAAGGGCATATCAAGAAGAAAAAGGTAATAGTGTTGATTGATTCGGGAAGTACCCATAATTTTATTCATTGTAAAATAGCCAAGGAATTGAATTGATTCCTATATCTAGCACTAGAGTGTCAAGTGATGGTTGCAAGTGGAGGAACCATAAATTGCTCAGGAAAGTGCCATAATATCAAGCTATCCATGGGAGAATATGTATTGAATATGTTGTACTAGGAGTCCAATGGCTACAATCCTTGGGTACAATAGCTTTTAATTTTCAAGAACTTTTCATGAAATTCTCTTCAGAAGGAAAGGAAGTTGAATCAAGGGGTATTGCAGGGAAACCGAGAAATATAATCAGCTCTAACGGAATGAAAAAGCTTCTAAAGAAAGAATAACGAGGCATAATTGCATAATTATTTTCACTAGAGGTTCCCACATTGAAATCATCCATTTCTCTAGATCTCCAAAAAGTCTTGGATAATCATTCCAAGGTATTTGAGACTCCTAAAGGCCTCCCACCTATTCGTGATCATGATCATGCTATTAATTTGATTACAAGAAATGTTCCTCCAAACAACAAGCCTTACATATATCCTTGTGTCCAAAAGAGTGAAATTGAACGTATGGTTGCAGAAATGCCAGAGGCTGGTATAATTCAACCTAGTCAAAGTTATTTCTCTGCTCCAGTAGTATTGGTTCACAAGAAGGATGGATCATGGTGCATGTGTCCAGATTATAGGGAGCTCAACAAGCTCACTATTAAAGATAAATTTCCCATTTTGGTCATTGATGAATTGTATGGATTAATTTACTTCACCAAGTTGAATCTTCGTTCAGGATATCATCAAATCAGAATGAAGATTGAAGACATTCCAAAAACAACATTTAGAACTCATGAGAGTCATTATGAATTTTTGGTCATGCCTTTTGGCCTTACTAATGCACCTTCTACATTTCAAGGTTTGATGAATTCCATTTTCAAACCCTTCTTTAGAAAATTTGTGTTAGTATTTTTTGATGATATTCTAATCTATAGCAAGTCTTGGAAGGATCATATCCAACATGTTGACATGGTGCTCAAACTATTGGAGGAGAAACAATTATATGCAAAAATCTCCAAATGTTTCTTTGGAGTACAAGAGGTGGAATATCTGGGTCATATTGTATTTCATGAAGGTGTTAAGGTAGACCCTAGCAAAATTGAAACCTTTAAGGAATGGAAAATTCTCACATCCATAAAGCATCTACGAGGATTTCTCGGGTTGACAGGGTATCATCGAAAGTTTGTTAAGAATTATGGGAGAATAGCAGCACCTATAACAACATTATTGAAGAAAGATGCATTTTCATGGAATCGAGAAGAAACAAAGGCCTTTGAACATCTTAAAGAGGCAATGTGCCAAGCACCAGTCTTAGCTACATCAGACTTCACAAAAACCTTTATTGTGGAATATGATGCCTCAGGAAATGGAATTCGTGTTGTTTTAATGCAAGAAGAAAGACCCATTGCTTAAGAAAGTTGTCCAATCAAAGGAAAGTATTTACACAAAGCTATTTATGAGAAGGAAATGTTGGAAATACTACATGCACTTAAGAAATGGCGACCCTACCTAATGGGAAGACACTTCAAGGTAAAAACAGATCATGATAGTCTTAAATATTTTTTAGAAAAAAGATTATCTTCAGAAGAACATCAAAAATGGGTCACAAAGATGTTGGGTTATGACTTTGAAATCATCTACAAAAAAGGGAAGCAAAATGTTGTGGCTGATGCATTCTCAAGAAAGGATGAGGATGTGGAAGCATTTCTTTGGCCATTTCTATTATCCAACCAGATTGGATAAACGAAGCAAGGGATGAATGGAAGAATGACGAGGAAGTGTGGGCACTCATTCAAAAGATACAACGAGATCCCAGTACATCTGATACATTTAGTTGGAAAAATGATTCGTTATGGTACATGGATCGGTTATACCTATGTAAGAATTCACAACTCAAACAAAAGATTCTTAGGGAATTGCACACCTCTCCCTTAGGAGGGCACTCAAGATTTCTAAAAGCCTACCACAGGGTTAAGAAGGATTTTTTTGGGATGGCCTTAAATCGGATATTCAAAAGTTTGTGGTGGAATGTTTGGTTTGCCAACAAAATAAATTTGAAACAATTAAGACCCCATGACTATTACAACCTTTATCCATTCCAAGCCAACGTTGGGAGGAGGTTTCAATGGATTTTATCACAGGTTTACCCAAGTTTGAAGGAAAGAGTGTTATCATGATGGTAGTTGTCAAAATTGCCAAGTATGCACACTTTTGTGCAATATCTCATCCATTTAAAGCGAGTACAATTTCTACTGCATTTATGGAAACAATTCAATAGCTACATGGAAATCCAAAGATTACTGTAAGCGACAGAGACCCCATTTTCACTGGAAATTTTTGGACATAATTATTTTCTTGTCTTGGTACTCAGTTAGCTCATAGCTCATCTTATCATCCTCAATCTGATGGGAAAACTAATATAGTAGAAAAATGTTTGGAAGGATATATTCGTTGCTTTGTATCTGATAAACAGACACAATGGCTCAAATGGTTGCCTCTGGCTAAATGGCGGTATAACACTTCCTTCCATACTGCAACGAAAATGACCCCATTTATGGCACTTTATGGATATCATCCACCATCCATCACATCATATTTAAGAGAAAATTCTAAGGTTCAAGCAATGGAAGATCATATTGAGCATTAGCAACAAGTTATCCAACTCTTAAAGGATAACCTCACCTTGGAGCAGAATAGAATGAAACAACAGGCAGATCAACATCGCAGCGAAAGAAGTATTGATGTAGGTGATTGGGTATTCCTATGACTACAACCATATAAACAAATGTCCCTCAAGCAAGCTAAGAAGGATAATAAATTATCACCAAAGTATTATGGTCCGTACAAGGTGTTGCAAAAGATAGGTACTATGGCATACAAATTGGAGCTTCCTGCAGCTTCCCAAGTGTATCCATGTTTCATGCTTAAAGAAGGTTACAGGTGACAAGCTTCCAATTCAAACAATATTGCCAGAACTTGATGAGGAAGGAAAAATCATGTTGGAACTTGAGGCAATCAAAGAAACAAGAACTCGACAACTACAAAATCGATCAATTTCAGAGTATCTCATCAAATGGAAGAACTTACCCGTTGAAGATTCCACATGGGAGGATGAGAATTTTATACAGAAGCATCCAGAACTATTCAAGCATTGAGGACAACACTTTTTTGAAGGAGAGGGGCATGTTAGGTCCCTATAATACTAGTGATTCCCCATTACTATTGTCATTGTATCCCTTATTGTTATTGTTGTGACCCTATTATCCCCATATTATTATTATTGTGCCTTTATGATGAAACCATATGGTAGCCAACACCCATAATGCCTTATCTCTAAGGAAACACACTTGGGAAACCTCTCCCAACTCTATTCTTTAATCCGTTTTGTTTCGCTGCAATCAGACTTCTTTCCCGACTTTTACTTGAAACCCACTCTAGAAACTAAAAAAATAAAAGTAAATCTTACAGACCTTCTGAACTTAACGTTTTCAGCTAACACCTCTGCCCTTCCTTCTTCATATGACTTCTTTACAAGGTCCGATGCTCCTTCGCATGGGCTTCCTGTAATCCATCATCAATATGATAATCAAACACTATCTAAGCGATCACTTATTGCATCGCGAATCCACATCGCATCGCAAATTTCCCATCACAATCCATATCGCATCGCAAATCGCCCATCGCAATCCATATCACATCACATTTCACTGATCGCTAAATCATAAACCACATGGTCATTGCAGTTTCGGCTGATTGTAATCCTGCTCCCTTTGCCGATATGCGATAAAGGTTTAGACTAAACTTGCGATCTGCGATGAAGGTTTTAGGCTCAATGTGAAACAGGATCTTTGAAGGTAATACACAACGCTTCAATTGATAACCCCCATTTATGTATAGAATCGCTTCACTAAAACCTCATGCTTTCGCTGGACTTCTCTGGATTCTTGTCAATCCCAGGGTTCTGGCCTCGATCTGCAAATTCATTTATGAAGTTTTTTTTCCAGGAATTCGACTATTATGATATCACCCATCCAATTATTCTTTAAGAACTGTAATCAGGTGAAATTCCCACTATACAAACAAGAAACTAAAGAAATAAAACTATTTAACACAAGCCTTCACCATCACAATCTTAACTAATTCTAGGTGAACAAAAACCTGTGAATTTCAACACAGACAACTATGCACACAATTGATTATGAAATTAAAAGAATATGAAAATAAAACAGAGTCTTTCCATCGGCCCTTGATGGCTTTATTTTACACCACATTTTCCTCACTCTTGCTCTCTGCTCCCTCTCGTCCTCTCTTGAATCCCCCTCTCATCCTCTCCTAGAAAAGAAAGGGAAATACATGTATATCCTATCTAACAATCTCCTTCCACAAATGAAGGAATCTACTATATATTTAGAAATCAATCCTATCCTACCTAAACAATATACACTACTTGGCTTGATCTCCAGGCAGGGAGGATCAACTTGCCACTTATTCCCTTTTTTGTTCAGAATTTGGCAACAAATAACTACTTACATAATTTGCAATTAATAAAAATTTAAGTAACCAATTTTTCCTCCCAATCCTCGTTAGCCATAACATGTGAACACACCATCACATTTCTGGCTAGGTCTAGATGCTCCTGCATCAGACTCCCAGAGATGAAAAGTCTTAAAATCCGGTTCATGAATGCTACCGCTGTAAAACCAGTAACTTTCAGCTCTACAGTATTCATCCATGTAAATACTCAATGCTTCCCTTTCAGGATGCTTCACCCACTTGATCAAATATCTCAAATTATTTCCTGTCTTTTTCATGTAGCTTACTGCTCTTTGCTTACCATCATAATTCATTGCTGGCTTAAGCTCACTAGGCTTACACACCTTATTTTGCAATTTACCATTACATTCACCTGTGCCATTCCTTTCAGCCAATCTTCCTTTCTTCTTTTGTCCTCTGTATATTCTATTGGAATGCTGTTGTATGAGTCTCCACAACTCATCAATTCCTTTGTCCAATTCACTTCTCAGATGATGAATGCTATTCCCCTGCAACTGGATGTGTTCTTGCATAAAAACATCATAATCCATGCACCAATATTTTCCCATATACATTTCTAAGACGTACAAATGCCTTCTCCATTGATGCCCTGTAATAATTCCAGTTCCTTCTTTTGGTTTCTCATTCATGGTTTCATCACTTCTTACTACAATTCCAGGTATACCTGTAATTCTGCAAATTTCTTGAAAATTAAGAATTTTTCTTGCTTGCTTAGGTACTTGGAATACCTCTTCTTCTAGTAACTTAATTTCTATACCCTTAATGATTATGCATCATATTCCTCTACTTTTGAAATGTCATTTTCAGTTTCTTCTTCATTAATAACTCCCTGTTGCACAATAGTATTCCTATTACTATCATCCCTTAAACCCATCTTTAGTTCAGCAATTCCATACTGTGAATTCAACATCATTCCATCTTTATGAGACATTTTGATCTCATCCCTCCTTAATTCGATCTAATCTTCAGGATGAATTCCTTGTTTCAAATTCACTTCACATTGCCTTGTTCCTGCATATAAATCTTCACCAGAATCAATCAATTCATTAAGCACAAATGCTTTACCCTGTTTTCTCCGTATGCCAACAGTTTCAACAACTTATTTTCCACATTTGTCATCCATGACAACTTCTTCATTCTCATTCAGTTCTGGTTCTATAGTCTGAATACTTATTCTTTGGTTTTCTAGCCTCTTTTCCAAAAGACTTAATCCATGCCACAAATCCGCCATCTCACTTGGAATTTCTCCCAAAAGCTCTGTACAGTCTTCATTGTCTGCAACAACTGTCAGCAGTCCTTCTTTACTCTGGCTGTCTTCAAGGTCAACACCCTTCAGTAACTGTTTACCATCTACAAAGTCTTCTACATCAACCTTCAATAGCTGCTCTCCTTTGGCTTCAGTCCTCAATAGTTGTCCAATATCTGCATAATTCACTACAGCCGTGTTTAATAGTTGCCCTTTCCCCTGCATCATAAGATTATGTGAATTTCCTTCTTCTATCTTCTGAAAAACCATATCTTTGCTTTTCTTTTCCCCTATGACCACATTAAATAGTTTCCCTTCTTTAGTGTATCCTTCATTTACACAAAATATTAGTTTCAAAACTATGAAACACCAGGGTCTCCTCAAATAGTTTCACCATCAATTCTTCCAATTGACTTTCACTTCATGAATACACCATAAGATTCTCCATTAGTTTTTTATTAGCTTCGTCAGTTTTCCTAAGAAGACTCTTTGTTCCATATTCATATGAATGGATCTCTTTCTCTCCAAACATTTCTTTGATCTCAATAATTCCTTTGTCATCCTCCTTTTGACTTATCCTTTGGATGTCATCCAATTGGACATCTTCCTTCACTTGATTGTAACTTTTCTCTCTATTCTTCAATTGACTCTGGATAGTCATCTTCCTTCTTGATTCCATGATAATGTCACAAGAATGTCTTCCATATCTCTTATCTAAACTACCTACATGACCACAACCAGTCATCTTTTCACCCGTTGATATGACAGTTTCCAATAACTATGTGTTTTTCCCCAAGTTTACATGACCTGCAAGCACACAACAGTTATCAGTTTTAAAAATACAAGACCTTTCGCCCTATTTTGATGCTTCAAGCACCAATCTCCCATCATAGACCTTCTGGATTTCAGCAGATCCTCTTTGCTGTGACTCCATTCCTTTGAGTCTCTCCTTCTCTAACAAATCAATATGAATTTGTTCAAGTTCTCTGAACTCGTTTATCAGCTTGCCATTCCACTTCTGTTGCAATAGCTTCCACTTGACCCGTTTCTTCGTTCTCCATCTGTATCTTCGGTCTTCATTTGTATTTCTTTTTAGCCACTCAGTTAATATATTTACTTCTACCCTCATTATTTCCAGACTAATCTCATGCTCTTCATTCTGCTGCCAATTGCTATACTCCCGCAATCTAATGCCTTCCTCAAATTTACTCTCATGTTGCTGATCATCTCTTTTAAATTGCTGGTTTCTTCCATCTTCATCTTACTAGATTAATACTTCTATTTCCTTCATGTCTCTAAGGACATAACTTTCTTGCTGCTCCTGATATTTCATCTCATCTTCAAATAATCTCTGCTCAATTTCTCTAATTTCAGCATCATATTTATTAATGCTGTCTTCCATACCTACAACCACATTATTAATTGAAGAATCAAAACATTTAATTAGCTCTATAAACGTTAGAGAAATTTCATCCTTATCATGCATGGTAACCAAAATCTCTTCTTTATTAGGTTCTGAAAGCTTCATTTCTCCTTCAGGTTCCTTGAGCAATATTTCCAAGAACTCTATTTCCATGTGAAATCTTTCCAACATTTCATCATAGCCTTCATTCTTAGCTTCATTCTTTTTTTTGGCAATCCTCCTGAGTTATCCTGTTTTCTCTACCATCACTTTACAAAATTCTTTCATCAATTTCATTAAACAAATTCATCTGTTTACCTCCTTGGAATACCACTATGGCATTTTCATTATGCTTCTGGTCCATAACAACTTCAACTGACTGTCTTACACCAAACATAAATTCATCTATGAGTTCTTTCTGCTGCAATAAATCAGCACCTTCCTCCTCTAAAAGGCATTCTCCATCATACTTCACCTCAAGAGCTTTATTCATCTTTGTGACAGTTTCACCAGACTGTCCATCATCTTCTGCATGTCCTGCAAACACACACAAACTATGAGTTTTAAAAACACAAGGCTTCATAGCCTCATCTGCTTCCCTCGTCAACATATCTTCGAATTGTTCTGAACTATTCCAATAGTCCATGAGATCTTCAACTGATCTCTCATTATCCTCTTCACCCAAAATTTCACCCTGTTCTAGTTCACAAATGGAAACTTCCATTTCTGACTCTGCTTCTCTGAGGTTTTCCATCAACTGCTTCACTTGTCTCTGTCGTAGCCTTCTCTGTAACTTAGGCCACTTCACTATTTTTTTCTTCAAGACCCAACCTTGTCTTTGGTTTTCCTTTAGCAGCATTGTTAACACATTGAGTTATTCTCTAATCTCAGCCATCTTCTTATCAAGCTCCACTTGACTCATCCGTTTCCTGTGGATTGTTTTAGCACCCTTTTCCTTCATCTTGTAGCCTTCTTCTGAACCTTCCATATGAATTTCCATAGCCATATTCTCTTATGTGTAAGCTTCTACACCTGAAACCAATCAACTTCCTTCCGAGTTGATATTCTCACCAAGCTTCTCGTCTGCCTGGTTTCCAAGTCCTCTTTTCCGTAGAACTTTCATTGAGCAATCTTGTTCTCTCTCTGGTTGCTACACTCACTTCTCTTAAGGACTCCTCTGTCCCTATCTATTACAAGCCTCAACTGGAATGAGGTTATGCTACAATCTCTAAGAACTTCTAAAATTTCTTCCTATAGTCTTACTACTGTAGTCTTGTGCCAAACTTTTCCATTCATTCAACCGCTGCAACTTTCATACCTTTGTAATCATAAATCTCCATAAGCAAGAACAGCCTTGCTCTGATACCAAATGATGCAACCATATGGCCACTGTTATCACTCAAAAATTTTCCTTAGAAGTTTTGGAAGAAGGGAAGGCTTCGAGGTAACCACAAACCAACTTTTAAGCATAGGCTCTAGCCCGCCTATGGCTTAGAGAGGGCTCTCTCTATATAATTTAGCTATGTTTGCTTAGATATTAGGCTAGTTCTAGAGTTTAGGGGGGTTTTTGATTTGTATGAAGATCTGGTGGTGGAATCCTTAAAACATGCTGATAGGTTGATGCCTTTAGGCCATTGGGCAATGGAGTCAAAGAAGGGGCAGCAAAGCTGGAGTTAAATCACTAAAGGGAATGTTCAAGGGGCAAGATAGCAGAGTGAAGTACAAATCCTTGGACTGAATGGTGAGATGAGTCTTAACGGAGGTGAGAGGGCAATCAAGAATCCTTAGACTGAGGCTAAGATGGGGGAACAACAATGAATCATGAGTAAAGGGCAATTAAGAATCCTTTACTATAGACCAGAGGAGAAACTACGGAAGCTAAGGAGCAATTAAGAATTCCCTAGCTAAGATAGTTTAAGAGAAAACATTAAGAATGTATAACAGCAAGACAGAGTGCAGTTAAGCAAATTCTGAAATAATATTCAAGTTAAACATTCAGACTTTTGAAACATTTAAGATTATGAAACAACTTTAAGGGAGATAAAACAACACAAGAAAATTACTCATTTGTACTCTGCTTTACACATGAATCCCTTGAAATATCTGATCTTTATTCATCAATCCAGCATACTAGTCCTGTTTGGTTCCAATTGATGATGTCAATTAGAGCTTAATTTAATGTCAACCCGGGAAGGTAAACTTAGAAGTGCATATCTAAAATATATAGATCTAGAAAGATTCCTAACTTGTCCAAGATCTTAAAGTCCCCTTACAAGAACATATTCATTAAGATCTCTTTCAATAACTAATCAAACTTAGATCTAACAATTGTTTGAGATCTATAATTCTCTTACAAGAACATATTCTACAAGATCTCTTCCAACATTAGAACATCTAATAAGAAATTAAAAGCTGAAATGAAATAAACCTAGATCTAATAATTGTATGAGATCTTACGGTTCTCTTACAAGAACACTTTCAAATAAGATCCTTCCAATGTTAAAACATTTAATAAAACTTGAAAGCTGAAATCAAACAAAAAAACATAAAACAAATTATACCTAAAATAAGCAAATAATTATGCAAGTGAGGCCATTGGGGCCCTCCATAACTCCACAAGCACACCACTTCAATGGAGACTCAAATGTAGAAGCAAAATTGAAGTATGATCCTTTATTCCAAAATCTCCATTACAAAAACTTCAAGATTCTAAGATTTACAAAAACTTCAACATTACAAAACTTCAACAATCTAAGATTACAAATGGAGGAGATTTTACCCCTATTTATACAATGGGATGAGTAACAAACTCATAATGATCATCCACTAATCTCTCTTTTAGTTCCATACATCTCTCAATCATCTGGACACATAACCCCCTTTTGTCCTTGATCTTCTCCATGAGGTTTATCTCTTCAAATTCGAATTTGATCCTTCAAGGCCACATAAAGGTGTCTTGGAAGCTTAATTGGAACCTACACATGTCACAAAAACAACCCACTTTCCATATATAAAGTAAAATATATTATTTTCTAATGTTTAATCAAGAATTTCTCTCAAAAATTCTTAAAAATAAATAATATTTGGAAAATATAAATGAGACCCATTAATGGTGAATAATAGGGAAAATGGAGTGACAAGGTGGTGAATAGTGAGTGATATAATGGAAGCATAGGTGAAAAATGTATGGTAATGAGTGATATTTGCATGACATTTTGAAACCCCAATAGGCCCAGTCAGTGATACAAAAGGTTTTACAGTCTTTGAACAAAATTCTATTGAAAGTATAAGAATCCACACGTCATACTTCGAAATATGAAGTATATATACAAAAATATTTACAAAATATCTCAAAACAACTTGAGACTTAATGTAGGGAATAAAAATAACTTCTTGCATAAAGATAGAGATAGATGTTGAACTGCTTCATGCTATCCCTTTTATTGTGGTGTTGCTGGCTGTTTCAGTTGGGTTGGAGCCCTTTAAGCTGGTTGATATTTGTAGCATTTCTATGCTGGAATATTCTTTACTTTCATCTTTCAACTGATACTCTTTGACCCTGTTGCTCTGCTTTTACTTGTTTTAAATGGTTGCCTTCATTTACTGTGCAATAACTTTCTGATGTAAATTTATTATAGTAAATCTGTCATGTTTTCCCACCATTCTGCATCAATTAGTTTACATTCACCATCCTTCTATAGATTTCATCTGCCTCTGTGTATTTTGCAAAATTTGGCTTAGTGAGGAACAAGTGTTTCACCTCATGCTCTAGGAAAAACAAGTTCTCCAATGTGTCATATAACATTTTGCCTATTGGCAGGGCTTTAATGGCTGAAGAACTTGCTTGTTCCTTAGCCAATTTTCTTATTCTATCCCCATAGTCTAGCTAGGGCATGAGTTTGTCATTGATGACCATAGGACTGGGAAGACCCTTCTCCCTCAAAATCTGAAACTTAGCCATGAACCTATCAATGGCTACCTGCATGTTATGGCACTTCTCTTCTAAGTTAAGCATAAGGTTTCTTTTGGAAAGAACCTTCCTAATTTCCAGAATGGCCTTAGTCCTATCTTCTATGTTAAGCTCATGGAGTTCATATCTGTTATTGCTGTTTAGGAAGTGGATGAGTCGATTGGCATCCTCTGGTTTATCCCCCAACTCTTCCTTTACTTTTTGGATATCTTTAGTAACTATCTTCACTAATTATGTCTGCTCAAATATAACTTGAATTGATGGCCAAATATCATTGACAGAGTTAATGATATTGGCCCAGAGCATTTCTTTGGTTTGTCCTAGTGGTTTCTGTTTTGTTAAATCCTTCTCCAAGATTTTGCTTCTCTCACCCATTCTCAGTGCCTTTTGTGTTTCTTCTTTTTGCTGGAGTTGGGAAAGTTTACAATCAGTTTCCAGACTTGCTACCTTTTCCTTTAATCTCTTCATCTCTGTATCCTAGATAGACATCTCTTCCATGGCTTTGACTAATTCTACCGCTTTCTCTCCTTGTGTACCTGTTGTTGTTGTAGACTCTGCTGTTACTGGCAATGTTGTGGCAGGTGGAGCTGTGGGTGCCAATGATGTTGCCAGTATGGAAGGAACTACTGTAGACATTGTGGGAATGACAATTCTAGAAGTTTTGGCCAAGTCACTTTGCTTCGAATGAATTAAAGTGCCCAACTCCTTCTCTGTCTCCTTGAGTTAATCATTCAGATTCAGGACCAAGTCTGTGATCTCTTCATGTCCTTGCTGTGATTATAGGACTTCCTTTGTCTGTGGGTGATGCAGCTGGGGTATCTTTAGCTGCTTCTTGAGTGCAGCAATGTCATCATTCTTCTTTTTAATCAACTTCTCTATAGCTTTTACATCTTTGGGATTGTGTCCCAATTCAATCTCTAAGTCCTCTAAGGACTTGATTCTATTATCCTTGGCCTGTGAGGAGGCCTTCTCCAACTGAAATTGTGCTGATATATTGTTTAGGGAGTTCTTTATTTGGTGGGTAGCAATGGCCTTCCCTGTTAATGTGGAGTATATCATCTCCCCTGTTTTCTTGTGCAGTTCAATCTGGTCAATGGGATGAATATCCCTTGCCAGCACTTCAAAATCCACCTTTTTGAAATCCGATACTTCACTTGGTTGCTGAGTGGTTGGCTTGATGAAAGTCATTTGCATTTTCCCCTCTTTGATATCAAAGGCTGACATTAGCCTTGTTTGATTAGTGGGGGTCATTTTCAGATATTGGGCATATGTTTGGGCTTTAAGCCTCTCATTTCTGGCTTTGATCTCTTTGTGTCTTTCCTTAATATCCTAGTCCTTATCTGCAGGCATTCTAAAGGAAGATACCTTAACACTTTTTTGCCTCATCAATATCTGAGTCTGTGATGTGGAAGGATCCCGCATATTCCCAGATGGAGTGGTGGGCAGTGTTGGTAACCTCAACTGAGTCATCAGTGAACTCTTGCTCAGAGGCTGGATTGGGTTTTTACCTTTTGTTTGATTCTTTTTGTACATCAAAAGTAGGCATTCCTGAAGTGGAAGCCCCTTCTCTGTTCCTTTTTGGGACCTTCTCCTCATTCTGAGGAGTTTGCATGATTGGATGTGCACTTGAAGTAGTTGCTGGTTCTTCTGATGGTTCTATCCTGATTGACTGTTCTGGCCTATCTGACTGTTCTGGCACCTACAGGAAAGAACACTCATCAAGTTGTTTTCCCAGATCTATTAGTGTGTTTCCACAACAACTTCAGTATTATCCCTGTCCTCTATAGTTTTTCCCACCCATTGCAATTGGTTGGCATACTTTTATATCTTAGGGATGCGGTGATGGATATAGGGAGCCATCTTGTTTTTCTGCCTTCTTTTACAGATGAAATCCAAGGGATGATATCTCCATATGAAGCTCTGTTTTAATTTTAATCTCTGAAGGATCAGGTCTACCTCCTTTCTAGCTTCTTTGCTATTACAAATAAAAGGACCCAATTGGTCTTTGATTTTGAGTTGCGCTTTCTTTTTGACTTTAACAAAGTTTACCTCATATAAATTTATTATCTGCCTGTAGTACTCCAGGGCAAATAACCTCATTGGGAGGTATTTAGGTAGTTTGTATGGGGCCAGCTCACAACCATAAATCCTGATTTGTGGTTTTGGTACAAGTACCAATCTCCCACCTGATGATTGATGTTTAGATGAATGACTCTCCTAATCTCAGGACTGATTCTTGGTGGAGGGGTTCCCCTGAGCAGGGTCATCACAGGGTGGACAAAGGAATCTATGAATTCATTGTATGAATGCGGGAGGAATATTGATGAATCAATGGGGTCCAGAAGATCACTGATCTTGGTTGGACCTTGGTGTCCAACTTTTGCAAGGTAAGTGGGAATTTATTTGCTTGGAAGTATAGGAAAAGGTGATACAAGACGGAGGAGTATTTGAAGACTCTCTCATTACTCATTTTGAGGAATTGTTCATGCATCCTGTCAGCTATGAACTGAGCATAGTCATATATGACAACAGGAGGCTACCCTGGAGTGTATATGGACATGAAAGCTAGGATGATTTCATCAATGTATTCACTTGTGGAGTAACCCAAAACACAAGATATCATGGATACAATATTTCTACCCCAAGGAGAAAATATAGTTGCTACATATGGAGGGGGGTCTTTGGGGGTATACTTCTCTTCTACGATGAAGGTTTGGATTAATTGGGCAAATCTTGCAGGGCTGAGTTTGGGATATAAGTCCAACAAGTCTCCAATTGGGAGGGGAGTCAAGTTTTGTCCAGACTGGAGTTGTAGCATCTCATTTATAGATTCAGCAGTGATAGTGAAAATTATAGCCTGGTTAGGGGACATGACTGCTCTTTGATTGGGACATAGTTGGCATGGCAATAATGTACAATTTCAGGGAAAATGTGGACTTGGGGGAATTGGTACCTAGGCAAATTTGACTCCCAAAGGCCAATTTTGTCAGCATGGTTCAGGAAATTATCCCTACTTTGGTAGTATATTTTGAGCAGGAGATCTATGATAGAGGTATTTTTTATTTGGAAATCTCTATCAGCCAGAGGGAGGTGGTCCAGGTCTAAGTGGGGTGTAGAGATGGGTCTTACATCCATGGAAATTGGGGCAACCATTCTCAGTTCTTGTGGATTTGAGTATGGGGGAGGTGATTTACGGTATTTTAGGGCAACGATGATTCAACACGGAGTAGGCTTAGGTTGTTTGAGATTCCTTAATTGATTTTAGACTTAACTAAGAATACTCAATCACTGGTTTATTTGAAATTGACAGGGTAGTGGGTGAATACTGGTTTAAATACCTGGAAATGAGATCAAATGGCTCTGGATAGGGCGACCGACGACTGCAGATGGTTGAAGGGGTTCTGTATTGGCTGCAAGGTTGTCTGGGTGTTCTGCGACGTATTCAGAGTGCAATTGGACGTGGGTTGATGGCTTCGAAGTTCGCAGGTGGTGTGCATGCAAACATAGGTTTACAGTTAAAATTACAGTGAAAACAAATGATTTGGGGCTTTTTGGCTTTATGTGCAAAAAGTCAATTTTGGTGGGTACGTGGTGAACAGTGGTCATTTTGTCGTGTAGCGGGCGGGTGGTAAACGATTTCTATCGCATCGCTTATAAAAGTCGAGTGGTTTTTAGGATGGGCTGACCGATTCCACTCATCGGCTGACATGTAGCATCGGGGGCTGGTGGAAAAACCACTTTTTCGGGTGGGTAAGGGACGGACATCGGGTTTTCCTGATATGGATGAGGGCCATCGGATGAGGAGGGAGACGATCACATGGTGATCGGGCGGGGAAGTTGCACGAAGGATAGTGGGGGGGGGGGGGGGGGGGGGGGCGCTTGGGGAGCACTTAAGTGTGGCAGTATCAGGGCTAATGATGGATTAAGGCAGGATTAATCCATCGGGGTGATTAACAAAGGATTTAAATGGGGTTTTGCCTAACATAATCGCAGATTGATTAGTTAGTGGGTTGACTATATATTATAGTTTATATTTAAACTAAGGTGTAGGGTTAATTAATATGTAGGAGTTACATATATACGTGGAAATGGGTTTTATTATTGGGATTTTAATATAATAAATTAGTAGTTAATAAAGAATGGGCCGAAAATGGACACAACACACTAAGCAAATGCTTTTTCGTGATTTGAATGCTTTTCACATATTAACATTAATAGGTGGTGGCCATGGGATTTGAGGACTGATCACTCTGGAAGAGTGAGTCCTAATATGATGATGGGATTGCCATGGGTTTGGTACCACCCCGGATATGGCTACTAGCAGAAGTTAATGATAGATAATGATGCTCGTAATAATCGATAACCTTTTTCTTTAGAGAAATTTGTTCAATATGAGAACTTCTATGAGAGTGATTATGAATAGATCCCTAGTTAAGAGGGAGTGTTGAATTTGTAATTTTGTCGATCTTAGTAATGTAATTTTGATCTAATTATGTTTATTATTTTAAAGCATATTTATAAATTCTTGAGTCAAAGAAAAAATTATATTGAGTAAAAGTCCCATTGTGACTTTTAAAAGATGTAAATTTGAATTTTTGAGATATAATTGTTGGCTCCAAAAAGTGACAAGTCGACTTCCCTCCAAGTCAAGTCATCCCTAGCCAAGAGATACATCTATTCACCCTAGACAAAATACTATATAAAGGTAGCTTAATATCATCATTTAGGCAACTCAGATTCCTCACTCAAGACAACTTATGGGAAAGCCAAAGAGGTCAAGAAGAATGAAGAAGGACAAAGAAAGAAGGCCAAGTTTCTCTCTCTCCTCTCTCATTAAATCAAATTTTTGAACAGAAGATTCTCTCTATGATTTGCATTGTTTCTGGGATTCTATTACATGGAGGCCAAATTTTTTTGGGTTACTGGGCAATTTTCGGGGGTCGAAATTCTGGGCTGCTGAATAATTGTTGGGAGGCCGAAATTTCTAGATTAGGTAGGCATAATGAAGTGTAGGATCAATTTGGGTGAAATGAGTTGGAGGAGAAGACTAGGTTTGACCATAGGTCTAGGTGTGTCTCTTACTAAACAAGAAGAATTTCTCTACTGAAAAGGTTGTTGGGTTTTTCCCCGTAGTGGGTTTTCCCAGGGTAAATATTGTCTCTCTTTTGTGCATTGTGATCTCTACTATTCTACTGTTGAATTTCTAAAGTATAATTGTTGAATGATATATATAAATAATATAGAATAAGATCTACATCAAAATTAATTATCATAATTTCATAAATATTGTGATAACCCTAATTGTACTAGAAAAATCAACATACCTTTGGTAGAATTTTCTTACAACAATGGGTACCAAGAATCAATGAAGATGAGTCCTTTTGAGGCTCTATATGGCAGAAAATGCAACACACTCATTAGCTGGAATGATATAATGAAAATGTGCTTCTTGGACCTAATATGTTGAAATCAATGGAACAGGAAGTAGTTTCTATCAAGAAGAAATTGAAGGTGGCCCAAGATAGGAAATAAAGTTATGCAAATCAACAAAGAATGCATAAGGAATTTCAAGTGGGAGAGCATGTGTATCTCTACATCAGACCAAGAAATAGTTCACTAAGAATTTGGTCATTTTATAAGTTAGCACCAAGATTTTTTGGACCATTTTAGATTTTAGAAAGAGTGGAGCCCGTGGCTTCCAAACTGGCCTTTCCACCCATAGTTAATGCACATGATCTTTTCCATAATTCTATTCTTAAAGAGTACATGCATGATGCTAATCATATTTTTGATTGGTCTATGATAAAGGTGGAATCTGAGGGAGAATTCCAACTAGATCCATAATGCATGATGGGTTGAAGGTAGATAGTGCTTCAAAATTGAGTAATTGAGTAGGTCAAGGTGTAGTAGAAGAAATTTGGACTAGATGAAGCCACTTGGAAAATGTTTGATCAAAGAGTATCTTACCAATTTTTGTTTACAATTTAAGTAAATGCAAAAAGAAATGTGTTTATATAAATCTTTCCAATTGAATTTTGTGTTTTGTGTATAGAATGCCAAGGATGGTGTTCCTCTAAGGCGCTGTGATCTGTAATAAATATTTTTGCTACCCCTCTTGTAAATGTCATTATGAATTGTATTTCATGTAAATAATGTGGAAATATAAATAATGATTGGGTTTAAGGAGTGGAAACAAATTTAGAGGTCTAAGAAGGAGGAGTTACTTATGCTGAGTGTAAACCCAAGCCACTACATTTATTTTACCACCCATGTCCTTAATGAATTGATGGCCCTAATGGTTCAAGCATTAAAGTTGTGTATGGGTCACCTAAGTAAATGTTAAAGTGAAAATTATTGGAAGGTGTACCAAAAATACTTCACTTAAGTCACTAGGTGACAAGTGACTCTAACAACAAGTTGATGACTGCTATCGTCTTAGATCTGAAACACAAATAGAAAACCTGTAGTAAAGGAAGATATAATCCAAAACAAAAAGCAACAATATAAAGTATCCAGTATAATAACCCAATTGGAAAGACTATTTTAAATGAATAAATATTTTATTGATAACACCTGGTGAAGGAGATGTACAAATTGGTTTGTAAGTCCCCCTTCGTGGGATGGGTCCTTTGATATACTTGATGCTTCAGAAATTGATCCTCTCTCTCAATATGTGAAAAACCCAAACACAAATGAAGAACTCAAAATGGGAGCACAAGAAAAATGACGATAATGTTGACAATGAATCATTATGATCATGGTGAATAGTGAATGAAAAACCCTCCTTTTTATAGCAAAGTATAGAGTTAATCTCGAAATTGGAGAATAATAAAATATTATTAACTAAATTCAGATCTAACTACTTGGAATACGTTATTATATTTATTGGAGAGGAAAAGGTATTTAAAATGGTTAAATACCTTTATTTAGGAACAATTAACAAACAAAATGATTTCTTAATTATTTCGTGAGAAATAAGAAAGGTGTGAAATCAAAATAATTATTAAATAGTGATTTAATAATTATTCTAATAGCAGAAGTAAGGAAATTTAAATAAATCACTCCTAAGGGATTTAGTCAAATGTGATAAGGAATAATTATTTAAATAATGATTTAATAATTATTCCTAGAGAAAATTAAATAAATAATGATTTATCTAATTATTCTCATGGGGTTTTTTGATTTAAATCAAAAAATAATCTCATAAAAGTGGTTTACTATATTATTTTCCACAATGAAAGTGATTTTACAATGGTAAAATTAAATCTACATGGTGTATTTCGATCCACCTAGTGAGAAATGGCTAGGTGATAATTTTTTGGTGATAACAGATTTCCCCCACAGGTATGCGTGTTAGGAGCAAATCATATGACCGAAATACATTGTAGATTACACTTCCATGAGACACCAAAAGGGTAGTCAGAGAGAGACATAGAGAGAGAGAGAGAGAGAATTGAAGCAAGTTAAGGACAAAGAAATAATGGAGGGGCAGAGACCTATAAAACTGATATAAGAGTCTTTTTATGTGGTAGTACATGATCTTAAATGAGGCAGCGCAGGCATACCCATACTCGTCAAGATAACTACTTACAAAGAATAATGGTGAGCCCAATAATGTGGGACTGAGCTACAAAGTACATGATACATGATACATAATAAACTCGCATCAATGGGCCAGTACAATGGATCCCATGTACATAATGCGCCTAAAAAAACATAGGCCAGGACTGAATACAATAACATTTGAGTACATGAGATATAATTCCTGTCAAATTGACATGGGGAGGGGGATCACAACCAAGGAAGCTTTGTTGAACAGGAAAGTGTTATGAAGATCTGAATGGATCATCTGGATGAGACATGCATGTTGTGGGGGCTACAAGTGGCGGAAACCAAACCCATCAAATCTGCGAAACTACATCGGAGGCTGGATCAACATCTGTGGTCATTTGGGAATGTGGGGGCCTACCTGAAGGGCTACCCCCTCATGAGGTCTGAAACATCTCACACACACACCCAGAAATCACTGGGACAATCATCTAGATCACCAAACCGTCACGTGTATGAATCTCAATCATGTAGGTTTTAACCCCGTACAGAAATTACCTACATATGAATTCTAAAACACATAAAATAAACAATGTGAGAGCATAACACATAAAACACATATACACATAGATTTTCCCTCGGGTCCCAAAACCGGAACTACCAGCCTGATTTTTCATTATGTTGCTTTCAATATTACAATACATATTTATACATGCCGAAGCATCCAATACCATGGACCGAAAACCATCGCGTCCAAAACCATGGACCGAAAGCCATCGCATCCAAAAACATGTGCGGAAATCATGCACAAAACCATAGGTGGGTCCGCCCAACCTAACATAGGGTCCAAAACCAAAATTTTACCCCTCAAACCCCCTGTGACCTCCCCCCAACCCCGGGTTAACTACGTGGGCTACCCATGGAAAGAATATAACACAACCCAGCAAATCATGCGATGAGGAGATGATGTTGAGCACATGAGAAACAACCAAGCCAAGGGAAATAATGAGTCCCTTTGCATGATCCCAGGCACCAAACAAATATGGAAGCTGGAACCAAGGTACACCACCCTCTAGATCACTACCCTGGAATAAATGTGTTGAGGATGACAGAAGAGAGCCCGCTAGAGTTAAGGCAATGAGGAATCCTCAACAAAGGCACGAGGGAATATAGTAGAGTGACTGATGGACTGACACCAGGGATAATGATGAAAGGAAACAATATGGATGGCAGATTGATGACTTACCTTGTCAAAGAATAATAAAAATGGTTGACCTGGTAGTGACTGAATCGATTCCAAAGGGGATAATTGATGACTCAAACTGGGGTTTGGCAAAGACGGAGCAGAAGGACTGGAGGCCCAAGATGAGTAAAATGGGAGAAATGTGACACGATGACAAATGAAACACTGTAGCGGGACTCGAATGGGGACTCGGAAGAGACTCCATAAGTACAAGGGTGACACATCTCAGATGCTGCCACGTGGGGTAGGCCCGGTGGGGATCATGAAAACATGAGTAAATTATGGTTACTCATGACAAAAATCAGCACGTGAGTCAACTAGTGCAAAGGTATAGTGGTACCAGAGTACGAGTGGCTCAGGTGAAGAGATTTGGTTTTAAGAGGTGGCAAAGTGAGACCTCATGGAAAATTAGCTTCTGGGTGAAGTTTCAAATTACCAAAAACAAAGGGAGAATCATTATATAAATCGGTGAGAGATTTCCAACAGTGTTGATGGTTTGTCAAACAGAGCTATGGTTTGGTCATAATGGGCGACAGAAAAAACTAGGGTTTTTTCCTATAAAAGGGATTTTTGCCTCCGAATCAAATTCATTTTCATAGTGAGCTGTGGATAATTTAGAGAGGAGGAGAAGGCCCTAAACCTTGTGTAGATCATAATGGAAAAAACGACCATCGAAATTAGGATCTGCAAGTTGGAGGTATGTGGCCTAACCATACTCATCATTTTTAGTGGTTTAGATTTTCAGATTAGGGCTTCAGTTGTCTGTTGGGGAACCCTACTCATCCTCATGATCACAACACACTTTTTGGGGCTTGATCTATGCTCTAGAGTGCAAAAATGGGGTCCACAAGTGCATTCAGTGCAGTTTTGAGGGAAGAAACTACGCTCTGGGCTGAGAAGATGGGCAGGACTGGTGGCCTGCTGGAAGCTAAAGCTGAGTTCATGTCATGAATGTATTTTGTAACCTTGAATGACAAAACACAATGATCTCTTGCAAGTATGGAAGAGTTAAATATATTATGCTGAGAACAATATTTTGAGGCCCTCCGTGCTAAGATTCAGGAGAATCAAGCAATGAGATGGATGCTAGTATGATATGGCGTGTTGAAGTTCTTAGAGAACCATTTAATAAAGATTGGTGAATCCTTGTTGTCGAGGATAGTGAGTTACTGGGACCCAGATCAGGAGGCCTTTGTAGTACAATGGCACAGGATCGAGCTCACGATCCAAGACATATATTTTCTAACAGGGCTGCCCCCCTTCAGAGTGGTAGGTGAGATACATCTAGTATTGCCTCATGGGAGGCATATTGATGAGTTTGTTGAGCATCATTATGTATGGGGTAGTCGTGCAAAGGGCACGACCATCCAGGTTGATGACTTGGAGAGGCTTGAGACATGAGCTATAGTCATAGCGGTGCTATGGATCTGTGGTAGCCATGCCTTCCACCATATCACTAGAGGGCAGATGATGCTGGTGGAGAGTGTGTTGGGAGGGACCTACTATGGGTGGGCCCAGATGATGTTGTCGTCGTTGAAATGATAGTTGACATTATGCAGATGGAGGACCAATGATAGTTGTTCATTTGGGATAGTTTTATGCTCACTCTTCTTTGAGAAGATCCCCACTATATGACCTCATGTTCAGATCTATGATGGGGGCCCACAGGAGCCCAGGATGCACTGCTGGGGGTAGCTACTAAGACAAGGAGGTGGAGGGGGCCTCAGACGAGTGTTCTAACCTGATTTTTTCACTCACTGGGACCAAATGCCACTATACATAGATGATTATCCTTACACCTGCATTGAACTATCAGGGGGATCATGACTGACCACTTCCACCATGACAAGCATGGGGCCCAGATGGTAAGTGAAAGTTTCTACTTATTTGGTGCATTTATAGTTTGAGAAATGTGTGTATGTGGTACTGATTTCTAAACTTCATGGTATGAAAATATAGCACTGATGAGGTTGGAAGGATACATGAGATGAGCCACAATGCTTGGGGTTGTAGATCAGGGGGGACCTCATCATGACAGATACCAGATGATGGTGCTCTACTGGAGGATCTCCAATGTAGATGCGACATATTATTGATCGAGGTGACAGAGCGCAAGTGGCATGATCTAGAATATTGGTATATATATGAGTTCACAGGTCTTCCCTCAGAGTGGCGAGGAATCACAAGGCGCCTTGTTATGGCCAGTCAAGTAGTACAAGATCTATGGGTTGGGGGATGGAGCCGTTGGCTCAGGAATCTCTAGATGATAGTGATTAAGCATAGGGACATGTGGTCCCCCATTTTTGTTTTATGATAACATGTGAATGAGCATGTCAGGTGTATTAGAGTAGTGGACTCAAAAACACTGTACGATGATACATATTTATGATTATGCATCTTTTTGTGTGACGATTGTGGTTTTCCATTGTTTTATGGATGTCTTATTACATGTGATAGCTTCCAATTTAGAATGTTATTTGAAATGGTACCTACATAGTGATTTTGGGCTCTAGGCACATGATTGAATGAAATGGATTCAAATTCACGCATCAAAATCTTAACTCATAGATATTTTCTAAATAGGATAGGATTATGCACACGATAAACACCATTCAATTGCATGAAAGGTAGCAAGGAATCTAGAAAAACATGAAGGTGAAGGATGAGATGATCAAGGGCATCGGCTAGAAAACCTATCAAAACATCATATTCAACCTGGTTATTGGTGGTAGATCCAATGAAAATGACTTTGGAGTGGACTAACGAATGCAAGGGGGTGAAAATGGACCAAGCTGCCGAGGAAAGGTTCCTGTTGAAGTGAATCGCACCATCGGCAAAACCGATATAAGGTGTGGATGATGGATCCATTTGAAAGATACACAAAGACATTGTGCATGAATGTGGGGGATGAAAACTACCTAAATTCAAGAAGAAAGATATATTTACATGCACTTTGATGGGAAATTCTATGGGTAATATTTCTTGAGGTAGAGTGCATTTCGAGGATTGGGAAGGATTTCTCCTTCTGGATCCTCTAATAGGTATGCCCCCTTGCCCAAACACTTATGGATGATATAAGGCCCTAGCCATAATGGTTCAAAATTTCCATGCCCCAAGACATCATGAGCTTGGTCATACATGAGAAAAAGGTCGCCTTCATGGAAGGTACGAGGGTGGACTTTGCAGTCATACTAAGCTTTGGTGCACTTTTTGACCACTTCGATGATGAGAATGCAATGTGACGATCTTTAGAAGCGCGCTCAAGCATGATAATTCATTGTTCTAAGGGTTAAGTGTCTGGGAGGAGTTTGACGGCAAGGTGAAGGGAAGGTATTTCACACTCTATTGGTAAAACTACCTCCTCTCCAAAAACAAGGTGGAAAGGAGTGAACCCGGTGGTGGTCTTAACAGAAGTTCCATAGACCCACAAAGCAGGGAAGATAATTAAATGTGAGTTGGTCTTATGTTTATTCACTGTCCGCTGAAGCATAGTCTTAAGGATGTTGTTGACAACTTCAACTTGGCCATTGCCTTGGAGATAATAAGACGACGAATATTGATGTTCAAATCCCAACAGAGAGGATAACTCATGCCATATCTTATCTTCAAAGTGTCGGCCATGGTTTGAGAGCTGGAGTAGTTGTGGTACTATTGAATGTTGGCTTGGCTTTAGCCCATTTGCTAAAATAGTCAATGACCATAATAATATACTTGTGGTTATTAGTGGATGAGGGTTGACACTCCATAAATTCAATATCCCATTTACAGAAGGGATTAGTTGTGACAACTAGATGGAGGGGAGTGGGTGGAGCTCACACCTTAGGGGTGTATAAATGGCAATTGGGACAATGTTTGACTTCTGAAATACAATCACTAAAGAGAGAAGGCAAAAATTTCCAGGCACACATGACTTTATGGGCAGTGGCCATTCCAAAGAGGTGGCCACCACAAGCACTACCATGGTAGGCATTGAACACTTGGTCAGCATCAAGATGGGTGAGAAAACGATGAAGGACATTATCGACATCGCGATGATAGAGATCATCATTGATGAGGAGGTAGTGGGGGGCTTGATGTCGAATACATTGTCGATCATCATGATTAAGATGGGGGGGAATTTCTGGGCTCGCAGATTTGTAAGGATGTCACCATATCATGGATCATCTGAGGTGATGACGAACAAGTGTTCATCTGGAAGATCGTCATTAACTGGTGGATTGTCACACCGGTGGGGAATTCAAAAATGAGTTCGGCGAGGGACAAACCTTACTTAATTTTGGGTGTGACAAACTCAAGATCATATTCTTGAAGGATAACAATCCAACAGGCATACTTCCCGTTGATTATCCATCGAATCAACAGGAAATCCATGGGGTTGGAATTGGTCACAACTTTGGTGGTACGCGTAAGGATATAATGGCAAAGTTTCTAAACAGAGAACATGACAACCAACGCTAGATTTTATTCATGGGAATAGGATACAAGGGGACCGTTGAGGTTCTTACTAACATAGTATATGACATGCTCCACTCCTCCGGATTCCTCCTGTATGAGGACCCCAACAACCAAATGGGTGGATGTAGGGATGTACAAGATGAAATCCCTTTCAAAGTTTGGTGGACTAATCAAGGGAGCAGAAGTGAGAGCACATTTGAAAGCATCAAAAGACTGTTGAGCTTGGTCATCCCAAACGAATGGAATGGTAGATAAAAGGAGTCTAAGGAACCCATGAGCTATTGTGGGGTACTTAAGAATGAACCGAGGAAGGAAGTTAGATTTTCCTTGGAGGCTTTGTAACTGGCGAAGGGTACGAGGAGGAGGATGTTCAAGAATGGCTTGACCTTTGAGCGGGTCAAGAGTGATACCATCTTTGGACACAATGAATCCCAGAATGCAATTGATAGTAATGAAAAATACACACTTTAGGGGATTAAGGCAAATGTTATACTTGTGACATCGAAGAAACACTATACACAAATCATGAAGGTGTTGCGAGCGAAGTTTGGAATGAGCAGTGAGGTTGTCGAGATAGGCAAGGATAATGTGAGCTAAATTGTGAAAGAAATAGGACATGGCATGCTGAAAAGTGGCCCCAACATTCTTCAAACCGAAAGGCATGACCTTGTAAGAAAAAGTTCCCCATGGACTGGTGAAAGTGATTTTCAATTGATTAGCATAATGTATATGAATTTGATTATATCCAAAGAATGCGTCCATAAAGGACAAAATGTCATGCCCCACACACTCATCAATGACCTGGTCTATGAAGGGTTTGGGAAAGTTGTCTTTGGGACAAGCTTTGCTCAGATCGTGAAATCCAGTGAATACATGAATGGTGGCTTTTTTATTGAGAACAGGAATGGGATTGGACACCCATTTGGTGTATTCGATAGGATAAATGAAACTAGCCTGCTTGAGCTTATCGATTTTAGCTTTGATAGCTTTACGCTTGAAAGGATGGATAGGCCTTTGTTTTTTGTGGATAGGTATGGCATCGGGCCAAGTGTCGATATGATGTTCAACAATGGCAGGATCAAGTCTGGGCATCTCAGAATAATACCAGGTGAAAACATCATGTAATTATTTGAATAGCTTGGGGTAAGCATCAATTTCTTCAGGGGTGCACTGTGCCCCCTCGGCAATGTTTTATTCAACCCTTAGTTTGTTCGAATTGTTGATTTTTATGGTGGGGGAAATGTTAGCCATATTTCCTTCCTCAAAAGAATCTAGTGCAGGAATGGGATTTTTGAACCAATCAACTTCACCATGATTGAAGTCTTTATACTCCACAACATATTAGTCATGGGTCTGTTGCAGAAGGAAGTATGCATGATGGTGCATATCATCCCAAGGGTAATCAGGGGTGGTCATAACTTCCATGATGTCTTCATCAGAATGGAAGATGGGTGGACTGGAGGAAGAAAGACCACATGATGGCAAAGAGCTACCTAAATCCTCTTCATGAGAGACAAGGTTCACATATGCATCATCAAAGGTGGGAGACATATGACTAATATATGGAACATCTAACAATGTTGAGACCAGTGTGTTCATCGATGAAGGTTCAATAGAATCACAAAAGGAGACATCAAGGGAGTTCCTAGGTATCGATGTCATGAATGACGACAGGTAGAGAATAGGAGCAGAGATATCCATCATCTCAACATCAGTGGGAGAGATCACAATGGGTGTTTGAGAGACCTCATGTTCTAGTGTAGAAGTGGGATCAAAATCCGTAGGTAAAGGAGAGATGGAATCATTACGAGTGACCTCTAATTCAAGAAGCACTTGTAGTGTATCTTGAAAATATTCAAGACTAGGATAGTGATGGGAATAGTGGCCATAGTTATTACACAAAGCGCAAGGGTGGCTTGTGCATAAGGATCAGATCTGCTTAGCTGAATCAGGTAAGGTAACATGGACCTCGGGAATGTGAGAATCAGGGAAGGTATAACTGATCACATCCTTAACATGAGGGATTTCAGGAGAGTTATTGATGGCATGACCGACAACATCACACAAAGTGCAAGGAGGAAGAGGCTTTAGTGGCTTAGGAGGAGCTAGAGTTGATGGGGGATCCTTGTCCTTGGTTGCCTTCTTTCGAGCTTTGCCCCCCTTGCCAAATTCTTTCACAATGAGAGTAGGCTCCTGTTGAGGTTGTTGTGGAACTGAAGCAAAGGAAGGGGTAGGAACAACGGGTTGGATTGGGGTGAAAGGAGTGTAAGGTTTATATCTATTAGGTGGAGTTTTTACGGGGGATTGATGTACCAAACTGGAATCCCTAAGGTAATATTGGGTAAACTCAACCTAGCCATGACAAGTTTAGAATAAACTCTAGGAGGTGGGAATAAGAATGTTACCTGACCAAAAGGATAATGGCCTGGAGGAACTCCTCTACAATGGTTAAAGCCTGGGGGAATGATTCCAGGCAGAAATGGATTAGGAGAGACACCAGCAGAAGGAAGTGATCCTTGAGGCATTGTATCGGCGGGAGAGGTTGAGTCCGGCACAACAGGTTGTGGAGGTGCTGTCTACTATGAGGGCATACCAGACCATTTGTAGGTGGCCCACGATGCTTGGAGCATGCAAAAGCTCGATTAGATAGGCTCAAAAGGAGTAGGTAGTGGGCCATAAAAAGCACCAAGAAAAGAGGAATCATTATAGACTCCTGGAGAGATAGATGAGATAGTCTTATTGTCATCCATAGAAGAAATGTTGGACTAAGGTGAAGTCTAGGATTTTGGATCATAGTACGTCAACTAATCAATTGTGATGATATTTCCATTGTGGGGAAAGCACATCTTACAGTGAAATGAAAATGGGACAACTGGCATCGCATAAGTATAACTACGACCCAAAAGGATGTTATAGTCTAAGGGAGCATCAATGACTTCAATGTCAATACAGACAGTCTTGCCAAAAACTATGATTGGGCAGTTGCGGTATAAGCCAAGGGGTTGTGAAGGATGACCATCCCATGCACGCAGAGTGATAGTAGATGGGGATAGGTCAGGGGAACCATGTTGCTTCCAAACACTGGTAGCCATCACACAGGTGGATGTGCCTTCGTTAATGATACACCGCTGAACAATGGTGTTTCGAATGGAGATTGGAACTTGAGATGAAACATATGAAGGTAATGGAGGATTTTCCGATTTTTCAACATGAAAGAAAATCATATGATCATCTTGAGGATCCACGACACTTAGAGAATATAGTAGATATTTTCATTGTGATGGGCATGTTTGGAGGACTTCTAGCATTGACATGGAAGCAAGAGACTGTTCTAAATCATCTACTATGCTATATGTATGGGCGTCTTTGGTAGAAGCAACATTTTGATGTAACGAACCTTTGAGGATATTGGGAATAACCTCAACCCTAGGCGGAGGGATCTATAAGGTACCATTAGGCGATGATAGAGGCTCATTGGACACTTTGGGTTCGGACTCAGTCACAGACTTAGTAGATGCCTTTTCATATTGGTGTGATCGAGTCTAAAGTTTGACTTGCTCTGTATTTAGCTCATCATAATAATTTGATAATCATGGTGACCAGACAATGGAGTTGGTTCAGCTTCTTGACCTTGTGTAGGTTGGAAAGATATGTATCCTTGGTGGGGAAAAGGATTAGTAAGCACGGCCGGTTGGGATGAAGCAAGAGAAGGAGGAGGGGCAGTAGGTTGCGATCCTTGAGACATTGCTTGAGCTTCCCATACTTCCCACATCTGAGGTAAAAGAGGACACTCATGTGTATAATGACCATAGAATCTGCAACAAGCACAAGGTCTTTACGTATGAAGAGCCTTGTTCTGCTTGGGCTGACCACCCTATTGCTGGGTTGTGGGATTAGGTTGAGCAACCTAAGGGGCATTGAGTGGAGGACCTTGGTTGCCTTGATTACATTGATACTGTTGGTTCGTATTACCCTTTCCCTTATTCCTTTTCTTGGGTTTATGGGGGTTGGGTGCACTATGTTGAGCATACACTTTTCCTTGTGGAGGAGGTGGTTGTTGTGGAAGAGGGGGAGTAAGCATGGGGGGTTCGGGCGATGGTGCTAATGGATATGGACCACTAGGTTGTGAATATTGATAATAGGGCGATGGGGAAACATTGGTATAAGCAAGGGGAGTGAACGATGCCCCTGGAATCTATTGATGTGGATGGGGATATGCATATGGCGTGCTAGGACCTGAATAAGGATTGCCCTGAGGAGGATTGGCAGAGCGATAATTGTAAATGGAATTGGTCCCTCCCTGGGTTTGACCATAACTCATTTGAGGTGGAGCATATGGTTTAGGGTGTGAAAGGATTCCAACTATGCTATCCGCAGCATGAGATGGCCCCAGTGCATTATCAACACCAGGCCGAGGCAGATTGGGGATGACAGTGTAAACATAACTTGACTGGGCATAAATTAGATCAAAATTTAGAGCTATTTGGAGTGCCTCTTCCTCTGACTGAGGGAAGTGAGAAGTGGCATATTTTGAAATGGGGGCCAATATCGATCTAAGAAACCAATCCATATAGGCTTGGTCTTCGAATCCAAGATCTCTATAGATGCTCCTCCTTCTATGTCAGTCTTGAACATTGTCGGAAAGGAAAGTGGCAGAAGTTTAACGAAAAGAAGTCAAGATTTCAATACCACTATCATAACAGAGAGGTAATTAGAAATATGAAAGAAAGGTTGTGGCAAGAGTCACTAAATTGGAATGGGTTACTCTGGACTGATTGACATACCACTTAGCAGCAGCTCCAGTGTGCATGCATTGGAACAAACGAATTTGAATGGAGTATTTGATAATGGAATTGGATGAACACCACATATGGAAGGAGTGAACATGATTAGTTGGATCTTCTCTTGGATTACCTTCAAACTTGCGGATGTCTCAAGGAAGTTTAGTAGTCATAGCTGGCCATGTGGGATCGTGGAGAGGAGGATCATTGATAAGCTGGATAAAATCTGGGAGACTTAAACCAACCATAAAAGGAAGTAAGGGAGTAGGAGTGACCACACCGGTGGGGCTTCTACTGGTGGAGGTACCCTGGTCAGCACCTGGGTTACCACCCTGGGGTTCCACACCCACACTGGTGTCTAAAATGGTGGAAATATGGGGTTAAGAAGGCACGAAATCAGAGGATGAACTGGATGAATAAGAATCAGAATGATGACTTGATAGAGGACTGGGAGGATGAACTCTAACTCAATGGGGAGGAGAAATATGTCCTAACAAGAACTGAGGGTGAAGACCACAAATTCGACGTGACAAACGCCTTGGAGGCATAATGGTGTCTAGACTAAAGGTTAATGATATTAATAAAAGAGAAATAAACAACAAGCAAACACCTAGTGCAGTGGTGCCAAGTGTAAACTAACTATTTTAATGATGTTACTCTAATACAAGAAAACATGTCCTATCAAAGAAAAATACCTCTAGCCTATAGGTGATCTAAATCCTCAAACAATCCTAGATCTATTGTTTCAGATGGCCTTCCAAAGAACTTCTTACTTGACAAAATCTCATCTCTGCAAGCAGACCTGTCGAGAGAAAGGTGGGGTAGAGGACCAACTTCTTCCCACAACCATTCTTATAAGGTGTTTTCCTAATACTAGTCACTACAGTTACCTTCGTCTGTGGGGGTGGTTAAGTCTTGAGCTTCTTAGTAGTTAGCCACCACACAGAATTCCCTGCCACAAGTTGGGTAGCCCCAAGGAGAACTACTTGCATGATCACCTAGCCTAATCGTCTCCGAATCGGGTTTCTGGCGCACTCCGGCTTTGACCGTGGGATGGTGAAGGATTCTAAGATCCCTAATATGTCAACTTATATGTCTCGATGAAAGTGACCAATGGGTGTTATTAGAAGCCTATCCCATCGAACCTACACCTCCAATACAAAGATTGTTTGGCATTGATGCCCAAGTGGGCTTAATCTATGTATGTTGATTTATTAAGGTGTAGTGTTTCAAGTCTTAGCTTGGAGGTGTTAACCAAGCTCACGTTCACTTAAGGTGTGAGTGTGTGAAAATGATGTGTTAAGTGGATGAGTTAATTAAGCATGTTTCATGATGTTGTATGCTGCTGAAATACTGTAAATAAATCTGAAAATGACAAAAAAATAAGCAACCAATCAAGCACACAAAACCCCACCCACAAGGGCTGTTAAGAAGCTAGGAAAGAGAGGGAAAACAAGCAACTCAAAGACACTAAAAGAGGCCAAAAATATCTAATGTCAAGGGACTGGGATCTAAAGGCTCTAAACTATTGTAAACCATGCACACAAACAACCAAAATCAGAGGTAAAAAATGTTGTAAAGGATAGGTGTGAAGCTCTAAGACTGAGGATTCTCAAGGGGATCTTAAGGGGGAAAAGGAAAACCCAAACTCTAAAGGGAGAAAAGGTAAAATAAACCTATCCAATAGATATGAAAAGTAATGGATTAGATCTGAAAAGAAGAGGTTGAAAATGCTGAAAATCCTAGACTCCTCACTTAGCAAATCTCTTCCTAACAATGTGGAGGTGTACTCTAAACCCTAGGGGGCTTTTTCCTTCCTCAAAGAGACAAATCAAGTGGATCTAGGCCTAAGGGAGATTGAAAACAGAGATGAAGTACCCAAACCAGTCTGCAGACAACACTCTCAGCAAATCTGTAAAAAAATTGAAAAATTTCTAGAAAAGGTACAAAATGTAGGTACTGACCTGTTTCTGAGGAAAACACAGTTTTCTGGACAAAAAGTGCGCTATGTAACTCACTTATGGGGCTGAAAAGTGGACTTTGTTCCCGAGAGTCTTGGTCAGCCGATCTTGCACAAGTTTTGTTGTCTCCTTCTCAGCTGGTACTTGTGACCCGCGGAAAAGACCAGAAACCCACTAGAATCTGAAAATTTGACAAAATAGGGTTTAATACTATAAATAGAAATTGAGAAGCTAAAAATAGCTGAAGAAAACCATGAAATTTTTTGAAACTTTAGTCACCCAAGAACATTGTTATTACACCAGCAGAGTTGCCATTTGTTAGTGTGAAAATTATTGGAAGGTGTACCAAAAATACTTCACTTAAGTCACTAGGTGACAAGTGACCCTAACAACAAGTTGATGGCTGTTGTCATCTTAGATCTGAAACACAAATAGAAAACCTGCAGTAAAAGAAGATATAATCCAAAACAAAAAGAAGCAATATAAAGTATCCAGTATAATAACCCAATTAGAAAGGCTATTTTAAATGAACAAATCTTTTATTGATAACACCTGGTGAAGGAGATCTACAGATTGGTTTGTAAGTCCCCCTCTGTGGGATGGGTCCTTTGATATCCTTGATGCTTCAGAAACTGATTCTCTCTCTCAATATGTGAAAAACCCAAACAAAAGTGAAGAACTCAAAATGGGAGCTCAAGAAAAATGACAATAATGTTGATGATGATTATGATCATGGTGAAGAATGAATGAAAAACCCTCCTTTTTATAGCAAAGTATAGAGTTAATCTCGAAATTGGAGAATAATAAAATATTATTAACCAAATTCAGATCTAACTACTTGGAATACTTTATTATATTTATTGGAGAGGGAAAAGGTATTTAAAATGGTTAAATACCTTTATTTAGAAATAATTAACAAATAAAATGATTTATTAATTATTTCGTGAGAAATAAGAAAGGTGTGAAATCAAAATAATTATTAAATAGTGATTTTATAATTTTTCTAATAACAAAAATAAGGAAATTTAAATAAATAGTGATTTATTTAAATATTCCTAAGGTATTTAGTCAAATGTGACAAGGAATAATTATTTAAATAATGATTTAATAATTATTCCTAGAGAAAATTAAATAAATAATGATTTATCTAATTATTCTCACGGAGTTTTTTTATTTAAATCAGAAAATAATTTAATAAAAGTGGTTTACTAAATTATTTTCCACAGTAAAAGTGATTTTACAATGGTAAAATTAAATCTACATGGTATGTTTCGATCCACCTAGTGAGAAATGGCTAGGTGATCATTTTTTGGTGATAACAGTAAAGGACGATTCCATACAATCCTTGTTCTCATGAATGTGTTGGTTTGGTCAACATGCAAGAGAAGGGACATGAAGCAAAAAGGAAACCAATGGTAGACGACAAGGGGTATGTGCAGAGTTACATAAAATGAGAACACAAGAGAGAGTTTGTAGAAGAAAGGCACAATAAGTGTAGAATGTCAAAAGAACACAGAGTATGGGAATGGTAGTAGACGAGGATCTACAAGGGAGAAATGACCTTCTCAAGCCTGTGCTACGTAATTGGGAGATCATTCCTAGTGATTTTTTGAGGTTAGTGGAGTGTGCCTGTGATTGGTTGGCAAGTGCAGGTTCAGTGGAGAGTTGAATCACTCAGTGCTTTCCTTGGGGTTGATAAACCATTGGGGTTCTTGTTGAAATGCTGATAATCCACTTGGTAGGTTGAGACACCCAGGTTCTTGCTAAAAAGGTGTTGATAAACCATTAAGTGCTTGCCTTGGGATTGATAAACCGCTTAAGTTCTTACTCAGTAAGCTAATAAACCACTTGGATAATGGGCTCTTGACTCTTATTGTGCTTTCTAGAGAACCCAACTAATAAATCACCTATATAGTGTATTCATTCTCCAGGAACTGAGTCGTACTTCACTGAGCCTTGGGTGAATCCCTGTGATTAATTTTTGGTTAGGATAGAGGGTCATTATGGTGCTCATCATCAAAGGTAGTTGGCAAACCACCTAGACACTGAAATCCTCCTCATAATTAAATCTTTTACTGATTATTGGTGTAAATAACCTTAAGCAATTAAATCCTCAGACCTTGAATCTGGCTTGGGGGTGGTTTACTGCAAGAAAGATTATTATGTAGTTGGCTTATGGTTAGGTGAAGAGTTGAAGTCCCTCCCTTATTTTTCAGTCATCCAAGTCATATATTTGTGTGTGTGTGTGTATTACACCATGAATGATGAATACTATTTGATATATTTTACAACTGGCTCATGTGGCAACCATTAGTACTTGTGAAATTGATATCAAAGAGTAAACACATTAGGATGAGAATTACCCGTACGTGAAGGAATGCTTACAGCAGGAGCCAGAAGGAAGAAGGACACTGAAGAAGAATAATATCAAGAATTGGAACTGTCATTAGGTCTAGAGCTAAAAGAGACTACTCCAAAAATATCCTATCATGCATTGGTTAGCATCAATTATCTACAAACCCTTATTATAGAAGGATATATAAAAAAGAAAAGGGTAAGAGTTTTGATTTATTTGGGAATTTCCCATAACTTCATCAATTAAAAATGAGCAAAACTTCTCAATTGTTTCTTACATATAGCACCAAATTTTCAAGTAATGATTGTAGATGGAGGCACCATACTTATTTAAGGAAGTGTCATAGCATTAAGCTCAATATGGAAGAGTATTTGTAGGAGAGTCCCAAGATTACAACACAAATTTGTGGTGTTGATGTTGTATTAAGGCTCTAATGTTTATAATCATTGGGAACAATGAACTTTAACTTTTAACAACTCTTCATAATAATTACCTCAAAAGGAAAGGAATTTGAGCTTAAAGGTATCCAAGGAAAACCCTATAAAGTGAAAATCTCTAATGGAATGATACAATTACTCAGAAAGGGGCACTGAGGTGTAATGCCACAATTATGACCACTAAATGTTCAAACATAAATATCATCTATGTTATGGGATCTCCATAACGCTGTCAAGAATCATCCCAGGTATTTGGATTAATGCCTAATGGCATTCCACCTAATCGAGATCATGACCATGTTATTCATTTGCATCCAGGAAGTGTATCAAAGATAAATGAAGAAGGGGAAATCATACTAGAATTAGAAACAATCCCGGAAACAAGGATTAAGCAACTGAATAAATTAGTAGATGTGGAGTACATCATTAAATAGAAGAATCTACCACTGGAAGAGATAACATGGGAACATAACTTATTCTTGTAGGATCACTAATAGTTAGTCAAGTGTTGAGGATAACACTTGTTTGAATAAGACGGGCATGTTTAACCCTGTATAAGACCCATGTTAACCATAAAGCCCTATTAATCCCTAAATATTGAGTGACTACATTTCTATTACTATATTATAATGTAGGCTAGAACCCCCCACGATCCCATTTTATTATCATTGTACCCTTTATCTCATATATTAAGGAAACATAGTCTTAAGATCATAAAATATTTCCTTGTGCATTGTATTCATTGTAAAATGATGTTTCCCCCTTGAATAGGACTATAATTGTTGAGTTCTTATCATTTTTAAGGCACAAGGATCATAACACAGAAGCAATAAGAAGGCCTAGTGGAGGTAGAAGCAACTAATAGACATAGTGAATATACAAGCAATAAGAATACATGGTGAATATACAAGCAATAAGAATAGATGGTGAAGACAGAATAAACTAATAGACTTGATGAAGGTAGAAGCAACTAATAGACTTGGGGAAGGTAGAAGTAGTAAGCAAACTCAATGGGGATTGGTTTCTCCTATAGGTTGGTGCTTACAAAGTAATAGAGGGGATTAGTGTCTTCTGTAGGTTGGTGCCTTCAAAGCAACAAAGGTGATTGATGTCTCCTATAGGTTGGTACCTACAAAGTAGCAGAGGGGATCAATGTCTTCTATAGGTTGGTGCTTACAAATTTATGTAATAGGAAGCTGGTTCCTATAAGATATTTCATATAAAAAAGTTTTGTGGTTTTATCCCATAAGGGTTTCCACACATTCCTTTTGTTATTAGCTCAGTTTATAGGGTTGATGTTGTATGGTTTTTGAATATTAAAATAACTAAAAAATATTATTATATTGATTCACACCCCTCTCTCAGTATAATTATGAATCCAAAAATTGGTATATGAGTAGGTTCCTCTGAAAGAATTCCAACCACTAGAAGGAAGATCTCAAAGGGACCATGGTTAGTCATAAAGTTTCTTTCACAACAAAATTTCCCTTTTTTTGTGGAACAAATTATGCTCTTCGAAAGGAATGAATGATGTCTTATACCAAGAAATGGAATTAGATGTCAAATCCCATACTATTTGTTGGTAGTTCCTAATATGTCTGGAAATATAATGAATAATATTGCATACCTCTCTAATGATAATCTTAGACTCGCCATAGGATTTAATGCATTTGACATGTAAATCCATTGCCTTTTCAAGCCTTGACTTAATGCCTTGTACTAAAAAACATTCTTAATAAATTCTAATATGCAATATAACATGGTTCTATTTCTATTAGGATCTTGAAGAATACACTCTGCTCTTGCACCTTTGTTAGGTTTCAAACCATAAAAAAATAAAGACCAAAAATCATTATTTACAACTATAAATTTTCAAATACAAAATTTGTATATTTAAAAAATTAGTCTAATAAAAATTAACAACCTTAGACTGAATAGATGAATCCATGAAGGGTGAACTATTTGCAATAAAATTCCCAAAGAATGAATCAACATAATAATTTCCAATAATAAAATTTGAAAAAAAAACTTGTTCATTTTTATCGTCAACTTCTGTCACATTATGTTTCACGTGTTTCTCTTATTCTACTTTGATTTGATTAGGTTTGTCATTATATGATAACCATGAATAAGACCAATCAATGGAAAAATAACCATTAAGTTTTCTCCTAATCTCTTCTTAATAGTAGATTATAACATTAGGAATATCAACAACAATTATATAAATTATTTGGTGAACCTTTGGGTTGGAATATAATATAATTATAACACCATTGAATTCACCTAATATTTTAACTCTTGATCTATTAAGGTGTACTAAGTGCATGGTAGACATGTGGATCCCCATTTATTCTTTCTCAAAAGTTAAGAGGAAAGAAGGCGTGTGAGAATTAGACTTTCCACTTTTAAAACATTGTTTGCATTTACCTGTGTATTTTGATTTGAAGAAAAACCTTGAACACATTTTCCTTTATCTCTTCTTGTAGCAGGAGATGTTTGATCTTCAACATTTTTTCTCTCCAAAGCTATAAGAAATTTATTCTTCTGTTGTTTTAGATTTAATAACTCAAAAAAAGGAATATTAACTCAAGTTATTTTCATATGCTCAATGATATCATAATCTAATTGGTTAGAGACAACTAAAGTCCCAGTAATTTATTTGTTAATAGGTTGAGACTTTTTGGGAGTAGAAGTAGAAGGAATATCCAGAGTAGTGAATGAAGGACCATTGTTTCTAGTCTAGCAAACATTGAACTCTTTAGATTATTTATATTCATCGTAATAAATTATTCAACCACATCTCAAGTGATATTGAATTCAGCAAGATATTGACTATTCTCAACATCATCATCTTCTTCTCCTTCCTCTTCATCATTATTAATAGTAGAAGAAATTTGGTTACTAGAAGAAGTAGGATTTCTTTGAAAAGGACTCCACGATTTCTTAGAAGATGAATCTTCTACTAAATGTTTCTTGATGTGAATAATATCATTGGAAAGTATTTTAACCAAATTATGTAAACTTTGCATATCAAACACTCCTTTGTCTTTCTTTTTTTCTACTTGACATTGATTTCTCGGAAGTTTAATTTTTTTTTTTCTTTTACTAGAGCTTTGCTAGCAATGTTAATAACCTCTTTCTCAACTTCAACATTTTCTTGCACAATTTCATTTAATGTGTTCCTAGATGCTCTCTTAAAAAAAATAACAATTGATGATGGCAATGTAGCAATGTCGAATTCAAGAAGGACATTGGTGGTAGGTCTAGATTTAATAGAAATTTTGTTCAACAAAGTTAAGAATATTTGATTGAAATATTTTACCTTCTCTTTTGAATTAATTTTTATTTTGGAGAATTCAAGATCTAACGTTGTTGATGGTTTATCATCTCCAAATTTATTTAGAAAGGCTTCCTCAAAATCATTCCTATTTGTTATGGACACTTCTAACAATAAAAAATACCAAATAGAGGCCTTTCCCTTAAAAATAAAAAGGAAAACATGACATATAACATATTCATGTTACACACCAATTAGGTTGATTGCTAGCATAAATTGATTAATATGATCCTCTGGATATTTTATAATGATAGGACCAAATTTCAGAAGAAAACTTTGTAAGATACACTTCCTGGAATATCTTGGAAAGCCCAAGAAAACTCTGAGTTTATAAAGTTTGGTTCACTATGGTATTTTAGCAAACAATTTGCATACAAAGTGCTATAGGTGACTTCTTGAAATTTGTTCCCAAATAAACTTGCACAATAATGAACATATGCCAAAATGAAACTTCAAAATAACAGTGACTAATTTATATTGAGCCTAGAAATATATATAAATCTAAAACAATGTCAATATAACAATAAATATAAGCATGAAAAGTCCCTTTTCTTATTTAATATAAGAGTACACAAAGAGTATCAAGAGAAGAGAAACCTGAGACTCATTTTAGGAAAGAAACCTTTAGCATATTAGTCAAATAGATATAATATATTCAATAGTACAAACTTGAGAATATAAGCTCCAAAATAACTATTACAGTGGTCCTTGAACCTGGTATAACACTCAAAAATACTTCAGCACTTGTACCAGGCACTATATCAGAGAAACTCATCCTCCATGCTCATTGTACATAATATAGGACCGCAAGGAGTGCTCAACCAACAAATAGGGGTAATGAATAACAAGAAGAGAGAGCCACAACCCACAAATAACCTTGGAACTCAACCTCTTTATTTTATTCCACACACAACTAACAAATATGGGTACACGTAGTTAAAGGGAGAAGCAATTCAACCCCCATTTCGGAAGAAAACTCAAACTTTATAAGAACATAACTCGACCTCTATATCAATGGTGATTCAACCCTATTTTTAAGTTGATCATGTCACCCCTCTCTATCTCAAACTCAACCTTTATGACTGTGAACTCATCAAGTAGTATGAGGAAGAAACTCAACCTCTCTTCAATAGAAGTATTGACCCAAGATTTGACTTGGAACTTTCACCTAAAAGAGGATAGATAGTATACACAAAATTAGAATATAAAATCAATTGATAAAACTGTTACCTCCATTATTTTCCACAAATATTCTTCTCATGTTAGCCACAATGGAGAAATCTTAGTGATTCCACTCTCTAAATAACTAGGGTGTATGGTCTCAACACTAAAACTAGCAATCTGCAAGTAGGGTTTCCAAAATGATATACTCTTCTCTAACAACTCTCAAATTGTTTTTTCTCAATTGGAAAAACAATAGAATGAGGAGTAACTCCTCATTTTCCCCTTTTTATAACTTGTTAGCCACTTTTTCCACCTTTTTCTCCTTTTATTTTAATAAAGTAAATTTAGTGGATTTTTCACTTTATAAATTAAAAGCGACTTTTCATTAGCCTAGGACATGTCCCCCTTTTATCACATTAGCATTTGTAATGCTTTTTCCTAGGTGAATCATGTTCCCTTAGTTAATTTTTTACCCACCTTAGCTTATAAGAACATTATTAGGCTAGCGAAATTCACCTATATGCCTCCTAAGAGGTTGGGGGCATTACAATCCTCCCCACCCAAGATTGCTTGTTCTCAAGCAACTTCAGCTCTATATGTTTAAGCACATGTTAACCTTCACATGTGGCATCTTTAAATGTAAAATCCTTCCACTTCACCAACTGCTCCTTCATGGTCCTATAGAAGAATAATCTTATGGACACAACAAGGGTGTGCTAAGGGGAAAAGGAACACCTATTGATCTAGAAGAAAGGTCTCATCGGAAGAAAGCTTGAAGAAGAACACTACAAGAAGGCTGTCATTCTCTCTTGAGAAAACGATCTAGTTGAAGGCTCATTTGGTAGACCTGCCTGAAGGAAGCATCAAATATTTTGATATCATCACCTTTGGAAGCCATCATTGAAGTCTCTTTAAATATCTTGAAAACATCAAGATAGTTGAAGACATCATTAGAAAAGGAAAGAATACTCATCATCAAGTAAGTATCATATTGTTACTCTATGTTTGAATATATAGGTCATATGGGTTATTTTTGCAAGGGAAACAATCAACTCATTGACTCATCAAATTCCCTAGCATGGAAGAAAAGGATTGACCTAGCACTCACAAAACATGAAGCAACGGAATATGTTACTGGTGAAATTACTGAACATAGAAAAGACAAGACTCAAGAACTAACAAAGTACAAGAAAGTACATTGGATCAGATGAACAGTCTCAAGCCTTTATAGCTAGAGTCAAGAAGTTGAAGAAGGGAAAGTTTGGGAATAAGGAAGATATGTCCAAGTTCCAATGCTTTAAATGCAATGAGTATGGACACTTTAAGAGGGACTGTCCAAACCAATAAAACAAAGAAATAAAGGAAAGAAGTGAGGCTCATGTGGGTAAGGAAATGGGAGAACCTGAGAATAAGTCAAAGAAAGAAGATGTGAAATATATTTTGTTAAATTGGCAACTAGGGCCAAACTCCATGTGGGTCAGCTTATTTATAGTATCTGATATTTTTATTGGATCCCTCTTGTCGAGAGGTGTAGGATTGATCCAAAGATCATCCGATTCTGATATGTATTTATGGAGATATGAATTTATTTAGATTATGGTTTTATTATCTAGCCGGCTAGCTCTTACGTAGGCTCAAGAAGTCCAAACGTCATGAATATTCACCATATATGTTTTAGTATAAATATAGAGGACTTGAAGTCATTTCATCACACATTCTTGATGTGATCTCCTCTCCACGTCTTGGATTTTTGGAGGAGGAGAGTCACAAAAAGGAATACGTTGACCTAGTTTGATGATGCCCTAAATCCAACACAGTCATAACCTTATACGCTGTTCATGGTGAAGCTGCAGATGGAAGGACCCCTACCACAACTATATGCAAGGCATAAAGACTCCGTATACGCTTAATCACATACACAGTTCATGGAAGACAATCATATGCTATTCATACCCTGTTCATGATGACCTCTTATACGAAGTTCTTGGAAGCAACCATGAAATCATCTATACACAGGTCATGAATGTATGAACAACTGGGAGACCTTATGAAATTAATGGATGAGACCTTACATACAAGATATATACATGTTGTTTTTGAAGAAATGTCATACGCTGTAATACGTTGTTCTTACCTAGCCGCAGTCATAAAAGGGTATTGACAGCACCATGTTTAGGTGCAGTCATGTTGAGACACTCTCGTCCTGTAATATATCAGGCTCCGTCTATAATGGATCTAGCAGCGTGGTACGCAGTGCATCAACGCAGTCAGATAATATACACGCAGGCCCTAGATCTGACATCATGGTAGAGATACGTGGAATATGTACGCATCAACAGATATACACTGTCCAGAAAACATATATACACGCAGGCCCTAGATCTGGCAGCGTGGTTACACACAGTGATACGTGAGTTCATATATACGTTGGGGTGATACGAGTTATACATTGTGTACATATATGCTGATCAATGGATAGTGATATGTTGTCTATAAAGACTCATCATATACGCTGGTAAATGCAGGCTATGGCAATAAATATTTATGCAGGCAGAAGGACATATTAGGTGTAGTCATAAGGACACAACTATGAGATCATGTGCATGGATAGCATAATGATACATGTGCATGGGCAACACAATGATACATGGAGCATGGGCAACATCATGATGTATGAGATCATGTGCATGGGCAGCACAATGATACATGGAGCATGGGTAGCAGCATGATGTATGAGATCATGTGCATGGGCAGCACAATGATACATGGAGCATGGGCAGTAGCATGATGTATGATATAATGTGTATGGGTAGCACAATGATACATGGAGCATGGAAAACATCATGATGAATGTAATCATAAGCATGGGTAGCTTAGACCATGGAAGATGCAGCATGATGAGCAACATGAAGATGAGAGAAGTTCAGTCATCTAGGTCCAGCACTGTGATAGGGCAGCATGGTACTACATGGTAAGGTGTGACAAATGGACGAGGTACTACACTAAAATAGGTGAAGCTGTCACCTTGGAGAATTAGTTGAAGCAGAATGTCTTCAACTGATCTCATCGTTATACGAAATGATCGATGCTAGATCTAGATAAGTCAAAGTGTTGACTTCTGTTGTAAATGTACTCTCTCTCTCTCTCTCTCTTTCTTTGCTGAAATTTGAAGAACATAAAAGAAGAATTGATCAAGGGTTTCCCCACACATTGTGGGGTTTGTCCCTGGCTTGCGCCACATTTTGTGTCCTCTTGTCTTGGCTTGTCTTTTGCGATTTATATTTATGTTCTATCTGCAGTTTACTTTATGCTGATGTGATTGCTAATATGGAAAAGAAATTAAATAGATTGCTCTAACATAGAACATACCTAAAATTAACATATTTACTATTGAAGAAGGCATATTTTCTATCAATTTCTTTATGAAGATTAATCTTTCCTTCAAAATAATATGCATTGTTATTTACTTTAGAAGAGTCTTGATTTTGTAATAGCATCATAAAGTGAAGCATGAGCATACTTAGAGTCTACTTGGTTAAGTTGCTTTGTAGAAATCATCTAGTGTCTAAAGATAATTAGAGAGACCATTTTACATATTGTTCATCTAGGAATTATCTAACATTATGTTAGAGGAATTCATATTGCTAAGGTGGATCATCATGATCTTGTAAGGAGCAACATTTTTGGAAGGTTCTTAGAGGAATCATTATGAAAATATTAGTATACATTCCATATAGTGTGGAAACAATAATTTTGAAGGGATGAAGGAATGCTATGGGTCAAGTTGAGGTCTCATTATGAGACATATAGCTAGGTGATGAAATTGAAAGTAACTTTTGGATAAGATTCATATTTGTAGTTAACATGATTTTTATGATTATGAGATGCTTAAAAAGGGAAGAATTTGAATTACTCAAGGATAAATAAAGAATTAAGTCTCTCTCTAGATTATGTAGAATAATTATTAACATCCAATATAATCTCTGAAAGAAAAAATCTAACTTGGTAATGAAGTTCGTTCCTTGGGCACTCTAATGCATGAAGGATGATTTGAGTGGAGATGGACCATAATGATGTTAATGTTTGGATGAGAAAGTCATCATGATGAGGTAATTCTAAACTATTATTGGTTATCTAGTTAACATATTATTTTTCTACCTGGAAGGATATTGTAGGAATATATGAAGAATGTTGAGGTAAGCTCAAAAGTCAAGATATATTCATCTTGGGATTAAAATATAGCAGTGCAAGAAGATAACCTGAAGATCAATGAGAGATATCAATTTCATGCACAAGCTATGATCAACTTAAAGTTTGTAAAGGCTCAATATAATGTCTTCATCTAAGATGGAAAGATGAAAGTGATGTATGAAAGAAATGACCTAGATCCTGTCACAAGATTGAAGAGTGAAGATGGCTCCATGATACCTTGGAAGAAAGCAATAGATGTGAAGGAAAGAGGGAGACATGTAGATATGAAGATCAAGTAGTTGATACTCTTAAAAATATAAGTTGTAAGGATTGTAGTGTTGACTTCCAAAACTGGAAGGAATTCTAGAGTCTCCTCTGATTTTGAGAGGGAGCAAAGGAGTCTCCTTAAATAAGAGAAGGACTCTATTCTCTAATCAAAAGGGAGAATAGGTATATCCTCTCTTGTTGAGAGGAAGTGATATTGTACATCACATGTGCATTCTCTTCTTCATTTGTAGGCCATGGAAAGAGAATGATAGAGGATTGTATAAGCATATGTGGTTTCCTTGAGGATAAAGAATCCAAGAAAGGAAATGTATGGAGAGTCTTTGAGGAAGAGACAATTATCCAAGATAAGAATGGTTGAAGAGGACCCATATTCTTTGGGGATTCAGGAATGGAAATCCAATATAAGAATATCTTAAAAGGACATACCTTATGAACATCTGGATGGGGTATGTGCCTTGTAGAGGTAGTGCAGTACCACATGTAAATCCTCCCAGCATAATGCTCTCAAATAAAGTTGAGCTTGTCTAGTTAGGCCTTAGAGATAGTGTTTATCATAATTATTATGCTTACTACTAGCTTATCAATATGATTTCTATTATGAGAAATATTCAATTTGAGAATGATGTTATATTGGTTGTACAATTATGAATACCTCCATAGTTAAGAGAGAGTGTTGGAAATCTAATTAGATTTGGTCTTCATAATTATTTGTGTACTCATTTCAATATGTATCTTATGTAACAAACAAAAGAAGAAGAGAAAAAGTTATTATTTTAAATCATGAATTTTGTGCTCTTTGTTGATGGTATTATAGGTAAAAGTATGTTCTTCATGCTTCTAGGGTTTGTTAGGTCATAGGATATATTGTCATGAGTCATACGTGTCAACATCATGTTTATAAGACCCTTATGGGAAAAATATACCTTGTAATTTAAGAATTCCTTTTAGTCTATAAAAACCTAGAAACCTCCAAAGTACAAGTCAACTCTGTAAGCTTCAAGGTAGCCTAAAGGAGGGAATTCAACCCCTTGGAAAGGCTATATAAAGGAGAAATTCAGTCTCATTTGGCACTCACTCACTCGCAAGTTCTATCTCTCTTGAAAAAGTTCTATATAAGGCTAGAAGAGACAAGGAAGGTGGGGCAAAGGACTAGAAGGCAAAATAAGTCAAAGGAAACTTGTTTTCGGGCTACATCTCCCCCACACGTGAAAAATTATAGGGTTTTTGCAGTTGCAAAGGAGGTCAAAACTGCAGGTCTAAATTGCAAAAGAGCGAGTTGTAGTATCAAGTTGTTAAAGAAGAGAATACTCTATCTTGAACTCATTGACCATGGGAGTATATTTCTTTCTCAACAAAGGACTCAAGAAGAAGTTGGATTAAGGTTTCTATAGTAGCTTCTAGGTCGAAATTGCAGGACAAAGTTGCAAGACGAAATTGCAAGGTAGAGGTTGTGGCCAAAGTTATAGCTAGAAGCTAGTTCTATTTAGAAGGGTTGACTTGGTACTTGGAGGAGGACTTGGTCTAGAGTTTGGGTCCTCATTGTATCATTTGAAGAAAATTCTATAAGAAGAAATGGTTTCTGGGTTTTCTCCTTGGAGTGTTTTTTCCCTGGCTCAGAGTCTAACTTTTGTGTCCACTGTCTTTATTATTTTTCTCTTGATATTTGTTTGATGAATAAGATATAATAATAAAAAACACACAAAGAATAATAAAGTTCACAAGAAAGTATTAAGCTTAACGAAAATTGAATTAATAGTTTCTACATTGCATTTCCAACAATGTAATAGGAAATTAATGTGATGCAACATGTTTTCTTTGAATTAGATGATTTTTAAGACCGAGAATGGTCCTGTTTGTTTGCGACACATAGAGCGATGAAGAGGGGGGGTCGAGGGACTACAGAGATAAGAGAAGAACTTCCTTGTATTGTGTATACATGCATGCTATTTTTTTGAATGTGAGTTTGGTCAAAGATGGAAAGGTTGATCATTGGGTTTTCCTGTGTGTGTGTGTGTGTGTGTGTGAAGGAGAATGACATTCACTTCTAGTGTTAAAATCCAGACTAAATCTGAGTGTGTGAAACACTCTTGAGTTAATTCTCCTCAAGGAATCAAGATCTAACACGAGGGTGGCCAACTATGAGAAAAAATGCAGCATAATTGAGCCTATGGTGGGGTGGAATGTGGCTCACTCTACTTCAATTTCCAGTATTTTTCTAGTTGCAATAGATAAACATTTATTTCTATGTTAATGATATTCATAAATGGTTTAGTGACATGCAAGATATTTAATTTCTCTTTTCAATAAGTTTCTATGTACATGCATTTACCCTTTAGCAAATTTATCATGGTTGTAGTTGTTATACATTTTTGTTGTAGCTTTTTATATGTATTAGATTTTGTAACAACACTGGTTGAGGAAGATAGGCTTCGTAATTTTTTATTTTAAAAAGTCATGTTGGCATTCCTACTATATATTTTATGAGAGTTTAGGCTTTCAGAATTTGAGTTCATATCTTCAAATATTATTTCTTCTAGAAAAATTGTGGAATGTGATTGAAACTTCTGATGTTTCGAGTGGATGCTCCACTCATGTTTTGGGAAAAATGAAGCTTATGTGAGTATAAAGAGGGAACTAGTCAGGGTTAAATATAAAGAAGGGTAATTGTTAGATTAGACATATTCAACATAGAGAAACTTAAGGGATAATTTTGACCAAATGGAGAGGAATTGGAGTTAAAAGACTAATTGAAGCAAAAGAAAGATTGAAATTATATTACAAAGTTCAAGTCTAATAAATTAATTGGAAAAATAATGATTAAGATAGCCTTTGACTCAAATTTGATAAAAGTCCATTCAATATAATTTTAATTATGTATTATTGTTTTTACTATATTAATAGTAATTAATAATAATAATTATTATTGATAGATAATAATTATTATTACTAGATAACATTAATAATTATTATTATTACTAGATAATATTGGTAAAAATAAGCAAGCATTTTTTTAGGTAAAAGTATAATTATAAAAAAGCATATTATTATTAATATTATTAGGTACAAAAACATATTATTACTAATAATATTACCTCAAAGCAATAGGTCTTAAGTTTTGAAATAATACAAAAAAAAATATTAACTTTGTCTTTTTAATATTATATATATATAAGATAGACATTAGGTTCACGATCATAGTAATAATAATTAATATTGAAAATATTTTTAAAAATGACCTCTTGCGTGGGCCTAATATTTGTTTTTTTATGTATAATATTTACCAAAAACTACTCTAATATTCTTTGTTATTATAATACTTTTTAATATTCTTTGTTATTATTTCAAAACTTAGGACCTCTTTCCTTGAACTATTATTATTAATATTAATGTTTTTTCACTTAATAATATGAAAAAAACACTTAATAATATGAATAATAATATGTTTGCTTATAATTATAACTTTTCAAAAAAAAATAAAAATTTTGAGTAAGGTTATTAAATAATAATAATAATTAATATAATATCAATAATAATATTAGTAATTTTCTGTAGGTGGTAGTATAGTTGGCAAAAGCATGTTGACAATTCCTTGTGTATCCAAGTGATCAAAAGTTTAATCCTCGAGACGTGTCTCGACAACCAAACTTAAAAGAAAAAACAATAATAATAGTAATTATTATTAATATTGTAACGACAAATAATATATTATTAAAATTGTACTAAAACAAGTTGATTAAATGGACCTTTATCAAATTCTAGTCAAATGGTGCCTTAATCATCATTTTTCTAGTCAACTTAGTAGATTTGATATATGTAATGTAATTTTAATCCTTCTTTTCCTACAATTATTCCTTTAACACTAATCCCTCTCCCTTTCGTCAAAATTCTCCCTTAAGTTTCTCCTAGTTAACCACTTACATTGAATCTATCTAATATAATTGTTACCCTTCCTTCTATTTAAGGTCTATCTCAGGTGTCGCGCTTGTCGTTTTTAGCTCTAAGACAATCTCACCAAGGGCATGCTTTGTCTTGTTGTATTGGTGGTCTGTGTTGTCTCGTTGTCGAAGTATGCTAAGTGTATGATCACAATGTCAAGTCTGCACAAGTTCACTTGCTGTCAACACAGTCATTTTCCCGAAATCTGTCCGACCAGACAACCCTCTTCCACCAGATCCCGACTAAGCTGCATTACATGTTGGGTCTTGAGATTGTCATTCATTTCCATTACACTTTCACTATTATGTCCATTATATCACCTCCATTTCACTACCATGTCACTACATTCATCTCACTTTCATTATCATAGGGTCACATTTATGTTTTTCCAAACTTTATTAATTCTCAGACTTTTTAAGTGAATTTATGGTTAGAAATTAGAAAATAATGTGCATATGCTTATACCTAACAAGTGGGTTGAGATTGTTGACATGTGTAGGTCAAAAGGAGGCTTCTAGAAGACCTTTATGTGGCACCCTAAGGCCAAATTCGAATTTGAGTGGACAGGATCATGGGATCATGAGGATATGTGTCACATTTCATATTTGTATTGAAACTCTAAGAAGACATGTGTCTTATCATTTCCTATTTTGATTAGAACTCTAGAGGTATAGGGAGAGATTCATGGACTCTCATTAATGAAATGACTTCTCATCTTTTTGTATAGATAGGAGATCTCTCTCCTTCATTTGGTAGCTTTTTAGTTTTGTAAAGTTTTTGGAAAGCTTTGGAGAGCTTTGTAAACTTTTGTAATTTTGAAGAATTTGAATAAAGCTTTGATGTTCTCAACATGGAAGGAGATGTGAAGTAGATGTCATGGAGCATATTAGAATGTAAGGTAGAGTAGATTGTATTTTGTAGTTTTGCTTTGATTTCATTCAAGTATGTCATTTTATTGTTTTCAAGTTTAATAGTTTAGATTTTCTATTCATGCAAGTTTAATTCCTACAAGTGTGTTCAACTGGTTGATTGTAGATTTATCTAACTGTGTAATCTATGCTTACCATAATAGTCCAAGAAAGTATTTTCCAATTGTTGCTTGGAGCATTTGAGCACACAGTAGATTAATTTTCCTTTACATGTTTTGTATGTGCTTTCCATAGTTTAATAACTCATGTTGTAAGTGAATATTTCCAAAAGCCCTTGGTTCACTAAGTGGTGAAGTATTTCATTTATGAATGAGTCTTTCTCTGCATTTTTATGTTTACTTTTTCTTAGAACAATGAAGTATGGAGTCTCTCAAATAATCCTATCACAAAGAGGTAGTTCTCCCAAAATTGTATAGCGGAGTGATAAAACACTTCATTTAGCTGTTATAGTAGATTAGTTGCAATTTCACTTCCAGGCTTAGTCTTTCATTTAAGTTCATTGCAATTTCATTTTCAGTTTTAGAATAATGGAGTATTGGATCCTTCCAAATTCTATCACAAGCAGGTAGTTCTCCCAAAATTGTATAGTGGAATGATAAAACACTTCATTTAGCTGTTATCATTTTTTCTTTCATTTCATAGACATTTTGTCGGCTTAGATTAATCTAACAGTTCAAAGTTTTGATTTGTTTTTATCTAATGTTCATTTCCTTTTCTCCTTTCTTTAGAAATTAGATTTTAACATTGAAAGTCATTAGATTTAGTTGACCATTAACATTTAGATATTTTCACCTAGAAGCATAGCTTTTCTTTCTTAGATTAATTTTCTTAAGCATGAGAAACAAAACCCCCAAAAACAACATAAACTATAAAACAACGAAGTAAAAGAAAGGTTAACTAAGCACATATAGTGCACCACACTTCATCAGTTTACAATACTCGGATTGATAATTTATGTAGATCAATTTAGGACACTAAATTGACTAGACACTACATTGTCTCATCCCTTAGTGACCTTGCTCTGCTACTCAGAACTATGCATTGCTTGAGGCTTTCCTCCAGGTTAGTTGCATTGTGCAATCCCAGAGGTGAGCAGTCTATATGCCTCCCAGAACTGCATAGAAACTGCCTCCATGTCCAAACTAAACTGTGCATTTCTCAAGCACAGTCATCCAGCCTCGTTCTAGTTTGTTGGAACCCTGCACTACACTAAGACCTGGGTCTGCACTAATCTCCAAAATTGTGCAGACATGTCATGCTGGTGCTCTGCTATCTTGCTCTGCACTGCCTTCAGAAACTGCGTAGACATGTCCACTAGGCCTCCTACTGTCTTTCCTGCATTGATCTCCAAAACTGCACAGACATGTCCAGTTGGTCCTCTGATGCCTTACTCTACATTACCTTCAAAAATTGTGCATACATGTCTTGCAAGCCCTCTTCTACCTATCTCGCACTGTTCTAAAAAACTGTGCAGTCATGCTCAACAGGTCCCTTGCACTCCTGTCATGCCTTTCTCTTGAAAAATGCGTATAATTTCCCAGTAGGTCCCCTGCATATTTTTCTTTCATTCCCTCCAGGAACTGTGCAGAAGTGCCCCTCAAGGTCCCACCTTGCAGCTACCACTACTGTCCTTCATTACGCAATTCTGCCTCCTAGTGGTCATTGCACAGTTTTTCTCGACAGTGCAAGTTGTCCTCCTGGAGTTCCTCATTTCAGCTTGAGTTGCACTCTGCGTTGTCCCAATGAGTTGTCCTCACTCCCTATTGCCTAAAACATGATAAAAATGCATCATGCTAGACTAGGAGGTTTTGGATTTGATTTCGTTCAGTCATGAGTGAATTGGAGGAACATGTACATTAATAGATCATGGCGAGATGATGAACGAGATGAAGAAGGAGCACACATGCTAGAAGACTTGCTTGCAACTAGACAGACGTACCAAGCACATCAAGCACATCAAGCAACAAGAGAAAGGAACATATGCATTGAACCATCATGCAAGGCTAAGACCATCAAAGACCCCGCACCACTATGCCATGTGGAGGAGAAGACAAAGCACACCAAGAGTACATTCATAACTATGTAGTGCAGTAGCTTGACACAGAAACCACAGTCAGCTAGTACATGTCAGCAATGTCATGTCGAGTTGTGTCATGAGTTATCTTGGCCACACCACGACTATGGGCCATATTAATTATAACTCAATGTAATGTAAAGTGAATTCCAATGGATGCACACAAGAAGTTCAAGAGTCATGTCAGTTGAAAATTCATTGGAAGTTGAACGGTCATGAGGGTAGTCCAAGAGCCATAAGGGTCAAGCATCATCCTTGGCTATATATACCCCTCCCATTGTATGAGCAAGGACTTTTCACCTTGGCTCCTCCCACATAGCCTTAAGAGTCTGTAGTCTATTCTTTGAGGAGTGAGGAATGGCTCCAATGTCCCACTACTGGGACTAGTGATGTATGGCGTACAAATGTGTCTTAGGACTTTTGCTTAATTCAGAAGACCGTTAAGGCTAACACATTTTCAAACATGTTTTATAGATGTTTGTAAGACTACTCTTTAAACATTTGTAATGCATGTTTTCTTAACATGTATTGAGATAATTGAACTACTTTGGTTTTTTTAGTACTCACATTGTTGAACATGTGTTGCATTGCTTATCACCACTGTCTCATCCCTATGGACTACTCTGTGGGATACTAGACATACCACCTTTGTGTATTGGTTATCACTGCTGTCACATCCTTGTGGACTACTCCGCGAGATAATCGACATGCCATGTTTTTTTTCTGGTTATAACAACTGTCACATTCGTATGGACTACTCCGTTGCATGTCATCCCCTTCACCTTGATTTTAACGACTGCCGCATCCGTTGTGTACTATTCCACCAGTTGCTAAACAAACCTTTCTGGTTTGCGTGTTTCTCTTCCTAGGTGGTACTACTACCTCTCATTTAGAGGCTCACTTTACTCTTCCCATTTGTAGTAAGAGAACCTCGACACTGTTACATTACACACTCACCAGGCACATGTACCTTGATGTTTGAAGATACCAACGTAACACTCTCATGTGTTGACAGCTAGAGCCAAGACAGATCTCTAAGTATATGGAAACTGGGCCTTCATACTAGATGGGACTCCTACACCAAACAATGTGAGGTCTAGTTGGGACTTCACATTAGGGAGATCTGCTTTGTTGGCGGGTCCAGCACCATGAACAAAATGGTGCCAGAAGGAGGGCCATACGATAGGTTGTGCCCGTAGAATCTGGTTTGAATCTCTTATTTAAAAATGGCTCTTCATGACGTCATAATCACATGATGCTTTCTACAAAGTTTGAATGTACCATCCCTGCGGAATTTATCCATGACCTGTCCAAGTTAAATTTTAGTGGTGAGGGTGAACCATCTTTTCGTGCACATGTGCGCCAAGTTATAAACTTTTGCATGCGCCACAAGATAGAGTACGAAGATGTCTAGACTGTATTACTCACCCTCACATTCGAAGATCGTGCTCAACACTGGTGTTACACATTACCCTTTTCCTCTATCGATTCATTTGGTCAGCTTGTCGAAATGATGATTAAAACGTTCGATGAGTATAGCCACTAGGATTTCCGTGAAAAAATATGTCATTTAAGTATGGAACCTAACAAATCAGCTGAGGACTTTGATGATTGCTTCCTTCAACTCTGTTACAAAATTCCTGAACAGTTTGTGAACTTTGACTTCTTGAGAGAAGAGTTTCAACACTTGGTTCATAGTTCTCAGTATCGTGAACCTCATTATTTCCCTTCTTTCCCAACTCTTGCAAACCATGAGGCACGTCATATTGCAAAGGAGGAGCCCAACACCCCGTTTTTTCCTTGTCCTCTTCCTTTATCGGTCCCGATGTGGGTTTCCCCTTACGGTGATTGCAAAGATGATAAATCTGCGCACCATTTCCCCAACCCACCATCTCATCTATCTCTCACTTCTGTGGAGGAAGTTCTAGAATGGATCAGGAAGTCTATAACAAAGACTCACTCCTCCATTCCGTAAGAGGATGTCACCGTTCATAACTCAATTCTTGAATCTGATTTGCATCTCTACCATCCTCCATCATCTACAAGCCATGGCTTCTTGTACCATGACTCGCTTGATTAATCCACTTCACCAGCCACCTGTTCGCATTCTCTCTATTCTCCAATTGTAGGTTGAAATTGTGATGAGGCGCAAGGCAATCATATTACACAGGAAGAGGAGTAGAAATGTGAGGACACTATCAATCTTCCCACTCTATTTCAAAATTGTGTGCATCAAAATAATGAGCTTCCATTCTTGAATGATTACCAATCTACTAATATCGGTGGAACATACAATACAATTAATTCTTTTGATCAACCCCCAGTCTTGGGCAGTCATCACTCCCATGCTTGCATATGCCATGAAGAATGCCCAAGCACATCATGTGATCTTCCGTTTTCTCATTAAGAATCTAACTCAGATCTAGAATGTGCTCTAGTCAAAGAAGACATCCATATCGAAACTTCCTCTTCACCTCATGTTCCTGTGTGTCCTACCATTCACAACACATCCACATGTGTCGGAGATACTCCATGTTCTCTTGTTTCTTCATCTGATGAGTTATCTCCTCAATTGACACAAGGCAGTGTGGCTATCCATGATAAATTTGAAAACAGTCTAATCATAGAGCATACTTCCCATTCCCTGTCATCTCTTCTCTTACATGAAGACAACTCTTCAAGTCAGCTTGCTGAAGTTTAAAAATCCGGTGCAACCTGTGACAGAGATGACTGTCATCTTGAGAGCAGTTTTGAAATCGGCAACAACAGCCATCCTCAAGCCATGCATGATCTAGTTTAAGATTCAAAATATGATTCTGGAAAGTTTTGGGATGTGCAAGGGAGTCGAGGCACTTCAACATCCATTGATGGTTATGTTTGGACCTTGTGACTCTGGTAAGCCCGTCAAACCCAATCAGATATGGTTTCTCATGCACAATCTATTTATCTGTATGGTTTCATTTGGTTTGAATTGTCGTGTAAAAAATGTTTGGTATTCTAGGTGTGATCTCTCAAATTTTCAAAATTTCACTTATGATCGAATTCACGAATCTCTTACAGTGCATTTGTCTTCATGCACATCTCTTACATCACACCCAAGTTGGGAATGTCCGTCTCTCATAAAATCATGGAATTGTGAAGTTTATCATCTCAAAGACTCTCTTTCCCCGCAATCATACTTATCGATTTCCCTCTTCATGATCAGCTCCTCAACCTTCTTGCAATCCTTGCACTACAAATATATTCGCTCATCACACCAGAAATCTCCCTGGGTGATGATGAGTGCACAAGCTATTACATGAATCAAGTTCCTCTCCATTCACCATGCCCTAAATAGTTTCACGCGTTCCCTGTGTTGGCATCCTTTTGAAATTCTAGTGATGACCATGATGCCTGCGCAATTTTTCACCAGTTACAAGAAGGTGCTTCATCATGTTTAGCTAACAGCAAACTTGGTTCCATTGCTTAGAGCGTTCACAATATTGTTCAAATGAATTTTTCTTTGTTCATTGCAAACTGGGAATATGATGTCTCAACTAACTCATCTGGCCATTTCTCTATCTTGGGTGGCTGTCGTTCAACTTATCATTTTCCCATGAGCACACCCGATGACAGTTCCTCTCGCACTCTGATATTCAATGTTTACCATCTTTCTCTTTAGAATTCTGTCAAGTAGGTGAGGCACTTCAACCTTCGCTGATGGTTATGGCAGGTCCTCACTGTCTTGGCATGACTGTTGAGAATGATCAAATCTATCTTTCCTTCCCAGATTCCTATCGTGATCTCATCTCTCGAATAAAAAATCTATATTTTCAAATATCATGAGGCTTTCCAAACAACCATCGAGAATTTTATGATCCAATCGTTGAATCATGGTTGGAACAATCTTACTTGGCAAGCCATGTTGCAGGAAAAAAATTTCAATATTTCCTTGTGCTTGCTAAGAAGCTCGACGTAGGCAAGGACACATCCGCAAGAAGCTTCCAAGGTCTATTTATAAAATGTATCCATAAAAAAGGTAATCACGTGTATTGGGTGGCTGTGACACATCTTTCTGCCCACAGGCAAGACCTTCCTTTCTGTGTGCAGCCTGTTCAAGTTTTTTGTATTTTCTGTTGCACACTACTTTTTATCTGTTTTAATCGTTTGTATCTTTTTGGATGTAGGTCGGGAGCGACTACAATGGCTTCACTGGAAATTTCATTTCACATAACCCTGACTATTTAGATGTTAAGATAGGAGTAGGATTAGTTTCATCTTAGTTTTCCCTTCCTTGCACTCATCTTGCACTCGTAGTCCATCATGGTTTTCTTATTCTAGTTTTACATCTTGTTTGCTTTAGTCATTTTTTCACTCTTGTCTTCTGGTTTTGTTTCCTTGTTGTGTACGCCTTTCCTCTCGTCTTGAGTTTTTCGTTTGTGTGCACTACTTGAATAAGTATTGTGCCTGGACTGTGTTCTAGATTCTGAATGGGTATGTGGTTGAAGTCCAAAGAGTCTTGTGACATTGCAACGCTTGGCCAATCCCGTGTCTGTATTATTTGTGCTTGGTTGTAACTTCTAGCCAATGAAGTATTGACTAAAAATAAGATCCATCTATAAGGAAAGTTTTGGTCCAACCATGAACACGTGTCTAGTCTGGGAAACCTCATACATATACTCATTTTTTTCTCTAGTGTGTTCAAGCTTATCCAACTAGTAGAAACGAAGAAGGGGAAAATATAAATGAGAAAACTTGAATCAAAGGTCTTTACATGCTTCTCTAAAGGAACAACCTCTCCTGCTCTCAATAAGTCGGGATCCCTCTTCCCCCAGAAAAATAAATAAGTTCCCATTAACAGTTCTTTTTCAAAAAGAAAATAACAAAGGTGAAAGAAGAGAAAGGCTTCCTGTGTAGAGAGGTGAAGCAGGGAACTCCACCGGGGTACTGTTCAGGCTCGTTGATAGTGGAGCAATGCTTGTGTTCCTGCGTGACTTCGTCGGGGTACTGTACATGATTTCTGGCAACAGAGAAACACCAGAGATGAAGAACTATACTCTGAAAATCTTAAGCTCACGAGCCAAATTACACTTTCCGATTTGAAACAATGTGATATGTTTGAATCTTGTGTTGTTTTCAACTGAGTTGGTACAAGGTGAACCATGTCTGTCTACAGGGGAAGTGGGGAAGCCGAAGTGATCTAGATAATGAATAAATACTCCCCAAAAGGCAAAGGCCCTACATTGTAAGCAAACCAAAACAAAGAAGCTGGTATTCAACTAGTGTGTCGCCAAGTGTTATAGTGGCTGCAACACCCTCCAAAATTTTGGATTACATCCAAATTTCATAACCTTCCTTGGTTTTTCCCTTGATAGTTGCAAACACTCAAGCTCACCCCATGAGCTCTTTTGAAGTATTTTCACCCTTTTGCTTGTGTGATCAGCGGTCATCTTTTGGCATATTGATTGCTTTGTCATGCTTGTGATCTTGTTGTAGTGAGTTTGAAAGTTTTTCTTTGTGTGTTTGGGTTATCATTGCTATGTAAACATCTATTGTACTCACACAAAAAGTTGTAAGCACTGTTGCGCAAGTTTCATCACATTCTTCTAAAGGTCTATCTCAAGTGTCATGCTTGTTGCTTTAAACTCTAAGAGAGTCTCACCGAGGGTATATTTTGTCTTGTTGTACTGGTGGTCTATGTTGTCTCGTTGTTGAAGTATGCTAAGTGTATGATCATAATTTCAAGTCTACACAAGTTCACTTTCTTTCAAGACAACCATTTTCTTGAAAATATGTCCGACCAGACAACCCTCTTCCACTAGATCCCTACTTAGTTTCATTGCACAGTCTCAGCCCTTAGTGACCTTGCTTTCTTGCCCAAAACTGTGCATTACTTAAGGTTTTCCTCCATGCAGTTGCACTTCGCAATCCCGAAGGTGAGAAACCTGTCTGCCTCCTAGAACTAGGCAGAAATTTCTTCCATGTCCAAACTAAACTGCGCATTTCTCAAGCACAGTCATCAAGCCTCCTTCTGGTTTGCTGGAACCCTGCACTGCACCAAGACCTGGGTCTACACTGATCTCCAAAATTGCGTAGACATGTCCTGTTGGTCCTTTGCTATCTTGCTCTGCACTGCCTTCAGAAACTGTGCAAACATGTCCAACAAGCCTCATACTACCTGTCTTGCACTGATCTCCGAAACTACGCAGACATGTCCAGTTGGTACTCTATTGCCTTTCTCTGTACTACCTTTAGAAACTGCACTGAGATTTCCAACTGTTCCTCTGTTTCTTTGCTCTACACTGCCTTTAGAAACTACGTAGACATGTATAGCAAGCCCTTCGTTTCCTGTCCTGCAATGTTCTCCAAAACTGCACAGTCATGCTCAGCAGGTCCTTTGCAGCCCTGTCATGCCTTGCTCTTAAAAAATATGCATAATTGCCCAGCAAGTCCCCTGTAGCCCTGTCTTTCCTTCCCTTCAGGAACTACATAGAAGTGCCCCTCAAGGTCCCACCTAGCAGCTACCACCGGTGTCCTTCAATGCACAATTCTTCCTCCCTGTGGTCACTGTGCAATTTTTCTCGACAGTGCAGGTTATCCTCCTGGAGTTACTCATTCCATCTTGAGTTGTACTCTGCGCTATCTCATTGATTTGTCCTCCCTCCCTGTCACCCAGAACATGATAATGATGCATCATGCTAGACTGGGAGGTTTTGGATTTGATGTCATCCCGTGATGAGTGAATTATTGGAACAAGTACACTAATAGATCATGGCGAGATAAGGAAACGGATGAAGAAGGAGCACACATGCGACAAGAATTTCTTGTAGCTATATGAACATATCAAGCACATCAAATAAAAAGCGAAAGGAACATATGCATTGAACCATCATGCAAGACCAAGACCATCGAAGACCCCACACCACTATGTCATGTGGAGGAGAAGACAAAGCACACCAAGTGTACATCCATCACTCTGCAATGGAACAACTTGACACAGACACCATAGTCAGCTAATACATGTCAGTAGTGTCATGTTGAGTTGTGTCGTGCACTGTCTTGGCCACATCACCACTATGGGCCATAGTCGTTGTAACTCAATGTAATTTAAAGTGAAGTCCAATGGATGCACACAAGAAGTTGAAGTGTCATGTCAGTTGAAAAGTCATTGGAAACTGAACGATCATGAGGGTAGTCCAAAAGCCACAAGGGTCCAACATCACCCTTGGCTATATATACCCCTCCCATTGTATCAGAAAGGAATTTTCACCTTGCCTCCTCCCACATAGCCTTAAGAGTATGTAGTATGTTCTTTGAGGAGCAAGGAGTGGCTCCAATGTCCCACTACTGGGACTAGTGATGTATGGTGTACATATGTGTGTTGGGTTTTTTGCTTAATTCAGAAGCCTGTTAAGGCCAACACATTTTCATGCATGTTTTGTAGATGTTTGTAAGAATACTCTTTAAACATTTGTAATGCATGTTTACTTAACCTGTACTAAAATAGTTGAACTACTTTGGTTATTTTAGTACTCACATTGTTGAAGATGTGTTGTATTTCTTATCACCACTGTTTCATCCCCGTGGACTACTCTGCGAGATACTAGACAGGCCACCTTTGTGTATTGGCTATCACCGCTATCACATCCTTATGGACTACTCCGTGGGATAATCGACATACCATCTTTAATTCTCTCGTTGTAACGACTGTCACATCTGTGTGGACTAATTCCTTGGGTGGTGTACGTGTTGTCCCCTTCACCTTGGTTTTAATGATGGTCACATTCATTGTGGACTATTCCTCTGGGTGCTGGACAAACATTTCTGGTTCATGTGTGTCTCTTCCTAGGTGGTACTACTACCTTTCATTTAGAGGCCCACTTTACTCTCCCCCTTTGTAGTAAGAGAACCTCGACACAGTTACATTACGCACTCACTAAGCACATGTACGTTGTTGTTTGAAGATACCAACATAACACTCTCATGTGTTGACAGCTAGAGCCAAGGCAGATCTCTAAATATATGGCAACCGGGTCTTTATACTAGATGAGACTCCTACACCAAACGATGTGAGGTCTAGTTAAGAATTCACATCGGAGAGATCTCCTTTATTGGCGCATCCAACACCATCAACAATATCATAATAGTTGATTAACATAAAAATAATTACATCTTGATTTATTAGATTTAATAACAAAAATCAATCTACAAAATCTAAGCCAAAAGTTTTCTATTTTTATTAACATATATATTATAATAATAATTAAAATGAAACATAAAAATACTCTCATCTTGATGCAATAATTAAACGTAGTTTACAAAATCATTATCAAATTCTTCTTATTTTCGTTGGTCTTTTTAGAGCAATAATATGTATACCTCTTCCCCTTTTTTCAATTATTAATTTTTTTTATCAAAATGTAAATTTACCAACAACAAAGCTCGTAATGAAACGAAATAATCAACTTCTCCCCCATTATATATAAAGATAAAATCCATTTTATAATTAATTTTAAAACCCAAACTAATATTATAAATATTTTACTTATAAATAATTCCTTAATTAATATGTAAAAAAATAATTTTAATATTTTGTTTCATCAACCCACTTGACTGGTTATGTAACTAAATTACTTACATACTCCGGTTGAATTCATGTTGCTTTCAAATCTTATCATAGGATAACAACTTTAAATTGGAAATTAACATATTAAAGTTAAATGGAGATGCACTTGAACATGTGAAGAATCATTTTAATGCTTTAAAGCTAATTGAATATATTAAAATTTTTGTTATAATTAGTAAATTGAATTACAAAATTGATTTTATGTTAAGATTTAAAGTTGGAAAGATGTAATGTATTTTGATAAACTTTAAAAGATGAAAACAAATTTTAATTTCTAAATGTTATATGTTATATATTATATATTGATGTTGTTTGCTTATAAAAAAAAGTTGAATTTTGAAAACGGTAATTAAATTTGAGGTTAAAAATATGAAATAAGTTTTGAATTGAAAGTGGTATCATTTTTGTTTATAAAACAAATTTGAAAATATTAACTAAATATTGAAATATAAAATAAAACATAATAAAATTTAAAAAATAAATGTAACTCTAATTACTAATAAATTACATCCATCTTTAAAGACTAAATGGTATTATGATCTAATTTTGAAAAATGAACTTCAAAGTATTGTGCATCATTCCTAGTGAATAAAAATCCTAATGAATAAAAAATCATCCTTTATCACCCATAAATCATATCACTCAAATGTAATATGATTCTTTGACTTAAGAAGTGTTCATCGAGATGAGTTTTTCTGTATCATCGTTAGTTGAAGGTTAAAACTATTACATACATTTACCTAAGGTAAGCACGCTTTTCCATTTCATGGGCCATAAGGTACATTGTTTATTTTATGTAAAGTAACCCTAATTTTAAGGAAGATTGAGTAGATTAAAAAAAAAAAAAAAAAACTAAAAACAAAAAACAAACTTTACACAGGAGAAATTCCAACCCACAAACTAAAACACAGGACAGCTATGGTGAAAAGACAATACCAAAGGTGTGAACGATGGGAAGAAACGTACCATTTGTAAAATATCTCCTCCACGTGATTCACAGGAATCGAGGAATTGGAGTTTAGCCTCACCTAATGTGGGACTCGCTCCTTGTATTATATTAGTTTCTTAATTTTGAATATGGAAAAATGGTGTGCTTTCACATTTGTAGAGTAGTGGACTGTAAGCTGGTGGAATTTCATCAACCCCAATAAAGTTTCAGAAAGAAGAAAAGGACCCTTCAAATATCTTTGAAATATGGTAAACCTAAACCCTAAGAAATTCCCAATGTGACAAGGAATCTCCGTAGGCAAGTTGACATGACAAAAATATCACAGTAACTGCAAGATTCCCCTCATGATTTTTAGGGTCCATACTTGGAGTGTCGACATTTCGCTTTGTTAGAAGCCAACTAAATTAAAAAATAAAAAGTTTAATAGTCAGTGGGTGAGAATCTACGTATGGCATGCGGCAAGGTTTATTAAGAATTTTTTTTTTTTTTTTTTTTTAAATAATATTTAGAATTAAGTTGTTGTTTTTTTTTTTTTTAAATTCACACCATTGTCACTATAATTTTTATTTTTACATATAAAGTATAGAGTTATATTAATTATCAAAATTTAGATGGAGTTAAAGATAATATTGTTAATTTTAATGATTAGATTTAAAGAATTTATATATATATATATATTTTTGTTTATTAAGTTATCATAATTTGTGGTTTGAGTAGTAATTACTTAAAGGTATCTAAGTTATTACTTAGAAATTTATTTGATTTTAATCACATTAGTCCTTAATATAACTAGATTTTTGCTAATGAAAGTTTCGTAACCTTTATATTATGAAGTGCTTTAACTAAACACCCTTGTGACCTTTATACTATGAAGTGATTTAACTAAACACCCTTTCACGTCTTTTCACTGTCTATTCTACTCCATATTAGTGTCTATTCTACTCCCTATAAGCTTGATATTTTTAATTATATTATTTAATATAATATTTGTTTAATTTTAAAATGAAATTAGTAAAAATTTTAACAAATTTTTATAATTACCTACTTCAATTTATAATTACCTACTTCAATTTATTTTTTTATTATTATGTTATATAATTTCAAATAAACATATATAGTTAATTAAGGTCTTTCATTGAATCATAAACATTGTCTTACAAAGTTCAAGGTTTTTTCTACTCATTGTCTTAATCTACTACTAGGGAAATCACACCAATGATGGTGAAGGCAACTAGCTAGTTTCTCAACCATCTAAATACTCAGAAATAAGTTCAATTCTACTTAGCCTACTTTTGAGTAGTTGTTTGTAAAGAGTATCAAAATTACTACATATCATCTACCAAGCCATGCATCTAACTATGAAAAGAAATGAAATTTCTAAGGCCAAAACATAAGCCAAGAGATATAGACAATCATCATATGTCAGAGAACATTACTAGGGCCAGACCCTATGCACTTGAGCCTACTGGAGGTTTGTGTCCACACTGAAGATGACCTTCGATATGTGCCAAGCAAGCATTGACGCTAACCAAATAGGAGCATTGGTGGCTTTGGATTTCATTAAGGCATGCAATGATCTCATTGCAGTCCTCATATTTTTCTTTGAGCACTTGGCCTAGGAGCGTCCTCATCTGCCAATGAAGAGTGGTGGAAGTAAGGTATTGAATGTGTCTCTCTTGGTGTGGCCAAGGTCAAGAACCCAACTAGCAACTTCAGTTTGAACTTCAGAGTGGGAATGGTAGACATTGGTGGTTAAAGCTTTCAATTGTTGGATTTCCACCAAGTGGAGTAATAGAATGAAAATTAACAATAGCAAATTGGGCTTAAGTCTAAGCACTAGGCTTGCCTAAAGAACCACAACCTCTAGACCCAACAAAAAAACATTCTCCAACAAGACATAACTTTCCAAAGTGACACCAGACTAATAAAAAACATTCATAAAATATTATCTAAATAATAGAGAAACAAAATATCAATATCAATATTACATGTTCTCAATAAATTTATTTTATATTATATTTTATTTATTTAATAATTAATAAATAAATTTGACTAATAATAATAATAATAATAATAATAATAAATTTATTAAATATTCAATATAATAGTGCTCTTCACATTTATAATGGTATAAAATTCATAATATATGTTTTAAAAATAAAATTGGTACCTTATAGAGGGTACTTATATCATTTTTAATTAGTATTTTAAATGTTTTATGTTTTTAATTTTTTTGGTATATTATCTAATTACTTTTAAGCAAAATCTATTAGCAATTGTGGAATTACAAATTTTATATTTTGAGATTATATAGTTAGAGCCTCTAATAATTTGTCATTTAAAAAATGTAAAGTTGCAATTTCATCAATAATTAAATTACCAACTTGTAAAAAAAAATTAAAAAAATATATAATTTTAAAATAAATTCCATAAAATTTGTCCTAAAATTTTAAGCTAAGATAGATAATTTGTTGTGTACAAAATACATAATCAAGCCTGCAAAAAATCTATTCTAAACCAGATAGATAATTTGTTGTGTACAAAATACATAATCTATATATACAAGCCTGCAAAAAATCTTAGAAATTCTTGCACGTATAAGTTTTAAAATAAACTCTTAGTATTCTAATAACTTTAATGAACATGACATTTAGCAAAAATGTGGTACTCCGTAGCCTCTTACGAGGCTTATGGGAATGAAATTGTGCTTTTCAATCATTATATTCTCAACTAGCTCTTGTATGGTGTTCATTTTCTTTAACTCTCCTAAATTGAGTTCTAGTTAGAGACCTTTGTGGCTTTATGCAACCTAACAACCATATTCCCTAGCAAATTGCATTCAATTTCAGGAGTAGCCATTTGTTGTTTTTGTTGTATTAGAGTATTTATAATTGAGAAATGAATTAATGCTCACATGATGGGCTTTTGAGTGATTGAAATTATAAAGAGGGTTTTAAGAATTATTTCGATTAATTTTTTTTCTAATTCTAATTCATTAAAACTAATGTAAGACTAGATCACCAAATTACACTTCAATGTAAATTGATGGCGGCATAATTTACAGAGGCGAGGAATTATCTGGACAGTTAAAAGTGGCCCGAAGGCTAAACAAATTTCAAAAAATCTGGCAGTAATAGTTTTTGAATTATTTTTTGACGGTGGAAATGGATTCAACACCATCAAAAACCTTTGGGGCACCCAGAATCTTGAAGTTTAACCACTGTAATCTGGATTTACAAAAATCTCTTCTAAATTCTATCAAAACCTTACCGAAATTTTCATGATTTTCAAAATAAATTTGTAAGTTGATTAGACTAAAACATTGATGACTAAACAAACCAGAAAAACCCCACAAAACCAATTGATGACTAAACAAACCAGAAAAACCCCACAAAACCACTACTGGAACTCTCCCAGATATCTAAATACGAATTGGTTACTTACAATAAGACTAACTAACTAGTTTACAAAATCTTAAATTAACTAATTCCGTGTCCAGGTGCAAGGCAATTCAATTAATGATAACCGTGTTATGAAATATTGTATAAAATATAAAACCAAAATTCAAATTTCATCAAACTTAGAAATCTTTACCCAAATAAAATTATTAAAATTAAGAAAAACAAAAGCCTAATTCAAACCCAAATTGCCAATAATAGTTTCAGCTAATAATTCAAATTCCAAATTCCAACTTTGCCATGGATTCAAGCAACCATGTCAGAGCAAAGCACTAGTATACTCAAGTTGTCCGCCTGCTCATAACCAGATATAGTATATAAATGTATATGAGTGTCCGGAGAAATCTTTTTACCAAACAATGTTACTGAAAATGGAATTCTTTGGCTTCCCAGACTTGTTGGCGTTTGGATGGTTTCTTTGTTGAAGCGCTGAAAGTTGGAAATGTTTCATCTTTAGAAGTGGTAAGTGGCCAATGTTACTGCGCTCCTCTATTCCTAACTGCACGGCCAAAAGAGCAAAGAAATTCCAAGTACCAAAGTGGATTTGTACTCATGTTAGAAGGGGTGTGTACTCTAACAGCAATGCCGGATCTACCTATCTTAATCAATTGGCGTTTGAGCTGTGAAGCACGCTGCTGTCAAAATTGACGAGCGAAAGGCACGCCACATTTTTGGGTCCCCCAACTAATTAAAGTTGGACCCTGTATTTAAATTGAAGCACACTGAATATCTCCCCGGTTTGTAATTCCGCCCAAACTCGATACCGTCGAACAGTTAAAGTTGAGAGCGGCAGAAAGTGAAAAGTTGATTTGGATGTGTTCCTGCGAACCAGCCTGTATAACACTCTCTCCTTTTCATTTAATTGACAAAAATAAAAATAAAAGTAATGAGCGTCTTTCTCTGTAACTATATATATGCATCCATGGCTCCATCTATCCGTTCGGAGTTGAGTGAATGAGTGCTCTGCATTCATATTCATAATCTCTGCATTGCATTCACAGTCAATGATCTGCGCCTCTGACGCAAAGGTTATTAATTGATCATCATCATGAAGTCTGTAAAGATTACGAAAACTGCGCCCTCTGAAATTGTGAAGATGGTGTGGCATGCGGTGGCCAAGGCTGCTCCAGATCATCTCAAAGCCGACGTGGGCAAAGCGAAGGATATTGTGTTTGACGCTCTCAAGAAGAAGAGGCGCGCCTATGGAGGCATCACAATAAATCACTATAGGTCTCTCCTACACTTACCCCATTCCTTCACGAAGCCCAAGAAGCCCTGCAACCTTTCATCTTCTTCCGACGCCACTTCTTCGTCTGAACAGCAGCTTGTTCCTTTTGATGCCTGCACCTCCTGCAATAACAACGACGATGATTCCATAAATCCTGTCTCCACTTTCATATTGAAGAGATTTAATGAAGATGCGCCCAATCTGGATGAAGAGATTGATCGATTGGCCGATGATTTCATTGCTAGTTTTCATGAAAATTTCCGACTGGAGAAACAACGGTCATTTAGGCAATATCAGGAGATGCTTGCCAGGAGCACTTAGTTGTTAGGTAATATTAATCCTCTTGCTTCCTAATACATGTTGAGCGTTCTTAGGTCTCTAAACAGACTGAAAATGCAGCAATAAATTATATGTTAAATCTGGCTGCTGACTTTCAGTGTGGCATAATGTCCCCCACTCCTCTGGCCAACTGCAGAAGGCTGCATCGTTTTCCAGAGAAAAAAACTGGCTCTACACATTGCATTTATTGGTTGTTAAGAGATTCAAATAGAAGTCTAACTGATATATACATATGTATATTTTTAAAAGCACTTGTAATTTTGAGCTACATATTCAATAAAAGATTTCTTTAGGCTTTGCAGTGAGTATATCCATACTCGTCTGCCGAATCACACATTAACTCAGTGTGAATACAATAACATATCAAATTAATTTATGTGCGCAGAACGTTTGTATTTTTCCAATATCAGGCACCCCTTTACGTCGAGTGCGCTCTGTACTGCATGAGCTCTCGTTTTCTTTAACAACTTTATGTTTTGGCAAATGATATTAAATGATTACAGTTGGCACTGCTATCAATATTTACGTTAAATAGCGTTTCATTATGGAAAAGATATAGTGGACGACAGTTCCAGACTCCAGTACTAATCTCCGTAATCCGTTTTCTGACCCATCGCTGTCGTCGATTTTCCTCTTTGCATTTGATGGTGAGCAAGTCATATATGCAACATTCCTTGATGTCCTCAATAGCTCTTGCAGGATTTTGAGGTCATGTTTGCTCTGGGTTTCCATTATTTACTGGGTAATTCTCAATATACAGCAGCGTTAGCCATTATAGAAAAGAAAAACTCGGGAAACTCCCATTATGCGTATCAGATAGCTTCGGATCAAAAACTAGAGGGTTGAGATTACGCAAGTCCTATGTACCAGACAGAACAACTTCCACTATTAGCTCGCTTATGAAGGAATCCTCGTACAATAAAAAAGAAGACAGAAAAAATAAGCCTCGTCCAATAAGGAAAAGAAAGCCAGAAAAAGTGATAATCAAGAGACGAAAAGAGACACCAATCATAAATCAGAAAAGACGACACAAGCATATAAAACAAAACAAAAAACTTAACGCAAGTCAAGAAATGACTTAACTCAACTCATCCCTCCATTCATTGCATGCAGAGGAGAACCCCGGGGTCCATGCAGTCATGGCTAGGCTACCGTCCTCTAAAACCCTAGGAGATGGATCGATGAACTGTCTGGTATTCATTAATGCTATGTTAATCTGGTTCTGATCATAAAACTACACTGGTTGGTTTGAAAAGTATAGACCAAACCTTCTGGATATGATTATTACAGAAAGATTCCCAGCATTAATGCTATGGTTGTTTAAATTTTCATTCAGGAAAGGCGATAAGCATTAGATTTTACTTTAATAAACCTGTATGGACAGATTTGACGCGGCAATCTAACTGAAAATGCAGCGCTCCCCCTTTATTGGAACTGCACTATCGTTACTCCCATGGTGCCAGCCAGCTTGACTCCACAAATGCAGATTCGCTGGGGCAATTTAAGGTATGGTTGTTGACAGTAAGAAATGCAGAGATGAATATACTATTGTTTTTGTTCGTTTTGATTTCCAAAAATAAACTGGAAATCTTCGATGCGAAGTTTCTGGTATTTTCAATATGATAATTAATCTCGCAGAGGAACGCACGGATATCGCAAAGCTGAAAGAAGTGAGTGTTGTAAGCACGCGGCGCCGACTGTAAGGTACGATGCCAAACATGGTCCAATCATGGTTCTGGTTGAACTGTATCTAATTTTGGACCCAAATAATTTAGGAATCGTCTAAGAAAGAATGGGCGAGATTGTTAAAAGTGTACTGGAATTTGGGTAAAAAATATTATTTTTTTTGAAAATGTTTAATTCATGAAAATGAATTCAGCATCAACAAATCAAAGTCAAATTTACAAAAATCTTTATCAAATTTTTATGGGAAAAACAATCTCTTTAAACTAAAACAATAAGTTATAACATATAACTTTTGTTTGGAAGGATATTTTCTATGCCCATGCCCTAAAATCTTTTGAGATTCCCTCATTATACATGTAGTTTCTTCTGATTTTTACACTCGAAACTAATTTACAAGTATAGATATCCCATAGCGGTTTTGATGCAGTGGATTTCAGCCAAAGGTCAGAAATAAATGTGATTTGAAAAAAGGATGAAATGACAGCTGTTCAAATAGGTAACGGTCAATTACAATTACATTCTTATTTTAGAAAATGGTGTAGGAGGTTGAAAATGTTTATATTTATAATGAAATTTAAAACAGCGTCAATTAATGATAAACCTTTCGAGTTGTAATGAATTTTAGGTAAAAAATTATTATTGGATTAAGTTTTCTGGGTAGAGACTAGAATTTAAGATTTTAATATATATATATATATATATATATATATATATATATATAAATAAATAATTTTTAAAATCATCGTAATATATTTAAAAGGAGTTTGAAATTTGAATTTTAAATCATTTAAGTTGAAATATTTACATTAAATTTTTGTGTTAATGTAATTTTTACTTTATTTAAATGGATTTTAATAATTTACATTTATATTAAATTATGTTATTAAAATTGGATTTTGAGATTAAAAAGTTGAAATTAGTAATAATAGTGTGGAGAAAATACCAAAAAAAATTTAGAGGGCACATATATCGTTTTCTTAATTTTTACATCGTAATTATTTTAAGTAGAATATTCATTTTCTTAATTTTTACATCGTAATTATTTTAAGTAGAATATTCATTTTTAGAATAGAGCTTCTTAGAGAGTTTGAGACGTTTCAACAATTTTCCACCAAGATTATGGAAGGGAGGTGTGTGTCTCGAGAGGTATAGATTTTGGGAAAGGTGATGTAAGTGCATAGAGGGGATCCATACTCATCATTTTTACTCATACATACATAATTCATCCATAGATCATGAACTTCAATAATAAAATATAGAGATCCATATTCGTTATTTACTATTCTTAAAAATTAAATTCATCATTCTAAATTCTAAATTGATTTAAAATTAAAATTCATCATTCATCATTCTAGAATCTAATTAGTAGTAAGCAAAATAGACTATTATACATAATAAATTGATATTAACTAAAACTCAAAAATAGTAAAGAGTGAGAGACAAAGAGTTAGTGTAAGTACATAGGGTTTGGTGCTCTTGATTAAATACTAATTCCATACCCTCATACATGATAAAATTCAATAGGAACATTATAATCCAAACCTCTCTCTATGTAAAAAATTTTAGTAAAAGGATGAAAATGAAAAATAAAAATATCAAAATGAAAAATAAATGAGAATCTCACTTTCTTAAACATTACCATCAATTACATAGCATCAATATTAAGCATCCCTACTCATAAATTATTGTTTTAAAGCAAAATTAAGGGGACACCCCTACAAGCCTTTTTAACTGAAATAAGTCTCCAAGTGTATGTGAGGAAACATTTCACAAGCATCCCCATCCCATATGCATGCACCCCACTCTGGAAACACGTCCCATAGAACATTGTATTTGACCCCTGATTAAGTTGTAAATTATATATATATATATATATATATATATATATAATATTGTATTTTTAAATGAAAAAAAAATATTAATTTTGATAGCTATTGTAAATTAATAAAATATTTATTTAAAAAAAAGTTTTTAAATAATGAATGATTATTAAATAAAATAAATTTAAAACATAAATAATAAAGAAAAAGAGGAAATACCAATTAATACTACAAGTTAATCAATGAACTTTTTTAGAATATGTTTTGAAACAAATAGATGATTATTAAATAAAAGAAATTTAAAACATAAAAATAATAAAGAAAAGAAGGAAATACCAATTAATACTACAAGTTTAAATTATTAAAATCAATGAATCTTTTAAAAATAGTTTAAGGTAAAAATAGAATTTAAGTTCTGAGACATGATATAGCCTTAGTTAAATATCGATAACATCAATTAAAATTCATGTGAATACTAATTGTAAAATAAAGTTAAAAAATCGTTATTAAAGGTTAATAAAAGAATAATGTATTAGATGACTATTAATCATAATTAGTTATTAATTATAGTAAGATTGAAGTGAGGTTATATTGAATATAAGGTGCATCAATTCAAAAATATAAAGTATTCAAAAATATAAAAGATTTAAATACGAAAAATGTTTTATAAATGTTTAAAGTTAAAAGAGAAAAAATATATAAAGTAAAGAAATTTAAATTTGAATTAAAAAAAGAGAAGTAAAAATGATCAAACAGAATAAGGTTAGAGGATATGATTAAAGAGGGGAGGAAATGATTAAAAGGGAAGATTTCCTATAAAGTTAAAAATGAAAAATGAAGGAAAGATAATAATTATTTTATAATTATTTTATAAATAAAAGAAATTTAAAACATAAAAATAATAAAGAAAAGAAGGAAATACCAATTAATACTACAAGTTTAAATTATTAAAATCAATGAATCTTTTAAAAATAGTTCAAGGTAAAAATAGAATTTAAGTTCTCAGACATGATATAGCCTTAATTAAATATCGATAAAATCAATTAAAATTCATGTGAATAATAATTGTAAAATAAAGTTAAAAAATCGTTATTAAAGGTTAATAAAAGAAAAATGTATTAGATGACTATTAATCATAATTAGTTATTAATTATAGTAAGATTGAAGTGAGGTTATATTGAATATAGGGTGCATCAATTCAAAAATAAGATTTAAATACGAAAAATACGAAAAATGTTTTATAAATGTTTAAAGTTAAAAGAGAAAAAAAGGTATAAAGTAAAGAAATTTAAATTTGAATTAAAAAAAGAGAAGTAAAAATGATCAAACAGAATAAGGTTGGAGGATATGATTAAAGAGGGGAGGAAATGATAAAAAGGGGAGATTTCCTATAAGGTTAAAAATGAAAAATAAAGGAAAAATAATAATTATTTTATAAATAAAAGAAATTTAAAACATAAAAATAATAAAGAAAAGAAGGAAATACCAATTAATACTACAAGTTTAAATTATTAAAATCAATGAATCTTTTAAAAATAGTTTAAGGTAAAAATAGAATTTAAGTTCTCAGACATGATATAGCCTTAATTAAATATCGATAAAATCAATTAAAATTCATGTGAATAATAATTGTAAAATAAAGTTAAAAAATCGTTATTAAAGGTTAATAAAAGAAAAATGTATTAGATGACTATTAATCATAATTAGTTATTAATTATAGTAAGATTGAAGTGAGGTTATATTGAATATAGGGTGCATCAATTCAAAAATATAAAATATTCAAAAATATAAAAATTTAAATACGAAAAATACGAAAAATGTTTAAAGTTAAAAGAGAAAAAATGTATAAAGTAAAGAAATTTAAATTTGAATTAAAAAAAGAGAAGTAAAAATGATCAAACAGAATAAGGTGAGAGGATATGATTAAAGAGGGGAGGAAATAATAAAAAGGGGAGATTTCCTATAAGGTTAAAAATGAAAAATAAAGGAAAGATAATAATTATTTTATAAATATTGGGAAAAGGTCCAGCTAGAGAGGAGTTTAATATATGGATTCTAGGAACTAGGTGAGCATAAAAGAGAGAAAGAAGAAGGGAAATGGTTTAATAATGAAGGCGATGGATTTTAGGAATTGGGTACAAGGGTGGTTGAGGGCCGATAAGGTATGGATTTTAAGAATTAGGCGAGGATGAGAGATAGAGATGGTTTAATGACCAAGGAGATGAATTATGAGATTCTAGGATTTGCTAAGTTTATAACTATATTCTTGATTGTGATTATTAGTTTATTTTTTTATTTATTTTTATTTCTATAGCTTCCTAGATTATAGGAGTGGAGTAAAAGGGGTTCGAAGAACTAACTTTGGTTAGGTCAATGCAAATAAAGTGTTTTGACTTTTTGTAGTGTTTAGTGATAGCCAACTCAGATATGGTATTTTTGAGTGTGTTAGGTATATGTTCTTTCATATGAGCTTCAAATGATTGTCAATTTGAGTCATGTATAAATTTCCACAGGAGCAACATTTGGTAATTTCCTTAACCAAGCATATGATCAAATTTATTTTTATTAGCTATGGATAGTGCTTGAGGATTTTATAGGGTTTAAAAATGGTTTTAATATTCATATTGACTAAGATATTTGAAATATGAGTGGTAATACCATGGTTGTAGGGAAGGGAAACAAGAATTAGAGGTAGGATGAATGAAGGGGAATTTTTAGATTTAGAATAAGGGGATGAGCATTTTTTTTTTGTTAATTTAGCATATTGACTATACATTTGTAAGAAGAGAATTAATGAGGTTGGATTTTTCTTTCTCACGAAGGTGAGGAATAAAGATCAAATGGCGTGAGAAATATGATTTTTTAGGTAGGGTGGTGGTGGGATTGGGCACGAATGTATCTATCAATATGTATTTTTTCTATAAACATGGTAGGTATGGGTACTATCACATTGATGGAAGATGATAACATTAACAAATGGAAGAGAGTTATCCTTTTGGATTTCCATATTGAATTGAATGAGGGGATAAAGGTTATTGAGGTGGTTTAAGAAAAAAATCATTGAAGAAAGTCACTTGGCTAGAAAATGAAGGTATTGACAACAAATTAAAACTATCATTTGGGTTTAAGATGAAAGTTGTTTATGACAAAATCCTCAAAATATTACATAAAAATATTTATGTTCATTAGGGATAAAGAGGGCCCCTTATTGTGCCTTTTGTTTATTCATAGTAGTTTCCTTTGAAAGTAAAGAAAGTGGAGGTAAGGTAAATAAGATTAAAGTTTTTGGAGTCTACAATTTTAGACATAATAATTAATTATTATTAATTCACATGGAATAAAAGTTAATTTTTTTAACATTTAACAACGACTATTTTATGACCCTATTTTACTATTATTATTATTTTTTTGATGTGGTTCACAGAGATTGGTGACTGCTATGTCCGCAATTTTTTTTTTCTTCCAAGAAAATCCACCTGAAGGGATCACTTCCCATCAGCTATTCAATGGAGCCTAACCCCAAGAGAATTGAGGATAATTGACCAAGTGACCTCTCAATAGTGAGGTGATTTAATGACGTGAATTCGACCAATTGAGGTAACCCTCGAGGCTATTTTACTATTATTAGTTCACATGAATAATGAATTATTTTACTTATTATAATTGTTTTATCTTGTGAGTACCTAACCTGGTTCTTCTATCTAAACCAAATTTATCATAAAATTTGATTACAATAAGAATAAAATATAGCATGTTTATAACTCTACATTTACTTTATAAAAACAAACAAGTAAAATTTTATCAACAACATATTAAAGATGTAAGACATTTCATTTGCAACAATTACATAATTAAAACAACAAATGGAAAAATACATGTTCTAGTAGCTTGGTTGGCATGCTCCTAACTCTACTAGGATGCTCCTCCTGACTACCCGACTGAATGTACCTCCGAACCAACTAGGAATGATTTCATAGCCCAAGGAACCTCTACAGATTCCCTCTACAGATTCCCTAGCCCTCTGATCCCAAGTCCAACCAGTTGTAGTGTGTCCAAGTTAAAACTAACACCCTCCAATAGATCCAAGTTTGAGTTTTCTCATTTTTCTCTTCATTCTCTCCCTTCTCCTTCTCTAGATTCCTCGTTAAAACAAAATCAACCAATGCCAAAATAAAGATCAAGGATCTCCCCACCCTTTCTCCTCTCATCATCCTTCCCTTTATTCCTCTTCCTTTCATCCACCTTAACCACTTACCATTAATGCCATGACTACCCCCTCATCCTTTTAATTTAATATCTTTGACTTTCCTTACCATATCTTATCCAAAAGTAGATTTGAGAAGACACATTGGGAATAGAAATATGGATATTTAATTTAGAAATAAATTGGAGAAGACCATATCTTATCCAAAAGTAGATTTGAGAAGACACCTTGGGAATAGAATAATAACAAATAATAAAAGTCATATTAGTAAAATAAAATTACATATTCGCAAGTGTATGTATATACCAATATTACTTAATAATTATAAGTCAATATTTGCAGGTTAATTAAACACTAATCAAATTAGCATGATAGGATTAAGTATGGCATTACATACACCCATCCTTCAGAAAACTTCGTCCCGAAGTTAGAGTGAAAAGGACACAAGGAGTTTGAAACAAGTTTCACAATAAGGACTAACAAAATAGAGAGAGATATAGTAATCAAATTAGGTAAGTCAAGAAATGATACCACTTCCCATCAAGAGTCTCCAACTAACCTATAACCTCATATCCTTCCTAACCTAATTTCGCTCCCATCCTATCCATAATCTGTTGCAATATACTATGCAATCAACTATACCGATCTAACCACTGATAAAACCATTATGGCGGAAGCATCGACTATATTGATCTAACTTCCCCAGCAGACAAATAACAATTGCCAGCACACATCTAGGGGAGCGTGTCCATCACTTCCATCCCACGATTTCAGGATTGGAGGTTACACGATGGAAAATCCCTCCACCCCTCCTCAAAATTAGGGTCAACATCCTAATATGGACCACACGACAATGCTGGTTGGGTACTTGTCATCGAATAATTCAGTCAAGAAGTCATGTCACCTGCCATTTGCATTTTACCCATGTCATAATATTCCATATCAAGTATAAATGAAAAGTAATAAAATATTGTACATCATACCATTCCTCATTGAATGTTTCAATATCCCCCATTTAATAGCATGGATCTTGGTTATTACATAGTCCTTTCCAATCTGCAGGTTAGTTCTCATCCAGGCATATGAATAACAACTATATATATATATATATATATATATATATATATATATATATATATATATATAGTGACCATAATCATCGTGTTATTAAGTATGGTATCCATATACCCAAATTTTGGTTTTCAAATAATGTCAGCAGGTTGGAAGTAAATCTTACATCAGATAAATCATAACTTCAATAAAACATTCATTAGATAAATCATATCTAAATAAACCATAATGAGGAAACTCATATATGAGATAATTCATACATCAAATACTTTAATTAACAAACATAATCCATTAAGTGTTTTATATCAGTGAGTTCATCTGCCCAACTGAAATTCATCAATATTTCATAGATTTCATAAATGAAACAACACGAAAATACAAATAAAGCCTCATCATAGGTTTCTATCTACGTAAAATAGGCATAACACATGGTCAAAAAGTGAAGGCTAGTTGTAACCTATAGTTTATGCATCCTCCCAAATAGAAAATTCTAGTTTAAGGAACAAAGAAGAAAGTCTATTTATTTTGATTTAACTATTGAATGCATAAATATATTATATAAACATTTTCAAAGAGGTTCAATATACACATCAACTCAAGATTCTATATACACCTTATGTCGCACATATAATATTTTATCCTAGATGAATGGAAATATGATAATTGATAAACCTTTATCCACCCATATTTGTCCAATGGACCAAAAGAATATCGTTATGGAGAAAGTACCTATCGCCTTTTATTACCATCAATACTAAGTTCTTATTCTCAATTTACATCATTCGTAGTGGATTGTCATTTAGTAATCATCATTCCATAAAACAAGCAATTTCCTCCATATGAATAATCTTGGAAAGTTTCTTGTCACTTGTTATAGACCCTAATCACTAGTATCTCACTTGCATAAGCAAACCTATTCACATGGGAGATGTCGATTTTTTTTAAACATTTCAATACCATCTCAACCTTCCGCCCCTTATAACCTTCCCAATATTTCATGAACATCCAATGTTACACATTTCATTAATAAATAAAGTCCTTGGTTTATTATGGATGTATATAACATAAGTTTACCCATAACATGATTGTTTCTAAGTTCCATGTAATGTAGAATCGTTGAAACTAATATCACACATTTTAAATTTGGATAAAATTTAACTATTAAAATGAAGAAATCAAGTATATTTTCAATACATAAGACATTTTATATAATCTATACATTTAACTATATTATAGTGGACTTTTCTTAAATTATTCCTTTAAACAAATAGGTAGCTAGCTCAATGGTGGTTTGAAAATTCAAAATGGCTATTAATATTATATGTAAGTAGGAACTTATACCATAAATTATGATTAAGACACATGAACCTTGAATCAATAAGTGTAAGGCTTGCAATTTTTCTTTCAAAAATAAATATTAAATTAATTTTATTTAAAACATTTTTTTATTAGTTAATAAAAATAATTAATTATTAATCATTTACTAGTTTCAAAATTGATATATAAACACTTTCTATGACTAATAAAGCTATTTTATATTTGGGTGAGAGCTCCTGGGATAGTGCGCGGTGGGCTCTGGTGTTTTAGGGTTCCTGCAATCTCTGCAACGGTAGATCTTCACATACCTCTGCATTCCTGCCTGCAACGCCAGCAATATGATCATACATTTATAACAGGGAAGTCACGGGCCTTATGAATCCCCCCAGGGGGAGGACGTAGAGCCTCCCCGCAATGAAAATGAAGATAGGCAAAAGAATGAGAAGCCGCCAAACCAGAGGAACAAAATGAGGATAGCACGGATCTGTACTCACAACAAGCCAAAACAGATGACAAAGAAAAACCCAAAGTCACTTCGACCACTTGCAAGCCAGTGGCAGCCGAACGTCCGAAGATAGAACTCCCAAGTCACCGAATCAATGCTCAGATATAGTATATGAGGTACCATGCACTAATAGGCAAGTTTATAGGACTATGGCCGATAGAGAAAGCGATGTGTGGCTGGATAATAGCTAAATGGAACCCGAAAGGACACATCACCCTATAGCTAGGACCCAAAGGTTTCTTCACAGCGATTTTTAATTGCTTAGAGGACCAGAACAGGGTTATGGATGGAGGGCCGTATTTTTTCAACGCAGCTGACCTATATCTCAGGGACTAGGTAGAGCACTTCAACCCTGATAAAGAAGACCTCAGCTGGGATCCAGTCTGGATTCGTCTCTACTCTCTCCCCATGGAATACTGGGATGAAGCCTCTCTACAAGATATTGGGAATGGACTTGGAGAATTTATCAAATTTGCAGAGGAAACAAAACTCTGAAGATACACCTCTTACGCCCGAATTTGTGTCTACATGCACCTCAAAAAGGCACTTCCGAATGCGGTAAGTCTATACCATGACGATATTGAATGGGTTCAATTAATTGACTATGAACATGTTCTGTTTAGATGTAGAAGATGCCATGCCCTGGGCCACTTATTTAGGGTCTGTCCATTAAATAAAAAACCCTCAAATCCATCCGCACCTGATAAGCCTGATTCTGATGGCTTCACTAAAGTCGCCAATCGCAGGAAAGGCCATAAGAAACCAGCTTCAAATCCTAAGATGCCCCAAGCCAGCTCTTCCAAGCCTTCTACAAGCAACAACTTTGATGCATTGGCTCGACAAGATGATCTTAACTCTGAAAACCTCGCTTCCTCAGAGAGGGAGCCAAAGAAGGGCAAACAATCTGCACATGCAGCCCCCCAGAAACTCCAAGAAGAGCCCCTGCTTAAAGATCCTTTCCCCTCTGCCCAACATAAAGTCCCATCTTGGAATATTCAAGGAATGGAAGTCGACAACATGCAACCTGATTCCAAAATAGCAACAGAAACAATTGAAGGATTAAATGAATCTCTGCACATGGAAGAGGAACCAGAAAGCATAGATATTGGGGACCTAGACATTCTAGGCCTTGAGCAGGCATGCAAAACAAAAAATTATGACAAAATCCTAGAAAGATAATTAGAGAATTTGGAAGTGATCCTCTCACGAGCACAAAGGCAAAAATTCCTAGGCATTCAGACTGACAGCCTATGGGATGGGAGACATATTACCAAAGATAACAAAAAGCGTGGAAGGAAAGCAGATCTCCAATGAACAATTTGCATTGGGGAAATGTTAGTGGAGTTAGGCAGATACTCCAAGCTTACAAAGTACTATAACTCCCTCCCCAACATTTCCCAACGAAGCTAATATCATGGAATATCATAGGGCTCAATAGCCCCGAGAAAGGTAGACTTATCAAAAATATGATACAACAAGAGAGGCCACAAATCCTATTCTTGCAAGAAACCAAATGCAATTCAATCGCTTTGGAAAGAATTGCAGCAAAAGCCTGGCTAGGATGTCTCACAGCTGCAGTGGATGTTGCTGGGGCTTCTGGAGGCCTATCAATCATTTGGGATGCTCGTACCATTATGCTCAATAACATCCATGCTAATAAGCGTTTCATTCAAGCCACTTTTCACATCACAGGGACAAATATACACGGGCATCTAACCAATGTGTATTTTCCCCAGGAGTCCATGCACAAGATAGAAATCTTGAATACCCTTTCGGCAATCAATACTGAAAGATCGCTTCCACTATGGATCACTGGGGGCGACTTCAACATGATTACCAAGCTAGAAGAAAAGAGGGGAAGCAGGAACAGATTGGATAAGGAAGGATACAATCTAAAAGAATTTATTCAAAACAACTGGCTCATTGACATGCCATTCAATAATGGAATTTTTACCTGGAATAATAAAAGAGTAGGTTTGCATCAGATTTCCTCTCGTCTGGATAGATTCTTACTTTTAGACAACACAATCCATCTAGGAGGAGACTTTTCAGCTTCAATCATGCCGCTCTTAGGGTCAGATCACTGGCCAATCTCTCTTCAATGGTCTCGTCCTGGCAATACAACCTGAAGACCATTTCACTTTGAGGCTTTCTGGATGTCTCATCTGGATTTCAATAACCTTATAAGCTCAGAATGGAACATTTTTTCTCCTCCAAATGGCACAAAAATGTTTCAATTTCAGCAGAAGCTTAAACACCTCAAGAGTAAGATCAAACAATGGAATCACTCTTCTTTGGGAAATATTTTCCAGGCTCAAATTACCCTTGGTCAAGATATGAAATGATTGCAGCAGTGGATTATTACAAAAGGCCGATTAGATGACCTGTCAGAACAGGAAAAGTATCTTGAGTCGCAGATCTCAGAGAGGGCAAAACAGGAAGAAACGCTATGGAGGCAAAAATCGAGAATAAGATGGCTTAAGGAAGGAGAAAAAAACACAAAATTCTTTCACAGGACCACCATCCAACAAAGAATGAATAACAACATCACTCATATTCAAAATGAGCAGAGGGTAAAGATGGAAACACATGAAGAAATTGAAAGCGAATTTCTAAACTACTTCAAGCAGGCTCATCATGAGCCACAAATAGACAGATCACACGCCATAGAACAAATTACCACGAATATTCCAAAAGTTATTACAGAGGAGCATAACCAACTCCCCCTAAGGCCTGTCGACTTACAGGAGGTGGAAACTGTAGTTCGTCAATTGAAAGATGGGAAGGCGCCTAGCCCTGATGGTTTCACCTCTAATTTTTTCCACAATTTCTGGGAGCTGATTAAAATGGAAGTTTGGCAGGTAGTTGAGGAATCGAGAACTTTGAGATGGATGCTTCCAGCCATGAATGCTACTTTCATCGCCCTTATCGCCAAGGAAGCTCAACCTAACACCCCTGAAAAATATAGGCATATTGCCTTGTGCAACATAATATACAAGATTGTCTCCAAAATCATTGCCTCCAGACTCAAATTACTGCTCCCTCTTATCATTTCACCTGAGAAATCTGGATATGTCGAAGGTAGGTAGATTACGGATGGCATCATCCTTACTCATGAAATAATCCACTCTTTGAAGCACTCAAAAAATTCAGGTATGCTCCTTAAAATAGATCTTTCAAAAGCATTTGATAGCTTAAGCTGGTTGTACATAAAAAAAACTCTAATTGCTTTTGGATTTGCCCCTCCCTGGGTAAGGTGGGTCATGAATCTCATCTCCTCCTCCTTCTTTTCTGTTCTGACCAATGGTATTCCCTCCTCCCCCTTCATCCTTCTCGAGGAATTAGACAGGGAGACCCTCTCTCCCCCTTCCTATTCATTATTATGGCAGAAGGGCTGGGTCGCAGCATTAAAAAAGCTCAGCAATCACAGCTCCTAAGAGGCTTGTCCTTTCATAACTCATCTTCTTTCACCCACCAACGGTTTGTTGATGATAACATGCTCTTTGGTCATCCTTCCGTCCAGGAAGCTCACCGGCTCAAAATGCTTCTGACGGATTTTTCGGAAGCTTCAGGGGCTAGTATCAATAAAACCAAATCCCAAATCTTCTTTTTTCATACCCCTGCCAGTATCCAAGCTTCCATAGCCCGCATTCTTGGTTTCTCTATTGCTGTCCTCCCTTCCAAATATCTAGGAGCACCCATGACAGACTCAGCCTTGAAGCACTCTTCTTGGAAGATCCTCTTGGAAAATCTGGAGGCTCGCGTTACCTCTTGGACTCACAGGACCCTCAATATGGCAAGTCGTCTAGTCTTAATAAAAGTTGTCCTTCAATCAATGCCGCTGTACCTCTTCTCGATCCTGGCTGCTCCTAAATGGGTTCTCAAAGAAATTAAACATCTCTAGCAATCTTTCTTATGGGGAAATTCAGGTCAAATTCGCAAATGGGCTCTGGTCAAATGGGACACAGTGTGCCTTCCAAAGTGTGCTGGTGGAACCGGCCTGAGGTATCCTTATCATAGCAATGAGGTCATGGGTGCTCACATTTGGTGGAAATGGCTTACTGTGCCATTCACCCCCTGGGCCACTCTATGGACAACAAAATATGCTAGTAATTGCCCAACAGAAGAACTAATACGAATGTCAGAAGCTAGCACGGGATCGCTAATCTGGAATTTGTCCAAGCAACACAGAAGCCTAATTCAGCAGCACAATTTCTGGGAAGTTAAGAACAACAATATAGCAAGGTTCTGGGAAGATTCCTGGGAGCAGCAGCCCAAGTTAAAGGACCAATTCTCACCTCTTCAACTGTCGGAGCAGAGTTTGCAAACATATGACAAAGTCAATCATTTTTGGAATCCTTCTACAACACAGGGAAATAGGTAATGGATTAGTGCGAACCAAATCTTAAGACATGGAACGGAACAAGCTCAACAGAATCTTGATACAAAATTAATGAAGAGAAAAATACAACATTCAAACGAAAGGTATATTCTTAGATGGGGTTACGAAGAAAAAGGTACCTTCACCACTCGGGAGGCTTACAATATCATTATCAAGGAACATATGGTCAAAGACCCTCTCTGGAACAGAGTCTAGGACCCTTCCATTTGGCCAAAAGTCTCAAGCTTTCTATGGATTTTATGTCAAAACAAAATCCTCACATGGGACAACCTCAGGAAGAGAAACTATCATGGGCCCTCCCTGTGCCCCAATTGCAGGCAAGAAGAGGAATCCACTAAGCATCTTATGCACTCTTGTCAACTGGCTCGCAAGCTTTGGGAAAAAGTCAGTTTTCGATGCCAAAAGGAAGGACGGATTCATGGAGATATCATAGCCATTGTTCGCAATTGGGATCGACACCCATTTCAAAGCAAGATTTTAAATTTCTTATGGAAGCCTATTCTGGGCTTTCTCATGTGGACTATTTGGAAGGAGAGAAACTAGAGAATCTTCAAGGACCACTCCTCGCCCCTGGAAAATCTATGGAAAATGATCTGTCAAAATATCAAGGAAACCTTACTTCTCCAAACCTGGCATGAGGAGGACTTTCCTTCTCTCCCCCAGGAACAAAACATCTGGGCAAATTGGAACCTTCAATGGAATCAAGAATCAATAATCAAAGGAACAACTCCTCCAAAGGGCAGAACACCTGAAAAGTGGCTTCCTCCTCCCAAGCATATGTTCCAGCTAAACTTTGATGGAGCCTCGAAAGGAAATCTAGGCAAAGCAGGCTTTGGAGGGATATTCAGAGATTATAAGGGCGCTCCTTTTCTAACTTTTTTAGGTTCAATTAAATGGGACACCAACAACTCAGCCGAGCTGGAAGGACTATGGCAGGGTCTTATTCTAGCTTAAAAAAAGGGATACTTTTTGCTTATTATAGAAGGTGACTCTCAGATCCTCATAAATATGGTCAACAAAATTATGCAAGGCACACCTTCAAGCAAAGTGTGCAATAGTTGGAGAATGGCAAAGCGGCTTGAACTCATTGAAATCTGGCTCTCTTCTCACAGAGTGATCACTCTCAAGCACATACGCCGGGAAGGAAATAAAGTGGCTGAAATACTGGCTAATATTGGAGTAGAAAGTGGATTGGATTTATATACAGGTTCAATCTCTAGACTAGCTACTAAAATCCAAGCAATGGAATATCAAAATCTCGTGAAGAATGAAATGATACAGGGAGGAGAAGAGCACCCAGATGAGGGTGAAATTCAAGGCTATTAATGGTGTTTCAAAGGAGCGATGTCGCTCGGCCCTGCCAGCTACTAGCCAGCGCTATTATCCATGCTCAGTTATGGTACCTGAAGGCTCACCTAAGGTGAGAGCTGGTCTGCCTGCAGAAAGTCTTAAATGATCGCTCCGGCTAAGATAATGAAGCTGTTAATTTAAACATGGTACACTTTCCTTTCCATTCCATTGTTTTCCCTCCATCCTTAAGCATCTGCCCGCTCCAAGCAAGAAACCCCTGCAATAGAATATTTACTTATATCGATATGCGATTGCGATCAGATCGCATCGCAATATCACATCGGCGGAACCCAAGGGGCGTAGCCTTTACACCTTCTTATGTGCGATGTGATGATGTGGACCTGATGACGGATCATAGTATGGGGAGACCAAAGGGCAAGGCCTTTACTTATAGCGATATGCGATTGCGATCAGATCGTGTCACAATATCGCATCGGTAGAAACCAAGGGGAAGAGCCTCTACACCTTCATATGTGCGATGCGATGATGCGGACCCGATGGCAAATCGCAGAATGGGGAGACCAAGGGGCAAGGCCTTTACATATAACGATATGCGATTGCGATCAAATCACATCGCAATATTGCATCAGCGAAAACCAAGGGGCGGAGCCTATACACCTTCATATGTGCAATGCGATGATGCGGACCCGACGGTAGATCGCAGAATGGGGAGACCAAAGGGCAAGGCCTTAACATATGGCGATATGCAATTGCGATCAGATCGCATCGCAATATCGCATCGGTGGAAACCAAGGGCCGAAACCTTTACACCTTCATATGTGCGATGTGATGATGCAGACCCAACAGTGGGGGAGAGCCACACAGCAGTGCTTCCAAGGACGTGGTGGATGACTTGGCGGATGAGTGGGCTTGCCCAATCATCGAGAAGCCTATTCCGACTGAGCTCAACTAAGGTGACGTGGCTTCCAAGCAGCAGATGTGGCTGACGGAGAACAGGTAGGGGCTGCCTGATGATAGTTCGAGGCAAGCTGTGGCTGCCCAGGTGTTCATTATTTGGTATTTTTGTTTTTTGCTTGTGTTGCTTGGGTTCTAGTTTCCTATCTAGACTAATCGTCAAGGAACCATCTTACTGTTTCTTTTGTGGGGTCTGGACTTGAGAAGTGATACCATTTTTGAGGTTTCTATTCTCAATGGACTAGTTTCCCCAATGTTGGGGCAGTCCAGTTTTTGTTGCTACTCTACGATACCTTGGTCGAGGCCTTGTCCTCTTTGTATCTTTCTATACATATTAATAGATTACTTTTACTTAAAAAAAAAAAAAAACTATTTTATATTTTCTATTATAAAGAATACACCTATATGTGCTCAACTTGGTGATACGTAGTGATATTCTTCATCGTATTCATTTGGGGTTATACATTCCATGCATTCTATATCACTTGTAATTATCACCATACAAAATAAATGAAGAAAATAATTAAAGAGTTGGTAATCACACTGCGGTGTAGTTCGTCTGTAAAGCAAACTCCATATTTGAGGTCACGAGTTCAAATCCCTGGACTTACCTGGAGCTGTGTTATAGTGGGTAGGCGCAGTTCCCAAGGGTTATAGTGGTGACCGCTAGAATAGACCCCGTGTTACGCGAGTTGCGAGGCTCTCCCAATTGCCGATTTCCTTGTCAACAAAAAAAAAGATATATATAGTTTCATGAATACAAATTTTATTGTTTCTATTGTTTCTATTTAAAGACTGTAATTATGACCATTAGTTTTATGATACTAAAACTAAATACATACAATTCGATAACCAATGAACACTTTTCTTTTCACTTTATCCTTTCTTTCTTTTTTCTTAATCTTCTCACCCTTTCCTACTTTGAAAAAAAGCAACACAGGGTTTCAAAAGAAAATGATATTATTTTTACAAGCTGAGGAATGGAAACAATAAAAATCACCCAATTGGAGTCAAATCATTTTTCTTAACTCTAATAAATTTTGAAAATTTTAACCTCTTTTTTTATGTTATTTAAATTTAATTTTATGTTAAAATATTTATAATATCTATCATCATATGTCAATCCACGTTTTCTACGTTATTTAAATTTAAGTTTATGTTAAATATTTATAATATCTATCATAATATTCCAATCCACCTAAATAAAGATAAAAAATGCACAAAGAAGCCATTAGAAACCTATTTGTACTTCATAATGATACATTCATTTAAGTTGAATGTATGTATTATTTATAATCAGAATTCTTTAAATTTGTGTGTAAACCTTTCGAGCATAGTCATAAGTAATTAAAAAAATGGTTGAAACCAATTCGATATTACTTAATATGGAAGTAATTTTTCTTAAGTCTAAATGAAAGCTTCTTCCAACACACAATTTGAAGCTTCTTCCAAGCCCTAAATTCCAAAATTGAGGTGTTTCTTTTCCAATTCAAAAATGAATAAAGAATTTCCCCTTTGAACTCAATTTATTCCATTAAGAGGGACTTACTCTACTGGGAGATGATAACAATAATTGATCAATCAGAATAAATGACAAAGTTGCATTGATCTGCCCTAACAACTTATACTTACCAATTTGAGATCCAACAACAAATACTAGGTGAAGAAGATCAGAAGAAAGTAACTCCACAACCTTCATAGATTTAATTAAAGAATGTGATCAATAAAATGGGAAAATTTACTAATTTCATTAAAGGTTGTGGTTAATTATCAAGATCTTTGTGTTTTCTGTTTTACCATGGTTTGGTTTTGTTTTGTTTTTATTCTTCTTTTTATTTTATTTTGAAATGTTTTACCATGATTTTAATTATTTATTTTAAACTAATAAATATTCAATAATGAATCTACACTAGTGTGAAGGAAGCACACCATCAAAAAACAAATGGCAGAGAAAAATAATTTCACAATAATGCACACAACTCTCACACACCAACTCTAATAAAATTTCATTAACATAGGCATATATTTATACATGAGGAGAGGTCTTGGTATTTTGTTAACTCCACAAATTACTACATAATTATCTCAATCAATTGATCCACAATTCTCTCACACAAAATAGAAACTTTACAATAACACTAAAATTAACAAATGGATCATTATTCCAACATTTCTCCCCCATAATGATCATTTGGAAATATTCCAAGATCATATTTGAATTTGCAGAAATTTTCCTTAGACAGTGCTTTGGTGAATATATGAGCTATATGTTCATCTGTTCTGTAGTACTCGATCTCGATCACTCCTTGCTGAACCAGATCCCAAACAAAATGATATTGAATATCAATATGCTTGGTCTTCTTATGGAAAACTGGATTCTTGGTCTTCTAAATAGCACTTTGATTATCAAACATCAATTGAGTGGGTTGATCTTGATGTTCATGTAGATCCTCTAGAATTATTCTTAACCAAAATGGTTCACATGTTGTTTTCGTTGCCGCTTTATACTTTGCTTCTGTTGTGAAGAGAGAAATTGTCGCTGAACCCATACTGAATGATTACCCTGAAGTTGATTTCTTGTCATCCATACATCCAATCCAATCTGAATGTGCATAACCAATCAACCTGAAATCTTCTGTATACACGTATACCAAACAATAACTAATTGTTCCACGCAAATATCTTAAATCCTATTTGTTGTTTTCTAATGCAATTCCTTAGGTTCTGCCATAAATCTTGATACCATACTGACTGCAAATGAAATATCTGGTTCAATTGTAGTTAAGTATATCAAATTTCCAAACAATTGATGATACAAAGTAACATCAACTGAATTGGATTCATCTTGTCCATATAACTTCAACCCAAATTCCAAAGGAGTTATCGCTAGATTCCAACTCAACATTCTGAACCTCTTCAAAATGTCCCCAAGTATACTTGGCCCGTGACATGAAAATACCGTATTCCTTCTGCTAAACTTCAATACTCAAGAAATAATGCAACTCACCAATATTTGTCATCTCAAACTCAACAATCATATGTGACTTAAACCTTTAAAATAGTTATGTATTGTTCCTTGTGTAGATCAAATCATCAACATATAAGACAACTATCAAAATGTCTTGTGTTGACTAAAAGATATAGAGGTTGGGCTCAGATAAACTTTTAACTAACCCATGGTCCTGAAAATAATTATCAATTCTTGAATACCATGCCCTTGGTGCTTGCTTTAGACCATACAAGGCCTTCTTCAACTTATAAACATAATCTTCTTTTCTTAACACTTCAAAACCTTGAGGTTGCTCCACATAAATTTCTTCATCCACATAACCATTTAGAAAAGTTGATTGAACATCCATTTGAAAAATTGACCACTCATATTGTGCAGTTAATGCAAGAACCATCCTGATTGTATCCATCTTGGCCACTAGGGCAAATGTCTCAATATAATCAATTCCTTCTTTTTGTGCATATCCCTTTGCAAATAAACAAGCCTTACACTTATCAATTATGGCATTTGATTTATACTTAGTTTTATAAACCCACTTAGTGCCAATTACATATTTTTCTTTTGGTAATTTGACCAAGTCCCATGTATCATTTTTTACCAAGGCATTCAATTTTCCTTCCATAACTTCATTCCATTCCTTAATTCTTGATGCTTCTGCATAATCCCGTTGTTCATCCATTTTCATTATCTATCCCACAAGTGCCTAATTCACTAGAGAACTTTGACATCTAGTAACCCTTCTTTCAACATTTCTTTCCGACATACTTCTTTCTGAATGACCCCTTTCAAGCCACTTAGGCTTCTTCTTAACTTCATCTATCTTTAGTGACTTGGAATTTTATTCACCACCAATATTCACAACATCTTTCCTTTATTCAAATTGTACATGATCCGGATGATAGATTTCCTTCTCATCAAACACAACATTTCTACTTATTATCACCTTCCTTGCTTCAAGATCAAACAACCTGTAACTTCTTGTTTTGTTACTGTATCCAATAAAAATACACTTCACACTCTTATGATATAATTTTTTCCTCTTTTCCTTAAGAACATGTTCATATGTAGTACAACCAAAACTTTCATATGTGCAACACTTGGTTTGTATCCTGACCATGCTTCTTATGAGTCAAATTCATCCCTACCTTTGTAGGACATTGGTTAAGAGTGTATATTGTTGTGTGTATTTCTTCAGCCCAAAATTCATTTCCAAGAGACTTAGGTTTTAACATGCTCCAAGCCATTTCAACTATGATCCTATTTTTCCTCTCTGTAACACCATTTTTTGAGGAGAGTATGAATTAGTAAAGTCTCACTTTATTCCATTCTTCATGCAATAATTCAAAAACTCATTTGACTTTTATTCTCCCCCATTATCTCTTCTTAGGGTGAGAATTTTTAGACCACTTTGCTTTTCAGCTAAAGCCTTAAACTCAAAAAAATGAAAAAACATTTCAAACTTCTCTTATAGAAAATACACCCATGTATTCCGAATAATCATCAATGAAAGTGAAAAAATAACGTGCCTTTCCAAAAGATATAGTCTCCATTGGCCCACACAAATTTTAATGCACCAACGCTAGACGTTCTCTAGCCTTCCATGTTCTATATGAGAAACATTCCCTATGTTGTTTCTCAAAAATACACCCTTCACATAATTTATCATCCAACTTGATACAAGGAAGACCATTCACCATGTTTTTCTTTCTCATCAGCACCAAACTCTAAAAATTCAGATGTCCCTTCCTATAATGCTAAAGCTTACTATTTTATTCTTATGTTGCTTTCAAGCTCTGTGAATTACTTGAGTCAAAAGAGAGCTTGAAAATCCTATCTTCAGTCTCTTCACCTCTTTCTATAACTACATTTTGGTTCAACTTATCCATGATTAATCACTCTTTATTATCAAATAATAACTTCTAGTTTTGCTCCATCATCTGTCCTATAGAAATTAGGTTCTTCTTCAATTCTAGTGTCAACAAAGTGTCCTCAATTAAATTCTTCTTTCCATGTACTGTTGGTATTGTAATTGTGCCTTTCCCTTTCACCTTAGAAACACTATCATCACCAAATATGACTTTACCAAAATAATCGTCATTAATTTTGGTAAACAACTTCTCTTGAGATGTCATATGGGTTGAACATCCCGAAATCAATATACCATCCTTCACTTTCTTCACTATGTCCCATCAAACTTGAGATGAATAACTTCTCATTCCTAATTTCTTCAACAACTGTATTAGCACCTTTTCACTCCATATCTCGCATTTTTCCATAAAAATCTCTTTCAAGATGACCAAATTTTTGGCAATAATAACATTGTGGTCCTCCACCTCTTCCTCCATTTATGCCTCCATCTCTTCCTTGTCCTCTTCCACAATCTCCATCTCTGCCTATTCCTCTAAACTGATTGGGTTCCTGCCTCTACCTCTCAAAGGTGATGCATTTCCTTGTGAACTTTGCTGATGTTTGTTTTGATTATGATTATGATATTGACCCCTACTGCTTCCTCTTCCTCTATGATTTGAAGAAAATGCATGTTCTACTTTCTTAGATGGTTGGTTCTCTTCAAGAGTTAACAGGAATCCACTTAATTCATCAGTTTTCATGGTGTTTAAATATTTGGAGACCATAATATTGGTAGTGACCATCTGAAACTTAGGAAAAACACTTCTTAATATATTCTCAATTAACCTTCTTTCCGGAACACTTCACCTAATGACCTCATCTGATTAACAAGATCTTACATTTTTGTGATGTAACCATGAATGGATTCATTACTTTGCATATGAGCATTTTCAAAATTCCTCCTTAATGTTTTCCATTTAGCTACAACAACACCTTCATATGTGCTCTTTAACATATCCCATGCTTCTTTAGTTGATATTGTACCATTGATTCTTGGTAATATAGATTCTTCAAGAGCGCTTCCTATAAGTGAAAGTGCTTCATTATATCTCTTAATAAGTTCCTTAAGGGATTTCTTTTCATCATCACTTAATTCTTTGAATTCATCGAGAGAAGGAATAGTGTATCCATCAGGTACAAGTTCCCATAAATCTTTGGTGATGAATATAGGTTGCATGCGTTTGCTCCAATAAAAATATTTTGTGCCCACAAGTTTAGGAAATACAATACTGATTGTCTCCATGAGGAGAGTAAGAGAGAATTAGAGAATTAGAGAGAGAAAGTGCACATTGAACACAATGTGTCCAACTTCAACATGAGACAACAACCAAATGTCCCAAAAATTAGAATTCAACCAACACCAAAAAATATCCTTTTTATTAAAAGAGAGTACAAGATGGCGCAATAAAAACACGATAAGAGCAATTAAAATCAAATTGATTAATACTTATCACCTTCCATTTTCAACTTTGTTACAAATCCCTCTTTCTTAAAAAATGTACAAAAATAACTTTGGAAGGAATAAAAAAAAAATAACCTCACTTTTAAACCCAAATACAAGTTTTCTCTCATTCTCAAATCATGCCCTCCATTAATTCTCTCTCATACATTTATTGAGATACTCTCTACTACATTCATTTACATACATTTCCATGTTGAATCACATAGGTTTCCATAATATAAAGTGAGAACAAAATATTTAATATAATGTGCTCTCTTATGCCCCAAGCACTAATCTCCCTCATACAATATTAAATTTAAAAACATTTGCTAAAGATTTGTCCTTTATAAATTCCTTTTTTAGACTTTTTATGATGAACCTAGGTTTATTCCAAAATTTCACCTCGGCCACCAGTGACTGCTTGGCCCGACATTCACTTGTATTGTGAGTGGAGCTCTTATGGAGCTCACACCATTTTTTCGTGTCCTTCTTCATCTTCGTGGTGTTGTTCTTTGCTTGCGGCTTTGACGGGTTGCCTGGGTAGCCCTGCCTTGGCTTGGTCCTTTGTTTTGTGGTTTGGGGGTTCCTTTTCCTTGCTTTGGATTTGAAGATCCAAAGTCTTGCTTCTTCTGTTTAAACTTTTGCTCAACCTTTACAGTGTACCAATATGCCATCCCGAGTGAGGAGATGTCCAAGAACTCCATCTCGTCTTGGATGTACTTGTGTATACAGTCGTGGTACTTAAGAACCAAATTCCGCTCAGTATCCTTGATACCCAGCTTCGTACAAAGGGTATGGAAAATATTTGTGAAATCTAGTATAGCTTGGTCCCTTCCCTGCTGTAGCTTGGTCCACTTTATGTATTTATCTTCATAGCTCTAGATAGGGCAATATTGTTCCTTGATGGCATCTCGGAAAGAATTCCAAGTGGGTGCAGCTAAAAACAACGAGGTTTCACTCTCGTCATTTTGTTCACAATAGGTTTCTCACCAATCCTTGACATGTGGGGCGGCTTTGAGAAGTGCAAAAGTAATCTTTTCCCAATTGGAAAAGTCATAAATTGAAAAATATCCTTCCAACAGATTTAACCATTTATCTACAGCGTCTGCATCTATCAGGTCTTCAAATATGGGAATATCGAAGTTAACTTGTACCTTAAAAGGAGTACCACCTCCAGAGTGGTTGTTGGATGAATGTGCATCGCCTGTGGGTAGCCGTGGAAGGATCTGGGTAAAGTTATCCATCACCGCATCCCTCTGTCATTCAAGGGCTTCCTCGAGCAACATTTTGAAAGGATCTCCTGCTCCCTCGTCTTTCTTTTCTTTTACCATGGGAGGTCATCGAGTTTTGCGAGGCTGATCCTGCAATGGTTCAACCAGATCGAGCCCTAACTCCTTATACCCTGACCTCGTTGGGGACATGCAAAGAAAAACAGAGAAAGAGAAGACCACTATGATACCACTGATCCGAACTTAAACATGAATGCTACAACTTACAAATATAATCATAAACACAAAGATGTAGTAGAAAAACACTTCATTTCATTAATAGCAAATACTAAACTATGCTTACAAATAGAATGGAAATAAGATAGCTCGGGCAATGGTAGCTTATCTTTAAGAAGAGATGTGGTGGTTACATGCCTCTGAACTAAGTTACAATGAGCCTCAAGGGCCTTTTTATTATTGAACAATAAGAGAAACCCTAAACAACCAAAACCCTAACCCGAGGAGATGTAACACCAAGAGTTTATGGGACCCATTGGGGTTAGTTGGGCAACCAACTTCCCGGGGTCGTAACTTGATCATATTATATATGTTTGATGTGTATGATTCCTCGTTGGTAAGATCTCTCCGAAGACTATAGCTGCCAATGCGATTTCCATAGCAATCACTAAAGAAATTTTGCTTAAAAAACATTGTTTAGGGCCTCAAAACGGCTTCGAAAGTTCAGGGCCCAAAAAATGCCAAAAATAGTTAACTATGCTACAATTAAGGAAACTGAAAAACTAAAAGAAACAATGGTGAGGGTCCAAGTGGAATAGGCGAGTGGGCACCAATATCCACCTAGATCACAATTGGTAGAATGTCCATTAGATAAATGTGCAAGATAATATATTGTTGTCTTTTGTTAATAATGATATGCTTATATTGACATTACAAGCCCTTGATGGGTGCATAAATAAAAGATGACAACATTTGTTAAGTATCTATGAGGACATGTTGGAGTTGAATTTGAATCTTGAACAGGAGTAAGTTTTACTCTGAAATTGAGCTATTACTTGGTTAAATGTGCAACGAAAGCACTTTGGGCCTAAGGATGCCACTTGAAAGATGAAAGATCAAATGAAGAATTCTCCAAAGAAGAGTGGAATATGAAAACACTGAGGGAGGTGTCCCTTTTATGGGAAGGGGAGATGTAATACCCCTAGTACCTTTGTTTATTACTTTTAACTTTTCATTAAAAAACATAATAATAATAATAATAATAATAATAATAATAATAATAATAATAATAATAATAATAATAATAATAATAATAATAAAGACATGTGATGAAATATTAATATTTTTACTTTTAATGTCAAAATAAAATAAAAAGGTAAATTATGTCAGTAAAGTAATGCTCTCGAGAAAATGTTAAAGACATACATGATATATTAACTCTAAATGTGAGGAAAAACAATTGAAGTTGGTTATGCCTAGAAAGGAAGAAACTAAATAAAAAGGAAAAAATCATCTTGTTTTTCATTCCTCTAGATATCCTGTAAATATGCAAGATAAAGGGAGGAGAATTCTGACATAAAATAGACCACTGCATTGGTTGTAGATAAATTCCATAGTGTGGACTCTATAACACAAGGGTTGTGGGAGATAAACATGGCCCTCAGAAATATTACCAGTGGGAGATAAAGACTATTAAAACCCAAAAAAAAATAGTTGGATGTTGCTAAGGGTTCAAGATGTGCAAATCATATTAAATTATGTAAAAAAAAAATAAAAAATTGATAGTTAGAGAAAATCTTGAGGGGGAACTAACCAGAAAAGTTGGTTCATGGTTGGCCTGAACATGGAGGCCTTTAGCCTGTTCCTAGAAGGATTCTAGATAAGTATCAATTTTCCTCTTTTATGAAATAGTAAGAGAAATATGACTATATGAAGTAGACAAAATTTAGGTGTATCTATAAATTTTGAAATGAAATATTTTTGTTGGAGACTAACTATGTTATGTAGATGGAAAGAAAGCACCAAGGTTGGTATTACAGGTGGTGGTGAGTTAGACACAGAGGTAAGTTTCAGTTGAATGTTACAAGATTTTTTTATGTGCAGTAGAATTTATTTATTAAGTGTATTCTTACGATTGTATTGTTTAAAAAAATGCAAAAAATTTGGAATGTATTCCCAAGTTAGATTCATAAGTATTACCAAGTTGGATCCATAACTCCTGAAGGGTAACATTTACGCTTAGGGTTCTGAGAATTAATCTTGGGAACACATATATTATGACTTAAAGAATTAGTATAGGGTTTCCCAAGATAGGTAACCCTAGAGTCTCTGGAGTATGGAGTATGTAAAATTACTTCCTAAGGCATATATATATATATATATATATATATATATATATATATATATATATATATATATATATATATATATATAATATATATATATATATATATATATATATATATATATATATTATGACTCAAAGAATTAATATAGGGTTTCCCGAGATAGGTAACCCTGGAGTCCCTGGAGTATGTAAAATTATTTATAAGGCGTGTATATATATATATATATATATATATATACACACACACACACACACACACATGCCTTAGGAAGTAATTTTGCATACTCCAGGGACTCTAGGGTTACCTATATAGTCCCCTAATGAGTATAAATAATATTAAAAGAAACTTTAGAGCAACAATCATTGCAAAGAGTGACGTTGTAGCAATACTCTAAAAGAAAAAAAGAAAAAAAACAAGAAACTAATTTTTGTTCTATCAACAATAAATTTTAGTTTAATAACTACTCCAGTGGTTGCATGGAGTTAAGTATTAAAGCATATCCATGAGGATGGAGAAGTTGGTGTACCAACACTTTTATTGCTAATAAAAAACTACTAAAGTGTAAAATAGAATACTCTTTTATAAACACAAAATTTAAATAGAGTATGTAAAATTATTTCCTAAGGCGTATATATATATATATATATATATATATATATGTATGTGTGTGTGTGTGTGTGTATATGCCTTAGGAAGTAATTTTACATACTCAAGGGACTCCAGGGTTACGTATATAGTCCCCTACTGAGTATAAATAATATTAAAAGAAACTTTAGAGCAACAATCATTGCAAAGAGTGACGTTGTAGCAATACTCTAAAAGAAAAAGAAAAAAAAAACAAGAAACTAATTTTTGTTCTATCAACAATAAATTTTAGTTTAATAACTACTCTAGTGGTTGCATGCAGTTAAATATTAAAGCATATCCATGAGGATGGATAAGTTGGTGTACCAGCACTTTTATTGCTAATAAAAAAACTACTAAAGTGTACAATAGAATACTCTTTTATAAACACAAAATTTAAATAATGGTTTAACATTAAACCCTAATGTCAAAAGAATTCCAGTGCTACATCGATAGGCAAAAACATATGTGTATAATCTATACAATTGACATGTTGATAAAGGGTTATGTGAATAACCACAAATGGTCAATGGGTGAGCCCTATGTTCACTTTTAAAAAAATTAGAGCTAAAAATAGTAACAAACCCTAGATCCAAACACTAGCTTTTGCATATAGAAACGAAAAATTGAATCCAAGGATGTTAAGTTGTATACAAAAGTGCTCTTACATGACTTGCAACAAAGATGAAAATTTCTGAGAACCTGGGAAAAATGTCACAAGTATTTTGAGGTAAGGAAGACAAGGAAATTTTAAACCCAGTGGCCATTTCAAAGCCATGGAAATTATACCTGAGAAGGTAATGGTAAAAAAAAATTGAGTTAGTAATAAATCCCCTTTCTATAAAAAATCTAACATGAAGAATAACACTATGCTTGAGAGTTGCAATCAGAAAACTTACTTGGAAAAGGTAACAGGAAAATAACCCTTTCCTCATAGGCACCTTCACATCAGAAGTCAAAAGGTTCATATAACTAGCATCTGGAAACATGTGAGATTAACGTTTGAAAAGTTAGTGTAACAACCTTCGTGAAAATTCCATGTAATAAAAGTTAAAAAACAATAACCATGGTTGATGGGACACATTCCAAGCTTAATGTTGGGCAAAGCATCCTAATGGGTGTTCATTTGGTTTATTATGGCTAAGGAAATTGGAAAAGGCAATGGTTAAGGCTTTGGAAAGGAAAAATGGCATTTTTGGCACATTTATTTATTAAAATAATGGAAATTAGGAGAAAAGGAAGGTGAAAGGTCATAGGTTGCATGTGAGGAGGAAAATGAAGAAAATAGAGGCATAATTGATAAAAAAGCTTATGAGGATCAGTTTATAACCTTTTATCAGTTCATTTTTGGAGCTCTCTCATTATTCTCTCTCTCTTTCTCTCATACTCTGAGACACAAGTTTTCTTTGGAGCACTTTGGAATTGGATCAAGAAAGGAAAAGAAGGCAAGAGGAAGGAAGGAGAAAGTAAGGAAGAGCAAGATCAAGCAGCTACAATGAGATTTTTTGCAAGTATTCATTTGCATGTGTGATTTCCTTACTAGATTTGGAATGCATGGTATTGCATGTGGTTCTTTTTTCTCATGGCATGGCTTTTGCAAGGTTTGATAGTGTTTTCAACCTAGCCTTGCCATTTCCAGATAGCCTTGAAGAGATGGGTTCTCATACTTCGGTTGAGCTAGATTTCTGGATGGATTCAAAGCTGAATGAGGTGGATCTCCGAAATGAAAAACACATGGACTAGTGGTCCCTGAACTGAAATGTGGATCACGAGAAAGCCATAAGCCTAGTAACCCTTGAGCTATACTGTGGGTTGTGTTAAAGCCAAGATTGTGTGCCTCGGTGGGCCTAGGAATCCTTGCTGGTGAATGGAGGGATATATGGTAAAGACAAGAGGTGGATTTATCTCCATTGGGCATAGTAGTCTCGGGATGGGATGTACGGTAGAGCCTAGAGAGTGGGTCTCGGTGTAGGGTGTAGTGATCACTAGATTGGACAATGGATTACGGTAAAGCCTGAGAGACTAGGAGGCACTAACATTCCTCATGGTGTAGGCAGAGAACTCTGGTAGCATCCATGCTTGTTTGCTTATTTTTGGTTGGTTTGAGTCCCACATTAATTCTTGGAATATGGCATGGGATTGATTGGTTTAAGAGAGCTTTGGCTCAAATAATCTATGGTTGGGTGGAACGTGGTAGTTCGATCCCAAAGTAGTTTCCACATTCATTAATCAGAAATTCACTCCCTTGGTTTTTCATGTGTAAATGTACTGGTTTATATGTGGATTCTATAGCTAATGTATTCATGGTATTTTTTTTTTATTATGATGGTTATGTATAGGTTTTATGACAATAGCCATGTATGGCTCTCATTGTGTTTTTACTTGTAAATGAATGAACAATGTATCTATGACCTAATAGGTGATAATGCAACAAATGATATAAGGGAACAATGCTTCATAGCAATTCTCAGATAAGTATGAGACCCCTATGCTTAAATATGTTGTTTACACTTGTAGATTACACATTTGTTACATGTTTGAAGAAATTCTTAGTAGGGGTCTGGTTAAGGGCTTGTCCAAGTATTTACATTTGCATCATTGTTTCCTACTTATATTTATGTTCTGAAGGTGTCATTTAATTCTGGGCAGTGACCCGGGCTCTAGGCCAGAAAAAGTGGCTCAAATCCCAGGGACACTGGCCCAAAACTGAGAAAAATAATCCTTGGATGCTAGCATGCCTTTCCATGAGAGCGTCCAGAGCCTCCTGGAAGTTGTCATACCCATAACATGGGAGCGTCCAGAGGTCAAGTGATCTAAAACCTTATCGGGACCCAGAGGCTAGCTACCTAAGTGGTTGGGATGGTTCCTAGGAGTCCTATACCTGATGTGAAAGGCCTGTAAGTTGTGTTTCCATCGATTCCACTTCCTTAAGGTCACATAGGAGGTTGAGTCCAATCATAGTAGCCTCTCGTCACATGTTTACTGCAGTTGGCTTATTACTTGGGTAGTTGTGGGAGGAGGGTGTTATAGAGTGGTATCAGAGCATGGTTCACCCCTTGGACTGGATGGGTGGTGCATTGGTCATGCATTCATGTCGTTTTCATGTGTGTTAATCATTCTTGTGATCTATGTGCTTGTTGCATATGCATGGTGTCAGTCATGGTTGTAGTGATGTCACCATATGAAAGAGAATGTTGTTGTTGTAAAGTGTGTCTTCATGAGTGTATGATTTTATTATATAGATATTATTTATGCTTGCATACTATCAGTGTACATTGGTATGGTTATCTTGTCACACATTGATGACTCAACTCTAGCTAGACTGATGGGTACATTGCTATGTGGTTATGTATTATATGTTTATATGTTGTTATGATTATGTTTATACATGTATCCTATTGATTTGGATGATCTTGGAGATGAGGTATCCTCCCTAAATTATACTAAGGTATGTTGGTTTAGTTGACATATTATTCCTTGCAGGAGAAAGATTAAAATGAATAGCAAGATGGTAGACTACAAAGATTCTCCCTATGAATTAGATGAGCATCGTGGTGGGAACTCTTCTGATTTGGCAGACACATTGAGATGATTAAAGGAAGAAATAAGTGTTGTTGAAAATGGCAACAAGAAATGCTAAAAATAGAAGTACTAAAAATAACATTGCTATAAATAGAAGTTTGGGTACCAGTGCTGGATTGAGCAACATGAAATGAAAAATGGAAGTGCTAAAAATAGCATTGCTATTTTTGGCAGTTCAGGATGGATTTCAATTTTAGTCAGTCCCTAGACTAAAATAGGAAGTAAAATTTGAATTTTAACTTAACAGCTGTTTGAAAATAAATTAATTAATTCACCATGAGTTAATTAGTTGTGAAAAATCAAACATGAAGTCTATGTGAGGACATGCAATAGTTTATCTGTTAATTGAGGAATTTATCCATCAGTTAAAGAGATAAAGATGAGTTCTAATTTGAGTAGTAATTAGTTGGCTTAGTTAACTAAGTCAAGTCTAGTTAGACTGATTTAAACAATTTGTTTAAATTAATGTGAGTTCAATTAGTTAATGCATGCTTGCATATAACTGCTGCACTTCAGATAACTGAATATTCTCTCATGAATAACTCATGCATGTTAGTTCAGACAGAGACCCTGTTGAGTTCAGAGGAGGGACAATGTACTATCAGTTGGATGGATTTTTCCTATAAAGGAAGCTCATCCATGGAGAAGGATTTATCTCCTTCAGGATCGCACAATTAGGTCAGAGGTTAGTGAGTGTGTGAAGAGGCGAGTTCACACAAGTGGCTACACTGGACCCCAAGAAAAATTGCACAAAGAAATAGGAGGATTGGAGGGCAGAGGAGAAGGTTGAGAGAGGCATTTGACTGTCTATGAGCAGCAGAGGGATTGCAGAGAGAGCTGGATAGCTTGTGAGCTAATTCTTTTTCTAATCCGGACTATATTTCCACTTGTATGATAATATAGAGTTGGGGTTTTAGGCTGAGGCTTTCCCTGGGTTATTTCTACTGTGTTATGTGTGATTGCTTCTCATTCTCAGTTATATGTGTTCTCATTGATCGTGCTCAAATTGATTAAGCTTCTACAAAGTGTTGTAGAAGAAGATCTTGTATTGTGTTTTAGTATATTGCATAATCTGTTGATCTACAATGGGAATTTCTACATGGTATCAGAGCAAAGGTGATCAAAGTGGAGAACAATATACTAGAGGAGATTTTGAAGTTTTGAGTTTTGGGCCGCGAGTTTTCAGAGCAGATATGAAAATTTTTGTACAAAATTTTCAGAAACAAATAGTAGATCTGGATTCCTTGCAAAAAAATACCCAAATTGAAAATAAAAAAAATAAAAAATAAAAAGTAAAATCGGCTGAATCGGAGTTCGTATGAGGGAAATATCGCTGATTTAAAATTAGCTCTTTTTCCAGAAAATTTCGTGACGACGGGAAAGATGAAACAGATTGGTGTGCTAGCCAAGAACCTATATGCACTTGAGGTAAAAGATGCAAGCAAAGCCTTGAGGAGCAAGGCAAAGTTTAGAGACCTGGTGGTTGAGAGGGAGAGTACATTACCTCTCAACATGCAATGCCAGAAGAAGTCTCAGACAATTGTGGAGGAGCCACAATTGGTGAAGCAACTTCAGGAGGTTGTGAGCAGCCACAACTAGAGAGGCTGAGAGGAGACCAAGTGGAGGCATCCACTCATGCAGAGACCTCCAGTAGGGGGAAATTTCGAGCCAAGTGGGCAGAGGGAGCACATGCATCCATACCTCCAGGTAGGAGGTGGGGCGATGTGGAGTGATCATCCCAAGAAGGCTGAAATAGGGGCAGGATCCTCGAGGTACCCAACCACTTGGATTAGACCTTACTACAGAAGCCTTGAGGAGGAGTAGCGGGACTGGTTGAGTGGGTAGAGACAGATGCAGATGGAGTGGTAGAGAGAGCTACAGTGCGGGAATCCCAAGACAGTGCAAAGCTAGCAGGCTGCAACAATGTGAGAGGCACAAGAGTGTTGCACTAGTGCAGGATGGCACAGAGAGGTGTGCAATGGTGTGAGATGCATGGAGTGTTGCAGTAGCTCAAAGGTCAGAGAGGGAGCACTTGTTAGCAACAGATAGAGCTTCAGCATCAAAGTATGTTTCTAGCCCAACAGAGAGGTCAGTTGGGAGTTTTTTTTTTTTTTTTTTTTTTTGTTTCTAGAGTTGCTGGAGAAACCACAATTGGGAGACGTGTTGCATGCAGAACATTCCAAATGTATAGGATCAGGTTCGAGTTGAAGGCCTTTCTTGTTGAGAGGGAGTGTTGAAAATGGCAACAAGAAATGCTAAAAATAGAAGTGCTAAAAATAGCACTGCTATAAATACCAGTTTGGGTACCAGTGCTAGATTTAGCAAAGGGAATGAAAAATGGAATTGCTAAAAATAGCATTGTTATTTTTAGCAGTTCAGGATGGATTCCAACTTTAGTTAGTCCCTGGACTAAAATAGGAAGTAAAATTCGAATTTGAACTTAACAACTATTTGAAAATAAATAAATTAATTCACCATGAGTTAATTAGTTTTGAAAAATAAAAAATGAAGTCTATGTGAGGACATGCAACAGTTTCTCTATTAATTGAGGAATTTATCCATTAGTTAAAGAGATAAGGATGAGTTCTAATTTGAGTAGTAATTAGTTGGCTCAGTTAACTGAGTCAAGTCCAGTTAGACTGATTTAAACAGTTTGTTTAAATTAATGTGAGTTCAATTAGTTAATGCATGCTTTCATATAACTGCTACACTGCAGATAGCTGAATATTCTCTCATGAATAACTCATGCATGTTAGTTCAAACAAAAACCCTATTGAGATTAGAGGAGGGACAATGTACTCTCAGTTGGATGGATTTTTCCTATAAAAGAAGCTCGACATCCATGGAGAAGGATTTATCTCCTTCAGGATTGCGCAGTTAGATCAGAGGTTAGTGAGTGTGTGAAGAGGCCAATTCACACAAGTGGCTGCACTGGACCCCAAGGAAAATTGTGCAAAGAAATAGGAGGCTTTGAGGGCAGAGGAGAAGGTTTGAGAGAGGCCTTTGACTATCTATGAGTAGCATAGGGATTGCAGAGAGAGCATGATAGCTTGTGAGTTGATTCTTTTTGTAATCCAGACTATATTTTCACTTGTACGATAATACAGAGTTGGGGTTTTAGGCTGAGGTTTTCCCCAAGTTATTTCTGCTATGTTATGTATGATTGCTTCTCATTCTCAGTTATATGTGTTCTCATTGATCGTGATCAAATTGATTAAGCTTCCGCAAAGTGTTGTAGAAGTAGATATTGTATTTTGTTTTAGTATATTGCATAATCTGTTGATCTACAGTGGGAATTTCTACAATAAGGAGTTTTAAAGTAGACAATGACAAAATCATACAGGAACAAGAGAAACAAGTAGAGGTTAATGCAATACTTCTTCAGAGTTTGTCATAATTGTAGTGGCAAGGGCCACTTTAGATCAACGATGAATAGGAGGAAAAAACTAATGGGGCATATGGCAGTAGGTCTCCTGGTAGACACAGGTAAGATAAAGCTGACATGATGAGAGATGGCAGACTGTCGGACACTTTGGGTAGGAGGGGTGATGATTACATGTACTATTCTAGTTCTGTTTTGAATAGACATCATGATTGTCATCATTATCATCCGTACAAGAGGAGTGATAGGGGATACTTTCTAGATGAATTTAAGAAAGCAAACCCAGCTATTTTTTATGGATATGTGAAGAATCCAGAAGATGTAGAGGCTTGGATACTTGAGATGAATAATTCTTTGAGTTGCATGAGCACACAGATAATATGAAGGAAATGACCACTATCTTCAACCTAAAAGGTAAAGAAGACATATTGTGGGAAGATTTGAAGTAGGTCAGAGACATTAGGACAGAGGACTTGAGTTGGCATGAGTTCAAGATGCTTTTCAAGAAGAAATAATTGTCAGAAAGGTACTACGACAATAAGGCCAAAGAATTTTATGAGCTAAAGATGGGGTCAGTGACAGATGAAGAGTACACAACCAAGTTTCTGGAGGTATTGAGGTATGTACCATATCTTAAAGATGAGAAGGCTAAATTTTAAAAATTTGTCAATGGTTTTCCATTAACATTTAGAGATCGGATTGAGTATGATGAGCCTTGATCACTTGAGGAAGTCAGTGGGAAAATGAAGCATTGCTATGAACAAGAAAAGCATAAGAATGAGTCTCATCAAGGATGGAAAGGAAAAGACATGGTTAAAGGTAAATGGAGCCTAAGAGAGAAAGACCTCAAAATGCAGAGGAGAAAGAAAATGTGGCACCTAAAAAGAAGTTTAATGCAGCTAAACAGGGACATGGATCACAACAGCAACATAGAGGTAATGGTACTAGACGGTTGGAGTGTTGGACATGTGGTGAGGAACACCTTAGGAGATATTGTCTGCAGAACCAGGGTGGTAGGCCTAAGATATATAGTGCACAGGAGGCATAAACTATTGTGGATGTTGGGTAGAGCATTCCTCATATCTATGTAGTCATGGGAAAAAGACAGGTAGAGCACCAGGCATCTATCATTGAGATGGATGGTAATCTTTGTGATCAAGTTATTTCTATTTTGATTGACCCTGGATCTAATTATAGCTATGTTTGTCTTGACTTGGTGGATAAGTGTGGTTAGAGTAAGGAATTGCATGCAAAATCTTGGTTAGTGCAGTTGGCTACCAGTATAAAGAAACAAGCTCATCATTGGGTAAGATATTGTGCATTTGATTTGATTGGTATGCCTAATGCAACACATTTGAATGTATTACCATTAGGATCATATAGTATGTTGTTGGGCATGGATTGGTTGTACCTTGATAGGACCAAGGTGGACTGTTATGACAAAGCCATTGCGTGCGTGGACGACAATGGGGAACCGAGAGTCTTACACGAAAAGAAGAAAGACAAATCAGTTAGGATGGTGATAGCTATGCAGGAAAAATGTAGTCATACAAAAGGATGTGTGCTATTCACAGTGCACATTTCTAGTGAAAAAGGTAAGGAAGTTGAGGATGAAATTTTTTTGAGCAGGTACCTAGTTCTACAAAAGTTTCAGGATGTATTTCCTGAGGACATTTTAGAGTTTCCACCTCAAAGGTAGGTAGAATTTTTTATTGAGTTAGTGCCAGGGGCAGCTCCAGCATCAAAATCACCTTATAGGATCAGCACACCTGAGTTGGTAGAGTTGAAGTTGTAGTTGAAGGAAATGTTGGACAAGGGATACATTAGGCCAAGTGTATCACCTTGGGGTGCACCGATATTGTTTTTGAAGAAGAAGGATGGTACTCTCAGATTGTGCATTGATTACAGGTAGTTGAAAAAAGTGACCATCAAGAGCAGGTACCCATACCGAGGATTGATGATCTTTTTGATCAGCTGAAGGGAGTAGCAGTGTTCTCTAAGATTGAATTGAGGTAAGGCTACCATTATGTACACATCAAAGAAGAGGACATCTACAAGACCACATTCAAAAAAAGGTATCAACATTACGAGTTTGTTGTAGTTCCATTCAGCTTGAATAATTCCCCCACTACATTTATGTCTTTGATGAACAATGCATTTTTTCCTTATTTGGATGATTATTTTATTTTGTTCATTGATGACATATTGGTGTATTCTAAAAATGAGCAAGAGCATGCTGAGCATTAAGCAACAACGTTAAGGTTTTTGAGAGAGAATCACTTGTATGCTAAGCTCAACAAGTGTAGTTTCTTTCAGATTGAGGTACACTACTTGGGACATGTTCTTTCCAAGGAGGGTGTAGCAGTGGATCATGAAAAGATAAGGGACATCATGGAGTGGGTAGATCCTATAAATGTAAATGAGGTGAGATCCTTCATGAGGTTGGAAGTTTATTACCGAAGGTTCATCATGAACTTCTCATAGATTTATAATCCTAAGACATCATTGTAGAGGGAAGGTAAGAAGTTCGATTGGACAAAGGAGTGTGAGGCAAATTTTGAGCAGCTTAAGAATTTGTTGACACATGCTCCAGTGTTAAAGATTGTAAATTTGGACAAGGAGTTTTTAGTATGCACATATTCTTGCAAGAGAGGACTAGGTGGGGTCCTTATGCACGGTGAACAAGTGGTAGGATATGAGTCACAAAAACTAAATGAGCACAAGTAGAACTACCTGACACATGATCCTGAGTTAGCAGTGATCATACATGCATTGAAGATCTGGAGGCTCTATCTTCTTGGCAAGAGGTTTGTACTGATGAGTGATCACATTGAGTTGAGGTGATTTTTTGACCAATCGAATCTAAATGCCAGGAAAGCTAGTTGGTTTGGCATGATCAATGAGTTTGACTTCAAGATCAGGTACATCAAAGGAAAGGAGAAAAGGGTCACAGATGCTCTTAATAGGTGGGTACAAATAAATCACATGGCAGTTATGAGCTCCTATGGGACAAATTTACAATATAGGATCTTGCAGACAGGTCGGCATGATGACAAGTATATGGAGATTATGCATAGGTTGTAGTAGAGTACAGGTATAGGTACAGGTAGTGGTAGAGGTACAGGTGCCGATGTATAGGATTTGGACTACCGTGTCATGGAAGATGGGTTGGTCATATTTAGAGATGGGATATACGTGTCGGACAATAGTGAGCTCGAGAAGGTGATCTTGAGGGAGTTTCATGCGAAACCATATTCGGGTCACAGGGGCTATCAGAAGACATTGATTGCAGTGAAGAGGTTCTATTATTGGCTGAATCTAAAGAAGGATGTTGTAGCGTTTGTAGCTAGGTTTTTGGAATGTCAGATGGTCAAGGAAAAGTGTAAGAATCTAGATGGACTGCTACACCCGATCAGGGTTCCAAAATGGAAATGGGAGGTCATTTCCATGGATTTTATCACAGGTTTCCCGAGGATAGTGAGACAACATGATTCCATCATTGTTGTTGTTTACAAGTTGAAAAAGGTTTCACATTTCATTCCAGTGAAGTCTACATTCTCAGCTACTGATGTAGCACAGGTATTCATCAGAGATGTGGTCAGATTGCATGGAGTTATAAAGAAGACTGTGACAGGTAGGGATAAAAAGTTCACTTCCAAGTTTTGGAAGGAGTTGTTTGCAGGTTTGGGCATAGAGTTGGCCTTCAGTACTACTTATCATCTGAATATAGATGGAAAGACTAAGAGGGTCAACAAGATATTTGAGGACATGTTGAAGATGTATGTGATGCATTGGTAGTGAAAGTGGGAAGAGTATCTTCCACTGGTAGAGTTCGCTTGCAACAATGGCTATTAGGAATCTTTAAAGATGAGTCTATTTGAGGTATTGTATGGGTGGAGTTGCAATACCCCCATCAGATGGAGCAATCCGGTGAACATGGTATTGATTAGACTGGACATGTTGGCAGAAATGGAACAGGAAATGCAGGCAATCAAGAAGAATATAGAGGCATAACAAGATAGGAAGAAGAGCTATCCAAATCAGAACAGGTGCACTTGTGCATCAAACAAAGAAGAGATCCTTGCGGATTGGATAATGTGCCAAGTTGGCACCCCGATGTTGTGGACATTTTAGGATTATTGAGAGGATTAGGTCAGTAGCCTATCAACTTGCATTTCCTCCAGCAATAAAATTTCATGATGTTTTCCATGTGTCATTTCTTAAAAAGTATGTTAAAGATGTTGATCATGTGATTGACTAGTCTGTATTACAGGTGGAACCAGATGAAGAATTCCAGTCAAAGTATCAATGTATATTGCAAAAAAAGGTGCTCATGCTCTGGAACTGAGCAAATTAAAGTGCAGCAGAAGCACTTTGGGCCTGATGAAGCTACATGGGAGATGGAAGATCATATGCGGGCTCTGTATCCTTCATTGTTTGTTGGTTGAGGAAAAGAAGTTTGGCATGGTGTTTTGGTATATGTATTTGGTATATGTTTTGGTACATGTTTGATGATGTTTTGGTATATGTACATATGTATCTAGATGTAAATACCTCTATGAGATGTGTTATAAAGCTCCAATAAGTGGTATGGGTATCATGTCATTATAGTTGTCATGTTGTTATGTTACCATGTTGGTTTTCTTTTTAGTAGGGTGATCATTGTAAATACTGCATCAAGCTATGATATAAAGCTCCATGAGAAATATGTTTTCTTTCCAACGGTTTTGCTGAGGTATATGTGTGAATGAACACCAAGGACGATGTCTCCCAAGGGGGAGGGTTCTATAACAACCCTGGTGAAAAGTCCATGTAATAAAAGTAAAAAAATAATGACCATGGTTGATGGGGCACTTATTCCAAGCTGAATGTTGGGAAAAACATCCTGGTGGGTGTTCATTTGGTTTATTATGGCTAAGGAAATTGGCAAAGGCACTGTCTAAGGCTTTTGAAAGGAAAAATGGCATTTTTGGCACATGTGTTTATGAAAATAATGGAAACTAGGAGAAAAGGAAAGTGAAAGGTCACATGTTGCATGCGAGGAGGAAAATGAAGGAGAATAATGGAAAATGAAGAAAATAGAGGCCTAATTTATAAAAAGGCTTATGAGAATCAATTTGTAACCTTTTGTTAGTTCAATTTTGAAGCTCTCTCTCTGACATACTCTTGGACTCTTGATTTTTCTCGGAGAACTTTGGCATTGGAGCGAGAAAGGAAAAGAAGGTAAGATGAAGGAAGAAGCAAGCAAGGAAGAGCAGGATCAAGAAGCTACAACAAGATTCTTTGCAGGAATTGATTTGCATGTGTGATTTCCTTGCTAGATTTGGCATGTATGGTATTGCATGTGGTTTTTTTCTGTCATGACATGGGTTTTTCTAGATGTGATAGTGTTTTCATCCTAGCCTTTCCATTTTTAGATAGCCTTGATGAGATGGGTTCTCATACTTCGATTCAACTGGAGTGACAAATGGATTAAAAGCTGAGTGAGGTGGATATTCGAAATGAAGAACACATGGCCTAGTGGTCCCTGAACCATACTGTAGATCACGGTAAAGAGACTGGCCTAGTAACCCCTGAGCTAGATTGTGGGTTGCGGTAAATCTAGGATTATGTGCCTCGGAGGGCCTAGGAATCCTTATTAGTAAATGGAGGGATATATGGTAAATCCAACAAGTGGATTTGTCTCCATTAGGCCTAATAGTCCTAAGATGGGATGTATGATAAAGTATAGAGAGTGGGTCTCGGTGTAAGGACTAGTGATCACTGGATCAGAGTATGGATTACAGTAAAGCCTGAGAGACTAGGAGGCACTAAAATTCCTCATAGTGTAAATGGATAACTCCAATAGCATCCATGCTTGTTTGGTTAATTTTTGTTGGTTATGAGTCCCACATTCATGCTTGGAATATGGCATAAGGATGATTGGCCAAAGAGAGCTTTCGCTCAACCAATTTATGGTCGGGTCGAATGTGGTAGTCCCATCCGTGATTGGTTTCCATATTCATTAATGAGAAATTCATTCCCTTGATTTTTCATGAGTAAATTTACTGGTTTATATGTGGATTCTATGGCTGATGTATTCACAGTATTTCTATTTTTATTATGTCAGTTATGTATATGTTTTATGACAGTAGCCATGTATGGCTCTCATCGTGTTTGTACTTGTAAATGAATGAACAATGTATCTATGACCTAATAGATGATAATGCAACAAATGATATAATGGAACAATACTTCATAGAGATTCTCAGATAAGTATGAGACCTCGATGCTTAAATATGTTGTTTACACCTATAACTTACATATTTGTGATATGTTTGACGAAATTCCTATCATGGCTAGTAGGGTTCGGGTTAAGAGCTTGTTCAAGTATTTACATTTGCATCATTGTTTCCTTGTTATCTTTATGTTATGAAGGTGCCATTTAATTTCGGGCAGTGACTTGGGCTCTAGGCTTGAAAAAGTGGCTCAAATCCTAGGGACACTAGCACAACACTGAGAAAAATAGTCCCTGGATGTTGGCATGCCTTGTCATGAGAGAATCTAGAGCCTCTTGGATGCTGCCAGGCCCATAACATGGGAGCGTCCAGAGGTCAAGTGGTATAAAACCTTAGTGGGGCCCAGAGGCTAGCTACATGAGTGGTTGGGATGGTTCTTGGGAGTCCTGTAATTGATGTGGAAGGTCTGTATGTTGTGTTTCCATCGATTCCACTTCCTTAAGGTCACATAAGAATCATGTTGAATCCAATCATAGTAGCTTCTCATCACATGTTTACCCCGGTTGGCCAGTTACTTGGGTAGATGTGGGAGGATGGTGTTACAGTTAGGGTTAGAAACCCTGGAGTCGCCATTGGAAGTCGCTATGCTAAAACCCCTTACAAAAATAACGACCATAACAAAACCTCAAACGAGTAAGAAGATATTCTCCAAGGAAAGTTACTAGAAATAGAGTACTTTCATGGGATGTTGACAATAGAAAGAAACATATAGTTAAAGAAGAATATGGCAAGGAGAATTTTCAAACATAAATAAACCTTTTACAAAAGACTAACAGGAATATTTTCTAAAAAAAATAAAAAAAAGAACCCTTGAATGAAGAAATGTTAAGGTTAAGGTTTCTAGGAAATCTCATGATGAGGGAGCTAGCCATGAAATTCTCCTTGAGTGGCCTAAATCATAGAAAAACCCTTTGAAATCCATGAGGTTGTGACTAATAAAACCTCTAAGAAGAACTAAAGCACTTGCAAAGACATATGAATCTTAATAGAATGTAAAACTATGAAGACGACGACAAACATATAACATGTAGTCATACTACACAGAGAGAATGGAAATTTTCTAGAAGAAGATTCACCAAGAACATGGACCCAATTTATGACACATACATGTCTATGATGTTATTGATTTTTGGACCGTGTTCACAAGGAAGATGACCATTATGGCATAGTGGAACTTCTCTTATAAAACGAGGGAAAGTTCCTCGTGGCTATGGAAAGGCTTGTTATGGGAGTTACAAAGCCCATTCATGCACAACAACCCAACCAAAATGAGCACCATCGGCATAGTTTCCCTAACTTCCACCCAAGTCAATCCTCATCATTCAATTAAGGAAAACAAATATGTGCCATTGAAAATGAAACTTGGTGAAGGTTCCACGGAGCAATAGTGTCCCAAAGTGACATGTTAGAAAGTTATGCGATATTAATTCCAACGGGTAGTTGTCACAAGAAGCACTAACTTCGTAGACTCTTAAGAAAACTTCCAAAAATCATCAACATGTTCCAAGAATCGATCACATTAACTCATAGCCATTATATGTTACACTATAAACATTGCATAACATATATGTATTTCCAAAGTCGTGGTGCCAGGGCCTCATTATTTGCCACACTTGATGCACAATGTGAATGCCAAAAATAATATCCAATAGGATAAGTGATAATATGTATAAAGATTGATTTTGTCATGAGAAGAGTTGACATTTCCACATATTTATTTATTGAAGTATATGTATGTAAAACCAAAAATTTGTTACAAAATTGTTCTCGTGCAATGAATCGATACAAGGAGAGTACGGTTTAAGAAAAAAGGTTAATATGAAATGATAAAAGTTTGAGTATGGAAGAAAAGTGTAAGTAGAACAAATCTTGCATCATCATACTTGCAGCATTAATATTAACTTAAAAATAAATTTTATAAAATAGACTTGCATAAAATTATGTTCCATGATTATATGTTAAGTGATCGAATAATTATCATCGTTTGCATCAAGTAGAAGCAAAAAGGTAAGAGCAATATGGATTCTAGTGAGAACAATAGTGAGAAAAATATTAGTGTAAGAGAAAAGTTTTGATATTTAAAAAGAAAAATTAATGCAATTTTTTTTAGGATTAAATAATTACTTTTCCTTATAAGAAGAGAGATGTTACATGGAGGACACACTGATTGAGCATGAAGGAACGCACTCCTCTATGGCGTTAAACTAGAGTGCAAGTCTTCATCATCTTGGAGTGTGCTTTGTTCGAGGAAAGTGATTTCTCTTTCTTTTGTGTGTGTGTTGCATGATGAATAAAGCTAGTTACTAAGTCAAGAAAATCTATGTCTTCACTTATCTTTGGATAAGATAACACAAATAATATTAAGCATAAGGTGATGACACTTAGAAAAAAATGACTTATGAGGATGCGACACTTAGAGAAAACACAAGGATAGTCAAGCAAACAATGTGACGACACTAGATAGCTTGGAATGACAATTCACGTAGGCTCCAAAATTGAGTTAGGAAAAAACTTTGGAGGGTTGTTGTCATGATGACAATGGGACTCCACTTAATTAGTTGTGTAGGTAGAGAGATACCCAATATTTATGATTAAAGTATTAACAACAATAGTATAAGCCCAATGCTTTCTTTGGTGTTATTGCGAACAACAAATATGCATTGTTTAATACTAAAATATTAGCAATAACAACTTTTAGTACCAAGTGTGACAATTAAAACATAGAAAGCTCCCTCTGCACAATGACATTTCTCCTACTTTTCTCACATATGCCTAATTTGAAACATATTTAGAAAGATGAACATATGCATTATTTAAAATTAAAATAGTGTTAATAATATATGCATAAATTACGCATTTTTAATACTAAAATATATAATCAATTAAATAGAAATAGTATCCATTATTTATAACTAAAATATTATCAATAATTTAAGCATAGACAATGCTATTAAGCAAGTATGCATTATTTAATACTAAAATATTAGCAAAAAAAAAGTATTTTGTGATAAGTGTGGCGATCCACACATTGAAAGCTTCCTCTACACAATAGAATTCTTCTGTATGCCTAATTTGAAGCATATTCAGAAATACGAAGATGAGGATTATTTACACTTAAAATATCACCAATAATATCGTATATGTCAATCGCCTACTAAAATATTAGCAATAAAAGCCTTTAATTCCAACATATTTATCAATTAATAACACGACTAACTAAAATGAGCAAGGTTTTTACTATGGGTTTGTGTGGGAGATTTGCTATGAAATATGGAACAAATGCATGTGTCATATTATAAGCATATGCATTTTCTATTGATGATAAATAATCTGGAAAACGAGTTATGTGCGAGAGAATAGGTGGTTTCGTGACTGCTCTCACAATGTGTTATTCCTCTTAATAGGTTTTGTGCTGAACATTTTATTGTGTAGAGATTTTACTGCCTTGGAATTTTATATTTGAAACTTTATTCGATAGGGATGAAATTAGAATGTGGTATTTTTGGGAAAACGTTGGATGCATAGGGAAATTAATGCTAAACTTAATGTTAACATGTTATTATTATTATTTTTCATTTTGTGTAGTTTTGACTATGCAAAAGATGAGGTATGTGTGTTGATTCTTCGAATAAATACTTGCATTAGTTGTAAAGGAAAATCACTAATGAATACTATTATAGATAAACATTTAGTGTTGAAAATTTCAAAAAAGAAATGACACTCTTCAAAATGGGGCTATAGAAGTTATTCTAAATTGATCTACTTTCTTAAGGGAAAAAAAAACAACTGTGTAAATCCATCTATGAACATGTGGCGTTGATTATTTTCTTTATTTTTTAAAGGAAGGTATTAAACGTAAATATTACTAGTCCAACATTAGTTCTTTCTATTATTATTATTACATTTTTTGCTATCTACCAGTCCAAATTTCTTAAGCACCTAATATATATGTCTAAAATTTATATGCTAACGTCAACATACCACTTACTAATTTTGACTATGTTGTCTGTAGAAGCATCCACCAGGTGTTAATCATGTAATATTTTTAGCATACATGTTACAAACACATGTAAAACTATTTTTTGGAGTAGTTATAAATAGAATCCTTGTCTGGGTTGTATGATATGGTTTTGCGAATTGCAGACCATGAGAGACTATCATTTAGAATGAAAGTGCAAAATGTGTAGCATTAGTGACATGTTAAGAGTGAATTATTAGTTGTATATGTGAGTATTAATAATGTTTATACAATATATGGTACAATCCTCTGGTAATGATAACAAAGTTACCGATCAAACGATAATTGTGAATTCAAAACAAGAACTCTAGTGAAAAACCCCAAAAATACATGGAAAAACAACCTGAAAACAAAAACTATGTATGTTGCATCAACACATTTTTTTTTGGGGTAAATTTTCAAGATTGTTAAAAAGTGACAGTAAGAAACCAACTTTTTTGTATAAAAAACACCCTGAAATTGAAACGTGTTGTTGTTGAATCAACACTTTTTTTTTGTCGGGTTAAATTTTCAACATTTTTTAGCAATTGTGTTAAAGATATAATATCATGATTATGAAAAACCTTAAAATTCCAAATATTTTCAAGCATGGCATTAAAAATTAAATATCACGTCTTTGAAAATTTCAATAATTTTCAGCCATTGTGTTAAAGATAAAATACTTATAATTGTTTCAATCATCGCATTAAATATAAAATATCATGACTTAGAAAAACCTTCAAATTTTGACAATTTTCAACCATGGAATTAAAACCAAAGATCACGACTATAAAAAACGTTAATTTTTCAACATATTTCAACTATAGCATTATGGAAAAAATTATATGACTAAAAAAACTTTAAAAATGAACACCTAAATGAAAGAGTTATTATACCAAGAGTAATTTTGTTTTTAAAGGCTAAAAGTATAGCTCTCTTCAAATCTAGCCTAAGGAAATTTATCCATTGCAATAAAAACCTTAAAATGAACCATCAAAACAAAATATCCCCTTTTAATGGGGCATTAAAATTGCAATTTTTTTAACTATGGTATATCAATTGATAACAATAAATAATATCATGGCAATATCAATGTATAATTTAAAAATTGAACATTAATTTCTAATATGTTTTTAGTTTTAATCAAAATATCAATATTGGTAGATTGAATGAAACATAGATTATTTCTCTAAGTTATTGTTGCATTGTGGATATTCTAAACAAATGAATTCCTTATAATTAAAACATATAATCCCACAAACACATAAATGACTCATAACTTCATATAAGATTATATGGAAGTTAAAATATGTATTTCAAGTTACCATGCAAATATCATTTACATAGAATGTCTTATACAATTATTCAAAATCACTAATAGGTTTTTGCACACCATTAGAATCTACAACATCTTCAGATGAATCACTAGATGCAGATTAATATGATCATAATCTTCTCTTTTATCAACTAGTGCCCCATCTGAGTCAACATGCATGCCCAGCATTTTAAGTTTCAAAATTCTAGATCTATAACTGGGTTTAATAGACTCCCATCTTAACACTATTTCTTATGGTAACAACCTCTTCAGAATATCTATGGTTATGAAGAGAAGAATTATTCCCTTTGTTAAATTGAATTCATAGACAAGTATGTTAACATCCTCCATTTAAAGAGGTTTATGCGGTGACGATTACTATTTGTACCCTTTCTTTTTCTCTTTTTTCCAATTTTTTTATTATCTACAATCTCTGGCTTGTACACACCATTGAATGGGTGTGTGTGTGTGACATAACAATTCCTTTCAATAGTTGTAAGATCTTCATTTTATTTAATGGATTTTATAGCCTTGACAACCCATAATGGATAGCAATGTGGATTTCCATTTGTTAACACTGTAATCATACAACCCTCGTTAACATCCTGCACAAAACCCCTGTAAAGTTCTTCCATGGCTTCACGTTGTGCACGTGATATTCCAGAACCAATATACAGTTATCTTTCCTCTACCTATGAAGAATTAATAATACCTTGATATTCTTGATGTTCAACAATGTTTCTTTCCTTATATTCATTTGGCATATTTTGTGGCAAAATAAATGGAGTCTTCAAAAGTATATCTTCATTTCTTGATATTGAAATCATATCACTTTGATCATTGAAAACAGAATCCTAACAGACAAAATCAACAAAATCAAAGCATTCATACATATCTATAGTAGATTTTTTATTTTCTTCCAAGCATTCAAAATAATTTACATCTCTTTTATGCCTTTGTGCATTATGGATTTTAGCAACTGATTATAGTAACAATATGTAATAGCCCTGATCAAAATTCCATGTAAATAAAGTTAACAAAGGGAAAATAATAACCAAGGTCATTGGACACTTATTCCAAGTTGAATTTTTGGCCAAAAATCCTAGTGTGGGTGTTCATTTAGTTTATTATGGCTAAGGAAATTGGCAAAGGCAATGGAAAAGGATTTGGAAAGGCATGAGGCATTAATTGATATTTTATTTATGAAAATAATGGAAATTAGGAGAAAAAGAAGGTGAAAGGTCACATGTTGCATGCGGGGATGGAAATGAAGGAAAATAATGGTAAATTGAAGAAAATAGAGGCCTCATTAATAAAAAGGCTTATAAGGATCAGTTCAAAACCTTTTTGTTAGTTCAGTTTTGGAGCTCTCTCTCTATTATCTCTCTCATACTCTTGAACACTGAGAGCATTCTCGAAGCACTCTAGAATTGGATCAAGGAAAGGAAAGGAGGGACCAATAAGGCAAAGTTGAAGCAAGGAAGAGTAGGATCAAGCAACTACAATGGGGTTATTGGTAGGTATCTATTTCCATGTGTGATTTCCTTGCTAGTTTTGGCATTCATAGTACATGCACGTGTGTGTTTGGTTCCCCTGCTTCATTGACATGGGTTTTTCTAGGTGTGATAATGTTCTTCAACGATGTCTTTCCATTTTTAGATAGTCATGGTGTGATGGGTTCTCTTGTATTTGGTTGAGTTGGATTGCCATATGGTTTCAAAACTGAGTGAAGTGGTCTCTGAAAGAAAGAACACATGGCCTAGGAATCCCTGAACCAAAATGGGATTGTGGTAAAGCCAGATTTTTTGTGCCTCGGTGGGCCTAGGAATCCTTGATCTTTGTATGGTGGGATATATGGTAAATTCTAGAGGTGTGTGCCCTTGATCATGCCTAGGAATTCTATGCTGGTGAATGGTAGGATATACGGTAAAGCCTGGATGGTAGAGTATTGATTAGGCCTAGGAATCCTCAACCATTGTATGGTGGGATATACGATAAAGCCTAGAAACTAGGAGACATGTGAATTCCTCATGGTGTAGGTAGAGAAATAAGGTGGAATACATGCTTGTTTGGGGCCTAGTGATCCGGTGGGGGATTGCAGTAAAGCCTGTGGAAACCTAGTTTGGTTTGGTTTTGAGTTTCACATTCATGCTTGGAATATGGCATGAGGGTGATTAGCTAAATGAAATATGTGGTTCAAAAACTCTATGATCAGGTGGTTCATGGAATTCTCAAAATTGGTTGGATTTTGCATTCATTAATAAAATATCTTTCTCCTTAGTACTTCATGTGTAAATAAACTAGTTTATATGAGACTATTATGGCTATTATATCCTTGTTATTTCTGTTGGTTATATGCTAGTTATGAGTATGCTTTATGACAAACTTGATGGATGGTTACCATCATGTTTTGATTAGTGATTGAATGTAGAATGAATATATGACTTAATAGATGATAATGTAACTATTGGGACATTGAAACAATACTTCTTTACAGATCTCATATAAGTATGAGCCCCTATGCTCAGATCTGATGTTATGACCTGTAGATTGCATATTTGTGACATGAATGACGAAATTCCTGTCATGGCTAGTAGGGGTATAGTAAAGTAATTGATAAAGTGTTTTCATTAGTACCTTTTTTTCAATGTCATTTATCATTTCTGAAGGTTTCATGAAGTTCTAGGGAGTAGTCTTAGCCCTAACCCTGAAAATGTGGTACAAAATCTAGGGTCGTTGGCTTAGAACTAGCTAAAAAAGTCCATAGTCATTGGCATGCCCATGTTGTGGGAGTGAATGGAAGGCCTCAGTTGCATGCATGGCTTGTCATGGGAGAAAATTGGGTTGTAGGTCATTGAAATGTCAAGTTTCTTCAAGGGTTTCTCACCTGGAAAGGTTCGTTGGCTTCTAAAGGTTTTGGAGCATGTGTTGAAGGTCAAACTAGTTTGGTTTTATTGGTTCCACTTCCTTAACTATACATGGGGAGTTTAATCATATCATAGTATCCTCTCATCACATGTTTACCCGAGCGGGCCAGATAAAATGGGTAAATGTGGGAGGATGGTTCTACAGAGTGGTGTCAGAGCATGGTTCACCCCTTCGACTAGATAGGTGGTGTGTTGGTGAGGCATTCATGCATATGCTCTATGTATTTGTTGTGTATGCTTGGTGAGGTCATGGTGTGTGGTTGGTATGATCAGGCATTGATAACTAGATAGTGGTTAAACTTATGTTATTTGTTGATGTTATTATGATTATACATATATCGTGCTAATATAGTTGACCTCACAAATGAGATATCCTCCCCTACGCTATACTGAGGTATGTTGATTATGTTATGTTTTGGTTTTAGCTGACATGGTATACTAGTGTATATACGGGTTCTCTATGCATATGCTCTATGTATTTGTTGTGTATGCTTCGTGAGCTCATGGTGTGTGGTTGGTATGATTAGGAATTGATAACTAGATAGTGGTTAAACTTATGTTATATGTTGATGTTATTATGATTATACATATATCGTGCTAATATAGTTGATCTTGCAGATGAGATATCCTCCCTTGAACTATATTGAGGTATGTTGATTATGTTGTGTTTTGGTTTTAGCTAACATGGTATACTAGTGTATATACGGGTTCTCTATGCATATGCTCTATGTATTTGTTGTGTACGCTTGGTGAGCTCATGGTGTGTGGTTGGTATGATTAGGAATTGATAACTAGATAGTTGTTGAACTTATGTTATATGTTGATGTTATTATGATTATACATATATCGTGCTAATATAGTTGATCTTGCAGATGAGATATCCTCCCCTGAACTATATTGAGGTATGTTGATTATGTTGTGTTTTGGTTTTATCTGACATGGTATACTGGTGTATATATGGGTTCTCTATGCATATGCTCTATGTATTTGTTGTGTATGCTTGGTGAGCTCATGGTGTGTGGTTGGTATGATTAGGAATTGATAACTAGATAGTGGTTAAACTTATGTTATATGTTGATGTTATTATGATTATACATATATCGTGCTAATATAGTTGATCTTGCAGATGAGATATCCTCCCCTGAACTATATTGAGGTATGTTGATGATGTTGTGTTTTGGTTTTATTTGCTATGGTGTACTGGAAAGAAAGAGATCAAAGATGACTAGTAAGATGGTAGACTAAATTTCATGATATTCTCCATATGGGTTAGATGAGCAGTGTAGTGTTGGGAAATCTTCTAACTTAGCATACACATTAAGAAGCTTGAAGGAAAAAATAAGGAGTTGCAAGGAAAAAAATGATAGAATCATTCAGGCACATGAGAAACAAGAGTAAGTTAATGTGGTAGTCCTTAAGACTTCGTTAGAATTGCAGACACAGGGACCACTTTGGATCAGCCATGGGCAGGAGGATAGAAAAAATGGGGCATATGGTAGTAGATCTCATGGTGGGACAGGTCGAATAGAGATGATACAATCAGAGATGGATGGCTCTTGGATACTCTAGATAGGAGAGGTTATGGACATAGTTTCTATTCTAGTTCTGGTTCAGATAGGTATCATGGTAATCATCGTTATCATCCTTACAGGAGGAGTGGGAGGGGATATTTTCCAGATGAGTTTAAGAAAGAGAAGCCAACTACTGTTATGCAACCAACTCACAAAATAGAATAAAAGATAGATCAATGGCTTTAAAATTAGGCTCTTCGATGGGGAAACCTCCTTTACATTACACAAATAAACAATTCTTGGATGATTCAAATGAAAAAACTCCTTTATATATATAGGAGTCTAAGGGGTCACAATATAATTAGATCCGACATAACAATAATAATGTAAGGGAACAACAATAATAATAGTGGGCTTTTATGGGGCACAATAATAACAATATGGGGACAACATGGGCACAACAATAACAATAAAGGGCTACAATGACAATAATAATAAGGGAATACACTAGTATTATAGCGACCTAACATGCTCCTCTCCTTCAAAAAAGTGTTGTCCTCAATGCTTGAGTAGTTATGGATGCTTATGTATAAAATTCTCATCCTCCCGTGTGGAATCTTCAGAGGGTAAGTTCTTCCACTTTATGAGATACTATGAAATTGATCGATTTTGCAGTTGTCGATTTCTTATTTCTGTGATTGCTTCAGGTTCTAATATGATTTTTCCTTCCTTGTCAAGTTATGGCAATATTGTTTGAACTTGGATCTTGACACCTATAACCTTCTTTAAGTATGAAACATGGAAACACTCGGGAAGATACTGGAAACTCCATTTTGTATGCCATAGTACCAATCTTTTGTAACACCTTGTATGTACTATAATACTTTGGTGATAATTTATTATCATTCTTAGCTTTCTTGAGGGACATTTGTTTGTATGGTTGTAGTCATAGAAATACCAAGCCACCTACATCAAAACTTCAAGTTTCACTGCGAACTGTTGTTTCATTCTATTCTATGGCAAAGTGAGGTTATCCTTTGAGAGTTGGAGAACTTGTTGTTGATGCTTGATGTGATCTTCCACTAATTGAACCTTAGAATTTTATTTTAAATATGATGTGATGGACGATGGATGATATCCATAAAGTGCCATAAATGGGGTCATTTTTGCTGTAGTATCGAAGGAAGTGTTATACCACCATTCATCCAGAGGCAACCACTTGACCCATTGTGTCTGTTTATCAAATACAAAGCAACAAAGATATCCTTCCAAACATTTGTTCACTATCTCAGTTTTCCGATGATATTGAGGATGATACGATGATATATTAGCAAACTGAGTACCCAGACAAGAAAATAATTTTGTCCAAAAATTTCCAGTGAAAATGGGATCTCTATCGCTTACAATAATCTTTGGGTTTCCATGTAGCTTTTGAATTGTTTCCATAAATGAAGTAGCAATTGTATTGGATTTAAATGGATGAGATAATGCACAAAAGTGTGCATACTTGGTAAGTCTATCAACTACCACTATGATGACACTCTTTCCTTCGGTCTTGGGTAAACCTTTGATAAAATCCATTGAAACCTCCTCCCAATGTTGACTTGGAATGGATAAAGGTTATGTGGACGGTGCTGGAATCACCAACATTCAGGGGATCACCCTAGTATGAAGTCCCAACTAGACCTCACACTATTTGGTGTGGGAGTCCCATCCAGTATGATGGCTCGGTTGCCATTGTCTTAAGGATTTGCCTTAACTCTTGCTTGTCAACATAGGAGAGTGGTCTGCTTTGTCTTTGAGAAGTGATGTTCGCGTGCTTGGTGATTTCTTATGTACTTGTGTTAATGGTTCTTTCGCTGTAGAGGGAGAGGGTGGGAGTGAGTCCCAAGTTGGTTGGGATGAAGTCCCAACTTGGCTAGGAATACATAACACAATAGGACGTGGACAGCTTCTAAAGGAGCATTCCACATGGATGCAGCAGTCACAACACACAAGGTAAGATAATATGTCCAATACTCAGTGGATAAGTCTGCACAAGTGCAACGATTGTTACAACAAGTTTTATGTGAAAGGTTTGTTTGCTATCTGGGGGGGTAGCCACCATGGGTGAGACAATTTTAACAACATATACAACACATTTTCATTAACATATTATGTATCACAACAAGTGAAATAAGTTCAAGTGTTCAACACAGGTTAAAGAAACATGCATTACAAGTGTTCAATATTAGTCTTACAATAGTTACAATACATGTGAGAAAATGTGCTGGCCTATTAGCAGGCTGCTGAATTAAGTGCAATTTCCAAGACACATCGTTACACCATACATCACTAACCCTGAGCGCGGGGCGTTGGAGCCACTACTTCTAAAAGAAAAGATTACAGGCTCTCTTAGCTATGTGGGAGGAGCTAAGGTGAAAAAGTCCCTACCATGTACAAATGAGGGGGTATTTATAGCCAAGGGTGAAACTGACCCTTGTGGTTGTTCGACTACCCTCATGACTATTTGACTTCCATGAATTTTCGACTTTACATGAATCTTTGTACAACAACCGGGTCTCTTGGACTTCCACGTTACATTACATTTATTTGACAACATGGCCCACAGTGGAGATGTGAACAATATGACTCATGACATGACTCAACATGACAGTGCTGGTACATTCGTGCTACTACTGGAGTGTATGTTGGGCTGCAATGTTTCTGGGTGATGGATATCTTCATGGTGTGTCACAGATTCAACTCCGAATGGCAAAGTGCGTGGAGTTTACGATGGTCGTTGGTTCACTTAATGTTGCTTTGGCACGCTGCTCCTTGCTTGTATGTTGGAAGGCTTGATAGGCTCATCTATTTGCAAAAGGTCCATGTTCATCTGTTCATCCGTCCATGAGCACATCTTGCATGTTTTCTCGTTTGTCCGTCCGTGAACACATTTTTGCATGATCATCTAGTCGCGAGCACATCTCTTCATATGCATCATTCATTTGTCCATTGGTGAACCTGTCCTTCTGCATGTGCTCCCTTCATTCGTCCCATTCGTCATCGCGCCATATTTGTTAGTGTACCTGTACTTGAGGTCACTCATGACAAGAGGACATCAAATCGAAAAAACTCATAGTCTACCATGACACATGATAATTTCGGATGCAGGTGACTGAGAGAGACAGCAAGGTTGCGAGGTGGGAAGATGGCTCCGGGCACTGCTGATGAAAACTGCGCAAGAGTCACTGGGTGATGAAGATGGGAAATCCAAGTCAATAGTGACTGTCCGCAAGGTCTAGCTCAGCTGGAAGGAAAAACTGCACAAATTTTGGGAGGGAAAATCAGGGCTTGCAGAAGGCAAGGAAGACAAAATCTGTGCACTTTCTGAAATGAGCAGGCAATAAGGGCTTGATAGCAAAATTTGTGTAATTTTCTAGAGGAATAGGCTGGGCTGCATGGAGGATCAGTAGGCAGATATTGCGCTGTTGTTTGGAGGAACTAGCTGGGAGCCTGGTACCCAAAACTACACAATTTCTAGAGGGAATTGGCAGCTAGTTGCTCGATCACTGGGAGCAGAAACTTCGTAATTCCCAAGGGGAACAGGTAGTCAGCTCCTGGGAGCTTGGTAGCAGAAACTATGTAATTCCTGGAGGGAACTGGAAGTTTACTGCTAAGAGTTTCTAGCAAGGGAAACTGCACTGAGGTTGGGAGGTCAGCCTGCTCATCATCTCTATGCATTTTCTGAGTTGAGCAAACTACTGGGAAGTAGAAGGCCTGCTCATGAAAACTGTGCAATTTTCTGGATGAACAACTGGTTAATTGTCGGGAGGACTGACTGGAAAAACTGCCCAATTTTCTGAGGGAGACAGGAACGAGCACTGGGTATCTGTCTGACCTGTCTATGCCATTTCCTTAGTTAGTAGAGTGGGAGAGGTCAGTAGCCTCTGTGCAATTTTTTAGGGGAGTCAGTCCTAGGGTGGCTGCCGGGTCCGATTCTTTGGGTGGCCACCATGAAAGTTGATTGGATTTCTTGCGAGCATCACAACTTGAAAATACATGTTTGGTGCTTCTGCATTGTTCTAGGTGATAGTCAATCGAGTTGATAGAGGGGTGATAGTCTGACTGTCATAGGGGATTCTGGTCGTCAGAACTTCAACAAAGTGACTAAGTGTGTGAACAAGTGAAAGATGCGAATGTGATCTTGTAAACACACACCAACATGACTTAACAACGAGACGAATCAAACCAAGCCGACACACATGTTCAAGATAACTAACCTATGGTGCAAATGACAAGCGCGACACTCGTGATTTATCGTTGATCGACCATGATGATGCTTGTGCGACAATGGATGTGACTCCATGTGTGCATACGACAGATGATTTCATAGTGAACATAACATGTACACATGAAGTGAAAACCTTGAGCATGACTAGAACATGGTCGCAAGCAAGACATTGACATCAACATGCAGAAGCTTGTGTGGAATGAATAAGCAAGGTGGGTACAAAGGTTGACATGAGCTCACAGAGTGAACCCGAGTGTATGTAACCATCAATTGAAACTCTCAAGGGAGGCTCCGAATTTGGGTGCATGCCAAAATTTTGGAGGGTGGTTGTAGCTGCTACAACACTTGGAGACACAGTGGTAGAACTACATCTTCTCTGTTTTGGTTCATTGATAGCACAGGGCCTTGGTCTTTCAGGAATATTGAATCGCTGTGCGAGTTACTTCAGCTTCCCCACTTACCCCATGGACATACATGGTTCACCTTTAGCCAACTTAATCAAACACAAACAAAAGTTCAACTTGATTTCAGTGTTTCGAATCCAGGAAGGGTAGTTTAGCTCGCAGGTTGAATATTTTCATAATTTTTCATCTCTGGTGTTGCTCTATTGCCAGCAGGATTGGACAATACCTCGGCAAAGTCACGCAAGAACACACACATTTCTCCACTATGAGCGAGCCTGGTCAGTACACTGGTGGAGTTGCATGCTTCACCTCTCTGCGCAGGAAGCCTTTCTCTTCTTTTGCCTTTGTATTTTTCAAGAGGACTGTGCATAGCCACTTATTTATTTTTGGGGTAGAATAGGGATCCGAACTTATTTAGAGCATAAGAGGTTGTTCCTTCAGAGAAGCATATAAGACCTCTGACGTAGGTTTGCTCATTTAGATTTTCCCCTTCTCTATTTCTACTAGTTGGATGAGCTTGAACACACAGATCAGAAGGCCGAGTACAGGCATGGGGATTCCCAGTGTGGACACAGGTTCATGGTTGGACCAAAACTTCCCTTACAGATGGTTTGTATTTTCCGTTAAGACTTCATCGGCTGAAGGTTATAACCAAGCACAGAGAAGACAAACACAAGATTGGTCAAGTGTTGTAGTGTTTGAAGTCTCTTCAAGTTTCAACCACATACTCTATTCAAAAGCTAGAACGTAGTAGTTGGCAACACTTATTTCCGGAAACAAAATAAGCAATATATCAAACAAACCAAACTAACATAAAAAAAAATAGTAAGCAAAAAAACAAAGTAAAAAAAAAAGATAATAAACAAAGAAAACGAAATGAAAAAAACAAGCAACAAGCACACTATGTACATGGCATGGGGCCCGTCTTGACCTACTAGGAGTGATGCTTGAGATCTTGGCCATTGACAGCAAGGTTTTCAACTGTCCTGTTAAGTGATGATAGATGGTACATGTGCAGGCCAAGCTTCTCGTGGACCAACATAAGACTACCAAGTTCTGCTACCGGAATCTAGCGGTATCCCAAAAGACCTTTAGGTGAGGATGATATTGCTACTTTAGACACTACATGCATCATAGGCTCCAATGATGCCACGGGGTAGTTGTTTCTATTTCGGGAGCAGTTCAAGTTTTTGAAATCGACGCATAAGCAAATTTCCCCAGATTTCTTACATGCAAAACATAAATTAGAAACCCATGTATGGTGACGAACTTTGTAAATAACCCAAACATCCAACAACTTAGTCAATTCGTTCTAGATAAGGAGTTCAAACAACATATGTGTTTTACCTAACTTTTGCTACAATGGTTTGGCTACTCCTTTACCTGGAATCTCGTGTTGGGTTATTCGCGTGTCGTATGTACTCCAGTTGTCATCTACCCACATGGACACAACCCAGTACTATTTGATTAGGCGGTCAAAGGTCGAGACTAACTATCTTTGGATCGTGATTGGTCCCCAAGTTGCTTTGTTCGTTCGTAGTGGTGGGCTTGTGTGTTCTGTCATTTCTTGGCCCTTGACTGAAGTTCTGTAAATCATAGAGCTTGTTGAGAGAAACCAACCCCTTGAGGACAGGGTTTCCTTTCTGGCCCTCAGCTGTAGCTTTTAGAAGCTGCTCGTGCTTACCTTCATCAGTTGTTATGTCCTTGAAAGTATCAACACCATTCATAGAGTGTAGTGTCACTTTAAGTGCGACCACGTTGGGGATTATGGTCGTTTATAATCCCAACACAAGTGCTTTGTACTAAACGATGTTGTTTGTGCATTTAGACTCCAAGAAGCTTGAAATCATGCATTTCCTGTTGTTTTGGGTGACTGAGATACACCCGGTCCTTGAGCCATCATGTGTCTTTGATTCATCAAAATCCATGGCCCACAACTTGTTTATACACGAACCATTTGACATGCTTGTACTATTGCTACTATTGTTGTTGCTACTACTAGTATTATTGGTACAATGAACTGTACAAGTTTCATTACCATTAGTTGGGCAAGGAAGGAGTCCCAACTATGTGTCTAGTGAGGTTGGAACTGGTCATGTAGGATAACACCCCAATGTTGTTTCAAGGAGGTAACTGCTAAACATGAGATCTATGAAGGCTAATGATTCATTCTCGCCATTAAGTGGAGTGACATTATGCTTCACATACCTCTTGGATAACACTCAGATTTGGTTGCACTTTCCCTTGTATGGAAGCCACATGTGAGATCAGTCTATAGCAAAATATTCGTCTAGCTTGTTGGACCAGTCTCTGTTGAGTAGTAGACCATATGCTTCCAGTATGTCCACAACCACTATGTTAATGCATTGGTGGACTCGACCGTCATGAGATAGTCAGATGATCACATCTCAGATTCCACCAATGGCTGGTACTATGTTCGATCAAGTTGGATGATCCGTGAGGATGTATTGCTCCATTGTGCATTGATCTTTTTCACAATGGAGAGCGGCATGACATTGGCTATCGTGTTGGAATCAACGAAGAAGTTGTGAACATTGCAATTGAAAATTTCAAAATATAGTAGGAATGGAGGGAAACATGAGTTAGCTTCTTCCATCTGGAGTGTATTAAGCATAGTGGAAAGTGATCCAGGAGGTGTGCTTTCTCCCTTGCTGGTAGAGGTTGTGCTATCCATTACTGTCTGTCCCAATGCATGCAACAGGATATCCCGCTGACTCTGGATCTTAGATAACTCAAACAAACTGATGTTTGCTTGAGTTTTCTTCATGTCATCAACAATGTTGTAGTCCAGAGGTGGTAGACTTACCAAGGTTTCTGGGATAGAACAGATGTTCATGTTATCCGGCGGAGTGTTTTTCATCTTGCTGCTCATGGGTGCACCCTTGTCCGTCGCTGTCTTCTCGGACTTGTTTTGTGTTTTCTGCTTTGGGGCATCTGGTGGGTCGTCCTTCCTCATTAGCAATGTCATCTTCTCTTGCATTTCCCCAAGTGTAGGGTGAGCCCCTTTACTCCTAATATTGTCACGATCATTTTGCTTTTGGGGCTGCTTCTCGGTGTTCATCTTCGACATTACTTGCGAGCACTGATATGCATTCACCAGATGCATAGATTTGATGCTTCATCAGGTCCAACCTTTTCGTCATCATTAGTGTTTATTGGCTGCTCCTACATATTGCTTTCCGCATCAAGTGTATGATTGCAGAAAGAGCTAATGACTTGCTTCCAATCCAAATAAGAGTTCTCGGGGTGGTGTTCTTCATGGAAGAAATAGAATATAGGATCTACACATTGTGATTTGGAACACAAACTTTTGTGCAATTTTTGAAGCGAACTGGTTGCTAGTTGATGAGCCACTCGATGAGCTATTTTCCTGTCTCCGTCTGGGCAGATGGCTTCTTGCAAATGTGTCCATTTTCTGTTGTTTGATCTTGGACACTTTCGTGGACAAGTTCTTGATGAGGTGAGTGAAGGTTTCAATGTTAGTTGCTTCCTTATCTCTATGCTTACTCACCATGGGACTTCCTGCTTGCATCTTTGGAGTCCTTTACTGATTTGTCGTCCTTGATGAATCCAATTGCGCGCATGTCTTTCTCAACAGAAATAGCCTCTTCATAGTTTTCTACGAGTGTTCATTTCACAACTCGCTTGATGAACTATGCAATGTTGGTTGGCAGTGTGGATGTGTAGTAATCAACCGTGATGGAGTCATAAGTTTTAGTGTCCACTGCAAACTTGTTCAACATGTGTGTAAACCTCTGATTGAAATCTTTCACTTTTTCTTTTCCCTCCATCTTGAGGCTTCCCAATTCTTTGAGTAGCATGTTTGGTGTCTTGTCATCAGCATAATACTCAAGGAACATGCGTTTGAATTCACCCTAGTTCTATATATATTTTGGTGGAAGGTTGTGATACCATGCAGCTACGTGACTATCCAAGCTATATTAGAACAATCTACATGCTACATCATCATACCGTACCTCAAGGGTCTGCAACTGTAGGTAGAAGTTGTCCAAGTGGTCTTTTGCCTTCAACGTGCTATCAGGGTTGCACTTGATGTTCATTCTCTCCTATTTCTTTGGCATCTTGTGAAAAATAGCTGAGAGAGCCAATGGTCCCTATGTCATCCATTCAAGATTTGGGTCAACCATTTCTTCTTCTTCTTCATCATCCTCCTCTCTTTCAGAATCTGATGGTTCTGGCTCTGAGTCCATTGGTTCATCTCCACCTTTGCTTCCGCCTCCTCCGCTTCCTTCCCCTTCACCTCCTGTACCACAGTTCGATCCCAAGATCACAAGAGTGTCTTGTTCGCCTTACTAGAAGACCGAAGCTTCCTCTCCATCTTCTATAGCTTCTGCCAGACCTTCAAGTGTGGCAAGGGTTGCTTCTTCCATCGATGATACAAAAACTCCTATAGTAGTGGATTTTGGCTTTCTTGACGCATATGGAAGATGATGTATGCCTGGGATCAGTCCGACTACTTTCGTGAACTGGCGAGTGATGGGATGGACAGAGTGAATTTTATGATATGGAATCTCGTGTTCAATCTTGGGAGGTGAGGAGTAACCAACTACAGATTTGGTGAGAGGGAGTGCGAGTTACTTCCTTGACTAAATGGTTGATGATGAGTGTGAGGGGAGATTCAACCATATACAATTGGTTTCCTTCCTTCTAGCCCCAGAAATGTTGATGGTGCTAGACTTGCCAATGTTCAGGGGATCACCCCGGTATGAAGTCCCAACTAGACCTCACACCATTTGGTGTGGGAGTCCCATCCAACATGATGGCTCGGTGGCCATTGTCTTAAGGATTTTCCTCAACTCTTGCTTGTCAGCACTGGAGAGTGGTCTGCCTTGTCTTTGAGAAGTGATATTCACGTGCTTGGTGATCACTAGTTTACTTGTGTCAATGGTTCTTTCACTATAGAGGGAGAGGGTGGGAGTGAGTCCCAAGTTGGTTGGGATGAAGTCCCGACTCGGCTACTAACACAAAACACAACATGACGTGCACAACTTCGGAGGAGCAGTCCACATGGATGTGGAAGTCACAACACACAAGGTAAGATAAGACATACAACACTCAGCAGATGAGTCTGCACAAGTGTAACGATTTTTACAATAAGTTTTATGTGAAAGTTTTGTCCATTGTCTCGGGGTGGGGGTAGCCACCACAGGCGAGACAATGTTAACATAATATACAACACATTTTCATTAACAGATTATGTATTACAATAAGTGAAATAAGTTCAAGTGTTCAACATAGTTAAAGCAACATGCATTACAAGTGTTCAAGATTAATCTTACAACAGTTACAATACATATGAGAAAAAGTGTTGGCCTGTTAGTAGGCTTCTAAATTAAGCAAAAGTTCCAAGATACATCGTTACACCATACACCACTAACCCCGAGCGTGGGGTGTTGGAACCACTACTTACTCCTCAAATAAAAGATTATAGACTCTCTTGGATATGTGGGAGGAGCTGAGGTGAAAAATTCCCTATCATGTACAAATGAGGGGGTATTTATAGCCAAGGATGAAACTGACCCTTTTGGTTGTTCGACTACCCTCAATACTATTTGACTTCCATGATGTTTCACCTTTACATGACTCTTTGTATCACAAGTGGGTCTCTTTTACTTCCACATTACATTACATTGATTTGACAACAAGGCCCATAGTGGAGATGTGAACAATATGACTCATGACATGACTCGACATAACAGTGTTAGTACATTCATGTTGCTGCTGGAGTGTATGTCGAGCTCCAGTGCTGATGGGTGATGGATGTCTTCATGGTGTGTCACAGCTTCACCTTCGCATGGCAAAGTGCGCGGAGTCTTCGATGGTCGTTGGTTCGATTGATGTTGATTTTGCACGTTGCTCCTTGATTGTATGTTTGAAGTCTTGATAGGCTCATCTGTTCATGAAATATGCATGTTCGTCCGTTCGTCCGTCTGTGAGCACATCTTGCATGTTTTCTCGTTCGTCCTTCCACGAACACATATTTTCATAATCATCCATTTGCGATGACGTCTCTTCACATGAATTTTTCATTTATCCGTTGGTGAACCTGTCCTTCTACATGTTCTCCCTTCGTTCATCCCATTCATTTTCGCGCCATGTTTGTTAGTGTACTTGTACCTACAGTCACTCATGATGAGACAACATCAAATACAAAACCTCCTAGTCTACCATGACATGTGATCATTTTGGATGCAGGTGACTGGGAGAGGTAGCAAGGTTGGGAGGCGAGATCATGGCTCCGAGCATTGCTGATCAAAACTATGCAAGAGCCACTGGGCCATGAAGATGGACAATCCAAGTCGATAGTCATTGTCTGCGAGGTTTGGCTTAGTTGGAAGGAAAAACTGGGCAAATTTTGGGTGGGAAAGTCAGGGCTATAGGAAGGAAAGGAAGACATAATCTTCTTATTTTTTGGAACGGGTGACAATAAGGGATTGATAGAAAAATTTGCGCAATTTTCTGGAGGAACAGGCCGCACTGCATTGAGGATCAGTAGGCAGAAATTGCGCAGTTTTTTGGAGGAACTAGCTGGGATCCTGGTAGCCAAAACTGCACAATTCTTGGAGGGAACTAATAGTTGGTTGCTGGGTCACTGGCAGCAGAAACTGCACAATTCCAAAGGGGAATAGGTAGTCAGTTGCCAAGAGCTAGGCAGCAGAAACTATGAAATTCCTAGAGGCAATTGGCAGTCTGTTGCTGGGGCTTTCTAGCGAGGGAAACTACACTAAGGCTAGGAGGCTGGCCTGCTGATCCTCTCTATGAAATTTTTGAGTTGAGCGGACTTCTAGGTAGCAGAAGGCCTGCTCATGAAAACTACGCAATATTCTGGATGAACAACTGATCGACTATCGGGAAGACTAACTGGGAAAACTATGCAATTTTCTAAGGGAGACAAGGATGGGCACTGGGTGTTTATCTGACCTGTCTGTGTAATTTCACCAGTCAGCAGAGCGGGAAAGGTCAGTAGCCTCTACGTAATTATTGAGGGGAGTCAGTCTCAGGGTGGCTTCCGGGTTCGACTTTCCGGGTGGCCAACATGAAAGTTGATTGGATTTCTTGCGAGCAACGCAACTTGAAAAGCCTTGATTAATTCTTTTGCGCTGTTTTGGGTGACAGTCAATCGAGTTGATGGCTAGGTGATAGTTCAACTATCAGAGGGGAGTTTGGTCATCAGAACTTCAGCAAAATTACTAAGTGTGTGAACAAGTGAAAGATGCGAACGTGATCTTGCAAACACACACCAACATGACTTGATGACAAGACGACTCAAACCAACCTGACACACATGTGCAACATGATTGATCGACGGTGCAAGCAACAAATGCGACACTTGTGATTTTTTGTTGATCGACTATGATGATGCTTTTGTGACAGTGGATGTTACCCCTTGTGTGAGTGCGATAGATGATTTCATAGTAAACATAACATGTACACATGAAGCGAAAACCTTGATCATGACCAGAACATGGTCGCAAGAAAGACATTAACATCAACATGTAGAAGCTTGGGTGGAATGAACAAGCAAGGCGGATGCGAAAGCTCACATGTGTTCATGGAGTGAACTTGAGTGTCTGTGACCATTAAGTGAAACTCTCAAAGGAGGCTCCGAATTTGGGTGCAGGTCAAAATTTTGGAGGGTGGTTGTAGCCGCTAGAACAGGTTGTAATAGACCTGGGGTCTTAATTGTCTCAACCTTATTTTTTTTTGCAAACCAAACATTCTTCCACAAAATTTTGAATATCATATTTAAGGTCATCCAAAAAAAATTATTTCTTAGCCTTATGGTAAGTATTTAAAAATCCTGAGTGCCCTCCTAAGGGAGAGGTGTGCAATTCCAAAAGAATCTTTCGGTTGAGTTGGGAATTCTTACAAAGGTATAAGTGATATTTGTACCATAACGAATTATTTTTCCAGCTAAATGTATCAGATCTACTGGCATCTTGCTAAAAATTTTGAATGAGTGCCCAAACTTCTTCGTCATTCTTTCATTCATCCATTGCTTCATTAATCCAATCTGGTTGGATAATATAAGTGGCACAAAACAATGCTTCCACATTGTCGTCCTTTCTTGAGAGTGCATCTGCAACAACATTTTGCTTCCATTTTTTGTAGATGATTTCAAAGTCATAACCCAACATCTTTGTGACCCACTTTTGTTGCTATTTTGAAGGTAATCTTTGTTCTAAAAACTATTTAAGACTATCATGATTCATTTTTACCTTGAAGTGTCTTCCCATTAGGTAAGGTCACCATTTCTTAAGTGCACGTAGTATTTCCAACATTTCCTTCTCATAAATAGCTTTGTGTAAATACTTTCCTTTGATTGGATGACTTTCGGAAGCAATGGGTCTTTCTTCTTACATTAAAATAGCACCAATTCCATTTCATGAGACATCACATTCCACAATAAAGTTTTTTGTGAATTCCGGCATAGCTAAGATCGCTGCTTGACACTTTGCCTCTTTAATATGTTCAAAGGCATTTATTTCTTTTGGAGTCCAAGAAAATGCATCTTTCTTCAGTAATTTTGTTAGAGGTGCTTCTATTCTCCCATAATTCTTAACAAACTTGTGATAACAGCATGTCAACCCAAGAAATCCTCGTAGATGCTTTATTGATGTGGGGATTTTCTATTCCTTAATGGATTTAATTTTTCTAGGGTCTACCTTAGCACCTTCATGAGATACAATATGACAAGATATTCACCTCTTGTAGTCCATAGAAACATTTGAAGGTTTTTGCATATGATTTTTTCTCCTCTAATAGTTTGAGCACCCTGTCAACATGTTGAACATGATCCTTCCATGACTTGCTGTAGATTAGTATATCATCAAAAAATACTAACACAATTTTTCTAAGGAAGGGTTTGAAAATGGAATTCATCAAATCTTGAAATGTAGAAGGTGCATTGGTAAGGCCAAAAGGCATGACCAAAAATTCATAATGACCACCATGAGTTATAAATTTGGTTTTTGGAATGTCTTCAGTCTTCATTATAATTTGATGATATCCCGAACGAAGATGCAACTTGGTGAAGTAAATTTCTCCATGTAATTCACCCAATAATTCATCAATGGCAAGAATGGGAAATTTATCTTTAATAGTGTGATTTTTGAGCTCCTTATAATCTGGACACATGCGCCATGATCCATCCTTCTTGTGCACCAATACTATTAGATCATAGAAAGAACTTTGACTAGGTTGAATTATACCAGCCTCTCACATTTCTGCAACCATACATTCAATTTCACTCTTTTGGGCATACGACTATCTGTAAAGCCTGATTTTTGGAGAAACACTTCCTGGAATCAAATGAATAGCATAATCATGATCACGAATAGGTGGGAGGCCTTTGGGAGTCTCAAATGCCTTAGAATGCTTGTCCAAAACTTTTTGGAGATATGGAGAAATAGATGATTTCGATGTGGGAACCTCTAGTGAACATAATTGTGCAATTACGCCCATTTGTCCTTTCTTTAGAAGCTTTGTCATGCTATTAGAGATGATTATCTTTCTCGGTTTCCCTACGATACGCCTTAATTCAACTTCCTTTCCTTCGCAAAAATATTTCAAGAAAAGTTCTTGAAAATTAAAAAGCTATTGTACCCAAAGAGTGTAGCCATTGGACTCCTAGTAGAACATCAGCACCACCCAATGGAATGGAAAACATTGAACTATTCAATACATATTCTCCCATGGATAGCTTGATATTATGGCACTTTCTAGAGAAATTTATAGTTCCTCCATTTGCAACCATCACATGACACTTTGGTGCTGGATATAGGACGCAATTCAATTCCTTGGCTATCTTACAATGAATAAAATTATGGGTACTACTTGAATCAATGAACACTATTACCTTTTTCTTCTTGATATGTCCTTCTATCTTGAGAGTTTGAGGAGTAGTAATTCCTAAAATGCATTACAAAATATGGTCGGATTCATTTATTCTTTCTATAGGGTTGGTTCTTGGTGTATATCATCTTCTTTTGATGTTTCTTGTTCCTTTTCTTCCTCCTCTTCACAGTCTATGTAAAATAATTTATTCTTAGCACACTTATGACCTTTAGTGTATTTTATATCACAACTATAACAAATCCATTCTTCTCTTTTTTCTTCCAATTTTTGTGGTGTCAACCTTGTAGCTTGTGGAAGGCTAGGGGCAACAACACTTCCATATTTATAGTTGTGAGTGGTAGGATTCCTTGTTGCCATAATTTTGCTTTCAATTTTTCTTGCCAAACTTAAGGCCTTCTCCAATGAATGAAGTTCCCAAAGGAGAACCTCATGTTGGATGTTATCCTTTAAAGTCCATATGAACACATCAATTCTATGGTCCTCTGGAATATCTTTTACCCATATATTCAATTTTGGAAGTCCTCAATGTTTTCCACTATTGAACCCTTTTGTTTGAGATTTATCAATAGGCTAAAGAAGGTGTTGCTTTTTGTATCCTCATAATGTGCTATCATTTCCTCCATAAAAATTGACCAAGTGACAATTTTTTTACGACAGAAAAGCCATTGATACCATACAAAATGATTGGGTTCTAAATATAAAGTTGCAATGCATACCTTTTGTGTGTTTTGCACATTATGGAGATCAAAATATTGCTCCATCTATAGTATCCATGTTACAGGATCCTTTCCATAAAACTTCCTCATATCAATCTTTAGAAGATGGTGGGTCTTCAATCCAACATTAGATTCTATGGAATCATGATTAACATTTATTTTGTTCTCATCATGAGTTTCCTCTACTACCTTTTCACCATTAGGAAGCATTTCTTGAAGCAAATTTTCCAAACCTCCTTTCAAACCTTCCATGTCTTTCTTCAAATATTCAATGTTTACTTCTAAACCATCCATCTTAGCTTCCACACCATTCATCTTAGCTTCCATTTCATTCTTTAAACCATCCATCTTAGCTTCTGTTACTTTTTTTGAGAGTGAAATTTGTTGCACTTGGTCTCGTAATTTTGATATATCATGTTGCATTTCTTCCTCTTCTTCATGAGTCATGGTAGAGATTTCAGGTAGCTTACTAGGTGTTTCCATTTTCTTTCTTCATGGAATTAATTAATGATAGTTATGCTTCACTATGCCCTTTGAATTACTTCAAACTAATTTTTCAAAACAAACTTATGAAATTTTTTTAAAAGACTACACACCTTTTTTCGTTTTGTAGGAGCTCAATATTGAATCTGTTTTATCTCTATAATTGCAGACCTTCAAGGTCTGAAATTTCATCCTTTGGTAGCCCTGTGAGTTCTATTTCTAACCCCACAAGTTTGATCAATATTGGATTCTCCAAGAAATATTTATTCCAAATCTCCCAAGATGATCTGATTATAGACAAGTTCAGTAGAGCGAATTTGTTTGAAGTGCCACATGTCACTGTTTTCGACCTTCAAACCTAGAAACTATACAAAAAAAAATAAATTCCATTCTCTTTTTGTAATGTTTTACAAAATTTCAATCTAATGGTGAGAGAGAAAGTTATGATGATTTTCCCAAGGTCACCTGTTTGATATATAATTCGGGAGCCTGAAAAACCCCTAATTTCCTTGGATCATATATCTGAAAATATAGCGAGACAAGATCTAAAATTTGGACCCGAGGTTCATAAAGATTTCAGCTTAAACAAGTTTTAATTTAAGCTTTTGAAACTTTGTAGAAAACAATTTATAGCAAAAATTCCACGATGTTCTGTTTGAATTAGTGAAACCCTAGAATCCAAACCTTTGATACCAAATGTTATGCAACCAATGCACAAAATAGACAAAAATATAGATCAACGACTTTAAAATCGGCCTCTTCAAGGTGGAAACCTCCTTTACATTACACAAATGAACAATTCTTGGATGATTCAAATGACAAAACCTCCTTTCTATATATAGGAGTCTAAGGGGTCACAATATAATCAGAGCTGACATAATAATAATAATATAAGGGCACAACAACAATAATAGGCGCTTCTATGGGGCACAATAATAACAATATAGGGATAACATGGGCACAACAATAAGAATAAAGGGATAAAATGACAATAATAATAATGGAATACACTAGTATTATAGGGATCTAACACCTACCTTTGATGAGTATTTGAAGAAACCAGAGGATGCAAAGGCATGGCTACTTGGGATGAATAAATTCTTTGAGTTGCATGAATACACAAAGAATATGAGGTCCAAAATAGTTATCTGCATCCTCAAAGGGAAATCAAACATTTGGTGGGAATATGTGAAGCAAGCTAGAGACATCAGAACAAAATAGTTGAGTTGGCATGAATTCAAGAGGATTTTCACGAAGAAGTACTTGTTAGAGAGGTAGTATGACAACAAAGCCAAGGCATTTTATGAAATAAAGATGGGATCGATGATAAATGAGGAGCATACGACCAAGTTCTTGGAGTTATTGAGGTATGTATCGTATCTTAAGGATGAGAAGACCAAAGTTTAGAGATTTGTCAGTGGATTTCCATTAGCATTTAGAGATCAAATTGAGTATGATGAACCTTGGTCACTTGAGGAAGTTATTGGGAAATTGAATCATTTTTATGAGCAATTAAAGTGCAAGACATAATCTTAGAAATATTGGAAAGGGAAAGACAAATCTAAAGGTAAATGGCACCCGAAAAGAACAAGGCACGAGGATGCAGGTGAGAAACAAAATGTTGCACCTTAGAAGAATTTCAATGGGTCATAACATGAATGGCAGCAAAATAAAGGTGATGGTATAGGATGGTTGCAGTGATGGACATGTGGTAAGGAGCCTTTTAAGAGGGATTTTCCACATAATCAGGGTGGTAGGCCTCATATTTACAATACAAAGGAAGCATAGATAGTTGGGGATGTTGGACAGAGCATTCCACAGATTTATGCAGTGCTAGATAAAAGGCAGGTAGATCACCAAACAACAGTTATCAAGATGAAAAATAAGCTTTGTGATCAAGTTTTTTCCATTTTAATTGACCTTGGATCTAATTATAGTTATGTTAGTCCTGACCTTGTGGTTTTAATAAATAAGTGCATACAAAATCCTGGTTAGTAAAGTTGGCTATAGGTACAAAGAAGAGAGTTTATCATTGGGTAAGAGCTTGTGCATTCGAGTTGAATGGTAAGCCTACCTCAACACATTTGAATATATTATCGTTGGGATCATATAGCATTATTTTGGGTATGTATTGGTTGTATCTTCATAGGAAAAAATTGGATTATTATGACAAGGCCATTGCGTGTTTGGATGACATTGGAGAGCATATAATCTTACAGGGTAAGAAGAAGGCAACATCAATTAAAATGGTGACAGCTATGCACGCAAAGTGCAGTCATAGAAAATGGCGTGTCTTAATTAAAATGCATATTTCTTGTGATAAAGTTAAGGATGTTGAGGATACAAAGGTATTGAATAGGTACCTGATCTTGCAGCAGTTTCAAGATGCATTTCCAGCATAGATTTTAGAGTTGTTGCCTTATAGAGAAGTGGAATTTTCCATTGTGTTGGTACCAGGGGCAACACCAACATCGAAGGCACCATACAAGATGAGCACTCTTGAGTTAGTAGAGCTGAAGTTATAATTGAAGGAAATACTTGAGAAGGGATATATTAGGCCACACGTATCACCTTGGGGTGCACCAATATTATTTACGAAGAAGAAGCATGGTACTCTCAGGCTATGTCTTGATTACAGGAAGTTGAACAAAGTGACCATCAAGAATAGCTATCTGTTGCCCATGATTCATGATTTATTTGATTAGTTTTAAGTGAGAAACACTATTTTTGAAGATTAATTTGAGATCGGGATATCATCCAGTATGCATTAAAGAAGAGGGCATCTACAAGATTGCTTTACGGACTAGGTATGAGCATTATGAGTTTGTTGTAGTTCCATTTGGTTTGAATAACACTCCAGCTACATTTATATGCGTTATGAATAGTGTATTGCATCCTTATCTGGACAAGTTCATTATTGTATTCATTGATGAAATCTTCATATATTCTAAAAATGAGGAAGAGCATGTTGAGCACTTAGCAACACTGTTGAGATTACTGAGAGAGCATCAATTGTATGCCAAGCTTAGAAAATGTAGTTTCTTTAATAGAAAGGTACATTAATTGGGAAAAGTTGTTTCTAGGGAAGGCATAGTAGTAGATCCAGAGAAGATAAGAGCTAGTATGGATTGGGAAGCTCCTAGAAATGTGGATGAGGTAAGGCCATTCATGGGGTTAGCAGGTTATTATAGGAGGTTAATTAGGAACTTCTCTCACATTGCATATCCAATTACTTCACTGCAAAGGCAATTTAATAAATTTGAATGGATAGAGGAATATACAAGGAGTTTAAAGGAATTAAGGTAGTTTTGACAAATTATCATGTGTTGAAGTTTGAAGATCCAGACAAAGAATTTGTGGTGTGCACAGATGCTTGCAAGAGAGGACTTGGTGGAGTCCTTATGCAGGAAGGATAGGTAGTGTGCTATGAGTCACAAAAACTGAATGAGCATGAGCAGAATTATCTAACACATGATCTTGATTTGGCAGCGATCATCCATTATTTGAAGATGTGGGACATTATCTTCTTGGCAGGCGGTTCATCTTGATGAGTCATCATAGTGGATTGAGATACTTGTTTGACCACCCAAATCTGAATGCCATACAAGCTAGATGGTTGGCCATGATTAGTGAGTTCAACTTTGAGATCAGGTACATCAAGGGTAAGGAGAACAGGGTTGCAGATGCTCTTAGCAAGAAAGTATAGGTGAATCATGTAGCATCTATGAGTTCTTATGCGATAGACTTACATGAACAAATATTATAGGTAGGACAATCGGATGGAAGGTACATGGATCTTATGCATAGGTTACAATAGGGTACAAGTGATCAGGATGTGGAATATCATCTTACATTAGATGGTTTGGTTAGATTTAGGGACAAATTATATGTATTATACAATAGCGAGCTCAAGAATACTATCTTGCGAGAATTTCATGAAAAACCATATTCAGGTCACCCAGGATACCAGAAGACGTTGACAATAGTGAGGAAGTTTTATCATTGGCCGAATCTAAAGAAGGATGTGGTAGAGTTTGTGGCTATATGTTTGGACTGTCAGCAGGTGAAGGAAAAGTGTAAGCATCTAGGTGGACTACTACAACCAATTTCGATTTGAGAGTAGAAGTGGGAGGTAATTTTCATGGATTTCATCACAAGTTTTCCCAGGACATTTAAATAGGATGATTCCATCATGGTTGTGGTGGATTGATTGACAAAGGTAGCTAATTTCATTCCAGTGAAGTCTATGTATTCAGCTAGTTATGTGACAAAGGTATTCATCATATATGTAGTGAGGTTGCATGGAGTTCTAAGAAATATTGTGTCAGACAGGGATGCTAAGTTCACTTCTAAGTTTTGGAAGGAGATGTTTGCATTTTTTGGGGTAAAGTTGGCCTTCAACATAGCTTATCATCCGTAGACAGATGGAAAAACAAAGAGGACCAAAAAAATACTGGAGGACATGTTGAGGATGTATGTGATGCATCATTAAAGGAGATGTGAGGAGTACCTTCCATTAGTTGAGTTTTCTTATAAAAATGGGTACCCAGAATCCTTGAGGATGAGTTTGTTTGAAGCATTGTATGGGTGGAGTTGTAATACTCCCATCAGTTGGAGTCATACAGTGAACAAGGTGTTGATTGGACTGGATATGTTGGCAGAGATGGAACATGAAATGAAAGTAATCAAGAAGGATCTAAAGGTAACATAAGACATACAAAAAATTTAGGCAGATCATAACAGGTTGTTTAGGGAGTTTCAGGTTGGGGAATAGATGTATTTTTGCATCAAGCCCAAGAAGAGCTCCTTGAGGATTGGATAATGTGCCAAGTTGGCACCTTGATTTTGTGTACCTTTCAAGATTATTGAAAGGATTGGACTAGTAGCCTATTAACTTGCATTTCCTCCAACAGTGTAAATCCATGATGTTTTCTGTGTGTCATTTCCTAAGAAGTATGTTCAAGATGTTGATCATGCGATTGACTATTCTGTATTATAGGTGGATCTAGATGGATAATTCCAGCCACAACCTTAGTGTATATTTTAGAAAAAGATGCTCATGCTCTGGAACCAAGAAGTCGAGTAGTTTAAAGTGTAGCAGATGCACTTTGGGACCGATGAAGCTACATAGGAGATGGTGGATCAGATGTAGGCTGTGTATCCTTCTCTAATGTATATGGATGTAAATACCACCATTAACTGTGTTATAAATATCCAAGAAGCAATATGGGTGTCATGTCATTATGGTTTTCATGTTGTTATGTTGTCATGTTGATTTTCTTCTCAGCAGGTTGATCATTGGAAATACTTCATTGAGCTAAGTTATGAAGCTCCATGTGAAATATGTTTTAATTCCAGTAGTCTTGTTGGTTATAGTTGTCACTGAACACTGAGGATGATGTTCCCCCAAGGGGGAGGGTTATGTAACAAGCCTGGTCAAAATTCCATGCAAACAAAGTTTAAAAGGGGAAAATAATAGCCAAGGTCATGGGACACTTACGCCAAGCTAAATATTGGGAAAAACATCCTAGTGTGGGTGTTCATTTCATTTATTATGGCTAAGTAAATTGGAAAAGGCAATGGAAAAGGCTTTGGAAAGGCATGCGACATTAATTGGCATTTTATTTACAAAAATAATGGAAATTAGGAGAAAATGAAGGTGAAAGTTCACATGTTGCATGTGAGAATGGAAATGAAGGAAAATAATGGAAAATTGAAGAAAACAGAGGCCCCATTCATAAAAAGGATTTTGAGGATCAGTTTACAACCTTTTTGTGAGTTCAGTTTTGGAGTTCTCTCTCTCTCACTCTTGGACACTGAGACCATTCTTGGAGCACTCTAGCATTGGATCAAGGAAAGAAAAGAAATGAACAAGAAGGAAAAGATCATGTAAGGAAGAGCAATATCAAGCAAATACAGTAGGGTTATTGGAAGGTATCGATTTGTATGTGTGATTTCCTTGCTAGTTTTGGCATGCATGGTACATACATATGCGTGTTTGTTCTCTTGCTGTCATTGGCATGGGTTTTTCAAAGAGTGACATTGTTCTTCATCCTTTCCTTTCCATTTCTACATAAACATGGTGTGATGGTTTCAAAATTGAGTGAGGTGGTCTCTGAAAGAAAGAAGGCATGGAATAGGAATCCCTGAACTGGACTGGGATTGAGATAAAGTTGAATTTTATGTGCCTCGGTTGGCCTAGGAATCCTTGACCATTGTATGGTGGGATACGATGAAGCCTAGACATGTGTGCCCTCGAACAGGCCTAGGAATCCTTGTCCGTTGAATGTTAGGATATATGGTAAATCCTGGAGGATGGAGTCTTGATTAGGCCTAGGAATGGTCAACCGTTGTATGGTGGGATATACGGTAAAGATTAGAGACTAAGAGATAAGAAAATTCATCATGGTGTAGGTGGATAAATCTAGTGGCATCCATACTTGTTTAGGGCCTAGTGATCTAGTGGGGGATTGCGGTAAAGGCTATGGAAACATGGTTTGGTTTGGTTTTGAGTCCCACATTCATGCTTGGAATATGGCACAAGGGTGATTGGCTGACATAAAGATTTGGTTTAGGCAATCTATTGTTAGGTGGTTCCTTGAAGTCCCAAACTTGGTTTAATTTTGCATTCATTAATAATATTTCTTTCTCCTTGGTATTTCATGTGTAAATATACTGGTTTATATGAGACTATTATGCTTGTTATATCCCTATTATTTTTGTTGGTTATATGTTGGTTATGAGTATGTTTTATGACAAAATTGATGCATGCTTTCCATCATGTTTTGATTAGTGATTGAATGTAAAATGAATATATGACCTAATAAATGATAATAAAACCACTGTGATATGGAAACAATGTTTTTTTACGAATCTGAGATAAGTATGAGACCCCTATGCTCAGATATGATGTTATGACCTGTAGATTGCATATTTGTGACATGTTTGACGAAATTACTACCATGGCTAGTAGGGTTCTCGTCAATTCATTGATCAAGTGTTTGCATTAATAGCTTTTTTTCAATTTAATTTATCATTTCTAAAGGTTTCATGAAGTTATGGGCAGTGGCCTGAGCCCTGGCCTTGAAAATGTGGCACAAGATATGGGGTCATTGGCTAGAAACTAGCTAAAAAAGTCCACAGTCACTGGCATGCCCATATTGTGGGAGAAAATGGAAGGCCTCACTTGCATGCATGTATTTTCATGGGAGACGGTGGGGTTCTAGGTCAATTAAATGTCAAGTTGCCTCATCGGTTGGTCACCTAGAAGGGTTGGTTGACTCCTAAACATTCTATAGCATCTGTGGAAGGTCAAATTGGTTTTATTTTGTTAGTTCCACTTCCTTAACTATACATGGGGAGTTGAATCACATCATAGTAGCCTCTCGTCACATTTTTACCCTAGTGGATTGGTTAACTTGGATAAATATGGGAGGAGGGTATTACACAATATCTTTGATCCAAATATTGGATGATCTAGAATGAGCTTCAAAAATACTAAAGATGTTGATGACCCCCCATTCTACACCATTTGAATACTTTTGCCTCATATAAGTGTTTTCCCATCAATTTTTTTTTATATGAAATTCATGTTGGAAGCTAATTTCATTAATTATTTCAATGCATTTCTGCTCACCATGAGATCCCAGAATAAACCTTTGCATGCCAATAGTTTCTTCCAACACATGAACATTAGACTCCGGAATGTATGATTTATTAAGACATTCAATTAATGATGGAAGGCGTCCAACATCCTTCCTCCTTAATGTTACTAAAAAATGATTGAACATCTGATCAATATTGTCATGATTGTTCCCAACAAGAAGGAAACCAACCTTTACCTTTTGAAAAATTCCCAATTCAACAAGCATGTTTAGATATCCAAAGACAATTCAATTTTTGTTTTCATGGCTAATGTTACATAATTTTAAATGCACAACTTAAGGAAGATTACCAAACTAATGAGAAAGATCATGAATTATGGTTATGGTCACATTTTCACCATTATGAATATTTGGAATAGTGAAATAAACCCTTGGCCACATTTTCCCATTAAAGACCATACAACTGACCTGTTAGCATCACTCTCATAATAAAACAATTATAAATCCAAAAATCATAATTAAATAAATCAAATCTTGAGAATTAGGAGTTAGTTCCTCAAATTAGGGAGTTTAGTTAGGATGAGAGATTCTCTCCAACTAGTTCTCCTAAATTAGTGTTTTGTTGAGAAAATACCTCAACCAAGTTTGTTCAAGATAGACACACTATCTTGAGACAACTTCCTCATGTATTTATGTGTAGTATTATCATTCTTTGTACATTGGATTGATTAATAATGATAATGTGAGGAATGTTGTAAGGTTAAGGCCTTCTCGACCATGTTTGGTTTCTACATTTCTGAGTGTTTATTTTTTATGCATGTTAGTTTCCTTCATGTGGTATCAGAGCTCATGGTTGATCTGAAACACTATCGGTAGATATCTGAGTTGACTTGGCCTTGGGAGATTTGTTGGTAATTGGGGAAGGCCCCGAGGGAGCAACGAGCTCTTTGGGTAACATGGTGAATACTGGTTTGAAGGCTCTCTTTTCTATAACATCAAATTGGAGGAGATCTAACTGTAATTTCTTATATAAAGCTTCGTTAATTTCTTGGTTATGCTTATGTTCATTATATTTTCTATTCCTAATCCCCACTGTTTGACTGAATAAAGACCACTGTCGAATTAGGATTTGTATGCACCAAGGTGGTTTCCATGAAGACAAGGTTGTTTCCGTGTTTAGAGGCAAGGGCTTTCGAGTATCTGGGATACATTGGGAGGTTTGAAAAATCAAATTGAACCATAACCGCTAGTGTTAGTAATCTTGGGTTCAATCTATCTGTGTCGTCAGCCCTGGCATTCAATTCTCCATCTGGGCATTTCAGGGCCAGGAAAACTGAATCGTTGGCAGGCGTTATGGGAAAGAAGAACAACGAAGATCAATCAGATAGGATTCATCATGGGAATATGGCTAGGCTTATAGACGATCATGAAAAAAAGGTACCACTCACATAAATGGACTGTATATATTTGTGGGGCAATGAATGAGGATATTGGGGTAGCGATTAAAAGAGTTGTTTTTCAATTGCACCCTAGCTTCAACAATCCAACAAGATTTGTGGAATCTACTCCATTTGAGCTGTCTGAAATTAGGTGGGGTGAATTTGAGATAAGCATCACTATCTTTTTCCATGGTGACATAGCAGAGAAACCACTGGATCTATTTCATTATCTAAAATTGTATCCTGAGGATGAATCTGAACCTCAATCAATAACGAAACCAGTAGTTATTGAGTCTTATGATGAGATTGTCTTTATGGAGCCTTCAGAAGCTTTCTATTTATGTGCTCGTAGTCACCTAGCTATTGTCACAAGTGGAGCACCGACTGGATTGAGCTTACCACCCCCTTTAGTAGGGGCCACCAATGAAGATTTTTGCGAGAAGAAAAGAGGGGATACGAAGGATCATCCTCTAAATCAGTGATTTTTGAGACATTATGAAGCAAATGAACTTGCACAGTTAACGATAGTGCATCAATAGGTACAAAACCATATCATGAAGTTGAGAAGACAACTTAATTTGGTCGAAACTGAGGTTACACATTTGAAGGCAACATTGTGAGAGAAGGCTGCAGTGGACAACAAGCACGCAATGAGGGAGGAAGAAAAATATACTGAGCTAAGTAGCATTAGATATAACGCAGCAGAAGACACTGACTCGCCCAGCTATGAAGTAGTAAAACACTAGAGTACTCAGCAATCACCAAAAAGAGTGAAAGATCGGAATGCCTTTAGCTGGTAAATGAGCCTGGCATTTGTAGCTTCTACACCTTCTAAAAACTACGTGGAGGAGGGCTGGATTAAAGGTGTGTGTTATTTTTTTAAAAAAGGAATGAGCACAAAATCTTAATTTTTAAAATCATTTCATTTACATAAGTGACTTCATACACTTTATTTCACTTTCTAAAGTTACATCATAAAGTAATTTTTTTATATAAAGTGATATCAAGCCTTTGGAGGAAAAGGACATGTTTTAATATTTTGGAGTGATAAGTTTTGGAGAGATAAGGAGTATTTCTAATTCTTGATGTAATGGAGTAATAAGTGATATTGTGGAGTTATAAGGTGCATATTTTGTAAATTTGGAGCGATAAGTGAATTTGTTTGAGTTAAAGTTGTTACTGTAATTCAAAGTAATTTTTTACTTTGAGAGCGATTGAGTTAGTGCATAAAGTTTTTGAAGATAATTGGCTTCCAAAGTTTGCAAGTGTGACATTCTCATTGCTTGAGAAGGTGAAGGTTGATGTAATCCCATATTTAAATAAAATGATATTTTTTGTGGTGTTGAAGTGTCCTAGATCTGCCCGAAATTGAATAAGGGGATCTTAGGTACACCTTATGTCATGCTTTCTTGTGCGTGTTTTGTGTCTAGTTTTGACACTAACCTTCCTATGGTATATTTCTAATATGGTACACATGTAGCACACCAAAAATTAGCGAATTTCATGCACATAATCAATTACATTCAAGCTTATGTAATCAAACAAACTACAAGCAATCAAGAAGCACCAATACATAATCAAGTTGTCAACGAAATTTGTACATCAACATCCAATCAGGCTATCATCTACATCACCATTTTTGCAGCAATTCAACAACAATTTTTTGTAAATTGCACTTGCACCATTTTTAATAAGCTCAATCCAAAACTATAACTTGCAAAACATAATTTGTGAGTTGGATTTTAATCAAATCCAAATTAAGTTAAATCGTAAGGGTGCATCCTCGGTTGAAACCGACACCTGAGCTTTAAATTGATAGGGAATCAATTAAACCAAGTGAATCCATTGTTTTTAACTGAGTCATTCAAATCATTGTAAGCATTTCTCTTGGGTGCATTTTTTATAGCATTTGACACCCTTCTTTTGATCAATCAAGAGTGTAAGTTCAAGTAAGTGCAAATCTCACAACATCAAGTGAGCCAAAAACTGATTAAAGCAAGCATCAAGCAAGTGTGAAAGCAAGAAAGTGTGAGTTCAAACAATCAATTGTTAAAACAAGTTCAAGCGAGCATACAACAATCAACCAAACATCAAACGAGTGAGTTCTAAAAATGCAACAACTATTAAAAGCAGACGAGCGTGAGTTCCAACAAGTTCACATGGCGACAAGCCTTCAGTTGTTAAAGATTCTTAACAATTTGATCCTCTCAACTAATGAAGGCATGGTATAAATCAACAAAGCAACTCTTGTTGATATTTCAATGGACCTACAACAAGCACATAAAACAATTGAGTTCCTTCAACTGGAGTCGCAACTACAAAGAGATGAGTTGCTAGAGAAGAATGATGTTTCCAAGTATTTCATTCGTACAAATGAAGATAAAGATGTTGATTCCAAGTCACTCATCCAAACAACTTCAAGTGTAGAAGTTGTTCATGATCAAATTGAACTTGTTTCTTCCAAACCAATCATCAAGCCATGGGAAGAAATCCAAAGTAACCAAAATTGACGAGGCTTAGGAAATGTCAAAGATGACACCAACTTGCATATCCCAGATTATTTAAGGCCCATTAAGTTTTTCAGTGCAGGGTTTCTTGCACAAATCACATTAGCTAGTTTTAAGAAAGTTGACAACAAACATAAATACACACAAACTGAAGTTGCAGTCAAACCAAAATGCCTTCATTGTCAAAAAGCCAGTCATCTGGAAGATCAATGTTTTGATCTCCATCCTTGTCACCATTTTGGCAAGTCGAATCATTCATCAGAGAATTGCTAAAAACGAGACCAACCTGCTAGATTAAAGATCAATTATGCATGGATTGATCCTTGGGAATGCTCGTCAACCGTAAAACGATTGTATAACTTTCACAACAAAATTCAATCTCAATTATTGCAGCCAACAGTCAATTGAGGATGGTACTCTCATGCACCTGAAAGCGGGAGTACACCAGTGAAACACTCCTACACCTGAAGGGGGGGAGTTCACAAATAATTTGAAGAAAATTGTCTCTCCTTTCAGCTGACAAAGGGGGGAAATGTCAATGAAATTGAAAGTGGTTTTTAGACTAAAAGTATTGACAACATCAACAAAGCAGCTAGTGGGCATTTTCATCAGTGAGTGAGCATCAACAAAATTCGCCAATGGGCGATCGACAACAAAGTTAGGAGTGAGCAGTTTTCAAACAAAGCAAAAGCAACAATGAGTTGTTTTTCAAAGTCATCAGCCAGTGGGTGATCATCATTAGCAAATACACTAGTGGGTGTTCATCATATTTTGTCAGTGGAAACCGGATGCTGATTTCAAGCAAAGGACAGATGGATCCTTTTGCAGCTTGAGACGTGATGGAGTTGTCAAGCAGAATTTTAGAGATGACTCAAACTTTCAGCTGATTCATGGTCTCTTCATATTGCAGTTTCTTCAGCATCCAACTTTGGTGGTTTTTCAGGAAAATGTTTTTTTGAGGATCAACTTGAGAACTTGGAAGAGGGTTCCTTGTTCTTATTTTGGATTTATCATTGAGGGGGCGAATGATAGCCTCACTCTCATAAATAAAAAAATTATAAATCCAAAAATCATAATTAAATAAATCAAATCTTGAGAATTAGGAGTTAGTTCCTCCAACTAGGGAGTTTAGTTAGGATGAGAGATTCTCTCCAACTAGTTCTCCTAGATTAGTGTTTTGTTGAGAAAATACCTCAACCATGTTTGTTCAAGATAGACACACTATCTTGAGACAACTTCCTCATGTATTTATGTGTATTATTATCATTCTTTGTACATTGCATTGATTAATAATGAGAATGTGAGGAATGTTGTAAGGCTAAGGCCTTTTCTGCCATGTCTGGTTTCTATATATCTGAGTGTTTATTTTTATTGAGTTTATTTTATGTGCATTAGTTTCCTTCATGACCAAGTGAAACTGAATAAAATTTTCCTCCTGTAAATTTTTTGGTGTGTAGACAAAATTTGGTAGAAGTTTTTTCTTCTGCTCCATACCATCAATTATCAAACCCAAACATTTCTTTGGATTATCATAACACTTCTTTTGATGCTTATACAACTTTTTCCTTTCACTTGTTTGCTGATTGTGATGCTCTTGAAGTGTTTTGACAACTGAATACACACATAACATAAATGAAACTATCAATACATACATTTTCATAGTTGATAACTATCCAATTGTTAAAAATAATTTTATGAATGCATACGTCTTTCTTCCCCTTGACATTTATCCCTTTTTTATTTAAGAGAAGAAAATGTATCGGTAACCCCTATCATTGTCTTCTTAGGAATATAGACATTGTTGAATTATCTCCTCCATATCCTCATAAAATATGAATATGTAATAAAATTAGCATGTCCTTCAACACCTTTTGCATATTCTTTGTATAAGTGGTAGATTTATCGTCTTGAGAAATTATATGGAATACATATTATGTCTTTATTTGTAATACATTCTCCATGCCTTAAAAATAAGTCTTGCATCCATGACCTTTTAGTATTTTCTAATGGATCAATCTCTCGTCTATGACCTACTTCTGAATAAATGTGGGATCTTTTTCCAATTTTGCTTGGATTCTTGACAGAAGAAGATCACCAATTGAATGAAACATTTTAAAATCATTTCTACAGAGCAATAAATTCTCAATATCACCCCACTAAATATGAATTTTGCATACATTTATTCATTGACAAATATCTATTCCTTTTTGTCCAATGCAAACTTGAAACCCATCTGTTTCAAGCAATCCTTTTGAAAAAATTCTCTTGAAATCAATCACTCATAAAAATTCTTCTCATGAAATATTTTGTCCTATCCCTTGTATAACTATATGTCTTGGATTGATATGAAAAGGTCTATTCCTACTCCTAGATACAATATTTTCATGCAACTTCTCCATCATTTTAGTCTCCTCTCTATAAGAATTTTCATCATCATTAGGAGGAATATTATTCTCACTATGATCATTTTGACACATAGTTAGAAAATTTGTCACTATCATTGCTTGGAAAATATCCATTACCATCCTCACTTTCAAAATATTCTTCACTACCATCATCTGTGCTTTTGAAATCTTGACTCAGATGAAATTATCCACCATCTTCATCCATGCTTTTGAAATCCTCGATTGGAGAAATCTCATCATCATCATTTCTACCTTTCAAATCACTGCTTGGAGGAAATCCTTCACCACATCTTTCCTTTTCTTGGAGGGAATTCATTATCACCATGAGCACCTTTGAAATCCCAACTCAAAGAAAATACATTATCCACATATGTGCCTCTAAAATTATCATTTGGAGGAAAATATTCATCCTCCCATTCATCATTGGTGCTCTCATAATCCTTAGGATTAGGACCAAGTGGAAAATTTGACTCTATTCATAGTAAAATTATCATTTGAAGGAAATTATTTGTCCTCCACTTCGTCAATGGTGCTCTCATAATCCTTAGGATTAGGACTAAGTGGAAAATTTGACTGTCTATTCATATTAAAATTATCATTTGTGGAAAATTCTCCATCCTCCCATTCATCGGTGGTGCTCCCATAATCCTTAGGATTAGGACTAAGTGGAAAATTTGACTCCCTATTTACTAGAAATTCTTCATCCCTCCCTTCATCAATGGTGCTCTCATAATCCTTAGGATTAGGACTAAGTGTAAAATTTGAATCTATTTACAATAAATTCTTCATCCTCCCCTTCATCAGTGGTGCTCTCATAATCCTTAGGATTAATACTAAGTGGAAAATTTGGTTCTTTATTTATAGGAAATTATTCATCCTCCCTCTTGTCAGTGGTGCTTTCATAATCCTTAGGATTAAGACTAAGTGTAAAATTTCAATTTCTAGTTACAAGAAATTCTTCATCCCACCCTTATAAGTGGTGCTCTCATAATCCTTAGGATTATGAATAAGTGGAAAATTTGACTTTCCATTCGTAGTAAAATAATTCCCATTATATTCATCAATATGAATTGAGTAGTTAGATGAAGAATATGTTGATGCTCCAAAAAGGGAAACTTCACTATCAGAAGAATCCATGAATTTTCATAGAATATGTTGAATGATACAAATGCACTTTCTCCGAATCACAATTTATAGCTTAGAGAAAGAAAATTTCCCTCCAAAGATTCCCCCCAAAAAATTTCGCTGAAAATTCTCCCTCCAAAAATTTTGTCTTGAAAATTTTGACCCTAATTTCTATTCAAAATTTCCACACAAATTTTCCTTTAATTCATTCCTTCAAAAATAAAATAAATCTTTTACTTAAATGATTTAACATTTTTTTTTTTCCACAGGAAAAAAGCGAACCATCTATTAAAAATAGAGAGTTACAAAGCAAATGTTGAGCATTTCAGAAAGACTCGTTTTTCGCCGAATAACAGGGAGAAAGAAAAGTCTCAACTGGTTGACTATCTGCTCACCAGTCACAACAACAAAACAAGCAGAACGACCCGTCCTGACCACTCACACCTCCCAGGATCCAAAAGGGGATAACATGCAGGAGAGGAATGAAAACAAACAGAAGCTGAGAGGCCGAAAGATCTGCAAGGCAATCAACTTCCTCAGAGAATCCACAGTAAGCACTAGAAGGATTCTCAAACAAGAAAAAAAAACCAAGAAATATAGTACAATGGGGTGGAAATTATGTTTTCCTCCCCTTCTTCTTCTCTACTTTTCGCCACTCCCCCAGAGCCGGTGAGGATGAAAAAAGAACGAGAGAAGAATCCCCCAAAATGCAAGGATTGTCCTTGTCCGTATCAGAGTGTTCTGGAGAATGCTGTCTTTTAGCCCCACTCATGTCCTCTAAATCTGGTATCTTCTCTGCCAGAGAGTCCATCGATGCCTGTGCTGCAATTTTTCCGGAATCTGGGGACTTATGTTCCTGATTGTTTGCCATGGGGGTGGCTGCCGCGGCATCCTCCCCAATAGGATCATCATGTTGTTCAGGTGGGGGGTTAACTGCCCCCTCATCCTCTGTTTCTTCTTCTGGATTCACTGTGCATTGCCAGCCTCTTGGTTTATGAACTTGTTTCTTGTTCCTTCTGTTTTCTCTTTTGTTTTGTGGACAATTATTACGGAGATGTCCTGTTTGTTGACAGCCTCGACATCTGAAGGCCATGTTTTCATAATCTAATGGCTGTTTCCACTGAGTGTTGTTATGGATCAGAATTAAACTGTCAGGTAGCCCTTGACTAAGATCAACCTCCACACAGATTCTGGCAAAAGTATGTATGCATCTTTCAATTCTTTCCACATCTTGCTTGATGTATGTACCTATGGCATTCCCCATCACTGCAAAAACATTAGGAAACCAGAAATGTAATGGGAGGTTGTGAAGCCTGACCCAAACCGGAATTTTGGAAACCACCATAGAGGAGGGGTCAAAACCCGGGAACCAGGAGGTCATGAAGAGTCCAACATTGCCCCAGAACCATGGCCCCTCATGGAGGGCAAACTCTTTTTCCTTAACCATGTCGAATTTGACAATAAAGAAACCCTTGGAGCACAAAAGGATGTCACAATTTGTAGTCCATGTGGAGAAGATCCATTGTCTTAAAGCATCTGTTTTAGGCCAAAAACCATTGAATCTGCATATGACAGCCAAGGAAGAATAATCAGAATGAAAATTGTTTACCTCAGGCAAATCGATTTGCAGTACAGGAGTCTGCGATCTTTGCTCCACAATGTAGGGTCCAGGTAGCTCTTGAGTTGGAGTTGGCTTGTTGGTGGCTTCCCCCTTCCCTTTGACAACATCTTTGAAAGAACCAATGCCTTTTGAGCAGGAACCAAAACTTCCTCCTCTCAGCCTTGTGCTTAGAATGATGGTTGAGTCTCGCACAATGCCATAGCGCTGTACTGTGAAATTATCCTGCAGAATTTTACCTGCATGTATCAAGCTTAGCAGGTTTGCTGGGATGCCTAGATCTTCTTGTATTTCTTCCTTTATATTTTTTATCAGCATTCCTGTCCAGATTTTCTTGCAGATAGTATTTCCTGACAGGGTTCTGATGAAAATTTGAGTTCGTTCCTGTTCTGGGTCTTTGAGGGCTAGCTTTGAATTTTTACCCCCTGAAACTATTGCTATTTGGGTCACAAAAGCATAAAGGGGAGCAGGTTCACCAAGGCTGTTTCTCCTTTGCTCAATTAAAATATCCACAGGTCCTGTGCGAAACAGGGGAATCCTGTCCTCTGGACGTATGTCGATTTTGGAGGGGATGACCCATGGCATTATATTCTTCTCAGCCTTGAGAACTTGCACTCGCATCTGTTCGGAGGTGTACAGGGGGACATCGAAACACTTGAACCATGAATCAATGCTCATGCCCCTTCTTTGTTTATCGGTCTTTCCCTTGAAAAAATTCCAGAGGATAACAGTTCGGTTTTCCCTCCCCATTAAGAATCTTGAAACAACATCCAGATGAGAATAATCCCCAACACGATGATGCTGCAGAAGGAAGCAGTATGTCATATTTCCAAGAATGTCTCCACCAGAGAAAACGTTCTATAGCCGCTAAAGCGGTTTTTCTTTTTAGAAAACTCGGTGCCCAGAAACCCCCGGCTGCCATAGACCGCAGCAGTGGATCGAGCCCAGGCGATGGGGCCGAACTGCCAGGGGAAGGAGCGTGAAAACCTAGCGGGAGTGAGCGCCATTCTCCTATCAGGCGGAATCAGAATTCATGAAAAATAATAAAAAAACCTCTAAATGATTTAACATTAACTAGGTAATTAACTTATTTCTTATATTATATTTCTTATTTTTTACCCCACATTTAACAAAAGTTAATCTCAAATATAATATTAACTATATATTAATTTTTCTTAATTTTAATTTTAATCCCACATTCAAAAAACGTTTAAGTAATCCCACAATCTTCACTATATAATAACTTTCATTGTTTCTAGTCCTTACATCACATCAAGTCTTCTGGAGGATTTCTTAAAAAACTTGGAGTGAGTTTGCAGAGGAGCTACATTGTCGTCGACAAAACATTCGATGAGAGAATTTCACATTTCAAAGGTTAGTTTTCCTTCTATTTTGACCATTTAAAGAGGAATTTCAAGAAAATAAGTTTTTTTATTGTTTTTATGTTTTTTTATTTTTACTATTTTTCTTTCTTTTCAAAGATTTTTTTTAATATCATATTTTAGGGGAAAACCACATAAAATATCAAAATTTTATACTTTTATAAGGAAAAATACGAAAAAAAACTCATATTTATAGGGTCTTTAGGAGAAAAAATAAGAAAAATCATATTTTTTAGGGCTTTGAAATGGAAAAATCAGTGTTCAATTTTTTTTGGGGAAAATTCAATTTTTTTTTTTAAATTATGCGTCTTAGGGGAAAACTCAATTCATTAATTTGAAATTTATGAAATTATTGCAACAAGACAGACCTAGGTTCAAATCCCCCTGAGGTGACTTGAATTGCGACAACGAGGACAAGTCATAAGCCCCCAGAGGTTCACTAGTAGTTACGTGTTAAGAAAATTGCCGAGTTCCTCCAGGATAATAAAAAAAAATACATTTATTAAAAAATATAGAGAATTTGTTTTTTCAAAATTACAAAATTTCCCCTAGCCTGCTAGGGGGCTGCAGTGATGCAGGTGCCCATGACATTGTGACCCCATTGTAGGTGGGGGGGATGATTTGAGGAATTGTACCCCCCCCCGCCTTGCCCACCTGCTAGGGGATTGTAGTGTAGAATTTTGTAGAATTTTTCCTACAAATCAGCTAGCTCTAATACCATGTAGAACTTTTTCTATAGATCATCTAGCTCCAATACCATGTAGAAATTTGCCACCTGTAGATCAACTGGTAATGCAATGTACTAAAGCAAAACACTGGATCTACTTCTACAAACAATTTAGCGGAAGCTTAATCAACCATGAGCAACATCAATAAGAACACATATAACTGATAAGAAGGAACCAATCACACATAACACAGAGGAATTTACTAGGGGAAAGCACCTGCCTAAAACCCCATCTTTGTATTATCATACAAGTGGAAATATAGTCCATATTACACAGAGCCTTAGCTCAGAAGCTATCCAACTCTCAGTACAATCTCTCTACTGCTCATAGACAGCCAAAGGCTTCTCACAAACATTCTCTTCTGCCATCCAAGCCTCCTATTTCCTTGTGCAGTTTCCTTGGGGTCCAATGCTGCCACCGGTGTGAATTGGCCTTTTCACACACTCACTAACCTCTGATCTAATTGCACAAACTTGAAGGAGATAAATCCTCATCATGGATGAGCTTCCTTTATAGAAAAAATATTCATCCAACTGATAGTACACTGTCCTTTCTCTAATCTCAACTGGGTCTTTGTCTGACTTTCCATGCATCAGTTATCCATGAGACAATACTCAGTTATCTGAAAATAACAGTTGTCACATGCATGCAAGCATTAACAAACTATATCTCATTAATTTAACAACTTATTAAATTAATCTAACTGAACTTGACTAAGTTAAACTAAGTCCACTGGTCCTCTCAATATAAAACTCATCCTTAATTCGTCAATCAGTGGAGCAAATCAAGGACACATTCCCAAATCAGTGGAGAAATTATTGCATGTTCTCACAAAGACTTCAAGTTTGATTTTCCTTAACTAATTAACTCATGGAGAATTAATTAATTAATATTCAAACTGTTGGTAAGACCAAATTCGAATTTTACTTCCTATTTTAGACCAGGGATTGTCTAAAAATAGGAATCCAACTTGAACTACTAAAAATAGAACTTCTATTTTTAGCACTTCCATTTTTCATTCCCTGTTGCCCAATCCAGCACTGATGCCCAAACTGCTATTTTTAGCAGTGTTATTTTTAGCACTTCTATTTTTAGTAATTTCTTGTTGCCAATTTTCAACACTCCCTCTCAACAAAAAAGGCTTCCTCTCGAACCTGATCCTGTACCTCAGGAATGTTCTTCATGCAACACATCTACCAAGTGTGGTTGCTCCAACAACTCTTGGAACAAAAAAAACTCCCAACTGACCACTCTATTGGGCTAGAAACATACTCTGATGTTGAAGCTCTACCTGCTGCTAACAAGTGCTCCCTCTCTGACCTCTACGCTACTGCAGCATCTCCATGCATCTCGCACCATTGAACCCTTCTCTGTGCTACCCTGCACAGTGCAACACACTTGCGCCTCTCGCATTGCTGCAACCTGCATGCTATGCGTTGTCCTGGGATTCCCTGCACTGTAGCTTTCTCTGCTGCTTCATTCGCATCTATTTCTACCCAATTAGTCAGTTCCCGCTACTCCACATCGGGGCTCCCGTAGCAAGGTCTCATCTAAGAGGTTGGGTACCTCAAGGATCCTGCCCCTCCTCCATGGGATGATCACTCCACGCCGCCCCACCTCCTACTTGGAGGTATGGCTGCATGTGATCCCTCTACCCACCTGGCTTGAAGTTTCCTCCTACTGGAGGTCTCTACATGAGTAGATGTCTCTACTCGATCTCCTCTCAGCTTCCCCTATTGTGGCTACTCCACAACCTCCTGAAGCTGCTACACCAATAGTAGCTCCTCCACAATCGTCTGAGACTTCTTCTGGCACTGCATGTTGAGAGGTAATTTACTCTCCCTCTCAACCACCAAGTATCTAACCTTTGCCTTGCTCCTCAAGGCTTTGCATGCATCTTGTACCTCAAGTGCATACAGGTTCTTGGCTAGCACACCAATCTATTTCCACTTTCCCACTGTCACGAAATTTCCTGGAAAAAGAGCTTATTTTAAATCAGCGATATCTCCCTCATTCGAACTCCAATTCAGTTGATTTTTTTTTTTGAATTTGGGTATTTTTCTACAAGGAGTGCAAATCTGTTATTTTTTTCTAAAATTTTTTCACAAAAATTTTTAAATCTTCCCTGCAAACTTGCGGCCCAAAACTCAAACTTTGAAATCTCCTCTCAGTATACTGTTCTTCCTTGATCACCTGTTCTCTGATACCATGTAGAATTTTGTAGAATTTTTCCTACAAATCAGCTAGCTCTGATACCATGTAAAAATTTTTCTTCAGATCAGCTAGCTTCGATACCATGTAGAAATTTCCCACCTGTAGATCACCTGGTAATGCAATGTACTAAAGAAAAACACTTGATCTACTTCTACAAACAATTTAGTAGAAGCTTAATCAACCATGAGCAACATCAATAAGAACATATATAACTGATAAGAAGGAATCAATCACACATAACACAAAAGAATTTACCCGGGGAAAGCACCTGCCTAAAGCCCCATCTCTGTATTATCATACAAGTGGAAATATAGTCCAAATTACACAAAGCCTTAGCTCGGAAGCTATCCAGCTCTCAGTACAATCCCTCTGCTACTCATAGACAGTCAAAGGCTTCTCACAAACCTTCTTCTTTGCCCTCCAAGCCTCCTATTTCCTTGTGCAATTTCGTTGGGGTCCAGTGCTACCACCTGTGTGAATTGGCCTCTTCACACACTCACTAACCTCTGATCTAACTGCACAAACTTGAAGGAGATAAATCCTCATCATGGATGAGCTTCCTCTATAGGAAAAATATTCATCCAACTGATAGTACACTATCCCTTCTCTGATCTCAATTGGGTCTTTGTCTGAATTGCCATGCATCAGTTATCCATGAGAGAATACTCAGTTATCTGAAAATAAAAGTTGTCACATGCATGCAATCATTAACAAACTGTATCTCATTAATTTAACAACTTGTTAAATTAATCTAACTGAACTTGACTAAGTTAAACTAAGTCAACCGATCCTCTCAATATAGAACTCATCCTTAATTCCTCAATCAGTGGAGCAAATCAAGGACACATTCCCCAATCAGTGGAGAAATTATTGCATGCTCTCACAAAGACTTCAAGTTTGATTTTCCTTAACTAATTAACTCATGGAGAATTAATTAATTAATATTCAAACTACTGGTAAGACCAAATTCAAATTTTACTTCCTATTTTAGACCAAGGACTGTCTAAAAATAGGAATCCAACTTGAACTGCTAAAAATAAAACTTCTATTTTTAGCACTTCCATTTTTCATTCCTTGTTGCCTAATCCAACACTAATGCCCAAATTGCTATTTTTAGCAGTGCTATTTTTAACACTTCTATTTTTAGCAATTTCTTGTTGCCAATTTTCAACATGTAGGGCCACGGGAACACCCACCTAGGCACAATATTTTTTATTTTTTATTTTTAAATTTCTTTGTTCTAAATTTTTTTTATTGTTTTTTTAATTTTTATTTTAAAGTTTTAAAATTAATTTTTTTCTTTTTGATTTTATTTATTTATTTATTTTTATCTTAAAATTTTAAAATTAAATGTTAATTGTTTTTTTTTTTTAATTATTATATTTGTTTTTTTAATTAAATTATAATGAATATATTTAATTTTAGCATTATTAAAATATAAACTTATATTTATTTATCTTTCTTATTAAAAAAATTCCATCAAAGAAGGTATCTGTAAATATTTTTGAAACAAGGGCAACAATTACATCATCTAAAGTTGCAGTTGGATCCTCTATGAATACTACTAAATGAAACTAAACTAAGACACATGGTAAGGGTTAAGCCACTGGCCCCTTAAATGCATTAAAGATTATTTCAGAATGGAAGGCATAAGAAATATATAAAACACAATTTACATGGCACGATATAGATAGAGAAAGCAACGTATGTGTACAAATATATCTATATTGTGGTATGATTTACAATGGTGGAAATTATGAGGCGATGGGAAAAGTACGAGTCATATCTTTGGTGTTGAATACACATATTACTTATGTTCTTGCAAAATTCTCCAAGACAAGCGAGAAGGTTAGATATCGTCTCTCAAAGATCAAGTATGACATGGATGAAGATTCTACAAAGATGTGTCAAGAAATGAGAATCAAAATTACCAATAACATTGTAAGTTTGTGTTATAGCGGTTGCAACACCCTCCAAAATTTTAGCCCGCATCCAATTTCAGAGCCTTCCTTAGTTTTTGCTTGATGATTTCAAACACTCGCGCTCATCGCCTGAGCTCCTGTCGAGGCTTTACACCCTATTTGCTTGACCATTCACTGGTCATATTTTTGCATGTTGGTTACAATGTCATGCTTGCGATCTTGTTCTAGCTATGTTAAAGGTCCATCTTTGTGTGTACAAGTTGTGTTCGCTATGTAAGCATCTTTCGCACTCACACATGAAGTTGTATGCAATGTTGTGCAAGTGTTGTCATGGTTGTTCAATGATCTATCTCAAGTGTCACACTTGTTGCTTAAACCCTTTGGTCAGTCACATTGAGCATATGTTGTCTTGTTGGTTCAAGGTGTCTTGTCGTCAAGCCATGTTGAGTGTGTTTTTGCAAGGTCATGTATACATGAGTTCATTCACTCACACACTTAACCGTTTTTCCAAAGATCTATCGACTGGAGTACCCTCCATCAACCAAACCTCTGTTGAGCTCCATTGCACAGTCTCAGCCCTTAGTGTGCAAGAACTGCTACCCAGAATTGCGCAGAGCTTGAGGCTGCCTACCAAGAACTTTGTACTCCGTAATCCTAGAATCGACTTATTGACTATCACTAAAAACAATGCAAAATTTTCCCAAGAAGTTATCTCAATTTGTGATTCCCACAAGCCTATCCATCAAGCCTCCAGCTGGTCAACCAAAAAATTTGACTAGGTAATGACCATGGGCTTCACTCCACCCAAACATTGCGTAGAAGCTACCAACCTACTTGCATGCACTGACTGAAGAAATTGCACATACAATAGGGACAAGCACCCGCTTCCTGTCATTGCACTATCTCTAAAAATTGCGCAGTTTTTTCAGTCAGCCCCCCACCAGCCAACCTGCCACTCATCCTTAAAATTGTGCAGTTTTCTTGGACAGTCCACCAACTACCTGACACCCTGCTCAGCCTGAAAACTGTTCAAACATGTCCTGCATAATTGCCTCCTAGATCTGCGTAATTTTGGCCAACAAGCTCCCATAGCCCGCTCCTAGCCTCTTCTGAAAATCTGCACAATTTTCACTGCCAATGCCTCGTGCTGCCTACACTGCCTTCCCCGAAAAAATTGTGCAGTTTTGCCTCCCAAATGAGCCAGATCCCATAGATGTCACTGCCGTCTCAAACTACTCAACCCATCCTCTCAATTATCTCTACGTAGCTTTTCCGGACAGTGTCTCAGAGCCTTGCATCCTGGCCTGAAATGTGTTTTGAATAGTTTCAGAGCCTTGTCCTCTCTCCCGGTCACCTGCACCCAAAAATGAAAAATGATGCGTCATTGTAGACTAGGAGATTTCTAGACTTTATGTCATCTTTTCATGACTGATTGCAGAGACAAGTACATGGATGAGACATGGTGCAATGGCGAACGAGATGAACAAGGAGCATATGCTAGGAGACTTCTTCACAAACGAATGAACACATAAAGCATGCCAAGTACCAGCGAAGGGGATACATGCACATTAAACATCAAGCGAACACCGAGGCCATCAAAGACTTTGCTCTCCTTGTCATGCAGAGGTGAAGATATGATAAATGAAGAGCACACTCATCATTCAGCAGCACTGCAGCTCAACATGGATGCCACCATTAGTATGAACATACTAGCATTGTCATGTCGAGTCATGTCATGAGTTGTCTTGGCCACATCATTACTGTGGGACATATTGCTATAATCGATGTAATGTAACATGGAAGTCCAAGAGACCCACATACGAATTTGAAGAGCCATGTAAGTCAAACAATCATGAGGGAAGTCGAAAAGTCACAAAGGTCAAGTTCACCCTTGGCTATATATATCCCTCATTTGTACATGTAAAGGAATCTTCACCTTCTCTCCTCCCACATAGCCTTGAGAGTCTGTAGTCTTTTCTTTGAGGAGCGAGCAATGACTCTAATGCCTCGCTATCGAGGTTAGTGATGTATGGTGTACAGATGTGTCTTGGAACTTTTGTTTAATTCAGAAGCATGTTAACAGGCCAGCACGTTTTCACACATGTATTGTATTCCTTTGTAAGAGTATTATTTGGACGCTTGTAATGCAAGTTGCTTTAAACTATACTAAGATAGTTGAACTATTTGGTTTTTTTAGTGCATATGCTGTATCAGTTTTTATCACTGTCTCACCCATATGGACTACTCCACCGGACACTTGATAATTCATTCTTGTAAACTTGTTATAACAACCATCGCACTCGTGTGGACTATTATGTTGGGTGTTGTATGTTATATGTTCATTTCATGTTTGTGACTCTTGCATGCATGTGGACTACTCTACCAGAATTTGCACATGTCCTACTGTGTTGTGTGTCTCTAGTAGAGTTGGGACTATTCCCTTTCAACTTGAGACTCACTCTCACCCTCTCCCTCTGCAGTGAAAGAACTTAGACACAAGTTATACTAAGCACTCACTAGGCACACAGACCTCATTGTTTGAAGACTAAGTATACCACTCTCATGTGCTAAAAAGAAAGAGATAAGACATATCTTTAAGATAATGGAAATCGGTCCATCATACCGGATGGGACTCCTACACCAAATGGTGTGAGGTCTAGTTGGGACTTCATACTGGGGAGATCCCTTGAATGTTGGTAGGTCGAGCACTGTCAACATTTCTAGCTCTAGAAGGAGGGTCGCATGTTATTTATGGTTGAATGTCCTCTCACCCCAACTCATCAATAATATGGTCAAGCAAGTAACTCGCACTCCCTCTCACCTACATGCAACTCTAAAATTGGTTACTCCTCACCTCCCAAATGTGAACACAAAATTTCGTATCATCACCCTCGTTCTATTCGTCCCATCACCTGTAAGTTTTCAAAAGCAGTTGGACTAATCCCAGGAATACAAGATCTTCCATACGCATCAAACAAGCCAAAGACCACTCCCACAGGAGTCGTTATCTCATCAGTGGATGAAGCAGTTCTACCCATTCTCGAAGGTATAGAAGAAGCTATTGAGAACAAAGAGGAACCTCTAGTCTTCTGACAGGGAGAACAAGACACCCTCGTGATCCTAGGCTTAGGCTCCGATATAGGAGATGGAGGGGAAGGATGTGGAGGAGGTGGAGGCGTAGACGAACCAACAGAATCAGAGGTGAAACCATCAGATTCTGAAGAAGAGGAGGATGAAGAAGAAGAAGAAGAAGACATGGTCGAACAAAACTTGGAATGGATGACTCAGAGACCATTGGCTCTCTTGGGTGCTTTAAACAAGATGGCAAAGCATTCAGAGAGGATGTTGACAATGTATGACCCTGACAAAATGTTGACAAAGTATGACTTATACCTGCAACTGTAGACACTCGAGGTACAGTACGACGAAGTTGCATGTAGATTGTTTCCATTTACCTTGGATGGCCGAGAAGTGGTATGGTATCACAACTTTCCTGCCAACTCCATCCAGAATTGGGGTATGTTAAAAAGGATGTTTTTGGAAAAAAAATCTGATGACAAGACCCTTGCCATGTTGCTCAAAGAGTTGGGCAGTCTCAAGATAGAGTTGAAAGAGAAAGTGAAATATTTTAATCAAAGGTTTTTATGCATCTTGAACAAGTTTGTAGCAAACACAAAACCTCATGACTCCATCACTGTCAACTATTACATGTTTGCACTGCCAACCAGTATTGTGGAATTCATCAAGCGAACTTGAAAATTGTGAAGAGGTGATAGCTGTGGAAAAGGACTTGTGCATGATTGGAGTCATTAAGGATGACGAACCAACAAAAGACTCCAAATATACGAGCAGAAAGCCCCAGGTTGTTGCAAGTAAGGGGAAAGACAAGGAAGAAAGTGACATTGAAACCCTTACTCATCTTGTCAAGAACTTGACAATAGAGGTGTCTGAGCTAAAGCAATGAATGGTTGAGACATATGCTAGTAACCGGCCTCCCAGAAAACAGAAGAGGAGCATGTCATCAGGTAGCAATAACTTCCCAGCTAAAACTGTGTAGAGCTCCAGCTTAGTGTTCCAGACAAAAATGTGTACGAACTCCAATTTTTTCTCATTCCAAAAAGACCATCACCTAGAAGGGACTTGTTAGGAATGGGAATGAGTTGCAGACTCAGTGTGCAATAGTTTGAAAAACGTGGTAAACAGTACACAGTGTCGACAAGAAGAAAAATAAGATGTTGCATCTAATGAGGAACTGGGTACTAGGTAGGTGATCAACATGTATCAATGCTCACGTGCAACACAAAAAATTAACATCGAGAAGCAACCCCCAAAGAAAAGTGGTCAATACAATCTCAGAAGTCAAGGGGCTCCACCTACTATTGGGGAGATGTAAGTAAAACTTGAACTGTTGAGGAAGGTTGATCCACTAGCCATCACAAAGAAGAAATCTCAAAGCAATCCCAGGAAGATAGCTACAGACAAGAGTACATCCATGAGAAGTAAACTTCAGAGCACTCCGTCGGATAGTACAAAAACGAGTCTAACCCCGGACACCTCAGTGAGTTTACCCAATCTTGACTACAATATTGTTGAAGATATGAAGAAAACTCGTGCAAACATCTCTTTATTTGAGTTGGCTAAACTCAAGAGTCAGCGAGATATTTTGATGCATGCATTAGGGAAAACATCCACAGATAGCATACCCTCTACTAGAAAGGGAGTAAGCACATCTCCCTGTTCACTCACAAATGTGCTCAAAACACTCTGAATGGAAGAAGAAAACTCTGCTTGCCCTCCATTCTTGCTTTCATTTGAAATTTTTAACTGCAATGTTCACAACTGTTTGGTTGACTCTAGCGCATCAGCTAACGTCATGCCACTCTCCATTTCCAAGGGGATCAATTTGCAATGGAGTAAGACATCTACACAGATCATCCAACTAGATCAAACATGCATACCAACCTTTGGTGAACTTCGAGATGTGATCAACCGTTTATCTCATGACAGTCGAGTTCAACAGTGCATCAACATTGTCATTGTCGACATATCAGAAGCGTATGGTTTAGAACTTAGTAGAGATTGGTCCAACAAGTTGAACGGGTACTTTGCCATAGACTGGTAACACTTATGGCTTCCATACCAGGGCAAAAGCAATCAGATCTAGGTGTTATCTAAGAGATACATGAAACATAATGTCACTCCCATCAATGGTGAGAATGAACCATTGGATTTCACAGAACTTGTGTTTGGAAACTACCTCTTGGAAACATAGCTAGGGTGTTATCTTGCATAGCCAGCTCCAACCCCACCAGACACGCAATTGGGTCTCCTTCCTTGCCCAACTGATGGAAATGAAACATGTACAGTACATTGTAACACTAGTAGCAATAGAAGTAGCAACAATAGTAATAGCACATCAAGTGGTCCTTGTACAAACGAGTTGTGGACGATGTATTTTGATGGATCAAAGACACATGATGGATTTCGAGCCGGGTGTGTCTTGATAGACCCAAAGGACATGAAGCACTTGATCTCAAGCTACATGGTTTTCGAGTGCATGAAAAACACTGTTGAATATGAAGCACTCATATTGGGCTTGTACAAAGGCATTAACCTCAATATTTCTACTCTCAAAGTGGTAGGTGATTCAGAAATAGTGGTGCGGAAGGTACGTAACACCATACACTATTTGTCACCTCATGTCAAAAGTTATCAACAAGAGGTATGGTGACTCATCTCTAACTTCAAAGCTTTCAATATCATTGTTGTGGCAAGAATGCGTAATGCAGTTGCTGATGCCTTATCTAACACAACTGCTAGGATGACACCTCTTATGGATAGGTTTATTGTTGAATTTTTTTATAAGCCTTCTAACCTTGATAACATAAATAATTTATGCCTTTTTGACGACGATCAACAAATACAACACTTTATGTCCAACGCTGATGTCTTCAGGGATGCAACGATTGATGAAGATGAGCATGAGCAATCTCTACAAGCCGCAGCTAGTGACAAGAAAGGAAACCTCATCCCCAAGGGTGTGGTATCTCTCGAAAATCTTTATGACTTGCAAAACCACTTTCAAGGGCCCAGGAAGAGCAAAATCCATAGTTCCACCATGATGCACAAACAAATCAACTTGGGAACATAACACGATCTGAAGTTCATCAATCTCAGTATGTGTTGCACACCGTAGGAGTGGAAAGCCTTTGTCTGCATGTTCAAGCAATATCAGGATGTATTCATGTGGACAAATGATGATCTAAAAACATACGACATGCGAATAATCCAACATGTGATTCCGATCAAAGAAGGGGTCAAGCCATTTCAGCAAAAGCTGAGAAAATTACATCCGTCACTTGAACCCCACATACAGAAAGAACTGACTAAGTCGTTGGATGCAAGGATCATTTACAGAATTCGTCATTCCACGTGGGTTTCTAACTTAGTTCCTATACATAAGAAGTCCAGGGAGATCCTATTATGCATTGATTTCTGAAACTTAAACCGCGCTTCGGACAAAGACAACTACTCCGTGCCGTCAATGGAACATATTTTACAAATAGTGTCTGGAGCATAAATTTTTTCCTTGCTTGATGGTTTTTCGAGATACAACCAAGTTCTAGTAGCGGAACCTAATAAACTAAAAACTACCTTCTGTGCTGAGTGGGGTACATTCACATACATGAGAATTCCATTTGGGCTTGTGAATGTAGGCGCAACCTTTCAACGTGCCATGGACATCACCTTCTGTGGACTTATCAGACAAAGTGTAGTGGTGTACCTTGATGACGTGACTGTATTTTCTAGAAAATGGTCTGACCACATATGCCACTTGAAGAAGATATTCGAGCAATGCCTAAAATATGGGATATCCTTGAATCCCAAGAAACGTATATTTGCGGTGTTTGATGGGAACCTCCTCAGGAACATCATTGCTAGAAGTGGGATCAAGGTTGATTCGGACTGAATTCAGACAATTACACAGATTCCTCACCCAGCCAACAAGAAAGCCATGCAGTCCTTCCTGGGAAAGATAAACTTCCTCCAGAAGTTCATCTCGTATTATGCACAGATAGTGAAACCTATGCAAGACATGATCAAGACGGATGCAGTCTATAGTTGGGGTAACAAGGAAAAGAATGCATTCACCCGTATCAAGCAGCCTATAGTATATGCACCTATAGTTTACAACCCAGCCCTTAAAAAGGATTTCTTTCTATACACCTTCGCCTCCGACAATTCGCTTGATGTAGTACTCACTCAGAAGGATGAGCTGAATGATGAACGTCCCATCTCCTTCATGTGTGAAAGCATGCAGGGACTCAAACTCAACTACCCCACCATCGAAAAACAACCATACGTAGTATATAGGGTGATGAACCACTTCAGACCCTGCTTTTTGAAGAACCATTGCGTAGTCTTTGTGCCACACCCAACAATCCGATCACTGCTTGTACAATAGGAGCTGGGTGAAATACATGCGAAATGGATGACATACTTGTAAGAGTATGATCTTGACATCAATCTAGTTCACACTAACAAGGGTCATTGTCTTTGCAGACTCGTAGCCGAAGCAATCCATGCATAGAGGAAGAAGAAGAGCTCACTGGTTGGGAGAAAGAAATCGAGATGTATGATGTAGAGTGAGCACTACCCACTTCATACGGAAACTCTTGGTATGAAGATGTGTGCCAGTACCTTGAGCATGGCACCATACCTTCTCTCTTCTCCATGAGACAAAAGAGGGAACTTTTCCTCAAAGCATTACCTTATCAGTTGGTGCATGGAGTGCTTTACAGAAAGCATAGTAACAATTTTTTTCTCAAGATCTTGGAGGTACATGATTTAGGGAAGGTCTTGCATGACTTTCATGATGGACTACTCGGGGGCCACTTCGTGGGAAATGCCATTGTGCACAAAGTCATGCGATCCAGTTTCTACTGGCCCACATTATTCAAGGATGCACATGCCTATGCCTGCAAGTGTCCAATCTATTAGCGATGCGCCATCAGAACCTGAAGTTCAGTAGTCCTGCTGCACCCTGTAGAAGTGACTGAACCATTTCAATAGTGGGGCTTGGACATCATTGCGGAAATCTTCCCACATTCGTCAAAACAACACCGCTACCTCCTGACAGCTATAGATTACTTCACGCGGTGGATAGAAGGAGTTCTGCTTAAGAAAGTGAATGACCAGGAAGTCATCAGCTTCCTCCAACAGAACATCATCTCATGATTTGGTGTTCCGATATCACATTTTTTTAACAATGCAACTTAATTTTCCTCTTTAAATCTATATGATTTTTCATTACAATATGGTATCCTGCTTAAACAATCAGCTAACTATTACCTGTAGGGAAATGGTATCACTGAAACTATGAATAAAAACCTTATCCACATTATCAAGAAGACCATTTACTTTGAACAGTGTAATTGTCCCTCTGCTTAGACGAATGCTTTATGGGCTGACTGTGTAACAGCTAAACCCTATCTAAACACTTCGACATACTTCCTGGTTTATGGGAAATAAGCCATCGTTCTACCAAATATCTACTTGCCTGCTCTCCAATTGTGCCAATAATCCTAAGGTAAGCCTTGTTTTCTATTTCATCATAGGATGGATACACTTCACAAGTTGCAAGAAGAAAGGATGAAAGAAAAAGAAAAATTCATACTCCACCAGAACCATATCAAGTGATGGTTTGACAAGAAGTCTGTATGGAACACTAAATTCGATGTGGGTGACTTAGTCTTGAAATGGGACAAACCCAATGAAGACAAAGGAAAATATACGAAGTTCAAATCCCTATGGATTGGTCCATACGCTGTCAAGGAAAATCTTGGCCCACACACGTACCATCTACAATCACTTGACGGGAGGATTGACAACCTTCCTATCAAATGACCAAGACTTAGAACACTACTTTTAGTAAGTTGAGGCCACGCCTGGCGCCATGTACATATTTTGTTTACTGCTTGTTGTCTTTTCACTTTGCATTTCTTTGTTTTGTTTTGTTTTCTTAATATCATTCTATTTTTGGTTTTGCCAATAAGCGTTGCCCTCTATTGAGTTCTGGCTTTTGAATGAGTATGTGGCTGAGATCCAAAGAGTCTTTTGACATTGCAGCACTTGGCCAGTCCTGTGTCTGTCTTCTCTGGGCTTGGTTATAAGCTTCGTCTGATGAAGTCTTGACGAAAAATATGAGCCGTCTATAAGGCAAGCTTTGGTCCAACCATGAACTTGTGTCTACACTGGGAAACCCCATGCATGTACTCAGTCTTCTGCTCTGTGTTCAAGCTCATCCAATTATTAGAAATGGAGAAGGGAAAATATAAACAAGCAAACCTAAATTAGAGGTCTTACATGCTTCTATGAAGGAACAACCTCTTTTTCTCTCAATAAATAGGGATCCCTCTTCTACCCCAGAAATAAATAAGTTCCTATGCATAGTCCTCTTTTCAAAAAATACAAAGGAGAAAGAAGAGAAAGGCTTCCTACTCAGAGAGGTGAAGCATGGAACTCCACTAGGGTACTGACTAGGCTTGCTAGTAGTGGAGCGATGTGTGTGTTCCTGCGTGACTCTACTGGTGTACTGTCCAGGCCTACTAGCAGCGGAGCAACACCATAGATGAAAACTTATACTCTGGAAATTTTAAACTCGCAAGCCAAACTACCATTTCCGATTTTGAAACACTATGATCAAGATGAAACTTGTTGTTGTGCTTGGCTGAGTTGGAAAATGGTGAACCATGTCTGTCCATGGCCAGGAAAGTGGGGAAACCGAAGTAACCCACACAATGATTCAATACTCCCTAATAGACCAAGGCCATGTGATGTCAATGGACCAAACCAGAGAAATTGGTATTCAACCAGTGTGTCGCCCAGTGTTGTAGCAGCCGCAACACCCTCCAAAATTTTGGCTTGCATCCAATTTGGGAGCCTTCCTTGGTTTTTCCTTGATGTTTGAAAACACTTGGGCTCATCCCCTAAGCTATATACCCCTCATTTTCATAGGCTACAAGACAATTGATGGAGGAACATCCCAAGAACTTGTGTTTTGAAAAAGTGAAATGTATCATTTATGATGGTTTAATAGATACAAAAGCAAAGTTATTGGCATGAGTTCATAATAGAGATAATGAGTGTAGGATGTCTATGAATTTCATCCAAATGGTCAAATTTATTCATAGTTACTTTGAAGAAAAATGTGGTGGGAATAAGGAAAATGTTTCTCTAAACTTTTATAAGGAATGTTGTATTAAATAAGTTATCAAATTGAACAAAAAATTAATACAAAAGGTGGCAAATTAAATTGATATGTATTTAGAGGTATGGATAAAATTTTCCAGTTGGCATTTAGAATTGGGGAGATATGGGAATTGATTGATGATATTTTAAACATGTGGGAGAATATTGACATAAAAAATAAGAAGGTTAAAATGTTTAAACCCTAAATATGTACCAACAATAAAATAGGACTTGAAATCAAGAATATTCCAAATGATGTGACTATCACACCTTGTAGAGAAATGCAGGCAGTGAAAGATGATAAACTTGTTAAATCAAATTATATCCTGTGAAGTCAAGTGAATTATCATTGGACAAAATGTGTGAGGAATTTCAAAACTAAGTTTGTTGAATATTTTTTGCTTATTTTTGGATTATAATTTTCCTTTAAATATAACATATTGTCGTTGGTAGTATTTTTTATACATATCACTATATTAACATTTTTTACTTTATTTATTTATTCATAAGGTTTATATGAGAATACAAGAATAGATGGTTAAAATGTCGAATAAAGAGAGTTGGGATGATGTTGTATGCAACTAACCATATTCAAGTTCTACAACAACACTAAAAGACTTTTATCTTGCATTCAAAAAAGTTTGTTGATTTATACATTGATTTTATTCATATGTAAACTATCTTTATTTTATTACCTATAAATTTATTTGTTTATTTCATTAAATATGTCAAAGAATAATGCAAATGGAGTACCAGATAGTTTCAAAACCTTTATTGAAAATATTAAGTTGGAAAGGATATGAAAGTAGCACCTCAAGAATATTGAACTTGATCCTCTTCTTAATCATTACATTTCGAATGGGCTCGACATTATCCAATATCAAATAATACAAGGCGATTTTGAAGGAGTTTCAAATCTCATACCTAAAAGGGAATATTCCCTAGTTATTGTAGATATTCATCATGGTTTTAATTTCCCAAACATTAGATATGATAGTGAGACTTAGGGTTATCAAGCTTTTAATAAAGTGGTTGGGACATTTCAAGAAGTAACAACATCAACACTTTGGAGATTTGTGACTGTTCATTCAGACACACAATTTACAATGCTATTATGAAGCTTCAAGGGAAAATAAAACTTAAGGATGCAGCTTACATGGTAAGACATTGAAATTGTATTTTTGAACAATGTTAATTTTTTTTTATCTATGTACAAGTTAATTGAACTTTTACTATTTCATGTTATAGGGAAATGTCAAATATTAATGGTTGTGGAGATCAACCAATTATAAGTGATTGTGAGTTCATTCATGTTGAATCTTGGACAAATTATGATAGTTATAAGTCTATTCTTTTGAATCTAGCAGGTGGAAAGATTCATAGCCAAATACTAGTTCATGATGTTTTTCTAAGAAAAATAACATATGAGGGTAAACATGAAAAAGGAAAGATAATTAACATTTATAAAAAACCACAGGCATTGATTAACTATCTTATAGATTTATGTTCAAATGAAGGAGATTTGGTTTTGGGTTTATTCTCAGGTTCAGGTAAGTTTTATTATATAAAATTGAATTTCAATATTTCAATATTTTAATTTTTATGTGTTTATACTAATTTACTTAATTATTTATCTTGCACTTAATGATTAGGTACAACACTAACATGTTGCCTACAAAAAAAGGAAAAATTGTGTGGCCATTGAAAAAGACTCACTACAATGCAGTTTTATTCAACAAAGTATTAATGTTATTCAATTTCATCAAGATGCAATGCAAGAAGTTGGTTTGAGGAAAGGAAATTTTAATGAATCATGTGTGGAAAAAAACAAAAAGGAACCTCAACCACCGTTAGATGGAATGATTGGAAAGGTATATTTTGGGAGATTTGTAGGCATCAAATATCCATCAAAAGAGGAAAATGACCGAACTGAAACACAAAATACTATGGAACAAGACAATAATGAAATTCTAGAAGATGATGGGCATGGATTATATGATATTGTTGATTAAATTTAAGCTATGCTTGGAAATCAAGCTCAATTTTGAGAATTATTCATTTGTTGTACTTGTAATGTTTTCGCATTGAGATTTTATGCAAAGAATAAGTATTCAAGTATTGTTGTTATATGCTTAATATTTGTATTATCTGATTTTCACTTTAATTTTTATGTGAATCATTATTTTTTGAAAAACTATTGTGAATATTATTAATTTTTAACATAAAATTCACAATAAGTGTTATTTTTTTATTAAAATTTTCTCATAAAAACAATTTATTTGACACGTCATTTTTAGCGAAAAAATCTCAACATGTGTTTTTTATTATTATATCTATATTCAAAATGTGTATTTTTTTGTCAAATGTTTAAAGTTATTACTTTTTTAGTGACCATTATTTGATGTACATTGAAATATTAATTAACGATACATAAATATATAGAAAATCCTAACATTAAAATATTGACCATTTTTAAAACTATGCAAAAAAACGAATATTTCATTATAAAAAAAAATGGAAAAGAAAAACAAAAAACGCAAACCTGAAAAACACTTAAAACTAAATATCTAAGTGAAGAAGAAGAATACCACTACTTAAAAATTTGTTAAAGTTAAAAAATAATATCCACACATTATATATTAGAAAATTTAAATTGTCAGAAGTAAGACCCCTGAAAAAAGGGGTTGATATTGCATCACTGTTTTTTGAAATTGCCATGAAAATCACTAACATTTAAAAAAAATGTTTATACTAGATACATAAGAAAATTTTAAATGTCAAAAATATGCTCGAAAAAAAGGTGTATTCTAAATCAACACGTTTAAAAATCGGATAATTTTTTGCTACCTCTAAAAAGAGATATATCGATACAATTCTTGTTTGATTGGTAACTGTGTTTGATGTACAAAGTTTAAATCCTATATGGTGTGATAATAATAAACATGTTTGGACAAAATACGTTACTGTCATATAGTTCTTATTTTTGAATTACTTTTGTACTATGGAATTAGAAACTCTTATTTTTCTTATTTATGTATTTTGATCTAATTCATATCATCATAGCAATAAAAATGAATACAAGCATAATATATGTCGTTAAGGACAATCATAACTCTTTTAAGAGGAACTTTTATTTATTTATTGCACTTTGATTATTTTTGCATTACACAACACAACTATTTTTTTGTATGTGCTCCCATTTATTTTGGGCCATATTTTTTAATGTACTATAACTAAAAGCAATTTTTTTTAAAATTTCTAGGAAACATATGACACTTAGAGATTTGGATTTAGGACAACAATTACAAGGGAAAAAGTACTTTGAACATTTCTATAAAATTTTTGTATTTTCTAAAACTAAAATCTATCTAAAATTTGTGTACATTACTAATGAGTTTTCTTTATCTTATTTTATTTTCAGTAGACAATTCTTACTTAGTTTAAATTATAGTGTCCTTTTAAGCAATGATTTTAGTGTAATATTTGGGAAAAGACAAATGTTATTGAATTCAAATGATGTCACATCAGACATGGACGACAGTGTGGAGATAACAATAATGAGTACCATAGAAACAAATATTGCAATAAACAAAATAAAATCAATGGAAACTAGTGAATAAATAAATACAAATAGGTACTTTTGTGCATATTCAATTTCTTTTTTCCCCTTTTTTTTTTAACCCATCCCCGTTTTTTTATTCTTTAGTCTCATTTTTATTTTAAAAAAAATATTTCAATGCAATGCTCATGATTAGGGAAAAGGAGGTCAATTAGACGCCATTGTTGATTGAATATATCAATAACAATATATCTAGGAAAAATTTTCATGACGTTGTCTTGGTCACATATTGAATAGTTTTGGACAACAAATAAGTCGAAAGAAATATTTTGTGTAGACTTAACAAATAAGAAAGCATAAATGAAAATAAAATTGCTTGTGCCAACATCGTTAATTGAACATCATGAGTCAAAGCTTATTGCAAATGCCAGTGCTTCTATTAAGATTTCAAAATTATTCCAGAGCATAAATACGATAGTGGTGATTGTGAGAAATCTATTTTGAAACTATTTATCAAAATAGTTTTAGCAACGTAGAAAAAAATTGCCTTGTTTATGCAGGTACTTATTTTCTCCAAACACAACAATTTCAAATCTATCATGCAATGATGATGCCTTTCTAGTAGGCACAATCAAAGTTGTTGCAATTTCAGTAATGCAAACAACAATGTAATATGTTCTGGAAATAAAAAACAACAATGGAGAACAAGACATGGCTACAATAAGCTTTATTTTATTTAAAAGTTTTATTGTTACAAAATTATTATCCATCTACTTCTTTTTTCTTCCCCCCACCAAAAAACCCAATTTTCATTGAAATAAAAAAACAAGTTATGTATACATAGGTTTGTATATCCTAATGTTTGGGGAAAAAATTATTCATCATATATAGTAGGGTTTTCATCTATTGTTTTACAAATGTTTCTTATCTAACAGGTTCAAGTACAATAACCTTGTTTCGACATGTGTTTCAATTCAAAGAGATTTGCAACAAAACAAATTTCCATTGATCTTGTTAAAAATATAGTTAAAAAACAAGAAATATTTTTTCATACTTCACAATAAACGTTCATTTGTTCACTGAACACAGGAAAGAAATTTGTTAGTCTAAGAAACCTTCTTTCTTCAACAAGAAAAATATGCACAATAAGCTATATCATATTATTTAAATAGACATGGATAAAGAACAAAAATAAGAAAGAAATTTTATTTCGTGTTACTAAGCGTATGTTTTCTATATTAATTTTACAACATTTTCAAGGATATCTAAATGTAGTTAGTGCATAACGATGCCATTCAAAGTTGTATGCGCAACATGTAGTTCTCCAATTACAACTACTAGAACTATGAAAAACACTATGCTTTATTGCACCGCTTGCAAGTAACACTCTTGCTTTCTTTATTTTCATCACCTAAATTTCATCATACATGCAACTGATAGGAATAAAAAATAGCGCATTTTGAGGGACGTTAAACTGGAAAGAGTATTACCTGCACTATAAAAAATTTCCTACGATCAATACTGTGCAGAAAAAATAGATGATATTGGAACCTTGAGCAACTTCGAAATGCATGAAACCATTATGATAGACCATCAAAACATAATTTTATGTATAAAATGACATGTTTCATTGTTTACGTTGTTAAGCAATTCATAAATGGCATAGTGCTCATTCATTGCATTGTCAGGGATCCTAATATCTCTTTCACTTTACTGGACATTTGTGATCTGATTTCACATTATCAATCAATATACTATAGCCATGCAAACAAGATTAACAATCTACTCATCAGAGCAACAAGATGATTTTTTCTACCAATGCAAATGTTATTATGACATTATATATAAATGTAATACAATGGATTTTTTTTTGACTCTATGTTTTATATTATGCTAGGTTGTCTTCTTCTTCTTTTTTTACCCATTATAATTTTTTGCATTTTTTTCTTGATTTATCAAATTGCCAAGTTCTATAACTACTCATGTAATATAAGTTCGTTATGATGCAATTTTCTGTGACATTTCTTTACAATAATAGTTTTTTTTTTTACAATTTCAATATTTTCTTTTTCTATTTAAACAACTATGCCATACAATATTTAAACAAATATCTAAATAAGTCGTTGTCATACAAAGCTCAAACAAATTTTTAAATCAATATAACTTGTAAAAAATATTGCATTTATACATAGATTTTTAATCCAAAATAGTCTCACATGTTTCTTCACGTTAAATTTGTCGAGAATATTATAATATATAGCCTTTAACATACACTAATTTTCAAAGTCTATTCAACAAATAGAAAAATACTAGTAGCACTTTCTCTATTGATTAACCATTGTTCATGGAATTTTAAGGTTGTACTGATTACGCTCTCAAAATATAGAACTAATTCATCTATTCATGATTCACAACATCTCTTCTAATAACGTTCTTATGGTAACAAGTTCATCTTCGATACGCCTACGTATTTTGTGAAATTCTAGTATTTTATGCATTAGCATTAAAATATCTTTGCTAGGCATTAAGATATCTTGGTTGAGCATTAAAATATCTTTGCTCCTTGCATGTACATCTTCCTTGGTTCCCCTGCCGTTGTTTCTTTAATCAATTTCTTCATGTTAGTAACAAATGCAAAAAAAATAGATAAATTATAAAGCAATACCTTAAAACACTTAATAGTTTTAGGGAAAAATGAACATTGACAAATTTCTTTTACAAGCAACATCCGTATATATAATTTTTAAGAAATAATGATTCATATAAATCATCAATTGACATTTAAGTTCTGAAATGACATTTAATGACTATCTATTTCAATTATATCCACTAACCAATAATCATTATCAATGTGGATAACACTGATTTTCCTAATCTTTAATAAGAAAAGATTGTTGTAAAATCTATTACTTTAAATAATATATGTTTTACTTAAATTTCAATTTGACATAATCCAATTGACACAATTACATTTCATGATTAATCCACCTTACATGATTTAGAAATCATTGTCGACATACTATTTTATTAAAATCGTAAATCTCATTCTATTTTCATTAACTAAAGCTCTTTTTCCAATAAATAAAAGCTTTTTCCGTAATTATTCATTGAACTAACGTGTATCTAACATATTTTTTATGTAGACTTTCCTTGCTACTGGCCAACTTTTACTTTGCAAAAGTAATTTTAGAACCTAAATGTCAATTCACCACTTGAATTCCTTTATTCCTTTGTCATGTTATTCAAATATTGAATGAACTCTACTCACTTAAATAAGTAAATTAGATAGTTGAATATGGGATTCCAATTATTGTGTCTCATTAATATCTCACTGTCGCTTCTAACTACCCAGACAAAAGATACAGTAATCAAGTAATAAAATATGTTATAAACACTAATGTTATACTACACAAATAACGATTATAATATGTGAAAAAGAATAGTGATACTACATGTTAGCTTTGAATTTTTCCACAACCAAACTCAACACTTACACATCAATTCCAGAAAAAATATATAAAAGGATTTAATGCAAAATGTGAGCATTCGCATAATCAAAGCTTGAAAGCTTCCTCCGCACAATAGACTACCTATGTACTTCCATACATCTGCCACATTTCAACAACATAACCATAAACAAAGCTTGTGTTCAATGATTCAAATTTCTTTGAGCTACACACAACCTTTACTCAATTCACTGTTGATGTTTGACAATATAGAGATAAACATTATTTATAATTAAAATATTACAACAACAAATACAAAATACTTAATACTAAAATATTAGCAATAAAAAGCATTATTTATAATTAAAATATTAGCAATAATATCGTATCGGTCCACCACTTGTCTCGGTGTTATTGCGAACAACAAATATGGATTATTTAATACTAAAATATTACCAATAAAAGCCTTCAATGCGAATTTTAGAGATACACAGATCCACACAATGAAATCTTGAAAGCTTCCTCATTACAAATAACCATAAACAAAGTTTCTACTCAATGTTTGGATCATTCATGTCATTACAAGTTCTTTGCATTCCAGAACGATTCAACCTTTGCTTAATTGAGTAGTGATATTCAGAAATATGAAAATTTGCATAATTTATAACTAAAATATTGTGAACAACAAATATGGATTATTCAATACTAAAATACTACCGACAAAAGCATTATTTATAACTAAAACATTACCAATAATATCGTTAAAATCATTGTTTTAGGAACTTGACTTCAACTCGATATTGCCAAGCTCACTTTTGATTAGTGGTACCTACAAAACATAGTCCTCAGCATTCACATTTCCATTGTGTGGAAGTTCATTGTGCGTAACTCATTGTGTCGACCTCTGCACATCAATCTTCTGTACAATGATTCAATTTTTATAATGTTCCACTTATCTCATTCTGCTCTATTATATAATTACAAGGAAGAGCATAAATGGATGTACAGTCCTAATGCTTGTAATGATTAACCATTAATACATATTAACTATATTAACTATAACCATTAACTATATTCTTCTATTATAATATTAATAGACTATGCATTTGGCAAAAGCAATGGGATCGAATAAATTTATAAGCATTATTGGGGCCATCGTAAAACAAACTCAATACTTACAGTAAGAGCACTAACATTTTAGCATGTGGAGGAAGCATGTCCACACATAGTGTGTACGGAGGAAGTTGTGAAAATGTCGTTAGTGCGGAGCAAGCATGGGTTGAGACAAAAAAGTGGGTGAAATGCGGACCCCACTTAATTAGTTGTATATACAAGGATACACATCATTTATGACTAAAGTATTAGAAAAAATCGTATAATTCCCATGCTTTCTTCAGTGGTATTACGAATAATGAATATGTGTTATTTAATACTAAAATATTGGCAATAAAAGTCTTTAGTACCAAGTGCGGTGATTCACACATTGAAAGCTTCCTTCGCACAATGGAATTTCTCCACACTTTTACACATATGCTAATTTGAAACATATTCAAACATACAAACATATGCATTATTTACAATTGAAATATTATCAATAATATAAGCATAAGTCTGCAATGCAAAGTGCAAACATCCACACAATGAAGGCTTCAAAGCTTTCTTCGTACAATGAATCAATTAAACAACAATAATAATTTACAACTAAAATATTATCATTAATATAGCAAATATGGATTATGTTTTGATACTAAAACATTAGCAATGAAAGCGTTCAATGCCAAATGCAAAGATCCGCACAATGAAAGCCTGAAAGCTTCCTCTGCACATCCCATAAATAATGTTTTTGTTCAATGAGATGTCGTTTACTTAAATAGTAGTAGTATACATTATTTACAATTAAAATATTATCCATAATATGTGCATAAACAGAGTTATTATTCACACAATGAAAACATGAACGCTTCTTCTGCATAATGAACATTTTCTGCACTTCTGCATATCCTACAAAAAAAGCTTTTGCTCAATTAAATGTGGTTTTGTACACAACTTTGTGTGCACTCTGGACAATTTTTACTCACTTGAGTACTAATATGCATTATCTATAACCAAAGTATTAGCAATAAAAGTTTTTAGTACAAAGTGTGTACATCCATATAAAAAACACTTTCGTATAAGAGTATAGACAAACAGATATTCGAAACACTATTTACAATATATTTTTTATCAATAATATAAACATATACAATGCAATTATCCATAGGATGAAAACTTAAAAGATTCTTCTGCACAACAAACATTTTACTCACTTATGCATGTCGTTTAAATAAAGGTTATGCTCAATCAAATTTGATTTTGTACACAACTTTGTCTACACTCTGCACAACTTTTACTCAATTGACTACTAATATGCATTATTTATAACTAAAATATTAGCAATAATATTATAACTTAGTGCAAAGTGCATAGATTCACACAAACAACACTTCCACACAAGAGATTAAATAAGAAGATGTTCGAAATATTCAAAATATTAGCAATAAATTTGTATATGTAAACCATATACTAAAATATTTATTCGCTTTGGTGAGATCTCCAAATATAGTGTGTATGGAAGAAGTTGTCCAGACGTTGTTGTGCCGACCAAGTAGTGCGGAACAAGCATGGGCTGAAAGAGAAATGTGGATTAAATGCAGACCTCTCTGCACAATAGAGTTACATGTCCAGATATAACATGTATATAGGAAGTTGTGTATTTGTTATTGTGAGGAGAAAGCAGTCCCAAAAAAACATGGGTTGAGACAGGAATGTGGAAAAAATACTAATATCTCAGAAAAAATATAAAAATATATTCATAAATACGAAGATAAGCGTAATTTACTTAAAATATCACCAATTGTGTATTTTTTGTTGTGAGGAGTAAGCAACCCCAAACAAACATGGGTTGAGATAGAAATGTGGACGAAATACTGATATCTCAGTAGAAATATAAAAATATATTCATAAATACGAAGATAAGCGTAATTTACTTAAAATATCACCAATAATATCATATAAGTCAATTGCTTACTAAAATAATAGCAATAAAAGTCTTTAATACCAATGTAGATAGCTTTTACTCCACAAAAGGATTTATGCAAAATAATCAATTAGATGAAATATATACCTCTCCACACAATAGAGTTCTTTCACACTTCTGCACATATGTCTAATTTGAAACATACAAAAAAATACGAAAAGATATTCGCAAATACAAATATAAACATAATTTACACTTTAAATATCACAAATAATATCATATACGTATATTCACTCTGGTTGGATCTCCACATATAGTGCATACGAAAGAAGTTGTGTAGACGCCTTAGTGTGAAACAAGCATGCACTGAGACAAAAATGTGGACCTCTCCGCACAATAGAGTTACATGTCCTGATATAGCATGTACAGACAAGTTGTGCATTCCTCGTTGTTTGTAGCAAGCAATGCAAAACAAGCATGGGTTGAGATAGAAATGTGGAGAATATGAAAATATATTCAGATATACTAATATCACCAATAATATCGTATATGTCAATTTCTTACTAAAATATTAGCAATAATATCCTTTAATGCCAACGTAGATAGCTTCCACTCTGCGAAAATCTTTATGCAAAAGCATTAATTAGATGAAATACAAACCTCTCCTCATAATAGCATTATTTTTAACTTGTGCACATATGCCTAATTTGAAACATACACAAAAATACAAAAAGATATCTAAAAATACGAATAAGCATAATTTACATTTAAAATATCACGAATAATATCATATACGTCATTTGCTTACTAAAATATTAGTAATAAAATCCTTTAATGCCAATGTATATAGCTTCCACTCTATGAGAGAACTTTATGCAAAAGAATCAATTAGATGAAATACAAACCTCTCTACACAATAGAGTTCTTTCGCACTTCTGCACATATTCCTAATTTGAAACATACATGGAAATACAAAAAGATATTCAGAAATATGAAGGTAAGCATAATTTAGACTTAAAATATCATCAATAATAATATACGTCAATTGCTTACTAAAATATTAGCAATAAAAGTATTCAATGCCAACGTAGATAGCTTCCACTATGCGAAAAGATTTATGCAAAAGAATCAATTAGATGAAATAAAAACCTCTTTTCACAATTGAGTTCTAGTTTTCAATACCAACCTAGATAGCTTCCACTATGTGAAAATATTTATGCAAAAGAATCAATTAGATGAAATACAAAACCTATTTTCACAATTGAGTTCTTCTGCACTTCCGCACATATGCCTAATTTGAATCATATATGGAAATACAAAAATTATATTCAAAAATAAATTTACACTTAAAATATCACCGATAATATCATATACGTCAAATAGTTACTAAAATAGTAGTAATAAAATCCTTTAATGGAAATGTAGATAGCTTCCACTCTCCCAAAATATTTATGCAAAAGAATCAATTAGATGAAATATGAACCTCTCTGCACAATAGAGTTCTTCTGCACTTCCGCACATATGCCTAATTTGAAACATGCATGGAAATAGGAAAAGATATTCATAATAATATCGTAAACATCAATTGCTTGCTAAAATATTAGCAATAAAAGCCTTTAATTCCAACCTAGATAGTTTCCACTTCGTGAAAAGATTTATGCAAAATAATCAATAAAATAGCCATAGAGGCAAGGAATATGTTGCATCACAACTATTCACCTTGTTAATATATGCAACAATTTTGAATTTCTTTATCTTATAGAGTTACTTAGTGTACTAGTTGATGCTTGGAGGGCCCCATTCCTTGACATGTGCACCATTCTTTTTTCCTTTACATATTGTGGATTGTTGTAACTTGGTTTGTTAGTAAATATTTATGTGATTTCTCTTTCATTTTCAGATTTACATGTGCAAATTTATCTATATTTATATTAAGTATTATTTTTTCTTGTTTATATGTTAATAATTACAATTTCTAGTTGTTAAATATATTCTTTGTTTATTTGCAGAGTTATAAATTGTTTTCATGGTATCTTAATTTTTGTAGGTTTATGAACAACCTTAGTTTCCTTTAAATTGCTATTGCTTTCAAAACTCACCTTAAATATAGCTTGATTAAGTAAAATATTGAGGAGTCTATCAAAATATTGGTGGAAGTCTTTGAGCGACTTGAGGGATTGAGGCAAATACACTACAACTAGTATTTTCACTAGTAAGAAGCCTAATCCATGTATGATGAACGACTTAAACTTGAATCAATCTATTATGTTTTTCTTGCTTTAGATCAGTTTTTCATTTCAAGTATGCATGCATATAATTTCTTCTTTAGTTAATAACCTACATAAGTGAAAGGAGAATTGTTGTGTAAGCATTTCTCAATGCTTAGATTTCCACACCTTACTTTTATACTAGTGTAAGTTTTTGTAGTCTAAATCAAATAAGATTAGTTTCTTTCTTGTTGGATTGATTAATAAGAATTTTGCTTTAAGTTTGCAATTTACAATTTGAATCTTTCCACTATAATGAGTTAGCCATTATTTATGTTTTTATCTTATATTAATCTTATTTTAAAGTTGCATCTTTAGTTAAATCATAATAGTTATAACATTGAACTACCTTGAAATTGAATATAAGTGATATTACTCTTTACACATAGCGATGTGCTTCTAACTTTACTAACTCCTAGATTAATAAGATATATGTATTAGTTTTGAAAATAAATTAGACTAACAATTTGCATATTATTGGATCCCATAACCCAAGCTTATATTCACATGAACACGGTCTAAATGTTTTACATTTTTTTCTTTTTATAAGCTACATAAATTAGATGAACAATATGTATATTATTATATTATTAGATCCCAGTAGCTTATATTCACACCGCCATGGTCTAAAATATTTTAAGCTTTTATTCTTTTACGAGCTAATAATAATAATAATAATAATAATTTATTTTTTTATTAAAAATACATTTAGAAATGAAAATTAACAATTCTATAAACATGAAAAAAAACTAAAAACACATTATATAAAAATATAACAATAAAAATAATACAAACATGAAGGTAAAAGCCACTCACCATGTGTTAAAATAGAGCGCACATACCCTTCAAGTTAGAGACTCAATGAAGAATCTCAATCATTGGAAGATATTTGTAAACTTTGAACATTTCGCACATGTACTTAATTGGAATCTAAGCTCATGCCAGTGTTATATTAGCGTCTCGATACACCACGTTGAGCATCTTGACCGAAAGTTTTGTAACATGAGTTTTAGAGAGTACTTGGCGTGAAGCCATATTCAAAAGCTGAATGCATCACCGAAGTAAAGAAGAAAGGGACCATTAAAATATCAAAGAAGTAAAGAAGAAAGGGACCATTAAAATATCTTTGAAATGTAAAAGAAATCTAAAATAGAGGTTCAACATATAGTTATTAAAAAAAGAGTTCAACATATAGTTATTAAAAAAAAAGTGGTTTTACAAAAAAAAAAAAAAAAAAATTCACTAATGTGAAAAAGTGGTTTTGATAAATCATAATTTACATAATTAACTAAATAAAATTTTGTTAGATCTAAGATTTTTGTAATTCATAACGTGGATATCAGTTTTTCGAATTAATTACATAGTAAGGATTAGTAAGGATTAGATCGACCTTTCGAATCAACTAATGTGGTTTATCCTAAAGACAACATTAGTTGGTTCAAAACCTCGACCTAATCCTTACTATGTAATTAATCAAAAAGACCACCCTCTCAAATAAAATTAGTTTAAAAGTTATACTTTAGAAGCTCACAAACACAATAAAAACTAATAAAAATTTATCATTTCATAAGGAAAAAAATATGTATAGTTTTTTAGTTAAAAAGTATTAAAATAATTAATATAAATCCATCTTATGAGTTGAGGAAATCAAATTTTTTCATATGTAAAACTTTTTAGAGTACAAAATATAATGTGTTACTTTTCATTGCTTAAATTATATTTTTGAATACGAAATAAAATATATAAAACTGAATAAAATATTTAACCATAAAAATTTAAATTTTCTATTGAAAACATTATTTTTATTTTAAAACGACATAAAAATATAAAAATATAGATAAACTTACACATCCCTACATCTTTCATACATCCCTTAATACTTCCCTTCCTACTGACATCCCATTCTACTAACTTGTTTCTGGATTTAGTAAATTAATTTATTAAATTTTTAATTTTTTTTATTTATATATAAAAGAAGAAAGTGAGAGTTCATGTGTCCAAAATCCATCCCTATAGTTGGGTAAAAGCTAAGATACCCAAGCGGCGTGAAGATTTCGTAGACAGTGTTCGCATATAACTTTGTCATGTGAAAAATAAGCAAACCGCGTTATGTAAGTCACATGGGAGGTAGCAAGTATCTGATTATTGTTAATTAATTAAATTAATGGAGGCGAGGGAAGTATGACTTCTCTTCTGTTTCTGTTTTCTCAACCCGGGTGGTCTCCGCTCTCTGAACTGTAACATCAGAGTAATGGAGATCACGTGCTATCGATGCAGGGCATATTTATTGATATGACGACTGTTATAGTGGAACCAATTAATCTCTATCGGACGTATCAGTTTTTTATATAATACATTTTTAATCAGAGTATAAAGTTGATAGGTGCTTTTATTCATCAAATAAATTTTTTAAAATTAAAGTTTTGATCAGGTTTGATATTTATTTCGGGGGACATTGCTCACAGGATATTTTATTCTGTGGAAAAAGCAAAGAGTGTTATATAGGTCACATGGGAGGTGGCAAGTATCTGATTATTACTAAATTAAATTAATGTAGGCGAGGGAAGCATGCCCATTGCCCACTCTTTTGCTTGCTTTTGTCAGACCGGCCCCCCTCTGTCTGATTTGTAACATCAGAGAAATGGAGATCACACGCCATTGATGCAGGCCGTATGTCTTCATCTCACAACGGGAGTCGTAGCATTAAAATATTATGTATACAAATTAAGATGAATAGCGAGTTCCTCTGTCCGAAAACGCGTCAATATAAAAATATAAATAAATACCTAACAAATTTAATCCTACTTTCAATTACTTGGTTTGATTCACTACCATCGTAAAATCAATTAATCTCCACCGGCCACACCAATCTTTTATATATAATATAGAAGCATAGCACCAATTAATCTCCTGTGGGCAAACATTCTATAGATACCCAATAGTTCAATTAAAAATATCAGAAATGTTATATAGAAATAAGTATTAATCGCAGCAACATAATGCTTCGGCTTAAGCATTATTAAGCAAATCGTGTTTAATTGTCGTCTCGTTTATGCTTTCCACTGTGATTTCCCTGAATTCGTGACAACCCTTCTAAGTGGGCACATAGATGTCAACGTCTCTTTACCCACAACTTTGATTAGGGCGTCTCTCTCCAATTGGTTAACGTTGAATTTCCCATTGATTAAAGTTGAGTCTCTCTGCGCGCTGAATACCAAACTCTTTCCGCCAAACTCGATACTGACGAACTGTTGAAGTGGAGAGTACATAAAAGTGAGATTTGATTTAGACCACGCAGTACCGAACACTTTTTCTTGTTCCTCTTTACACCTACTGCTGCCTCGTTGAGTTTCAGAGCTTTACTCTTCATTTAATAATGCCTGCCTTACTTTCACACCAACTATATATTCCCCATCTCGCTCCATCGTTCCGGTCGGAGTTAAGTGATTGAGTGCTCTGCATTCATATCACTATTCTCGCTGCATTGCATTCACAGTCAAGTGATCATGAAGCCTGTAAAAATTGTGCCCTCTGAAGTGGTGAAGATGGTGAGGCATGCGGTGGCCAAGGCTGCACCACATCACCTCAAAGCGGACGTGGGTAAGGCGAAGGACATTGTGTTTGAGGTGCTTAAGAATGTTGAGATTTTCTGTTTTAGTCAAATAGGCAAAAATCTCTGAAGGATGACAACAATAGGGATTCAGTTCCTAGATTAGCTCCAGGTTGTTGGGAGGGAGTTAATGCCTCCTATATTTGATGCGAGGGAGTTATGAGGCTGTTAGATTCTCTATGCTATATAACAGGCAATCATTCGGATGATTTGCCAAGAGAGTGTGAGGATTTCATTATGTAATCTCCAATTTGATTAATAAATTCCTGATGCCTATGTTTTGGTGGACGTAGCCCAGATTGGTTGGGTGAACCACGTTAAATACTGTGTTATATGTGCTTCTGCTGTGTGTTTTAATTTAGTTTTGCTGTGCACCTGATCCAACAATTGGTATCAGAGCTCTGTTGGAGGTGCTGAGATTGCATGCTGAAGGTGCGTGCTGGAGGTGCGTATGACTGAGTGTGGAGGGTGAATATCACTGCTGCGCGGAAGACAGACGGACCAGACATGTGTGTGGTGCGTGGATCGTTAGCTGCTGCGTATATGTTTCTGTGCATTGTGATTGGAGGCGCTGCCTGGCGGTGCTGCCTGGAGGTAATCTAACACCTGGTGCGCTGTGGAGCTGTTCAAACAGCGTGGCGTGTGTATGTATTGAAAAAGGTATGCTCAGTCGCTCAGTCAACAACGTTGAGACATATGTTTTTTTTTTTAAACCGGCATGAATGGATTCGAAAACACACAGCGTGGATATATGTATTAAATACAACAAGGATTTATTTTGAAAACGGCGAACAGCGTGTCTTTGTTTTTTTGTCTGCTGCGTGGAGGTAAAACTTGAAACTGCGTGGATATACCAAATGCGAGTATATATATGTTTAAAACAGCACGGATATATGTGCGTACAGCTTGATACATATGTTTATAAACCGGCGCGGATATCGATTTCAAAGTGGATATATGTGACTGTTGGCGTGGGAATTATATGTTATCATAGATATATATATATGTAATTTTGGTGTGCAAAGTGGGTTATATATATTTTGAAGACCATATATATGACCGTGTGTTCCTTTTGAACTTAATTGTATAAAAGTTTGCGTTGCAAATGATGTAATGTTTGGTATGAATCACCCATATGTTCTTTGGAAGGTCCGTTGATGTTTGTGCGTACAAAGACTTGTCCAACAAATGAAAATTTTTTAAAGGCAAAGGTACAAAGACATAGGCAGGGTTTTTTGGTTGTGTAAAACCAAATGCAAAGGCAGAAAATTTGTGTGAAGGGAAGATATTTTGTTTTAAAGGCATAGGCAGTTTTCTTTTAAATAAGTGCAAAGGGCAGTTTTAAAAAAAAGCAGAAGTACACAGGCATAGTCAGTTTTCTTTGTTATGTAAAAACAAAGGCATAGACAATTTTGTTTTAAATTGCTGGTTTGATATTGGAGATTATTGTGTTTTTTGATACAAGATGGCCAAAACACAAAGTGCCCGTTTTGAAATTGAAAAGTTTAATGGCAAGAATAATTTTGAGATCTGGAGGTAAAGATGCACGATCTGCTGGTTCAACAAGGTGTGGCAAAAGCACTGTTGGGGAAAAACAAAAGGCCTCCTTCCATGACGGAGGATGAATGGGATGAGATGGACGATAGAGCTTTGAGTGCAATTCGGTTATGTCTGGCGGACGATGTTCTGTTCAACATTGTGTCAGAGAAAACCGCCGCAGGCCTGTGGACGAAGCTTGAGAAGCTCTATATGACGAAATCTTTGACAAATCGAATTCTCCTGAAACGACAGCTTTACAGTTTGCGGATGAAAGAAGGTACCTCAATTGCTGATCACCTGAATGTTTTTAATACCTTGTTGGTGCAATTAAACAGTCTAGATGTGAAATTGATTCAGAGGATAAGGCAATAACTCTATTATGTTCTTTGTCTGAATCTTGGGATCACTTTGTTACTTCCATAAGCTTTAGTACATCAGAAATCCTTGAGTTTGACGATGTTGTTGGAGCCTTGTTGGCTGAGGAGACGAGGAAGAGGTCGAATGCAGACACCTCTACATCAGAGGTAATGATGGCCAGAGGTCGCTCACGAGAGAGACACTCGGGGGGAAAGCATAGCGACTCTCCTCAAAATCCAAAGGAAGGAAGCCCAAGGTGAAGTGCTGCATTGTGGCAAGGCTGGACATCTAAAAAGGATTGCTGGAAGTGAAAGCAGGCTGTTAAAGAAGGCTCTTCGACAGAAAAGAAGGAAGCCAACACCACAGATACAGGTTCAGTATCTGGTTCAGGTATGAGTGATGAAGTATTGTCAATTAATATTTCAAAACATGATCAACATTGGTTGTTAGATTCCGGGGCATCTAACCACATGTGTATTCATAAAGATTGGTTTAAAACATATAGATCAATTGATGATGGTGTTGTGTACATGGGTAATGATGTAACATGTAATATTGTGGGAATTGGGAGCATACAGCTGCAAATGTTTGATGGGACAACAAAAATATTAACTGATGTGAGGCATGTACCAGATTTAAGGAAAAATTTGATTTCATTAGGAGCACTTGATTCAAATGGATATAAAACTGTAATTCAAGGTGGAGTTATGAAAATTTACAAAGGAATCTTACTAGTTATGAAAGCTAAGAAAGTAGGAAATCTATTTCAGTTAGAAGGTAGAACTGGGTCAGATCATGTGTCTGTGTCTGAACATGACAGTAGTTCCATTCACTTATGGCATCAAAGATTGGGGCATATGAGTGAAAGAGGATTGAAAATTTTGGTTGACCGAAAGTTACTTCCTAATCTAAGATCTGGAAAATTGGATTTCTGTAAACATTGTCTGTTTGGTAAACAAAGTAAACAAAAGTTTAAAACAGGCAAACATACTAGTAAAGGCATACTTGATTATATCCATTCAGATGTGTGGGGTCCAGCTCCTACAGCTTCATATGGTGGTTCGTCTTATTTTGTATCATTCATTGATGACTTTTCTCAGAAAGTATGGGTCTACATGTTGAAAAAGAAGTCTGATGTTTTTACAGTTTTCAAGCAGTTTAGAGCATTGGTAGAAAACAGCACTGGTAGAACTATAAAATGTTTAAGAACTGACAATGGTGGTGAGTTTTCCTCCAAGGAGTTTGACAGCTATTGCAAGGATGCAGGGATCACAAGACATAAGACCACGGTTTATACTCCTCAGCAGAATGGAGTTGCTGAACGCATGAACAGGACTCTTCTAGAGAGAGCAAGGTGTATGCTGAGTAACGCCGGGTTGCCGAAGGAGTTGTGGACGGAAGCAGTGGCAACCGCTTGTTATGTGATAAACCGATCTCCATCAACGGCAATAGACTGCAAGGTTCCGCAAGAGGTATGGACAGGACACCCTTGTGACTATTCTAAACTCAGAGTGTTTGGTTGCGATGCATATGCTCTAGTGCCTAAACATCAGCGAACTAAATTAGATCCAAAGTCTAAAAGGTATATCTTTGTTGGGTATGGTGATGGAACGAAGGGATATAGATTGTGGGATCCTACTACCCGCAAAATCATCATCAACAGAGATGTAAAGTTTAATGAATCCTCTCTTGTACAGTTAGATGTAGATAGAAGATTGAAACAGGATGATGTATCTGATTTCCAGCATATTCAGTTTGACAGCATTTCTAATGATAGTCATAACGACCATAGTTCAGATTCTAGTCATGAACAGGTTTCAGAATCAGATTATGAACAGGGTTCAGATGGAGGACATGAACAGGTCTCAGATGGCGATCATGAAGAAATTCCTACAGTTGATAGACAGCCAATTGTGGAAGCACCAGAAACATTCTTAAGGAGGTCTACAAGGATCAAACGCCGTCCGAGAAGGTATGATGATCATGTTACTTCAATTGCTTTGATCGCTAATGATGATGAACCTTTGTGTTATCAGGAAGCTGTAGAAGGTTCAAATAGTGACAAATGGAAAGCAGCCATGAAGGAAGAAATGATGGCCTTAGGTAAGAATGGCACGTGGGATCTGGTTGAACTTCCCAAAGGTAGGAAAACTGTGGGATGCAAATGGGTCTTCAAGCTGAAACGAGGTGTGAATGATACGGAAGACAGGTACAAAGCTCGGCTGGTTGCAAAAGGGTTTTCTCAGAAAGCTGGCATAGACTTTCATGAGATATTTTCACCAGTGGTTAAAATTGTTTCAATTAGAATTGTGTTAGCATTAGTGGCTTTGTTTGATTTGGAGTTGCAGCAGTTAGATGTTAAGACTGCATTTCTACATGGTGATTTAGATGAGGAAATATATATGGAACAACCGGAAGGGTTTGTTCAGCATCGGAATGAGAAATTTGTCTGCAGGCTCAAGAAGTCATTATATGGCCTGAAGCAGTCGCCTCGGCAGTGGTATAAGAAGTTTGATTCTTTCATGTTGAGTCAGAAATATGTAAGAAGTGAATATGATCATTGTGTTTATTTTAAGCAGTTAAATAATGGCATGTTCATTATTTTAGTGTTGTATGTTGATGATATGCTTTTAGCAAGCAAAAGCATTGAAGAAATCAACAGGTTGAAGACTCAGATGGCAAGGACGTTTGATATGAAAGATCTAGGAGCCGCAAGACAGATTTTGGGCATGGAGATTTTCAGAGACAGGAGTAATGGTAAGTTGTGGCTATCACAACAGAAGTATGTTGAGAAAATACTTTTGAGGTTTGGTATGAACAATGTGAAGCCTGTGTCGATCCCTTTAGCTTCCCATTTTAAGCTTTCTTCGAGTTTATGTCCTAATACAGATGAAGAAAAGGATTATATGTCTCGAATTCCTTATGCCAATGTAGTAGGATGTTTGATGTATGCGATGGTGTGTACGCGACCAGATATTTCTCATGCAGTTGGGGTTGTCAGCAGGTACATGGCAAATCCGAGTAAAGAACACTGGTCAGCAGTGAAATGGGTGCTTCGGTACTTGAGAGGCACAAGTAGTTATTGTATTTCTTACAATAAGAGTAGTGAATTTGTTTGCGGATATGTTGACTCCGATTTTGCAGGTGATTTGGATAAAAGAAGATCAACTTCAGGGTACGTCTTTACTCTTGCAGGTGGAGCTATAAGTTGGATGTCAAAGCTACAGAACATTGTTGCTTTGTCTACTACTGAAGCAGAATACATTGCTGCTTCTCATGCTTGCAAAGAGGCGGTTTGGTTGAAAGGTTTGCTTGGTGAGTTTGGTAGGTTACAGGATAACATCAGGTTACTTTGTGACAGTCAAAGTGCAATACATTTGGCTAAGAATCCGGCCTATCATAGTAAGTCAAAGCATATTCCAATCAAATATCATTTTGTAAGACAGTTTATCACTGAAAGGGGAGTTTCTCTTGAAAAGGTGCATACAAAGGAGAACTGTGCAGACATGTTCACGAAACCAGTTTTGTTGGAGAAGCTACGCTGGTGTTTGGCTTCTCTTGGCTTGCAGAAAAGATAAAATAATAATAACAGGGCATCAGGCGAATTGTTGTCAAGGTGGAGATTGTTGAGATTTTCTGTTTTAGTCAAATAGGCAAAAATCTCTGAAGGATGACAACAATAGGGATTCAGTTCCTAGATTAGCTCCAGGTTGTTGGGAGGGAGTTAATGCCTCCTATATTTGATGTGAGGGAGTTATGAGGCTGTTAGATTCTCTATGCTATATAACAGGAATCATTCGGATGATTTGCCAAGAGAGTGTGAGGATTTCATTATGTAATCTCCAATTTGATTAATAAATTCCTGATGCCTATGTTTTGGTGGACGTAGCCCAGATTGGTTGGGTGAACCACGTTAAATACTGTGTTATATGTGCTTCTGCTGTGTGTTTAATTTAGTTTTGCTGTGCACCTGATCCAACAAAGAAGAAGACGCGCGCGTGTGGATGCGTGACAATAAATTATTATAGGTCTCTCCTTCACTTCTCCCATTCCTTCCCCAAACTGAAATTGAAGCCCTACAACTTTTCTTCATCATCTTCTTCTCATGCCACTAATTCTTCATATGAATGGCAGTTTGTTCCTTTTGATGACTGCAACTCCTGCAATAATAACGATGATGATTCCATAAATCATGTCTCCACGTTCATCTTGAAGAGAATTAACGAAGATGTGCCCAATCTGGAGGAAGAGATTGATCGACTGGCGGATGATTTCATCTCTAGTTTCCACACCACTTTCCGATTGGAGAAACAGCGGTCATATCGGCAATATCAGGAGATGCTTGACAGGAGTACTTAGTTTACAGATTATTAATTTATAGATAGCTAACCTTGTAGCTCTAACTCATATATATTATTAATATTATTTTTTAACTACGCATCCACGAGTTGTAAATTTGAGGTAGATATGGAATAAAATATCTCTATAAGAATTAGAACAGAAAAAATTATTGTGCAGCGTTGAAAGCTTTGAACTGAGCAAATCTGTCATTCTTGTCGGCCTCTTATTGAACTATAATTTGAAACTTATATGCCCTCGTATCTATGCCATGACACATTACGGGAGTACGAGTAATATATATGAAATTACGTAATTTCATGCAAGTTTATATTGTTGATATTTTTGGTAATTTCAAACCATTACTGAACGAGAAAATGCTCTGTTTCTGCCACAGGATCTTTTACACAGGGAAGCAAATAAAATTTCTGAGCAAAGCAGAGTTTCTCAACCAAAATAAACTATTAATTCATAAACTGCGTGATACAAATTTCTTCCTCTCTCTCAGAGGGATTCACCAAGAACTTCCACCAAAAACAAAATTACTCTGCCTCTTTTACAAATAATTTTAAACTGCTGTGTAAAATTTTCATTCACTGCTATGTGAAAAACTTTTACATTCAATGCTGTAAAATAAAAATTCTTACATAGGTTTACTGCTGTAAAAAAAACTTTAACACTCACTCCTTTGTGAAATTTTTCATTACATTCAAGCCGCTGGGTTTTCACATTGCATATTCAAATAAAAAAAATTACATCGCAATCCCAAATTTTCATTTGCTCCCACAAGTCTTTCTTCTTTTTCACACTGCGGTGCTCCCATGGTTTTTTTTTTTTATTTGCTGCTGCAAGCCCTTTTTTTCATCCCGTGTTACAATACTAAAAAGTCAACACCCAACAAAATATAACACATACATTTCATATGTGTTAACAAAAAAATATAATATTACATGGCGTAAAAAAACTTAAAGTCTTTACCTACTACTATGACAGATTCATTAAATGCATTAATGTTAAAACCGACGGTCAAACCAAAAAGTTCAGGCAGGTTGAAAATGATCCTGGTCCGTTGATTTAATCGGACGTATATCGCTTGCTTAAGTCGCACGAACCAAACGAAGTTTACCAGCCGGGATATGAGCAGTTTTGAAATTGTACAGTGGACGCGTGTCATTTGGTCGGGGTGATCGGAGGCCGACTGACAAATACAGCTTTTGCGTAAAGGCGATGCGGGATGAGACAGGTGGTTTTGCTAGAACAGCGCTACAATAAATGTGCGCAGGTGAAATTACGGTTTCAACACTCCCCTTTAATTTCAACTGTTGGGTTATCAGTCATACCCAGACATTTCCTCAAAAATCAAAGCTTTCCAATGGCTTTGTCAGAATGTCTGCAACCTGTTCTTGAGTCCTTCAACGTTGTAAAGTGATTTCTCCACTGCTTACCAATTCCCTGATGTAACGAAACCTTGTGTCAATGTGTTTCGTTCTCTTATGAAGCACTGAATTCTTTGATAATGCAATCGATGAGCTATTGTCACAAAAAATCACTGTTGCTTTTGCCTGCTTTGGCCTAAGCTCCTTAACATTCTTCTCATCCAAAC